>CM060921.1:810597381-811278492 GCA_030737875.1 Allium sativum | reverse complement strand
CATACATACAATAAAATGTTACTTTTATCATTCAAACAATTTATTTCAAACATTAATATTTCTCAACAAATGAATATTTCAGAAAAATTCATTCAATGCATATGTGATTTATACAACGCATGTATAATTTATACATCGCTTATATAATTTATACAACGCCCATATATGAGATATACAATGCATATATAATTTATACATCACTTATACAATTTATACAACGCGTATACATTCCAATTTGAATTTAGAAATCTCACATTGGGTTCCACTCCTCCTAAAATTGTAGAAAGCTTCAAAAATTATCCGGTCACTTCTAGAATGTAGCGCACGATGCCACGGTCCTAATGTCTCTTGTATCACTGGATTTGGACAACATACGAAAAAGATACGGTTTTTATAATTTAATTAACCTTTGCAACGCTTTCAGACGTTATAAATAGTTAAATTAAACCACTGCCGTTACCTTCTGAAATGATTCAAAACTAGGGTCGCGATTTTCAGAAAATCCGAAGCACTTGGAGACGATCGGGTTTTTGCACGTCGAAGAGGGGAGGAAGGCACACCGGATGGTGGTACTTTAGTTGAACTCGACGGCGGGTCTGAAGCTGGGCAGCGCTTTGAAGTCGCTGACTTCGTGGAGGTGGTTTGATGAAAATACTCAATGAAAAATCACAAAATTGGTTTGGATTTGAAGGTTGAGAGAAGATCTACAAAATCCTTAACTGGAGCAATGGATTTCGTTGAGTGGATTGGCCAAAATCGGGGCTGGAAAGTTTGAGTGTAGCCGCCGCACGTTAATAGGTCTAAGGGGGTTTTTAATTTTTTTTCCACAAAATTGGATTATAAATGGAATTTTATGATTGGTCCATTTATATATTTATTCCAAAAATAGTGTTTTCACATCCAGACTCCAAATCAAACCCAACGAGTGTCGCCCCTAGCTAAAAACCCTCATTCCGAACACAATGGAATATGTTTCATAAGCCCATTCGACTGTTTTAGTCAGTTATTCTCAAAATTAAAATATAAGACATTCAATATTTGATTTGAATGTATATTTCAATTTACCGGGGCCACATGCTGATTCCAAAAATTCCGGAAATATAAATCTAGCTATGTTGGGACGATACGGTCCCAACAAAATTATTTTCTTAGAATTTGGAGACCGTTTGAAAAATGGACTTTTTCTGGTCGATCCAATTCAAACTGAAATTACCAAACGTGTTTTCCTTTGCCACGCTCACATATTAATTCCAAAAATTATGGAATTTTCAACCTAGCAATAATTTGACATTCCAGATCCAAGCAAAGTGGTTTCGTCGAAAATGGAGGTCGTTTGCAAAATGTAAATTTTTAAGGGCTATATTTATACTAAATTCCATAGCGACTATTCTAAATATTCAACTGGCCATAACTTTTTATTCCCGCAATGAAATTTCAATTTTTCAGATCCGTTAGCAACATATAGTTAAACAGATTTAAATATTTTTGGTTTTACTGAAATCCGATTTATTTTGAATCATGTACATTCAGTCAAAGTTCAGAGTCAAATTTTCAAATTACCGCGCTATTTCTAACTCTTTTGTAATTTTAAATATATTCGTTCTAACTTCATTTAAAATAAATTTTTAGTCGTTATTATATAAAATATATTATTTTACATATTCTAAATTCATTAAAATAGCCAAAATAAAAATTTTAAATTGGTTTTGATTTTCCGGGTTGTTACAATCTCCCCCACTTAAAACTTTTCATCTCCGAAAAGGAAACAACAGTAAAGTAGGAAACAAAATGGAAAATAGAATAAACGGTAAATGTACCTTGCACCAGAGCTAATCAGAGATGTCCACTCTGCACTTGATATAAGCCGGTTTGATGTTATCTTCTGTCTCCCATGTACGGTCTCTAGGTTCACTGCTCCACTGCACTTTGACTAAATGAACCTTCTTGTTCCTTAGAACTTTAGTTTCTCTGCCAATAATCTTTATCGGCTCTCTTTGTTCTGCAAATTTCAGAGTAATGTCCAAATCTTGTTGCGCTGCTTCTTCAACGACCAAGTCTGGATCATGTACATGCTTTCGAAGTTGAGACACGTGAAATACATCATGTACTCCGCGCAACCAATCGGCCAATTGAACTCTATAAGCAAGAGTTCCAATCCTTTCAAGTATAGGAAATGGACCAATAAATCTAGGTGCCAACTTCCCTGTTTTCCCGAATCGGACTACTCCTCTCATCGGAGAAACTCTTAAATATACATAATCACCAACAGCGAATGCCAAATTTCTTCTTCTAGAATCTGCATAACTCATCTGTCGGCTTTGAGCTATTTGTAATCGTTTCTTAATGAAATTGAATTTATCCGAAGCTTCACGAATCATGTCGGGACCCAATACTAGTCGATTGCCTGATTCTACCTAATATGCGGGAGATCTACATGGTCGACCATACAATGATTCAAATGGTGACATTCCCATGCTCGCTTAGTAGCTTTTATTATATGAGAACTCATCCAAATGCAAATGATCTTCCCACGATCCACCAAAATCAATGATACATGCCTGCAATAAATCTTCTATTATACGATTCACCCTCTCAGTTTGGCCATCTGTCTAAGGGTGATATGCGGTGCTAAGATTTAACTTTGTTCCCAATTCTTCCTGAAATGCTTCCCAGAATTTACCAGAAAAAATTGGGTCTCTATCACTGACAATGCTGATCCGCATTCCATGCAGTCTAACGATTTCTTTAAAACAAATCTGCTCCAGACTCTGAGTCGTTCTAGTTGATCTGACAGGTATAAAATGGGCGGTCTTCGTGAAACGATCTACGATCACCCATATGCTGTCATTTCCTCTCTTGGTCCTGGGCAAACCATCTACGAAAGCCATGGAAATTTGCTCCCACTTCCAATTTGGAACCTCTAATGGTTGTAACAGCCCGACAAGTTTCTGTTGATCACTTTTTGACTTGTTGGCAAGTGGAACACCTGCTAACGTATAAGGAAATGTCTCTTTTCAAGGACTTCCACCAGAATGTGCGCTTAAGATCGTTATAAATTTTGCTCACTCCGGGATGGATACTAAGTTTGGACTTGTGACATTCATCCAGTACTTCTCTTCTGAGCTCAGGAACTTCTAAAACACAAATTCGCCCTTGTAATATCAGAACCGCTTTGCTATCGAGACTGAAATATGAAGTTTTGCCTTCTCGAATTCGCCGACTAATTCTTTGAATAAATTCATCGTCTCTGTGGAGAACAGAGATCTTGTCAATTAATGAAGGCATAATAATAAGGCTAGCGATGATTACATTCTTTCTGCTAAGCGCATCAGCTACAACATTGGCTGTCCCTAGAGTATACAATATATCTAGATCGTACGCTGCAAGAAATTCTAGCCAATGCTGCTGTCTCAAGTTCAAGTCTTTCTGGGTGAACAAATACTTCAATGACTGATGATCTGTATGTAATTCAAACTTCTCACCCAAAAGATAGTGCCTCCATATTTTCAAAGAAAACACAGTGGTTAACAACTCAAGATTATGAGTTGCATATCTCTTCTCATGCGGTTTCAACTGGCGGCTAGCATAAGCAACTACTTGTCCTCTTTGCATTAATACTACACCAACACCTTCAATAGAAGCATCTGTATAGTCAGTCAAATCTTGATTGCCATCGATAATAGTCAATACTGGAGCAGTTGTCAATCCTAATTTTAGCTCTTGGAAAGCTACCTTACATTCTGGAGTCCAATTAAATCTTGCGTGCTTCTTAGTAAGTTGTGTTAATAGACTAGATAGCTTCGAAAAATCTTTAACGAATTTACGATAATAACTAGCCAATCCCAGAAAATTTCGGACCTCTGTGGGTGTACTAGGCTGTTTCCAATCTTGAATAGCTGTAATTTTACTTGGATCAACTGAAATTCCTTCCTTTGATACAACGTGACCAAGGAACTTGACTTCTTCTTGCCAGAATATACACTTAGAAAATTTGGCTTTTAAAACATTCTTTCTGAGAATTTCCAAAACTTGTTCCAAATGTTTAGCGTGCTCGTTATCTGACTTAGAGAAGATCAATATGTCATCAATGAAAACCAGATTTATTCAAGACTTATATGAATACTCTGTTCATTAGATCGACGAAATAAGCTGGAGCGTTACATAAGCCGAACGACATTACTAACCACTCATAAAATAAGTCTGGACCTCTGAATGCTGTCAAAGGAACACATTCTTCGGCAATTCGCAGCTGATAGAAACCGGTAGCTAGGTCCATCCTTGAAATTACTTGCGCTCCATTCAAACGATCCAACAAATCATCAATTCGCGGCAAAGGATATTTATTCTTTAATGTTTTCTTATTCAAGTCACGATAATTCACGCATAGTCTGAGAGTACCGTCTGACTTTGGGAAAAACACCACTACTGCTCCCCAATTAGAGAAACTAGGCCTGATCAGACCTTTCCATATTAATTGTCGAGTCTGATCCCCCATTTCTTCTTTCTCCTTTAAAGTCATTCTCCGAATAGGGTGCACTACTGGCCTTGCATTCGGAATTAGATCGATTCTGAAATCAATATCTCTACGTGGAGGTTAGCTATCCACTTCTTCAAACACACCCGCATAATTTTTGACGACAGGAATATTTTCTGTGACAACATGAATATTTTCTATTAGACCAGGAGAAACATCAAGAGCTGACCAAAATTCATTTCTATTCGAATTCGTACCTTCGCATGGTATGGTTATATACTCCCCTGATTTAGTCTTTGCCTTAACAATTCTCTCGGGGCATTTAACCTCAGCTTCGTATTGGGTTAACTAATCCAATCCTAAAAGAAGATCAAATTTGGAAAAATTCATGACGATCGAGACGGAAGGGAACCTATAACGAGAAAAAGAGACAGACACCCCACAAATCCAACTATGATTGAGGGAACCCCCAATCGGATTATGGGCCACTAATGGGTTCTTTGAGCTTTTTCAATTTTAAATCCAATTTCTTAACCACATTACTTGCAATAAAGCTTCGTGACGCGCCTGTATCAAACAGTACTTTAACTGGAATATTTTTGACAGTAAGCGTGCCTTCCAAAATATCTGGCCTTACTTGACTGGCTGAGGGTGTTGCCACATCTATCATGTTATTGACCTGAGCCACCTTGGTGATTTTTAAAAGCCGGCAATCCTGGTTTACATGACCAAATTGATGGAAAATGTTGCATTCTCTATTTTCTTGAAACTTCTCATTGAATTTAGATCCGTCCTTTCTTCGTTTCTTCAAGGATCTGCAACTTATCTCCAAATGTCCTTGCTTACTTTAGTTAGAGCATGTGACCGTAGTTATTGGTTCCTTCTTAGATTTTACTCTTTTCTTATCGGTTTTAGACTACTTACTGACCTCAGGCGTCGTACTTGCCTCAGGGCTATCAGTTTCAGACTTCCTTTTATTGCTAGAACTGCCTTCCTCTTCGTCCTCCAAAAGACATTGCTTATCAAGATCCTCATAGCGATAAGCCATGTATATCATTTCAGAAAAAGGAAGATTCACGTGTGCAGTTATGCAATTTTTGTACCTTCTTTGAAGCCCATCAATAAACCTCAGATTCTTCCTCAAAGGATCTTCAATTAGCTTCGGGGCAAAACTAGAAAGTTTGTTGAATTTATCCTGATACTCCTAAATGGTCATATCTCCCAGTTTCAGATAGTAGAACTCATTGTATAGCCGCTCAGTTGCTTCTGGAGGAATAAATCTTTCTTTGAAAAAGTTCTTTAAATCAATCCCAGGTAATATTACCTTTAGATTATCCTTAGTAACAATTTCCCACCAGATTAAAGCTTCGTCTTTGAGTGCCCAAGATGCCAGTAATCTTTTCTAGTCATCCCTCATCTTTAAACCTTCAAATATTCTCTCAGCAGAACGCATCCATGCTTGTGTTTCAATAATGGATTCTTTGCCCAAGAATGTTAATCCACCCAGATTTCGATACTTCTTTACTAGAACTTCTATATCTGATTCTGGCTGTAGGAGCACGATTGTCTCATTAGTTTGTTGAACCATATAATTACTTCTTCTGCTTTTGTTGATGGGCCTTTCGGACCGCCGATCAAGGCTAGATAATAAGATGGAACCCAGATTACAGCGCTCGAAGTGGGACGACTAAGAAAGGCCCGATCCGTTAATCTGCTGCGCATGATAAGACGCAAGCCAGGGGCACTCTGAAGAAGCCGAGCCTGTCTGCTCGCAGTGCGTCCAAGGCCCAAAGGATCAGCCTAAAGAACCGCTTATTTCTAGCTCTCTTCGTTCAAACCTCCCAATATATTTCTGCCAAGCATTAAGGGTGGAATACCTATTCTTTAGCATATAATGGATCCACTAGCCGCAACTATTTCTGTGGATTTGATACCGCATCTTAAGTAGTAGCCCATTATTTTATATTCTATAAATAGCAATAGCCTAGTTCAGAAAAAGGGGATCACGACTGAATTATTGTAATCATTCATCAAGTTTATAATATCAAACCTATAAAGTTGACGTAGGCTGATTAACGCCGAACCACTATAAATCTGTGTGTGATTAATGCTTTTTTTCATATTTGTTAGTTATTGCTAATTGTCTTCACTTAATCTTTTCATAAATCTATTTTATTGGGTGTTGAACCAGTTTTTGGTGTCAACATTTTGGTGCTTTCACTGGGAGCTGACTTTCTCAGATCATTCCGGATTTTTTGCTCTACTTTTGGATCACCAAGTCCAAGACAAAAATCCAGTTTTTTCGTTATTATTACGTTGATTTAACAATGGCAGGGAAAGCGGTGCGTAATACAGGGAAAAACCCACAGGCGGGTTCCTCTACGGGAGTAGCTGGTGGATCAGCCAATCCCGAGACTACTTCAGATCAGCCTTTATTGCCCGCTGGAGGGGATGTAGCCCCAGCCTCTGCCTTTGCCACTCGAGACGAGTTTATGACCATGATGAACCATGTAACACCCCACCTCCGCCAGGGTCACTCACAAAGGAATGCACTGGTTTTGGAGGGGTATTATCTAGGTAAGCATGCATGAAGATATCACAAGACAGAAACATATAAGTAAAACAGAGTAAATAAAAGCAGCGAGTAACATTTCTATTTCAAAACCAAACCGTAGTCAGTTACATCAAAAGTACTTAAACATCATTTTTCCGAAATAAAACAAGTCTAGTACATGAACTAAAAATACTGAAAAATAACATAGTAAATTATTCCCCAAAGTAGCAGCAGTGCAGCCATAGCATAGCTCAAGTCCAAACCGTACATGAGCTATCAGAAAAGCAAGCTAAGTCCAAGCTAAGAGCTAGAGTTTTCCTCCCTGAGAACCTGGGGGGAAACGGAAGAAAAAGAGGCGAAACAAAACGGGTCAGTCATAAAGACTGAGTAAGTCCTAGTTACTTTCAGTCTAAAAACAAGTAAAGGTAACATGACATGTGTAAACTGAAAGTAAACCCAAGTATGATGTCAAGATGGATAAGATAGACTAAGATATCATGATAAATCAAGTATAGGTCAAGTGTAGTATCACGTGTTCAAGGTTCGTTGCACCAACTGTACTAGTATCCCAGCCCATGTCAAGTATAATCAAGAAAGGATTCCTTGGTCCAATAAGGCCCGATAATCATGAGTTGACCCAAGTCAAGGTCCAACTAAACGGTCTAGTCGATCGGCTCCCTATAAGCCTAACTCGTCGTGTATCGGTGTCATACGGCCCTAATCGCGAATTTAGTTACTTGTGCTAGGTCCACCCCAGGGGTGTATCAATCCCTAAGTTGACACCACTGACACGATTCAAGTCACACAAGTACATCTATTGGTGCCCATGTTCAACGCGGGACTCATGTGCACGGCCATGGTCCACTTGAACTGGCATCACCAACTAAGCTGTCCCTTTTGGTCACTTACAATCAGAGTACAGTAATCGTGCCCCACCCTGCCTAGTCCCAGGGTACATTAATACATCTAGTGGGTTACTGCTGAAAAGGACCCCGCAAACTAGGGTTTCCTAATGGGTTAAATGTGTCCAAGGTTCATGACTTAACCCTATCAAATCATGTATCAAATTGGTTAAGTGTATCCAAGTGTTTCATGACTTAACCCTATCAAAACATCGTGTTCAATTGGTTAAGTATATTCAAGTGGTCCATGACTTAACCCTATCATGTGGCATTAATTTATTTTAATGCACCCAACCTCTCACATTAGACTGACAGTTTGCGGCCACTGGTTAGGCCGGTTGGTTCCGGGCAGGTTTCTACCGCAAACTGAGTCTAACCTCGGTTTTCAAGCGCGGTATGACCAACTACTCACATTGGATCCTATTGTTTCTAGCTACTAGTTAAGCCGGTCGGTTCCGGGTAGATTTCTGCTACAAACTCAACCCAACCTCGAGTTGGCCATGTTCATGTTATCTAAGTGTCATGTCCATGTTCGTATTTTTCAAGTATAATTTCATGTCATGTTTTCTTGTCATATCATGTCAAGTTTTTCAAGTTCAAGTTAACCATGTGAACATATTCATGTAATATCAGGTTTGCCTAAACTACCCAATCGTATTCCCCACGTACGTGAATTCGAATCAATATTACAAGTGAATCTAAATCTAGAAATAAAGGGAATAACATCAAGACTATGATAGGCAAAAAGGATGAGCACAATGTAATAAAAGGATTACAAGACTAGCATGATATAACTTGAGATAATTGGTTACAACATCACTGGCGTATAGAAAATAATAGACTTTCAAATCTAGCATAATAAGGTGATAGTCATGGCATAAGGTGATAATCCCAAGCATTCTAATCTTAGCATAATAAGCATAAATGATAGTCTAGACTTTGATTATCGGTTCGAATATCAACACAGTTTGGATCTATAATAGATCTACCCAAATAATATGTCATAGCTTAAACAAAGATTCATAATCGCGATGTCATAGTGAGCACACTAAGATCTAAATTAATAATTTAGATTTAGTTTTAACACGGTAAACTTAATATGATTCCCAAATCCACAAACATTGTTAATGGCCAAGATCCATAATATAAAAGTTCCAAGTTTATATGTTTGTATCTACCACAATTGTCCTTGTCATACTTAAAAGACAATAGTCTTGCGTTCTCAGTCATAGTCATAGGCATGTTCTTAGTCATAGTCATAGGCATGTTCTTAGTCATAGTCATAGGCATGTTCTTAGTCATAGTCATAGGCATGTCCTTATGTTCTCAGTTATAATCTTATGCATGTTCTCAATCATAGTCCTTGGCCATTAACAATAGTTTTAGTGTCATAGGTATGATAATATTTGCTTTACAACGTGAATAAAGCAATATCTCCAAGAGTCAAGATCCAAGAATTCATGTTACAATCTAGTGTTTGAATAATACTAGATCCAACGAATGATCATGATTCAATCAATAAGAAATAACTCAAAGTCATAGATCCAAGAAGAACAAGAATAGATAGGAATCGATTATCATGCTTAAGTCAATTCCAATTTAACATAGCCATATTAGATTTATAGTTTTTATCTAAAAGTAACTGGAACTTACAGATCGAGGTCTAAGAAGTTGAGATCTAGAAACTAGTCGTTGAATCGTTGAGTTGCTGATTCTTGATTTGATTAATCTTGATTTGACTTCTTCTTGCTGATCTTTTAAGTTGTTTGTCTCTAGTTGTTTGTCGAAGCCATTCTCTCTTTAATTTAATTATTTCAGAAGCAGCATAAGGATAGAATGAAATGGTGTGGAGAGAATGAGGCTAGGGGTGAGTTTATATAGGTTTAGAGTCATGAATCAGGCCAGAAAATCGGCCAAAAACATCAGAATGCATTCTGGCTGAAATGCAGTTTTTGGGGGGGGGGGGGGTCGACCCCGGGGTCGACACATGGGTCGACCCCTTGGGGGGGGTCGATACCCATGTCGACCCTAGTGTCGACCCCTAGGAGGGGGGTCGACCCCTGGGTCGACACCCTGAGTCTGGCTGAAATCCGGGCTGATTTTTCTGAAAATTCGTCGGGCCTTTTCTTGGTCATACGGACTCCGATTTACAAAATTTCGGACTCTATTTCGCGTATTTTTCTGAGACGAACGTAATGTCACAGCCCGTTCCCCTTGATTCTGATTTTATAATTTATTTCTGCCTTGATTTATGTTATAACATGTTGTAAAAATACGGGTTGTTACATTCTCCCCTCCTTTAAGGATTTCGTCCCCGAAATCTCCAAGTTAGGAAGAATGTATCCTACCATCCATCATCCATCTACTCAAATCATCATTCACAAGCAATCATTGTCCTTAATGATTCTAATGAGGTATGAACATATGCAAAAGGTGTGTTTATATGTACTTATCTAATGCAAAAGATCGATGCAAATATGTTAGTGTAATGAGTCCATATGTATGCAAATTCCTAACATAATTTTTAATGTCTACATGAGTGCACATAACATTCATTCATATGCAACATCCACGTTATAGCATACAAGTTTCATCCATGAATAAGCATAAACACTCATGCATATGCAATATGAAAGTGTGTGAGCCGATCTAGTGCCTAACGTGTATCATGCATCCACGAGTAACCACTTGCAAACACTTGCAACCATTTACAAACATCAAGCATAGCATGTTTCAAATACATGTTTCATCCAAAGGGTTTTCTACCTAAGGTTCTCATAACAAGATCGAGAAGATATACAAGATAAAACAGGGTATCTAGGAAAAGAAGTTAAAGATGTACCCCTAGAAGATTCTGCTGGTGTGCCTTGCCCTTGCTTCTTAGGGCAGTTCTTGCTGATATGTCCAATATCACCGCAATTAAAGCATGATCCTATCTTCATCTTCTTTTTCCTACAATCCGGTGCTATATGCCTATCGTTACCACAGAAGTGGCATTTCCTTTTCTCACGTGGTTTGTTGTCATTGTTTCCCTTGTTGTTCCTGCCTCCTTTCTCGGGGTCTATCTTCTTGGTTTGAGTTTCATCAGGCTTAACCTCTTCCTTTCCATTCTCGTCTTCCTCATGAAGTAGAGCCATCTCTGCCAAGCTCTCAAAAGTAGCTCCTGTGGGTATATGAGTCATGATTAACCCACGCAATGGCTCATTTAATCCCCGAACAAAACGTAGAGCCTTTTTCCGAGCGGTGTTCACCAAGTCCACTCCAAATCTAGCAAGCTCATTAAACTTGTTCATGTATTCCCTAACGGTCATATCTCCTTGCTTAAGTACTAGTAACCTCTCCATCTGAAGACTTTCTTCGGTCGGTGAAAGAAACTTAAGCTTAAATCTTTCTCTAAAGTCGGCCCATGTCTCAACTGGCCTAGTAGCATTGGTGACTTCCCACCAATATGCAGCTTCTCCCTTCATTAGCCATACCGCCAACTGGACTTTCCTACGATCTTCCACATCAAAAATAGCAAAGAGGTCTTCAGTCTCTTTTAGCCAATCTCTTGCTTGGACAAAGGTCTCCGTCCCTAGAAAGTCTTTGCCACCCATCGCCTTGAAGTCCTTGCAAGTCTTAGAGAAAGGGTCTACTCGAGGGTGCTGAGGAGGAGGAGGGGGAACCTCAGCTACGGGAGGAGGAACATTGGCCATAGGAGGAGGAATGTCCGCGGGGCCGGCTTCATTCGCCCTTGCCTCCATAAACCTCCTGAACCAAAGAGTTACTTATACGCCTTCCGGGATGCCAAAATTATCGGCCATACTACAACGAAGAAAAAGATAGATAGATTCAGAATGAAGAAACAAAGGATAGTGCTAATGGCTTTTGGGGAATAGCCTTTTTTTTTAAAATAAACTAGACTCTTGGAATAATACTTCTCTATAATCGGTTTTGAAAATAGTTTTTTTTTCAAAAGGTTTTTGAAACTTTTATTGAAAACTTTTGCCCAATCTCGTAAACCTTATGCTCTGATACCAAATGTAACACCCCACCTCCGCCAGGGTCACTCACAAAGTAATGCACTGGTTTTGGAGGGGTATTATCTAGGTAAGCATGCATGAAGATATCACAAGACAGAAACATATAAGTAAAACAGAGTAAATAAAAGCAGCGAATAACATTTCTATTTCAAAACCAAACCGTAGTCAGTTACATCAAAAGTACTTAAACATCATTTTTCCGAAATAAAACAAGTCTAGTACATGAACTAAAAATACTGAAAAATAACATAGGTAAATTATTCCCCAAAGTAGCAGTAGTGCAGCCATAGCATAGCTCAAGTCCAAACCGTACATGAGCTATCAGAAAAGCAAGCTAAGTCCAAGCTAAGAGCTAGAGTTTTCCTCCCTGAGAACCTGGGGGGGAAACGGAAGAAAAAGAGGCGAAACAAAACGGGTCAGTCATAAAGACTGAGTAAGTCCTAGTTACTTTCAGTCTAAAAACAAGTAAAGGTAACATGACATGTGTAAACTGAAAGTAAACCCAAGTATGATGTCAAGATGGATAAGATAGACTAAGATATCATGATAAATAAAGTATAGGTCAAGTGTAGTATCACGTGTTCAAGGTTCGTTGCACCAACTGTACTAGTATCCCAGCCCATGTCAAGTATAATCAAGAAAGGATTCCTTGGTCCAATAAGGCCCGATAATCATGAGTTGGCCCAAGTCAAGGTCCAACTAAACGGTCTAGTCGATCGGCTCCCTATAAGCCTAACTCGTCGTGTATCGGTGTCATACAGCCCTAATCGCGAATGTAGTTACTTGTACTAGGTCCACCCCAGGGGTGTATCAATCCCTAAGGTGACACCACTAACACGATTCAAGTCACACAAGTACATCTACTGGTGCCCATGTTCAACGCGGGACTCATGTGCACGACCATGGTCCACTTGAACTGGCATCACCAACTAAGCCGTCCCTTTTGGTCACTTACAATCAGAGTACAGTAATCGTGCCCCACCCTGCCTAGTCCCAGGGTACATTGATACATCTAGTGGGTTACTGCTGAAAAGGACCAAGCAAACTAGGGTTTCCTAATGGGTTAAGTGTGTCCAAGGTTCATGACTTAACCCAATCAAATCATGTATCAAATTGGTTAAGTGTATCCAAGTGTTTCATGACTTAACCCTATCAAAACATCGTGTTCAATTGGTTAAGTATATTCAAGTGGTCCATGACTTAACCCTATCATGTGGAATTAATTTATTTTAATGCACCCAACCTCTCACATTAGACCGACAGTTTGCGGCCACTGGTTAGGCCGGTTGGTTCCGGGCAGGTTTCTGCCGCAAACTGAGTCTAACCTCGGGTTTCAAGCGCGGTATGACCAACTACTCACATTGGATCCTATTGTTTGTAGCTACTAGTTAAGCCGGTCGGTTCCGGGTAGATTTCTGCTACAAACTCAACCCAACCTCGAGTTGGCCATGTTCATGTTATCTAAGTATCATGTCCATGTTCGTATTTTCAAGTATAATTTCATGTCATGTTTTCTTGTCATATCATGTCAAGTTTTTCAAGTTCAAGTTAACCATGTGAACATATTCATGTAATATCAGGTTTGCCTAAACTACCCAATCGTATTCCCCACGTACGTGAATTCGAATCAATATTACAAGTGAATCTAAATCTGGAAATAAAGGGAATAACATCAAGACTATGATAGGCAAAAAGGACGAGCACAATGTAATAAAAGGATTACAAGACTAGCATGATATAACTTGAGATAATTGGTTACAACATCACTGGCGTATAGAAAATAATAGACTTTCAAATCTAGCATAATAAGGTGATAGTCATGGCATAAGGTGATAATCCCAAGCATTCTAATCTTAGCATAATAGGCATAAATGATAGTCTAGACTTTGATTATCGGTTCGAATATCAACACAGTTTGGATCTATAATAGATCTACCCAAATAATATGTCATAGCTTAAACAAAGATTCATAATCGCGATGTCATAGTGAGGATACTAAGATCTAAATTAATAATTTAGATTTAGTTTTAACACGGTAAACTCAAGATGATTCCCAAATCCACAAACATTGCTAATGGCCAAGATCCATAATATAAAAGTTCCAAGTTTATTTGTTTGTATTAACCACCATTGTCCTTGTCATACTTAAAAGACAATAGTCTTGCGTTCTCAGTCATAGTCATAGGCATGTTCTTAGTCATAGTCATAGGCATGTTCTTAGTCATAGTCATAGGCATGTTCTTAGTCATAGTCATAGGCATGTCCTTATGTTCTCAGTTATAATCTTATGCATGTTCTCAATCATAGTCCTTGGCCATTAACAATAGTTTTAGTGTCATAGGTATGATAATATTTGCTTTACAACGTGAATAAAGCAATATCTCCAAGAGTCAAGATCCAAGAATTCATGTTACAATCTAGTGTTTGAATAATACTAGATCCAACGAATGATCATGATTCAATCAATAAGAAATAACTCAATGTCATAGATCCAAGAAGAACAAGAATAGATAGGAATCGATTATCATGCTTAAGTCAATTCCAATTTAACATAGCCATATTAGATTTATAGTTTTTATCTAAAAGTAACTGGAACTTACAGATCGAGGTCTAAGAAGTTGAGATCTAGAAACTAGTCGTTGAATCGTTGAGTTGCTGATTCTTGATTTGATTAATCTTGATTTGACTTCTTCTTGCTGATCTTTTAAGTTGTTTGTCTCTAGTTGTTTGTCGAAGCCATTCTCTCTTTAATTTAATTATTTCAGAAGCAGCATAAGGATAGAATGAAATGGTGTGGAGAGAATGAGGCTAGGGGTGAGTTTATATAGGTTTATAGTCATGAATCAGGCCAGAAAATCGGCCAAAAACATCAGAATGCATTCTGGCTGAAATGCAGTTTTTGGGGGGGGGGGGGTCGACCCCGGGGTCGACACATGGGTCGACCCCTTGGGTGGGGGGGTCGACACCCATGTCGACCCTAGTGTCGACCCCTAGGAGGGGGGTCGACCCTTGGGTCGACACCCTGAGTCTGGCTGAAATCCGGGCTGATTTTTCTGAAAACTTCGTCGGGCCTTTTCTTGATCATACGGACTCCGATTTACAAAATTTCAGACTCTATTTCGCGTATTTTTCCGAGACGAACGTAATGGCACAGCCCGTTCCCCTTGATTCTGATTTTATAATTTATTTCTGCCTTGATTTATGTTATAACATGTTGTAAAAATACGGGTTGTTACAAACCAACTTAGGGAAACTACCGATGCCATGAGGAGGTAATCTCAGGAGAATGCTGCTATGCCCGAGGAAGTGAACCGCATATCGAGGCAATGGGAAGAATTCAGAGACCAGCCTCAAGGAGCTCAAGGTCACCTGTCTCCTCCTCCTCAGCCAGACCAAGCATCGAGGGACTCTTCATCATCTGAAGGGGACAGAGATCATCGCCGAGATCGACGCCCGCTAGAGAGGATTAAAAACGTCTGGCCACAGCAGGCAAAAGGACACCAAATCCCCCCTAATGAGCGCGACCCAGGACATATCGATCGAGATGAGATAGAGATTATAGACCCGGTAGCTCCTCGCCATCTAGAGGAGCCTCCTCCTAATCGAAATGCTGCTCAAGGAGGCCGAGCACTAGGCCGACCCCCCAGGAATCTCGTGGTTAAACCAAGAAATCGGAGGGGCAGGAGAGGCGCCCGGATGGCACTCTCTGACGGGGAAGCCAGATCTGGCCCGCTTGCTGAACAGATCGACCCAGATATGGTCATTCCCCCAAACCTGGCTGATATGGTGCGACAGATTATGAATGACAGTCGAGGACATAAGAACGAAGACTGGGGAATCGACCGAAGTCACACGCCGTTTACCGAAGATATATTACAAGCGGAATTCCCTAGAAGGTTCAACATGCCCCAAATGGATCATTATGATGGGACGTCAGATCCACAGCAGCATATGATGAGATATTCTTGGCATATGGACGTGGCAGCCACTCCTGACACGATCAAGTGCAAGGCTTTTCCGATATTTCTAAGCCAAACGGCCCTTATGTGGTTCGTGCGCTTGCCTGCGAAGTCGGTTCCCAATTTTAAAGACTTAAGCGAATAGTTCTTGACTCAGTTCCGCCTCCACGCCACCAAATCAAAACATGTCATGGCCTTGTCGGCAGTGAAACAAGGAAGAGGCGAATCTCTAAGGAACTATCTTAGCCGATTTAATCGGGTTGTCACCGAAGTAAGCAACCCCAACCATGAGACCGTTTTGACGGCCATGGTTGATGGTATTGACAAACGAACTGAGTTCGGAAGATATCTGATAGGAAAGCCACCTACCACGATTGAAGCTTTCTACGAAAAGGCCCATATCTGCCTGAGGCAGGAGGACGCTCAGTTGGAAGAAGAAGACGGGCCTAGGAACGTTCCCAATTCGACTGCTCGAAACAATATCGCAGTAAAGCAGTCGGGAGGTAGCTCGGGGAAGGTCGAGGTAAATGTTGAGAACAATGGCAAGCGAAGTGGCGAGGAAGCGAAGGGGAATAACGGGAGTTCGAAGCAAAAAGGAAATTCTCGGAAACGCCCCCGTTTCTAGGTGTTTGAGACATATACCGCCCTGAGAGATAGTTTGGAGAATATATACCTTGAAACCTGCAACGCGATGCAGTATAAAGAGCCACCTCCGCGCGAAGCAATAGAGAGGGAGCGAGCAACAGGGACATATTGCTTGTTCCATGACATTTATGGTCACGCAACCAACGAATGTCGACATCTCCGAGACATCGTCGAGAAGCTGATCCGAGAAGGGAAGCTCGATGAATACAAGGTAGCCCCAAGGGAAAGGGGGCAAGGAACTTCGGGGTCTCGACGGAGCCAGACAACGTCTCGCGCAACCCCCCAGGAAAAAGGGAAGGGGATTGTGATCAATGCCATCGTAGGAGGTCCACATACGGTAGGAAACAGTGTTAGAGCCATGGAGCGATATGTCAATGCTGCGAAGCACGTGGATGTTGGAGAAGTAGACCCCCATAGCGCCGCGAGCCCTATCAAGCAAAGAAAAATAATGGGCGAGGAAATCATCTTTCGCGATCGAGAGTCGACCGGTATAGAGTACCCGACGGTCGATCCATTGGTAATAACAGCAATCATCGGACCAGCAACTGTCCGAAAAGTTTTGGTCGACAATGGGAGCTCGGTGAATATCCTATTTAAATAGACTTACGACCAGATGAAGTTAGAAACGAAGGACTTGGAACTGTACGAAGGTCATATACGTGGTTTCAATGGAGCATCTACCGAGCCGATCGGACAGGTCAGGTTGTCGGTAGAATTAGGCGATGGAGACAGACGAAGGGTCAGGATTTTACCGTTCGTCGTGATGAACATCAAGTCGCATTATAACGCCTTCCTAGGACGACCTGCGCTAGCGGTCTTCCGAGCATGTATCACCCCCTGGTGCCTGCTCCTGAAGTTTCCCATGGACAGTGGGATCGGGACCATGAGAAGAGACCAGGTGGATGGCCGAGAATGCTATATGGCAGAATGGAAAGAGCTGAGAAACGGTGGCGATAAGGAGACCGACAAATCCTCCCCCTCTGGGGAGAAGAAGGAAGCATAGCAACTACAGAGCGCACTCCGACCGGTACCTTCACCTAGTGAGGTCGAAGACATCGACCCACGGGACGACGAGGAGTCGGAGTGCAGAAAGGCCGCCCCTAATGAGGCCACCATAGACATCCCTATCGATGACCGTGATCCTTCCAAAGTTTTGAAGATAGGTTCTCATCTTGATTCCCTCCGGACGAGGGAACTAAGTGAATTCCTCAGAGCAAATCTGGATGTATTTGCTTGGACCCATGCTGACATGTGTGGGATATCCCCGTCCATTATAACCCACTCACTGAGTATCGACCCAAAGTACACTCCCGTAAAACAGAAAAGGCGAATGCTCGGTCCTGAACGATCGAGAGCCTTGAAAGAGGAGGTTAGGAAGTTGCAGGCTAATGGGTTTATCCGAGATTCGACCTATCCCGACTGGATAGCGAACCCGGTACTGGTAAAGAAGGCTAACGGGAAGTGGAGGACTTGCATTGATTTCTCTGATTTAAACAAAGCATGCCCAAAAGATAGCTTCCCGTTACCTAGGATTTATCAACTGGTTGACTCGACCGCCGGACATGAACTTCTTTCGTTCATGGATGCGTACTCAGGATACAACCAGATCGCCATGCATATCCCTGATCAGGAACATACCAGCTTCATAACCGACCTTGGGTTATACTGTTATGTGGTGATGCCCTTTGGTCTAAAAAACGCTTGTGCCACATACCAAAGGTTAGTTAACCGAATGTTACACGACCAAATAGGGAAGACAATGGAAGTGTATGTGGACGATATGCTGGTAAAATCAAAACAATCGACCGATCACGTGGGCGACCTGTCAAGAATGTTTGACATCCTAAGGAAGTATGGTATGAAATTAAATCCGCTGAAGTGCTATTTTGGCGTAGCTTCGGGCAAATTCCTGGGATTCATTGTAAGTTATCGAGGAATCGAAATCAATCCCGACCAAATCGCAGCCCTCAAGGGAATTCGAGAGCCCCAGCGAATAAAGGATGTCCAGAGTTTGGCAGGTAAGATAGCGGCCATGGGGCGGTTCATTTCGAAAGCCACTGACAAATGCCTCCCTTTCTTTGAATTAATAAAGAGGGGGAAGCGACATTTTGAATGGACGCCCGACTGCGTCGAAGCTTTCATGAATCTGCTTGACCACCTCGAAAAACCCCCATCCTATCTAAACCGATCGATCATGAAGACTTGTTTGTGTACTTAGCTGTATCTGCCCATGCCATTAGCTCAGTTCTGATTCGAGAGGAGGAGCAGATACGGCGACCGGTTTATTATGTTAGCAAAAAGATAACTGGAGCCGAACGAAATTACCCTAAGATTGAAAAGTTAGCATATAGCTTACTGACCGCGTCAAGAAAACTCCGGCATTATTTCTGTGACGGTCCGCCCCGCACCAGCCTGCATTTCCTCCAAGAGTGCGCTGTACACCTGCCCGACTAGCACAAGACGGTCGTCAGAAGAAAGGAAAGAAGAGAATGAACTAATCAAAGAACCTGTAGAATGTCTCACAGCGCATGGGATAAAATATAATAATAACATACTTGACATAAAACAGGCGAGACAGTGCATAAGCTGATAACTAATAATCAATGTCAACATCAAAGCAGCGGAAATCCATATACAGCTTATTACAACTTTCCAAATTTACTGTCTCTAACCAAAAGAAAGCTAAAATAGAAGATACACCAACAATGCCCAAGCAGTGATCTTCAACAACACAGGGAGAATATTATGTATATAGTACGTGGAAGCCTCCTGCTCGTCTCCGGATCATCTACCCGTGCATCACCAGCTAACCTGTCTCTAGTCTGCTCGTGTGAGCACCCAGAGTAATAAGAAGAGACATAAAACTCTGGGTCAGACATAAAGCCTGGTATGAGCGATAAGCATCTAAACAGAGAAATAACAGGTATACTAAACCATACCTGAACCTGGACCTGCAACCAAAGAGTTAGTACCACATACCGTACAATACTCCAAGGTGCCATAATAAATAGTGTAAGAATACGGGGGTGGGGTGTGCATGTCACAATGATAGCAAACAAATCATCCATAGCAACCATTCTCGCATCTCTCACTCAGTGCGTAAAGCGTACGGCATCTACCACTTTGAAACACTAGACAAACTGAGGCAACGACGAATCCCGACTTGTAGAAACCCTGCTATGACCAAGCCAAACACTTGGAGTCATGACCAAACATTTCAATGACCCACTTCATTGGTCGTAGCCCTTGGTTCTACCAATGCCATAATGGCCCTGAATCCGCCTTCGTACCTCCTACCATAGTGGTCCAAAGCTATAGGTGTCGACAACTCCTTAGCACGCGTCCCGCAGCAAAGCCCAACCATGAAGTGAACTCGTTGATTCCCATCTGAATCTTAAGCTCGAACTTCTCATTTGGACTTCCTTTGCATCTCGGGTTTGGTTGAATTGGAGTGGGTCTTCAGAAGAGTTGTCGTACATTAACAGTCCTAGAATTCTGTTCGGTTCGGTAGTCATCACCATCATCGGTTCGGGTCGGTAGTCATCTTCTTCATCGGTTCGGGTCGGTAATCATCTTCTTCATCGGTTCGGGTCGGTACTCCACTTCTTCATCGGTTCGGGTCGGTACTCCACTTCGGGTCGGTTGTCTCTGTTTGAGTTCGGTGGTTGCTCCCTTCTGAGTTCTCATGCCCGATCCTGTTCTTCTCCAATTGCCGATCCGCTCCGCCCCCTTAGCGTACTCCGATCCAATCCTCTCCAATCCGATCCACTCTCTAGTTTCGATCCGATCCGCTCCCTAGTTCCGATCCGATCCCCCTTGTCCACTCCAACTCTAAGCAATGGCCTTCCTTCCTGCCAAACTTCTTCCAGTGGCAAGTCCTCATCCAGTTCGAATTCCCTTGGTCGGTTCCCTAGTCCGATCCGACCCCTTTTCTCCGATCCGAACCGGTTCGGAACCTGCACACTTCTGCAACTTTCCAGCGAGCTTTTTACGCCATTCGACGACGTTTTCGAGCAATTTAACTATTCTAATCAATCATGAAACATACCATAGAGTCATAGCAACATGTAATAGCAACCACAAACAGCAAACAACAATTTAAATGAATCAAAATGAATCAAAAGTGGCTAAAACCTCACATTTGCCTATAATCCCTCTTAATCATGTTTAAGCATATGATTAGCAAAACACATCGAAATTAACCCAAATTTTTAACAGAGCCTTAAAACATTATTTTAGAATTTTAAGAATTTTTCCAGAATTTATTTACGTATAAATTCGCTAATCTTCACTAATTACCCTTAATCACCGTAATTAGTGCAAAAACTATGCAAATCACTCACCTTGGCCACAAATGAAATTCTCAGAACTGAAACTCCTCTGATTTGGGGCGAATACTGATGTCTAACAGCGGCTCCAACCTTGCTTTGGTGCTTTTTCCCCTTAATTTGGTGTTGCTAAGCCTAATCTTCAATTAGAGAGTGATTTTGGGGTGTCTTAGATGTAGGAAGCCATTACTAAGGTTTCAAGGAGGTTTGTGGCGGCTCAAAACTGAAATGAAAGTGATAACCTAACCCTAATCAGACCTCCTATACCTCTAAACCCGAAATTCCCCTTGGGCCTAGCTGCTAATTACCCGCTTAAGCCCAATTAAGCTGTCTTTCACCATCTGAAACTTGTTTCAGCCATATCTCCCAAACGGTAAGTCCGTTTGGCTAATGTGACCACTCTACGGAAAGAGAAACCATCATCCGAAGCCAATGGAAGTGGTTTCAGGTCAAAATTCCTTTCCAGTCAAAAGTTATGGCCAAAACAGTGCCAACTAGGGGTAAAATGGTCATTTAAAAATCGGGAAAAATCATGAACATGGGAAATGACCCCAATAGTCGTCTCCCAAAGTTACATGACCATACGACTTCGTATGTGAAAGAAATAAATATCCTACGATCCTATGATGCGTAGAATGCGGGTCGTTACACTCTCCCCCCCTTAAGAAATTTCGTCCCCGAAATTCCTTAACCCAAAACACACAAAGGATCCCGCATGCCTAACAACCACATATAACAAAAATCAAACATGCAAAACAAGCAAACAAGCCTATCCTAGCATGCGGAAAAACTAAATCGAAGTCAAAATCTTACCAGGCAAAGAGTTCAGGATAAGTCTTCCTAATGTTCTCCTCTGTCTCCCAAGTACAATCATTCTCGTCCTCACCCCACTGAACCTTGATTAGTTTCACCGCCTTCCTTCGAAGTTGCTTCATGTCATGCTCGACAATACGGGCCGGCTTGCGGTTCCCAACCGCCTCGGGTTCTACTTCGAAGTCCTCCAACTGATCAGGTGAAATAGTCATATCTGAGTCGTGAACGAACTTCCTTAGTTGGGAAACATGAAATACGTTATGAACTCCCGCCATCTTCTTCGGTAAGTCAATTCTATATGCCAAATTCCCGACTAATTCAAGAACATGGAATGGGCCAACAAACCTTGGTGCCAACTTGCCTCTCCTGCCAAATCGTATTACGCTCTTCAACGGAGAAATTTTGACAAACACCAAGTCGCCAACGGAGAATTTTAAGTCTCTTCTCCTCTTATCAGCATAACTCTTCTGCCTATCCTGGGCAGCCTTCATTCGTTGTTGAATGACCTTGATCTTATCCGACGTTTCTCTCACCACCTCTGGTCCAAGCACAAACTTCTCGCCAGTCTCTATCCAACATGATGGTGAGTTGCATGGCCTTCCATACAAAGCTTCAAACGGAGCCATACCGATACTGGATTGGTAACTATTATTATATGCAAACTCTACTAGATGCAAATGGTCATCCCATGATCCACCAAAGTCCAACATACATGCTCTCAAGAGATCTTCCAAAATACGATTCACCCTTTCCGTCTGACCGTCGGTCTGAGGATGATATGAGGTACTGAGATGTAACTCTGACCCTAGCGCCTCTTGCAAGCTCTTCCAAAACCCACTAGTGGACAACGGGTCTCGGTCGCTCACAATGCTTTTAGGTACTCCATGAAATCTCACTACCCACTTCATATACAATTCTGCTAACTTAGCTGTCGTTCTTGTCGATTTGACTGGTATAAACCTTGCACTTTTAGCCAGTCGGTCTACAATCACCCAAATGCTATCATATCCCGATCTAGTCCTTGGTAAACCATCGACGAAATCCATCGAGACTTGCTCCCATTTCCATTCGGGAATTTCTAATGGCTGTAACAGACCACTAGGCTTCTTTTGCTCGGCTTTAACTAGCTGGCAATTCATGCACTTGGATATAAACTTCCCAACGTCTCTTTTCATTCCTTCCCAGTAGTAAGTCTGCTTCATATCTCGATACATCTTGTTACCACCGGGGTGTATAGTCAGTCTTGAGTGATGACATTCTCTAAGCACTTCATCTCTCAATCCATTGACATTGGGTACAACGAGCTTTCCATTCCTTCTAAGCCATCCATCTCGATCAAGCCCATACTTGTTCATCTCCCCATCGATACCCATCTCTAACTTGGAGATGATTTCCAATAGGTTAGGATCGTCCCTTTGACTAGAGCCGATCCGCTCAATCAAAGTGGGTCTGATCGTCAAACTTGCTAACATTTCCGGATCCAATTCGCACTTTGGTCTGAAATCAAATCCCGCGATAAACTCCAGTTGCTTCCATTCAAGGAACATAGCCCCTAAGCTGGCATGTCTTCTACTCAATGCATCAGCCACCGCATTGCCCTTTCCTGGTGTGTATGCGATGTCAAAATCATAGGAAGCTAAGAACTCTAACCATCTCTGCTGACGGAGATTTAAATCCTTCTGGGAGAATAGATACTTTAACGACTTATGATCCGTAAATAGCTCAAACCTTTCTCCCAAGAGATAGTGTCTCCACATCTTCAACGCGAACACGATCGCTGCCAATTCTAAATCATGGGTAGGGTATCTTCTCTCGTACGGTTTCAATTGCCGACTTGCATAAGCTACAACCCTACCGCCTTGCATCAATACAGCACCCAGTCCGGTACCACAGGCATCCGTGTATACCGTCATCTCTTCATCCCCCTTAGGAATGACTAACACTGGTGCGCTTGTCAACTTGTCCTTTAGGCTTTTGAATGCATTCTCGCACCTTTCATCCCAGACAAAAGCTTGATTCTTCTTGGTCAACTGGGTCAATGGTGCTGCTATCTTGGAGAAACCTTGGATAAACTTACGATAATATCCCGCTAACCCCAAGAAACTTCTTACATCAGTTGCATTCTTGGGCGTAGGCCAATCTTGTACCGTAGCCACCTTCGCTGGGTCCACGGCAATACCATTCTCTGATACAACATGGCCCAAGAACCTCACTTCCCTCTTCCAGAAGTGACACTTAGAAAACTTTGCTTTCAATTGGTGTTTTCTCAACACCTCCATCGCTACTCTTAAATGTCCCTTGTGTTCTTCCTCTGTCGTCGAATAGACCAAAATATCATCAACGAACACAAGGACAAACTTATTCAACTGATCTCTGAATACCCTATTCATAAGATCCACAAAATATGCTGGGGCATTGGTCAGCCCGAATGGCATGACCAACCACTCATAAAACCCAGACGGCGTCCGAAATGCCGTTTTAGCTATACTCTCAGCTTCCACTCTAAGCTGATGAAAACCTGTCGCGAGATCCAACTGAGAAAATACTCTCGCGCCACTCAACTGATCGAACAAATCATCTATCCGCGGTAGAGGATACTTATTCTTCCTCGTCACTTTATTCAATTCGCGGTAGTCTACACACAAACGAAGGGAACCATCCGCCTTGGTAGCAAACACAACTGGTGCTCCCCATTCAGAAACACTCCTTCTGATAAATCCCTTCTTCAAAAGATCGCTGACTTGCACCTCGAGCTCTCGCTGCTCCCTTGGTGCCATACGACGAAGTGGCATCACTATAGGTCTGGCATCCTTTACCAAATCAATACGAAACTCAATCTCTCGGTGTGGTGGAAGTCCGGTCACTTCTTCGAAAACATCCGGATACTGGCCAACCACGGGCAAACCTGACAACTCACTATGCGGAATGTCGAGGGAGTTTAGAAAACTAGCCAATACCCCCTTACTGGGTAGACCACCAAACACTATCCTCCGCCCATCATTCGCTCTAGCTGTCACCAACAAGCCCTCACAGTCTACCACCACCCCGTATCTTTGGAGCCAATCTACTCCCAAAATAATGCCAAACCCAGTAAAGCCCAAAACAAAGCAATCACAAACAAACATGCATCCATGACTCGAAAGAACCACATTACGACAAATCATGCTAAGACTAGTCGAACCACCAATCGGGTTCGTCACTACCAAAGGTCTATCGACAATCTCGGGCTCCAATCCCAACCTATCTACCAGGTCACTAGATATGAAAGAACTGGAAGCTCCGGTATCAAACAAAACTCTAACAGGAACATCATAAACAGAAAGCATACCTTGAATGACGACATTCTTTCCCTTCTCCGCCGCTGTTGGGGCATTCGACGAAGAAGGAATAGCATTAAGAGCATATGCTTTCACCATTTGCTTTTCCTTAGGGGGCTGTGGACACTTGTCCTTGTGATGTCCCAATTGGCCACAATTGAAGCACTTCCTATCCGCTGGCTTGGCCCGACAATTACTAGCATAATGGCCCTTCTTACCACAGCTGAAGCACTCCACATCCTGCTTATTCTTTTTCTTCTGGCCATCCTTAGCCTGATTCTGCTTTCTCTTATTCTGGGAACCACCCTTGCCTCCACCACTTGCTTGTGGTTTTGGCTCTTCTGCAGATGCAACCTCAGTCTTCGACTTAGGGTAGAGACTTTCTGATCTTAACGCTTTCCCCACAATCGACTCAAACGTCTCATCGATGTGGTTAATAAGCCTTTCCCCTAAGTACTGATCTAACCCAGTTATGAATTTCTCATTCTTCTTCTCGGCAGTATCAATAAGAGATAACCCATACTTTGACAGAGTGTCGAATTCCGCAATATAATCAGAAACTGCCCTTCCATTCTGCTTGAGTTCCAAGAACCTCTTGAACAACACTGACTTCTGGGCCGCTGGAATGAACTTCTCACTAAAGCGAGCCTTGAACTGAACCCAAGTAATCTGGTCTTCGGGAGTAGCTGCTTTTATAGCATTCCACCAATTCATTGCCCGCCCTTGCAGCTGACGGGACGCTAGCTTTCTCTTCATCGCATCCTCGATACCTAAATCCTCGAAGATACGTTCGCAACTATCCAACCAATCTTGAACATCCGTGGCCGACTCCGTTCCGTGGAACGGCTTCCCACCAAGGCTAGTATAGTCCTTATTCAGCTTGGCGAAGTCGACTCTTGGCGCCTGCACTATTGGACCACCACCATTTCCGCCATTGGGAGCTGCTCTCTGTACATCTCTAAGCATCTCTCTCATGAGGTCAGTAAACATTGTCCTCATGTCAGCAGCATTCCCATTATTGGCTCCCCTACCAACACCTCTAGTATCTCGGCTCATCGTCAATCTGAAAAAGGAAATGATTAACGACTCCATAGTGGTGCTAGTGCAGTACGACTTCATCCTTATACTACTAATAGTATATATATATATAGCTTTTAAAAACCAAAGTAATCACAAATACGCTCTCTCGTATACGTATATTATCTCTCCCTGATAACTTCCCTAGGCTAACTACGCAACCTAGAGCTCTGATACCAAGTGTGACGGTCCGCCCCGCACCAGCCTGCATTTCCTCCAAGAGTGCGCTGTACACCTGCCCGACTAGCACAAGACGGTCGTCAGAAGAAAGGAAAGAAGAGAATGAACTAATCAAAGAACCTGTAGAATGTCTCACAGCGCATGGGATAAAATATAATAATAACATACTTGACATAAAACAGGCGAGACAGTGCATAAGCTGATAACTAATAATCAATGTCAACATCAAAGCAGCGGAAATCCATATACAGCTTATTACAACTTTCCAAATTTACTGTCTCTAACCAAAAGAAAGCTAAAATAGAAGATACACCAACAATGCCCAAGCAGTGATCTTCAACAACACAGGGAGAATATTATGTATATAGTACGTGGAAGCCTCCTGCTCGTCTCCGGATCATCTACCCGTGCATCACCAGCTAACCTGTCTCTAGTCTGCTCGTGTGAGCACCCAGAGTAATAAGAAGAGACATAAAACTCTGGGTCAGACATAAAGCCTGGTATGAGCGATAAGCATCTAAACAGAGAAATAACAGGTATACTAAACCATACCTGAACCTGGACCTGCAACCAAAGAGTTAGTACCACATACCGTACAATACTCCAAGGTGCCATAATAAATAGTGTAAGAATACGGGGGTGGGGTGTGCATGTCACAATGATAGCAAACAAATCATCCATAGCAACCATTCTCGCATCTCTCACTCAGTGCGTAAAGCGTACGGCATCTACCACTTTGAAACACTAGACAAACTGAGGCAACGACGAATCCCGACTTGTAGAAACCCTGCTATGACCAAGCCAAACACTTGGAGTCATGACCAAACATTTCAATGACCCACTTCATTGGTCGTAGCCCTTGGTTCTACCAATGCCATAATGGCCCTGAATCCGCCTTCGTACCTCCTACCATAGTGGTCCAAAGCTATAGGTGTCGACAACTCCTTAGCACGCGTCCCGCAGCAAAGCCCAACCATGAAGTGAACTCGTTGATTCCCATCTGAATCTTAAGCTCGAACTTCTCATTTGGACTTCCTTTGCATCTCGGGTTTGGTTGAATTGGAGTGGGTCTTCAGAAGAGTTGTCGTACATTAACAGTCCTAGAATTCTGTTCGGTTCGGTAGTCATCACCATCATCGGTTCGGGTCGGTAGTCATCTTCTTCATCGGTTCGGGTCGGTAATCATCTTCTTCATCGGTTCGGGTCGGTACTCCACTTCTTCATCGGTTCGGGTCGGTACTCCACTTCGGGTCGGTTGTCTCTGTTTGAGTTCGGTGGTTGCTCCCTTCTGAGTTCTCATGCCCGATCCTGTTCTTCTCCAATTGCCGATCCGCTCCGCCCCCTTAGCGTACTCCGATCCAATCCTCTCCAATCCGATCCACTCTCTAGTTTCGATCCGATCCGCTCCCTAGTTCCGATCCGATCCCCCTTGTCCACTCCAACTCTAAGCAATGGCCTTCCTTCCTGCCAAACTTCTTCCAGTGGCAAGTCCTCATCCAGTTCGAATTCCCTTGGTCGGTTCCCTAGTCCGATCCGACCCCTTTTCTCCGATCCGAACCGGTTCGGAACCTGCACACTTCTGCAACTTTCCAGCGAGCTTTTTACGCCATTCGACGACGTTTTCGAGCAATTTAACTATTCTAATCAATCATGAAACATACCATAGAGTCATAGCAACATGTAATAGCAACCACAAACAGCAAACAACAATTTAAATGAATCAAAATGAATCAAAAGTGGCTAAAACCTCACATTTGCCTATAATCCCTCTTAATCATGTTTAAGCATATGATTAGCAAAACACATCGAAATTAACCCAAATTTTTAACAGAGCCTTAAAACATTATTTTAGAATTTTAAGAATTTTTCCAGAATTTATTTACGTATAAATTCGCTAATCTTCACTAATTACCCTTAATCACCGTAATTAGTGCAAAAACTATGCAAATCACTCACCTTGGCCACAAATGAAATTCTCAGAACTGAAACTCCTCTGATTTGGGGCGAATACTGATGTCTAACAGCGGCTCCAACCTTGCTTTGGTGCTTTTTCCCCTTAATTTGGTGTTGCTAAGCCTAATCTTCAATTAGAGAGTGATTTTGGGGTGTCTTAGATGTAGGAAGCCATTACTAAGGTTTCAAGGAGGTTTGTGGCGGCTCAAAACTGAAATGAAAGTGATAACCTAACCCTAATCAGACCTCCTATACCTCTAAACCCGAAATTCCCCTTGGGCCTAGCTGCTAATTACCCGCTTAAGCCCAATTAAGCTGTCTTTCACCATCTGAAACTTGTTTCAGCCATATCTCCCAAACGGTAAGTCCGTTTGGCTAATGTGACCACTCTACGGAAAGAGAAACCATCATCCGAAGCCAATGGAAGTGGTTTCAGGTCAAAATTCCTTTCCAGTCAAAAGTTATGGCCAAAACAGTGCCAACTAGGGGTAAAATGGTCATTTAAAAATCGGGAAAAATCATGAACATGGGAAATGACCCCAATAGTCGTCTCCCAAAGTTACATGACCATACGACTTCGTATGTGAAAGAAATAAATATCCTACGATCCTATGATGCGTAGAATGCGGGTCGTTACAATTTCCAAGCTCATCCCATCAAAGTATTTACCGACCAACCTCTCCGCCAAATCTTGCAAAGGCTTGAAGCGAGTGGGAGATTATTGAAGTGGAATATCAAGTTAAGCCAGTTCGATCTGACATTTGTCCCCCGAAAGTCGATCAGGGGGCAAGCATTGGCTGACTTTATTGCCAGGTTTACGATCTCGGAGGAAGAAGATCAAGACGTTCATCCCAAGCCGGTCAAGATCGACTGGGAGCCTGCCACATGGAAGCTCTACACGGACGGAGCTCGGAACAAGCAACGCTCCGGGGCTGGTGTTGTACTTTTGTCCCCTGAAGGGCGCTCGGTATACTATGCCTTGAGGTTGGAGTTCTTGGCCACTAATAACGATTCCGAGTACGAAGCCCTGATTGCCGGACTTAAACTAGCAAAGGAATTAAGAATGGCGACATTGGATATTTTCTGCGACTCTCAACTCGTGGTTAACCAAGCGCTAAAATAGTTCGCTACCCGAGGAAAGCGACTTTCCTCTTATCTCGAGGAAGTTGAAAAGCTGCTTTGGAATTTCGACCGGTACAGTATTTCTCACATTCCTTGAGAAGAAAACCGAAGGGCGGATAGTTTGGCAAAACTAGCTAGCTCGGACCAACCGAGCGAGTCAGAGGTAGTACCAATAGAAACTTTGATGGTGCCGAGCATCGATCAGATGGAAATCGACCAAGCTGACGATGAACCTGAGCAAGAGTCGTGGATGACTCCCATAAAAAACTTTCTCCTTCACGGGCAGCTTCCCGAAAAGAAGAACAAGAAGCGGGCCTTGGTACGGCGGTCCTTCAGATATCTAATCCAAGAAGGCCAACTCTACAGAAGGGGTTTTTCTGTCCCCATGTTTCGATGCGTAGCGAATGATGACGTCAAAAGGATATTACAAGAAGTGGACGAAGGGGACTGTGGAGCGCACACTGGGGGGCAAGCCTTGGCACAAAAAATACTACGCTATGGATACTTTTGGCCGACCCTTAATAAAGATGCCGCCCAATACGCCAAGAGATGTGACAATTGCCAATGGTTTGCGCAAATCCCTCGGGCACCTCCTACTAAGATAACCCAGATGACAAGCCCCTGGCCGTTCGCTGTATGGGGAATTGAAATTATCGGGACGCTGCCCATGTCGAAAGGAGGGGCTCGGTATGCAATCGTAGCCATGGATTACTTTTCAAAATGGGCAGAAGCTGAACAACTGACCACGATCACGACGAAGAAGGTCATCAACTTCGTCGTTCGGAATATTATATGTCGATATGGGGTACCTCGGACCATCATCACAGACAATGGGACCCAATTCGATAGCGTGGAGTTCCGAGACTTTTGTGAGAAGTATCACATCGAGAAGAAGTACACAGCGGTCGCCCATCTCCAGTCCAATGGACAAGTCGAAGCAGTCAATAAGATCATTATGTCCATCTTAAAGAAACGATTGGAGTGAGCTAAAGGGAAGTGGGTCGATGAATTGCCCCTGGCATTATGGGCATATCGTACTACTCATAAGACTGCCACAGGGCACACCCCCTTCGCTTTGTCATATGGCTCCGAAGCAGTCCTCCCGATCGAGCTTGAAGTTCCGACCCATCGGACAAACTATTATGACCCTCTGACTAACAAAGCGCTTCTCCTAACATCGTTAGACACGATCGACGAGAAGAGAGAGGAGGAGAACCTTCGCGTTGCGGCTCACAGACAACGAGTAGCTCGATACTACGACAAAAGGGTTCGCCCAAGGACTTTCAAACCAGGGGATCTGGTTCTAAAGAGGATCTTCCCAGTTCCTGTGCACATGGGACCAAGATGGGAGGGACCCCATGTCATTCAAGACAAGCTTGAAAATGGAGGTTGACGACTGTGGATGGCGAACTGTTTCAGAGAGCATGGAACGCAGAGCACTTACGACCTTATCTTTCTTAAGAATACTTATTTAATTTCTTTTGGCATTTTTAGACTTTAGTATTTAGACTTTTTATTTCTGAATTCTTTGAGTTTATTTGTTAGCATTGTAATAAGCGTCCCTCATAGGCCGCCTTAGCATATTATTCGGAATTTTCGTTTCCGTTCTGACTTGTGATTGAAATGAATATGTATCTGTGATTCAACGACTAATCTTGAGACCTAAACCTTGGCTGACACAAGGAAAAGGTCGACTTCTGCCCGGACAAAATTGTTTGACTTATGAGGCAAGGACACTCGACCCCCTTGACTTGGGAAAGAGTATAAATGGCACTAGAGCGTGAATGGTGCACCCTGACAAAAGACCGCTCAAACTGACAAACTTTACCCTTTATGTACTAAAGGATAAGTATAAAAGACTACGGGCACTCCTACCTAATCGCGTCTGAGCTATGACCGATAATAGCTCTGTTTGGGTTCGACAGGAGGGACTGCCTTTTAGACACCTACTCCAACACTGGGGGCAAAGGTGAAGATTAATACCCCCGTTAGGGGTAAACACACGACTCATTCCTGACGACACAGGAAGGACCGAGCCTTAGAATTACATAACGTTCATAATAGCACAAGTTTACACGATACACAAACTTTTCAAAATGTTCTAACATCATTGCAAAATGTTGTTACTCGACAGGTACCAAATAAAGATTATTACAGACGAAGCGATGTTGAAACAGATCTTAAAAAGGGGGTGGCATCAACCCTTGGTCCACCATCTGAGCCAGTTCTAGCTGCTTGGCCATCTCTTGCATCTCCTCCGTGGTCATCAGACACCTCTTTCCCCTCAGTGTGCTGCCAAAAGGTTTGGAAACTGAAGAATGGGCCTGCGGGAGAGTGGGGGCAATGGGACCGGGAACTGAGGAAAAAGAAGTTAGAGGGATAGGCTGAGGATGTTGAGCACTTAAAGGCTCCTCGATGGGCTCTGACTTCATAGCAGTTACCTCCTTTTCCCTCTGGTCCTTGATATCAGCCAGGGATGGACGACCTTCTTCTCTCGACTCTTTGATAATCTGAACGTCCAAATCCTCGGGATGCACTGGCTCGACCCTAACCGGCTCTGCAGCCTCCCCTGTTCTCTCAACATCTCCCTCCTTAGAAGCAGATCCTTCATCCATCCTGTGTGTATCTGAGGAATCCCCTGTAAAAAAAAGAGGGAGGAAATATGAGAAATACAGACGAGAGATAATAGAGTTGAAGAAAGAATAGTACTTACTCTAAACGTTTGGGCCAGTCGCCCGTTCTTCTGTAGCTCTGGCAATATCGGCTGGGGGGGAGAGGTCGAACCACCTCCGGCGGCAATAGGTGGAGTGGTAGCACGAAGCTGACTACTGCTCGCCTCAGCTCCAAGAACAAACTTTCCCTTCGCCTTGAGGCGTTCTGCGTCGACCATCTGATTTTCCTAGGCTCGTGCTTCCCTCACAATAGCCTGTTCCTTTTCATTCAGGACGTGGGTCATCAACAACGCTTCATCCACCGGGCGACCCCGCGCCTTCTTCCTCTCGCCCCACCGGAGCGTCTTCCACACGTTAATCAAAAACCTAGGATACCCTGGCATCCTAGATAAGTCTCTCCGACGAAGGAAATCCACACAAAACGAAAGGATTCGCCGAGCATTTTCCCTCTTTATCTCGCCTTTCTCTCGGACATGCTCGGTTCTCATGGTCTCGACCTCGATGTCATATTGCTGCTTCAGATTGCTGGCGGACTCAATGGCAGCAGCGGCATTTTGTTCAGCTAGGTTTTTGGCTAGTTCGGCCGCTCCAAGATCCGCTTTCAGATTTTTAATTTCAAGGTCGAGCCTGGCCTTTTCCATTTTCAACGACTCGAGCCCCTCTTTCAACGTTCCACATTCCCGATCTCTGTGCTGAATCTGGTTGTTCAATTCGGCAGTCTCCTTCCCATGCTCCTCTTTGCCTGCTATTATCTGCAACTCCAAACTCTTGGTTTTTTCCTTAAAAAGTTCAATTGTTTTCTTGCCACTGTCAGCATCCCTTTTCAAACCCGCAATCTCGGTAAGCCTCCCTCTTAATGCTTCGCTTACCTGACCGGCGTACTCCCGCATAGTGTCATATTGAGTAAAAACGTATTCGAAGTTATGGCGCATGCACCGACGGAAACTACGGGTCAATGGATGTATATCGGGGGCAGGCTCGGTCTCTAAAAAGATGAAGTTAGGAAAGTCCTGTTCCAACTCTTGGAAACGGTCGCGGGAAGGGGGCCCACGCTCGTGACTGGATCGAGATGTCACTGCCTGAGGATGTTCGCCCCTCGGTGCTTCGGATGTAGAAGGGTCATCCACCTTTCTTTTCTTGGGAATGTTGCTCGATTCCCCATGGTCCCTTATTGACCGACCGTGTTTCTTCAACAACCTCTTTTTCTGCCTACCCTGATCCATGGGTAGCTCGTCTACCTTGTCCTTCCTTATGCCATCTCCTACCTCTTCTTCCCTGCAATCCCTAACATCCTCTGTTTCCTTATCCCCTCTGCCAACAGATCGAGTGGGACCTACTCTTCCAGTATGTGGGAGAGAGGGATCGTCCGATCCGAGATCAGTCGGGTATGAGGCAAATAAATCTCCATAATAGTCCTCGTCAACCCCTACAAGAAAAGAAAGATAAGTGTTCTCCAAACCTATTAGTGATAACCTATAATACACACCGGAGATTACTATAAAGTCATACCATCGATGCTATCGTGCCTGCTTGAAAAAGGCATTCCTTCTGACTGGTTGGCGAAGAATTGATTCAGGTCTAAACTATGAGGCGACAGAATTTTGTCGGGCATCTGAAGGTTTTCCAACCCCGGGAGGGGAGAAGTGCCCTGCTTTTCCCTCGAGTCATAGGTTGAGGGAAAGCCTTCACCAGTCCATGACTCTTTTGGATTTAACTCAGAAGGTATTTTCTCCACGGGTCCTTCCTCGCCCGACCGCCCTTGCACCACTTTTGGGGACCTCCTGACAGAAACTCTCTTCTGCAGAGGTTCGACCTTATCTTGGTCGACCCCCGAAAACTTGACCTTCGTGACTTGCCTCTTGAAAACAGGTTTCTTAGGGCCCAGATTCTCCTTCTTTCCTGAAGAGGAAGGGGCAGATGGCCCTCCAGTCAATTGAACCGACTGTCTCTTATCCGGCTTCTTCCTAGCTGGGGGCACTTCTTCCTCAGCCGACTTTGCCAGGTCAGGCCCATCTTTTGCCAAGCCCATCGTCCTGTGAGGATCGAGAAGAGAGTATTGATGCAGGTGCGCATCAGACAAGCATTTTCAGAATAATCGCTTCTTCTTCCGTTGAGCGACCAGCCGTTTATAACGCTCCTTGAAGACTTCTCCATCGGGTCTCTCGGGCACGTTACCTGGAAAAGTCAAATAGCAAAGGCATAATCAAAGCAAGAGATATTTGAATAGAAGAAATAAAAAGAGAGAAAGCTCACCACATCTAAGCCAGTACTGAGCACACCCTGGTTGATGCTTGATCCAAAACCAATCTAGTTTTGCTTTCCCCACCTTACTAGGGACTCCCTCGATAATCTTCCAGCCGCGAATTGCCTCGAGATAAAGCATGGAAGGAGATAGTGTCTCATTGTGCTTGAAACGGAAAAAGAAAGCTATATCTTCGAAGGATGGAGGGTAACCCAGGTATCTCTGGTAGAGGTAACAGGTTGACAACAAAAGGCCATAAGTGATCGGGCTCAATTGCATTGGGGCCAGATTCATACGCTTCAAGAAATTGACAATGAAAAGAGGGAATGGAGGGATGGCTCCCACATTGCACATCGGAACGGAGATTGCCATATAACCAGAAGGGGGACGGTGAGGTCTGTCAGAGTCTTGAGGAACAAGGAGATCAAGAAAGGGGATGTTATGTTTGGCCGATAAAGCTTGAATTCGTTTAAGGGTGACCTTGGACTGTTCCACTTTTGGAGGAGAACTCATAATCTCTGCGCCTAACATCATATCGGGCGCCAATGGAAGCGGTACCATCTCGGACAACTACATCGATGTGGGAGGGACTAACAATGGACTCGTCGGTCGACTCCGAGGGTCATTATCCAAGGTGGGTTCTGATTGGCTCGATGATTCTGAAGTGCTATCTATCCTAATAGAGCAGGATGCTTGTCCATCCAGCCCCTATTTACGAATGTCTCGTGTCCTAACCATGGGAACGACAAAAACCTACAAGGAAAAGCGAGAAAAGGAAAGAGGATCTTTATATTAGAATGACAAATTCAGAATCAGCCAACAATGGTCTCAATTTGGAAAATTACATCGTCACTGACTCCTACGATTTTAAAAAGAAAAAAATCACCACTGACCGGGTTGATCTAAACCCCAAGAAGACAGTCGACGGCACAGTAGATGTAGTGAAATGAGAATTCAATTAAAGAAGGGAAGTGTACCTGGAAATCGCAAAGCTCGAAGGAAGACGGTGTCTTGAAACAGCTGTTTTATCATTGATACGGTAAAAAGTAAAAGAGGAGAGGTGAAAAAGGTTTTTTCTTTTTATAATAAAACAAAGGAATGACTTTTCAAATTCGGATGATTTGACCGGACCCAACTGATGTGTGGGAAGCGGAAGAGATCTGAGCCAACGGATGTGACGTGAAACCGATAGGGTGATGTTATTAGTTGAGCCTATTGATGACCCTGAACCGAAGGGTGGTACCCGATACAACCTGAACTGTCAGATTGGGCGAAAATTGGGACAGCCAGCTGGATAAGGTGGCGTGGAATCTAATTCAAAGACTGAAACAAAGTATACTTCATAAAATAAAATATACTTTGGGGGGCAAAGTGTTGATGGGCCTTTCGGACCGCCCATCAAGGCAAGATAATAAGATGGAACCCAGATTACAACGCTCGAAGTGGGACGACTAAGAAAGGCCCGATCCGTTAATCTGTTGTGCATGATAAGACGCAAGCCAGGGGCATTCTGAAGAAGCCGGGCCTGTCTGCTCGCAGTGCGTCCAAGGCCCAAAGGATGAGCCTAAAGAACCGCTTATTTCTAGCTCTCTTCGTTCAAACCTCCCAAGATATTTCTGCCAAGCATTAAGGGCGAAATACCTATTCTTTAGCATAGAATGGATCCACTAGCCGCAACTATTTCTGTGGATTTGATACCGCATCTTAAGTAGTAGCCCATTATTTTATCATCTATAAATAACAATACCCTAGTTCAGAAAAAGGGGATCGCGACTGAATTATTGTGATCATTCATCAAGTTTATAATATCAAACCTATAAAGTGGACGTAAGCTGATTAACGCCGAACCACTATAAATCTGTGTGTGATTACTGCTTTTTTTCATATTTGTTAGTTATTGCTAATTGTCTTCACTTAATCTTTTCATAAATCTATTCTATTGGGTGTTGAACTAGTTTTTGGTATCAACAGCTTTTGCCACTCATTTTCTATTATGTCTGCAAGTAGCAGACAAAGAGTCAGGCCAACAGAAAAGATATTGTAAAGCATAGAGACATATACTTAAATGTAAATGCTTATATTGGGGTGTATTTCATTCTGCTATACTCATTCTAGGATACTACTGGTCCTATCTACAATGAATTATTTGTCTTAGAATACTACTGATTCTATTTCTAACGAGTCCGTTAATATGTTATAATCCAGAACTAAGGTTAACCATTAGCTCTAATACCAACTGTGATGACCCCAAACTCCCGTGCCACGGAACAAGGATAATCTTTGGAATATAACACATGAACAATAACATCAGACCAGAAATATATCGTTACACCAGATAATGTACAACAGATTACACTGGAACAAATATAATCATCAGAGTTACACAACATAACAGGATCACACTTAGTACAAAATACAGTTTCAGCTTTAAATGTAATGTCTGCAACGGAATCAAACATAATATACATAACAAAGTATGAACAAAATAATAGAAATGATAGAATCCATCTTTAGCTCCATAGCTATTCAGAAGGAGCCTACTAAAACCTGAACACAAGGCTTCCCGTGTAGAAAATAGGGGCATCCGAGTTTGCAAAGTGAAACTAACTACGAGTCAGTCATGGGACTGGTATGAGAAAGATTACTTAACCTATTTAACAATAAGGTCAATCACAGGACCACGCCGCTGACATGGAACGGGTTTACTCCATTGGATTGCCAGTGCATAAATAAAGTAAATCATTTAAATAACACAATGCTTTTCATAGAAAATGAAGCCATTATAAGACTCAGGTCCCATCACACAATGCAACGCAAGCCATAGGATAGAGTTTTACCTTATAATGGCTAAAATATGCTTGATACGTATAAATCAAAATCATTTGATATTATTACTAGTGCATATATGTTTCAAAAACAATTTCAATCATAATCTATCAATCATACACAGCATGGGTACCATATATCATGTCGCCATATATAGGTTTACAATCACAACCACACATGTCGTATTGGAAGTTGGATTTCCATCATGAACCAAGGCAAGGGATCGTCCTTACCGCATTCGAGACACTCTAGCCCGTGTCTCAGGATTCAGCCGCAACTACACCTGGATCGTCAGGGCCGGTCCACACGGAGTGGATTAAAATGCCTGAACAATACGTTTCCCCGCCCTTTGGGGCGTAAACTGGTCACTATATCGACCAAACCATCCATCTTCTCCGTAGTGACCGATATAACCGAGGCGCCTCGCTTTCCATTATACACATAAGTAAAAATGTCTGGGCTCCATACCATGACACCACTCCTAGCTAGGAAGAAACACATGTCCTCCCTGAGGTCCTCTCCCGTTTCTGATTCATACCCGGGGTGTGAGGCTCGCGAATTAACGCCATACACAAAGCTATGCTATATTAAAGCCGTGCTTTGATCAACAACCACAAGGCTCTGCTTTTCAATAAAAGCCCTGACCACTGCATCTCAGCATGCCACATTGACATTCCACGCCATGCGACTGATGTCTATCGATATATAAGGTGTTAAGCAAGAGAATAAATTCTCCGCCACCAAACAGATATATATTTAATAGAAATCAATCGGCACAGAACAAAATCCAATGTCAGACACACATCCATTTACCAGTTCGTTCTGGGTCTGAACGAAACCGGAGGCACCTTATTCCTCGTCCCATATGTCCAACACAGGAGAGAGGCCCTCGCCCATCCGAACAATCAACAAATACGTCCGGACAACTACCACTGTAACCCTTTCAAGGTAACAACTCTAATCAAAGGCATCAGTAGCCATCCATTCGATGTGAAGATTATCAGTCTTGCACCGTCTTCATATCTTCGAACTTTTCATCGTCGATCAAATATTTGAAATGAGAATTAACTCGGCCTTTTCAAATAATTCACGCATGGATAGAATTCAAATCAATTCTTTTTATGGTTAAACTATTCGACATCCACTTTTCAGTTCATTAGTATAATTTTCATGTCAAATACATCCAACCATCAAAATATCTGATTAACCAAGTAAAATCGGTTTATCTCCATCCCACATCGTTTATAATATTTTAAAACGATTTTTCACTATTTTTATTTATTTAAAAAATAGTCCATTTCCATCGAACGACGTTTCAGATCATTCGATTGCACTGGCGCTGCTCTCGTCCATCTTTGATTTAAACATTTCGCAAAATCTAACCGTTGTATCTTAACGAATTTTATATCGTTGGAAAGATCTTTCCAAAGCGAACCCAACGGTTCCGCTTTCGGGAAAATCCGACGGTCGGATCTCCCGTAATAATCGTTTAAAATTACGATTTCAAAATGCGAACTGCAGCGTCGTTATTCGTTTTATTTTAATTAATTTTTTATATATATAAATATAATTTATTCGATGATTTCTAAACCATTTTTACTTCAAAAATTTTGCTAACCCTTTAAATTTTGAAAATTTTCGCCATAACCTCCTTTGTACGGGGAGGGGTTTGGAAATTTATTGGGTCGTATTAGGCACCCAATAAATCCAGTATAAGCACACACAATTTTTAGTGACCTATTCTATGCCCGAGGGAGTTTGTAAATTACTCCAGAGATAAATCTCGTCACCTCGTCCGGTGTTGGAAATAAATAATCCATGTGTCGTATCTAATAACTAGAGAGACGTGATTATTGTCAACTCTACACCCATGTCGGGTTTTTATTTATCTGGCAATTTATCATTATATTTATTTTGTCCATATCAGTCCTCAGTTCAACCTGTAATTCAGTCATCGCCATACGAACGTCTTACTTGTATGGTAATCCCAACCTCGTCACATTAGCTCCAATTGCTTATGTGGAATATGATATGCTATGACATCAATAGTTCGTCTTCGGTTTCAACATGAAATGCAGTCATCGCCATACAAGCCTCTCGCTTGTATGGTAATTCCAACATCGTCATACAAGATCCAAATGTCTATATGGAATATGATAGAGTATGTTATCTTCACGAAGTATGCCATGTACTGTAGTTCAAAATTAATTGTTATTATCCTATGGCGTTGTTTATAATCTCACACAGAATAACCAGCACACCGCATCCAATGACATTCACATGAGTTGATATATATATAAAATTGTGTATCCAACTCATTAAGGTTTACCTATTTGTCGGGCACACAAATAAATTCTTTACTCAACAACAAATCCATTTACCTGTTCAGTACATGTATATATGTGCATATCTAAACTAAAAATAATATTTTTAGCGAACCAATATTTATTTCTATACATGACGATTTTTAACACTTCATATACATGCTAAAAATATTATTTTCAATCAACAAATATGTATTTCAACCTTTGGTTATTTTTAAAAGTTTATACACATGTTAAAAAAATTATTTTCAATCAAAAAATATTTATTTCAACCTATGGTTATTTTTAACAGTTCATACACATGTGAAAAAAATTATTTTCAATCAACAAATATTTATTTCAACGTATGGTTATTTTTAAAGGTGCATACATACTATAAAAATGTGATTTTTATTGTTCAAACAACTTATTTCAAACACGAATATTTTATATACTTCATACATACAATAAAAATGTGATTTTTATTGTTCAAACAACTTATTTCAAACATGAATATTTTATATACTTCAAACATACAGTAAAAATGTTATATTTATCGTTCAAATAATTTTTTTCAAACATGAATATTTTATATACTTCATACATACAATAAAAATATTATTTTTATCGTTCAAACAATTTATTTCAAACATGAATATTTTATATACTTCATACATACACTAAAAATATTATTTTTATCGTTCAAACAATTTATTTCGAACATGATATTTCTCAACACATGAATATTTCAGAAAATTTCATTCAAAGCATATATGATTTATACAACGCATGTATAATTTATACATCGCTTATATAATTTATACAACGCCCATATATGAGATATGCAACGCGTATTTAATTTATACATCACTTATATAATTTATACAATGCGTATACATTCCAATTTGAATTTAGAAATCTCACATTGGGTTCCACTCCTCCTAAAATTGTAGAAAGCTCCAAAAATTCTTCGGTCACTTTTAGAATGTGGCGCACGATGCCACAGTCCCAATGTCTCTTGTTTCACTGGATTTGGACAATATAGGAAAAAGATACGATTTTTATAATTCAATCAACCTTTGCAATGTTTTTAAACGTTATAAACAGTTAAATTAAACTACTGCCGTTACGTTCTGAAATGATTCGAAACTAGGGTTGCGATTTTCACGAAATTTGAAGCACCTGTAGACGAGCGGGTTTTTGCATGTCGAAGAGGGGAGGAAGGCGCGTCGGACGGTGGTACTCCGGTTGAACTCGACAGCGGGTCTGAAGCAGGACGGCGCTTTGAAGTCGCTGACTTCGTGGAGGTGGTTCAATAAAATACTCAATGAAAAATCACAAAATTGGTATGGATTTGAAAGTTGAGAGGAGATCTACAAAATCCTTAACTGGAGCAATGGATTTCGTCGAGTGGATTGGCCGGAATCGGGGCTAGAAAGTTTGAGTGGTAGCTGCTGCACGATAATAGGGTTATGGGGGTCTCTATTAATCTTTGATAATCCTCTCTAATATTATACTCGAGTTTTGATTCCATTATAAATAGAATCCTCTATAAAATTTCCTCAACGTCTCTTTTAAAATATTCTTCAACCTATTTGCAACAATAATACTATATTAGATTTTAAATCATATATAACTGTCTTTAACAATTCTAAAATAATTATCTTCTCAAATCTTATATAAATGTCTTAATATTATCTTTTACAACTTCTTATATTGGTATCTTTTATGTATCCTTATATTTATTTGTATTGTTGACGTCAAAAGTTGGTCACTAGTGACAGTCAACCCACAATCGTGCTGTGAAAACACGAATAATGATAAAATGCAGAAAGTAAAGAAAAAGAACTGGGAGCACACACAAAATTTACGGTGCCTACGTCCACTTTATATATTATTTCTCTTTTGTGATTACAATTATAATGCCTTTTCTGTTTGAAGAAGAGAAAGAAGATGATTATTTTCTTTCATTCTTTTTTGAGAGAGATTGAGAGAAGCAAACTCCAGTGGATGTAACGGAGGTGCTTGTGAATCCAAAAGTATGGAAAAGAGTCTAGAGTTAGCTGTTGTAAAAAAAAGAAGGTCCCCTCTCTCTTCAATCTTGGAGGTATTTATAGGTGGAGAGTGCAGCTTCGGCTGTGGCGATGTGGTCCGGCCATTTCGGGAAGGATTGGACACGTGGAATCCATCTGCTTGCTTGAGTTGCGGCTGGAAGACTGATTCCACTGCTCATAAATAGTATCCTCGGAAGTAGTGGCTGACGTGGCATCCGCGGAGAGGTATATCAAAAGTAGAGCTTTGTCCGCACGTGGTTTGACCGCTTTTATGGCCTTGAAAGTCGGGATATTAGGTGGACTGGCTCTGTAGATGGTTTCCACGCTGGCCCGAGATAATCGGTCGACGCGCTTTGCTTAGGAGCGAAATACTCGGTCGACTGAGAGAGCGATCTTTTCGGAGTAAGCAGTCAATCTGATTAGGCTGGACTTGGGCCGATGTGTGACTGCTTCGGACTATGCATCTGCTGGGCTTCCTGAAGCGCGGCTTATATCTAATTGCGCGTTTTGGGCTTTTGGTCTAGCTCGTTGAAACTCACCAAAAAGAGGGTTAACACTTTGCCCCTCAGAATGCATCTTCATCGATAGAAGGAGGTGTGTTCTGAAATTTGACCTGAAGCACAAACGCGTGAGCTACTATGGTCGCCCCGGACCATATTAAGGCCAGAAAACCGACGGTCCGATGTTGTATTAAGGCCGGAAACCGACGACCATACCAGGTCGTATTAAGGCCAGAAAACAGGCAACTATCGGGATCCGTATTATGGCCGAGATGATGATCGCCATTTGTATGTGAGTCGAATCCTGCAAATACAAAGTAAACCATCCTCATTTCGGAGGAGGGCGATGGGTCGAGCATTTTATTCCACTTGGCTTTAGAGGGTGGCGAGCATTAACCATGCTCGGCTTGGTGGCGAGCATTAACCATACTCGGCTTGGCGGCGAGCATTAACCATACTCGGCTTGGTGGAGAGCATTAATCATACTCGGCTTGGTGGCGAACGCTAATCTGGTTTGGCTTAGAGAGGTGGCGAGTATCAACCATACTTGGCGTAGGGCAAGTGTTTTTTATGCTCGACTCATGTTAAGTTAGTTTATCTAGCGAGCTATAAACGCTGGTGGTGTTAAAAGAAGGAAAATAGAGTGTAATCCATACTCATGTTTAGAAAATATTACCTCACCCGCATAGGGGAGTTGGTGTTTAAAATGGTGGTGGGCTTTCGCACTGACCACACAGAACAGGGGGGCGAGCGATATCCACGCTCGGCTTAGAGATTTTTTAAACATGCTCCATGTTTGCAAAAGAAAATTCATAACTGCTAAACAAGTACTACAAAGAAATTCTAAAGGGAAAGCCATTGATTCCAGAGCATGTCTAGGAGCTAAATCCTAACCCCATACATGTGTACATCAATGTTTCCTTATTATTTGAAAGAAATACATCGAAAGAAAAGGTAAAAAGTCTAATTAATGATAATGTCGCGAGTGCTAGTCTCAGGGTCCTTTCCTTTCTAGGAGCTCGCGGACCAGCCTGAGGAGCTTGGGCAGAGGATCACGGCAGCTTGGCCGGCGCACGATCTTTGACATATTCGGGAACCTCTCCTTTTCTGACTCGACCTTCGACGAGATCGCGCAGATGTCGGCAATCATTTATATTGTGTCCAACTACGTTGTGGAATATGCAATGTTTGCCAGAATCGAGTTCCATTTGGGTCGGTTCTCGTCGAGATGGTCTTCGAGTTGGCAAGGACTCGCATATGTCGAGATAAATATCGAGCAAAGAAGAATTGAGCTCAGTGTATTGATCATACTTGTTTTCATTTCGAGGTCACACATTGCGCTCGCTCTTCTCCGGGGCCTTTCCTCTTCCTTTATTCTGGCCGTTGCCATTTAATGGACCTTGTTGCTTGGACACTAACACCTCGAGCCTCTGCATTTCAAGGCTGGCATCCTCTTGTCGGAGGAATCTCTCGGCCTCGGAGTAGAAGTCGTCTATATCTTTAGGAGGATCTCTGGTTAAGGTGTAACGGCCGGAAAATCCGTACCAATTTGAGTTGATTAATATACTACACATTCCACTCAAAGTGCACGAAAATTCAGGTCATTAATAGAAAGAAATTAGAGGATGAGAAAGAAAAGATAGAACTAATAGAATAGAAGAAGAAGAACAACTGAATCAGAGTAAACACGAATCTCACAGCGGAACAAATAACATGTATTATAACATAACTTTGAAATACAAATCTGAATTTGTATATATATACATACCATATATCAGAGTACAACACATATATATCACAGCGGAAATAATCTCTAACTAATTAATGGTGAAGCCTTCTGCTTCCAGCTCCTCCAAGTGAATCTGTAAAAGCCTGAAACACTTGATTGCCCATACTAATTTGGGCACCCAAGAGTTTAGGGAAAACAAACAAAATAACTCTGGGCCAGTCATGGGACTGGTGTGAGTAAATTCCAACCATACTGTTTAACTTTGAAAATAAAAAGATAATAGTAAGACCAGCCCACACATAAACATGGACGGTTTTTACCTTACTATAATCCAAAATACTTTGATATCAAACTCCAGCGATATTATAATAATGTCTACTCAATTAAATAATCAAGTAGCAGAACGCTTGCATCTCACGCTCCACATATATATAGTATAAAATCATAAACCGCAGGGTGCTTATTGGGGAATAGATTCCAACAGACAAGGTATGGGAGCAACTTTTGATCAGTGTACTCTACAGGGTATACACTGCAGGTTCAACAAGAACGTCTTGCAACCCGGCCACACATGACCGCTCACTCATTTAGCTTAAGTGTCGCGAATACATTACCACCATTGTTGTAGGCCATCCAACCGTCATCCGAAGATACAGAATCGTAAAGAAGTATAAATACGAATTTTCTCTAGATCGGTGACAATACACCCTAATTGGGGATGACCCAACTAGCCATGTTGCCTAGCCCAACTTTTGTTACTTCCTGGTTGTGAGGCTAGAGGCTACGTCTATCTTCAGAACATCTGGTCACCATCCACTTTGAATGCCACCTCGTCAGATCCGTAATCACATATTGATTATACAAATGCACACTGGGTGTAGAATAAATAGAAGTTACCTTCTCCCCACCAACTTGGTATATTCGTAAAAATCAACGGCGTGACCGTTGGAAATACTCTGTCAGACACTCGTCCATACAAGTTGTCCTGGGACTGGACAAACAAAAACACCATTCTAGAACTGGACGACCCTTGCATTTAACTCCGTCTTCAATTATCTTCAGCATATCTGATTCGCAGCGCTTATGCCTATACTGAGTGGTTTTCGGATAATAAATCCAACCGGTCTCTCCGTATTGACAACGATGGTCAAAACACTTCGATAGTCGGTTATTTAACCATCGAAGTAAAACAACATTCATTCAATGTACAACTAACATCACACAATCACGGGCACTTTTTATTTAACATTCGACTTTATTATTCGAATTCCCATATCTTACCAGATATTTCTCAAATCCCGTTTTAGCCTTTTTACACTTCTTGGAAAACATTTCCAGTTATTATAAACTCTTATTCTCTCATGTTCCGGAGAATATACGTTATTCACGTTCGAACTATTTCCATTAATTTCACATTCTTTATTTCTATACTTGGATAATCTACCCTATTTACATTAGAAAATATTTCCAATTTCATTTTAACCTTTTACTATGTCCAACGTTCATTTTTAAAACACTATTCACTTTAAAAGGTGAATATCATACTATTATAGAAATCTGAATACCTTTATCAAATAACTCTTTATTTGGAAAATCAATACCATTATCTCGTTTACCGAAATCTCTTTCATACTTTATATTCCCAATCCACTTTATAAACTCTGTTCTGTAAGACAACTTCTTATCAAGCCAATATCAAGATTATAACTAAATACTGATTCCTACTCTATCAACATTTATTTGTTTAAAACTAAATGTTAATTATCCTATCATATTATAATTCCTAAAATTACTTTAATACATTCGACATCATTGAATTAAAATCTCAAATCCTATTGGTTTAATTCTAATCACATTTCGAATATCGAAATAATTTGATTGCTTTCTGAAGCAATTTTCCAATATCTCTTTCTAACTCGTTCTTATATTTCTTTAGACAGACATCTTTACTTATTACTTTTAAAATAGGTGGATTTCAAATCAAAACTGTAGCATTTTCTAGGCAGTGCAGCTATATATAAAAATCACGCTTAAGTTTGGTTAACAGCGTTAATTTATCGCTATAGTTCAAAACTTGTCATACGCTGTAATATTCTCCTTTATAACTAATCTTGACATAACAGTCATGCTTAAGCCTAGTCAACAGCGTTTATTTTATCGCTATAGTTCAAAACTTGCAATATGTTGCCATATTCCCTTTATACTAATCTTGACATCTCTTTCCGTTACAAACTGATATCGTTTCCTCGATAATAGTGAAGCCATTCAAGTTGGGGTATTTTATTTACCTCTCAGACCTTGATTGACAACGTTCTTATCTTAGAATAGATATACGTCCGTAACTCTAAACTCCTTATTATTTATAATATACATCAAATCGTATTTCCTTGTTTTATTTTGAAATATGGTTTTATAACCCCATATTCACACTTTGAAATCTTTGTTGTTTATGATTATTTTAAACATTTACTCTTCGCTTTAACTTTATTCCACAGTTCTTTATAACTTCATTACAAGGACCCATTTGATCTAATAATCATTTTCAATTAAACAGTTCATTTATATCAACTTCATTCCATCAGTAAATTCGTTAACTGATTTTAATTACGTCTTAACATTAGATTAATATAATTAATCTAATAATATTTCTAAATTGTTTATCTTAAATATAATTATCCAAATATTTAATCGTCGGATAATTTCTTCTTTATAAACTTATTTAGATGTCAACGATCGTTTTTATTTATTTTATAAAAACGAACTCTAAAATACTGGTTTATAATATAACTTCTATTATTAATTTAAATCTTCATTTTAATTATAAGAATATAATTTTTATAATTAACCTCGTTGATTTGCCTGACGGCCAATCAACTTCTTTAACAAAACGATGGTTTTACGGTCGACTGTCACCACTTTCTAAATCAATATCGTTTATTTATTTATCGACACAAATGCTGAATTTTCTTTCAACATCAATTATTCACATGGGGTTTTAAATGTAATTCGGGTTCGAACAGTGCATACAAAACAAACAGTACATATAAATATCGAGGAATCCGGTCGGATTCCTCCAACCGGTTTCCGCATCCACATATGTCAGTCCACACAATTATCACTCACTCTATACTAGGGAATATTCCAATTGATGGAATCAGTGTCCAATCGATGATGATATATAATATTCAACCAAATGAATTGTAATCTAACTAATCGACCATCACACAGCATTCAAACAACATTAAAATATAATTATAATATTTTAAAATGGATCAGAGTTAGTGATTTTACTCACCTTGGCGCGTTAATCGTTAAATAACGAATTGCGTCAGTTGATTATATCACGAAGTTCCAGTCGCTCCGTTCTCAGCACGAATAATTCCACACTATTGATTTCGTTTTTACGGTTCCAACGTGACCCGTTTGCTTCAACCCTTTGCTGTCTTTGTTTTACAACCCGTAAAATGCGAGCCAGTTTGAAATTTTTATTTTGGCCATTTTAACGAATTTTGAATATTTAAAATAGATTATTTTAAATAATATCGACGAGAAATTTATATTGAATATAATTCGAACGTATATATTATACGCATCGTCGTTGGAATATAAATAATTATATATATAATTATAAATAGAATTGAAATGGCGCGGTAGTTCGATAATTCGATTTCAAACTTCAATTGAATGTACCGGGTGCAAAACAATCCGGATTTTAGCGAAACCAAAAATGATAGGATCTATTTGATAATATCTTTCCAACGAATCCGAAAAATCGAAATTTCATGGCAGGAATCAAAAGATATGTCCAGTTGAAAATTCTGAATAGTCGCTATGGAATTCAGGCCCTTAAAAATGGACATTTTGCAAACCACCTCGGATTTCGACGAAACCACTTTTGTTGGATCCGCAGTGTCGAATTATTGCTAGATTCCAAATTTCATAATTTTTCGAATCAATATGTGAGCGTGGCAAAGGAAAACGCGTTTGACCAGTTTCAGTTGATTTTAATCGACTGGAAAATGGCCATTTTTCCAACGGTCTCAGAATTCGACGAAACTAGTTCTATTAGGACCGTATCGTCAATACGAAGCTAGAAAATATTTTTCGGGAATTTTTCTAGTTAGTATGTGACCCCGGTAAATTGAAATGTACGTTTAAAATTCAATATAGAGATTTAAATGTAAATTTAAAGGAAACTGATTCAAACGATCATATCAGCTTGCGATATATATCCCATTGTGTTCGGAATGGGGGTAAAACGCTATGGGCGACAGGCGGTGGGCCTCGTTTAGAGGTCGAGAATAAAAGTTGCCTTTTGAAGAATATTAAATTAAATAATATATATCTTTACACTTAAACTCCTCCCTCCCCTTATCCACTCATTCTCATTTGTTCAGATCTAAGGAAAGAAAAAAAACCGCATCTCGTTCCCGTCGCCAGTCTTCCGGCTCCTCCCCCACCCACGCTGACGCACTGCCGCCCTCTCCCTCTTCTCCTCCTCCCCTCGATCTGAAACACCAAAACGAACCCCAAATCCGTCGTTGACTGGATCCGCACCTCCCACTTTCACCTGTTCCTCCGCCGCCACTGCTAGGGCCCGCAGCCGACCAGATGAGGTACCCCCGCCACCTGACGAGACAGCCACCCACTCTCCGACGAGCTGTGAAACTCTGGCCACCAAAACCCTGAAATTCTTTGTAAGTATTTTGAATTTCTATTATGTTAAAACTGAATTTTTATGATGTTAAAGATTCGATTTTTATTTATAGGAAAGACTCGATTTTTATTTTAGAAAGAAGAGTTTATTATTTTATTTTATTATATTAAAAATCTGATTTTTAGGTATGAAAAGAATACGATTTTAGTTATATAAAAATTTGATTTCTATCATAAGAAAGCGAAGTAAAAGTTTGATTTTTATTATCCAAGTAACAAGATAAAAATATGATTTTTATATTATAGAGATAATAAAAATATAATTTTTATATTTTTAAAGTAATAAAAATATGATTTTTATATTTTTAAAGTATTAAAAATATAGTCTTTACTATATAGGTGATGTCAAAATATGATTTTTGTTTATGTAAAGAGTTAAAAATATAATTTTTACATGATAAGAATATTAAAAATATCACCTTTATATGTGTAGAAAAATAAAAATGAGATTTTTATAATGATGAAATCTTTAAATTTGAAAAGGCAAAGTCTATGTTTTATAAAGGCGAAAACTATATTTTAGAAAGGCGGAATCTTTATATGGAAAATAGCGTGATAAAAATATAATTTTTATCTATATAACATAGTGATAAAAAGTTGATTTTTATATATTGAATAATTGAATAAAAATTCGATTTTTAAAGGTATGAAGTGATTATAAAAATATATTTTTTTAATTGAAGGTGAATAAATAAAAATGTGATTTTTATTTTAAAGACATCGAAATATAAAAATGTGTGATTTTTATATATACAGTGTATACGGGCAACGAAGATGACGAAGAAGAGTCAAGATGTTTGGATAGCAATCGGTGAGAATTTCTCACCTTTCAATTTCTTTTCTAGTTTTATATATATACTATGATGCAGACGGTGCTTAGTAGCACCCGACACAATCGTCCACAGACCATGGACTTGTTTGTTTGGTTGCATAGATTAGTTATATGATTTGATTAGAATTTGGTTGTTTGGTGATTTGATTGATGTGTGAATGGCGTGGGCCTTCACTAGACCGGGGATAAGGCTAGGCCTCGTCCCGTTTCTAGTATCGTGCCGTTATGCCGCCGAAATTTTCTAAAATATGTTAGAAAAATAAAAATATCATTTTATTTAAAGAATGAACTGAATAGAAATTCATATGTTGGAATAAAATGTTTTATCGTTAAAAATATAATTTTTAACGTGAATGTGAATAAATAAATATTCATTTACAAGCCGGACGGTTTGTTTATGTACACCTATTTGAAGGACATTGATTGGGTCGATAAATTTTACACATCGCCCAACAGCACAAATAAAATATGTGTTTGATTGTTTGAAACCCCACACGGGTGTTGGGATGAAATTTGAAGTTCACTCATCCTGATTTATTAAATATGTCGATCGGTTGATTGACAGGCTGTTTAAGCGTTAGATATCTATATTTGATGCTTATACAATGTAGTGCACTTTGGTTGATGGTTGATTATTTTTCAATGCTATTATACATGTGTTGTATGAAAATCCATATAATTAACTTTATATGGTAATTGATTAGGCCTCGTTCCAATTTGAAAAATAAAGAATATTATGAAATAAAAGTTCATGTGTTGACAGTACTCATTCATTGAGATTGGTCATGTGTTGAACGAAATATTTTGATAATAACAACTATTTTGAAAAAGAAATATTTGAAATAGAATATTTGAAAATAGAAATTTATGAAGCCGTGTTGATTAGATTGACGCCATTTTGACGTGAACGATATTTATATCGATTTTAAATGATTTCGAAATGAATTGAATTGAAAACGATTTCGAAATGAATTGAATTGAAAACGATTTCGAAATGAATTGAATTGAAAACGATTTCGAAATGAATTGAATTGAAAACGATTTCGAAATGAATTGAATTGAAAACGATTTCGAAATGAATTGAATTGAAAACGATTTCGAAATGAATTGAATTGAAAACGATTTCGAAATGAATTGAATTGAAAACGATTTCGAAATGAATTGAATTGAAAACGATTTCGAAATGAATTGAATTGAAAACGATTTCGAAATGAATTGAATTGAAAACGATTTCGAAATGAATTGAATTGAAAATATTTTGAAATGAATTGAATTGAAAACAATTTCGAAATGAATTGAATTGAAAACGATTTCGAAATGAATTGAATTGAAAACGAATTCAAATGGAATTGAAAGCGAATTGAAATGAATTCAAATTGAATTGAAATTTGAATTGAATAGAAATGAATTTTAAAACGAATTTATAAAGGAGAATTCAATTTTGAATTGAATTGAAAAGAAAGTTGAAATTGCTTTTGAAACGATTTTAAAACTATTTATATAACTCGTTTTAAATAGGAATCGACGAAATATATATTATATATATTATATATATATATTATAATGGCCTGAATAGAACGCGCCGCGCCGCGGTAGTTCGTAAATTTCGACCATTTATTTCAAACGGACATTACGGGAGATCCGACCGTCGGATTTTCCTAAAACCGGAATCGTTGGGTTCGTATCGACAAGAGCTTTCTAACGAATATTAGAAATTTGAAATCTAACGGTTGGATTTGGAGATATTTCCAAATCAAATTCGAAAAAGGTCGCTGTAAGTGCAGTTCGATGACCGTTGACGGAAATCGACTGTACGGGCCTTGATAAAATTATTAAAAATAGTAATAATTTGTGTAAAATCATAAGAAATGATTTGTGAAGATTTGGGATGAAAAACTCCATATTTGAAAAGATAAAAATAGATTTTTATCGAAATGAACTAGTTTTGAACTAGAAATATAATTCTATTTATTTTTAAATAAATAAATTGAATTTGAAAAGGGTTTTAAAAATAACCAGAATTTCCAATGATTGCATTGGAGTGGATTTGAATCGAAATTGTCTTCGGAATATTTCGATGTTGGAATTCGTGATTATACGGATGTTGTTACGGAAATTTGAAAGATATATATTTATATCGTTATTTCCAATACGACATTTGTTAATCGTAGAATTTGATATTGAATATAAGCCGATATATTTTCTATTCAGAGCCTTATATTGAATATCAAATGTGATTTGGGTTTGTCGTGAATGGTGTCTTCACTAACACTGTTCTTGAACCCAGTTGAGAAAAGATTTAATCTTTTTATTTAGATTTAATGAAGTGTACCAATTAAATAATATTTAATTGGAATTGAATTGATATTGATTTTTGGGTTTATCGTGAACAGTGTTTTAAATAACACTTGTTCTTTAACCCGATAATTAATGAATGTGATTTTGGGTTTATCGTGAACCGTGTTTTAAATGACACTGATTCTTTAACCCAGTTAAAGATTAAAACTAAGTGGAGTTTTAATGAATCTTTAATTAGATTGAAATAATCGAGAATGGAGTATCACCAGTTTTGCTCCAGGCGATAGTTAAATCTTTAATTAGATTTGAACGCGAAATGGTAATTGAATTTACCGATAACACCGTGGTGTTAGATATGAAGTATAACCAGTTTTACTTCATGGGATGAATAGGTTGGGATTGGGAAATTAAAACAAATGATTACTTCGGTAAGGTTCGCTAATCTTGACTAGTTTGAATTGATATTCAAAAGTAGATTAAAGCATAAATTCAAGAATTTATCTTTGATAAAATTAATGGGAACCTTTCCCTATGAACGTGAAATTTAGAAACTAACTGTCGGTTAGCCAAGCAGAATGGTTTTCTGGATATTGATCTGATGTTGGTTTCGGCCTTCGGGGTTAATATTTGGGAAATTATTCTCTTGATTAATTTACGGTTAGTGACTGATGAATTGGAATGAGGCGTATGTTGTGTTTGTGTAACACTTATTTAAAATATACGCGAGTTATTCGGAAAGACCGGGTTTATCCCATTCTGAATAACTGATACGGCGATAAGTCGAAGATGAAGACGGTGGTCGAAGACCGGAAGTCTTCACGTCGTTTGGGTGATTACTGATGATCTTGATTGGGCTGTACACCCAAGAAGATGGAAACAGTTGGTGATCGTCCAGACGTACTTGGAGATCGATGGATATGCGGGGTACTAGGTGCCTCCGGTTTCGTTCAGCCCCAGAACGGACTTGTAAATAGACTGTGTGTCTAACATTGGATTTTAGTCTGTGTGATTGATTTCTATTAAATATATATCTGTTTGGCGGCGGAGAATTTATTCTCTTGCTTAACGCCCTTCTCTGAGACGTACGAGCTCAGGGGTTATATATTGATGGATATCAAAGGCATGGAGTGAATTGCCTGTGTGGCATGCCTAAGTGGCAATTGATCGAGGCTTCTGTTGAAAAGCAAAGTCTTGTGGTGATGATCAAAGCAAGGCCTTTGTGGCGTAGCTTTGTGTAACGTTGACTTCGCGTGTTTCACACCCGGTATGAACCAAAAACGGGAGAGGACGTCAGGGAGGGCATGCGTTTCTTTCTAGCTAGAAGTGGCGTCAGTGGTTTTACACGCTCTGACGAGTTTGACTTATGTGGTTGTTGCTGTTGCGAGGCGCCTCGGGTTGATCGGACGATCCGGGTCCGATGGAGTCATTTAGTTGGCTCACCTACGCCCCATAGGGCGGGGAAACGCATGTTCAGGCATTTTAATCCACATCGGTGGACCGGCCCTGAGGATCCAAGGCTTGACAGAGTACTTGCCTGAGGCACGGGCTAGAGCGTCTCGAATCGGTTGAGGACTATCTTTTGCCTCGGTTCATAGATGGAAATCCAATTTCCAAATACGTGACATTTGCGGTTTTGATTGTATAACCTATATATGGCGACATAGTGGTATGGGGCATTCATGCCGCCTATGATTGATACTTATGATTTGAAGTTGTTTTATACACTATGCACTTATAATAGCATCAAATGATTTGTTTTAAACGTATCAAGCATTCTTGGCTATTATAAGGTAAAAACCCTATCCCCCGGCCTGCGTTGCATTGTGTGATGGGACCTGGGTCTTATAACAGCTTCATTTTTCTTTATTTAGCATTGCGCTGTTTGTTTTATGCACTGGTATTCTTGGGAGGAAACCCGTTCCGTGTTATACGGTGTGGTCCCTTGATTTACCTAATTTTAAAATAAAGAATAACTGTTTTAGTTCTCACACCAGTCCCATGACTGACCTAGAGTTTATTGTTTTAACCTAAATTCTGGATGCCCCTATTTTGACACGGGCAGCTAGTAGTTTTGGTTTTGCAGATTTATATTCACAGGATCCTGGTTCACAGCTGGAACGATATCCGGAAAGCTTTGTATCCGTATATCTCCTTCTAGTTGTGTATTGTATTATTTTCCGCTGCGATGTATTTAAATGTAATTTAAATCTCTGATATTTCTGTGTAATATTCATTTATACTCTGTATATTCTTGTAATCTGATGCATTGTTGTAATACACAATGTAATGTTCTTCTGTATGCGTTCTGTTGTGGTTTGTTCTCGAACTATCCGACACTTTCCTTTACGGGGAAGTTACGGGTTTTCACACTTTGCTCACGCTTCTGGTCACCATCATCATGCTCCATGTCCTACCACAAACAGGCGGACCAACTCCTCTTCCCTTTTTGTTCACTCAGTACCAAACTGAACACATGCTTCCTGTTCTAATAATACTTCATGCTGAAACATTTTGCTTCCACGTTAAAAACATCCTTTCTTCTTTATATGTTTATTAGTTTTATTCTCTCTTGGCCCAAGCCCAATTAGCCCAATGCTGCTACTACTCCTTTTTCCTTATCTACTACCTATATCTATTCGATTTCCGTCATTTCTTCGATCTGCTCATGGCTTTCAACTGCGTCCCATCCCCTCTCCTACTTCTTTTCTTAATCCTTCCTCTCTCTTTTATTTTCCTCTCTCAAGCCCATTTGGCCCATCAAAGCTTTCAGGCCCAATATTTTTTTTTTCCCTCTCTGGTTAAACCGCTACCGCCACTTCATTTTTGTTTGCCATCCATTCATTTGTTTTACTGCTTTACTACTATATCCATTCCTCCCCCTTACTTCTTTCGATCAACTCATGACATTTTTTTCCACTTTTCTCCTTGCTTTACCATGGGTAAAACAGTCCCTGCTCATACTAAAATATATATGGCAACAGATCACGTTGCAACTCACATGAAAACTCCCTTCATTTCTCACGTGCATGAGTCCTTCCTTTCTTTGCATGAACTCACGTATAAATTCATGTCATTAGCTCCTTATCACTTCTCACAAACCCACTCCCTCCTTTTATACCCTTCCAGATCTCACGCACAAGAACTGATCTGCTCCCTCCACACTTCAAATATATTTATATATATATTTCATTGTAAATAATCAACATCATAGTGTATATTGCTGTTCATTTAAACCCTCATGCATGCGCATGTACCTTTGCTTTCCACCGTGCCATTTGTCAGCACTCCCCTCCCTCACGTCCATGATTCAATAAGTAAAAGTATACCTTTTCCATTCGCCCTCCTTGCTGTGAACACGCGCATGCATGAGGCCTCCCATATGCGAACTGTATTGCCAGCACCTTTACACAAACTCCACTACTTCTTCTCCATTCAGATCTCCACAAACCCATTATTTGTGAAACATAACTCCTCTATACCGATCTCGTCCCTACCTGCTACAGGCGAGCTCCACATTGGACTTCTCATGCATGTCCAATACTTTATCACGTCGGTTCCCCTCCCCTCCGTGAGCACGACAGACCGACAAGCTCTCTCCTCTACACGCATCCTTCACAATACCATGTACCGTACTCCCCTGAGCGAAACCCGAACTTATGCCAGTGCGTCTTTTTACTTCCCTTAACTCTAGTATTTAATTCTCTTTTCTTTTAATTATTTTGATTGAAATGTTTGTCTGAGGTTTGGGAGAAGAATGAACAACAAGTATTATATAAATATGAAAAGTAGCTTAAACATTAAGCTATAGGTCATAGTAGGACTTTAGGAGTATGGTTCATTGCTTAATTTGAAAGCAATAGGTAGAATAGGACGGTCACTGTTCTTAACGTGTAGGGAGATATTTTCCCTATTCCTTAGTTGCAAAGCAAACTGATATTATTAAATATTAGGCTATAGGTTTTTATAGTGTAGTTTCTTCCCAGAGCCATGTGAATTCATGTGCGTTATTTAATTTGGGCTGTCTACTTACAAGTAGTATGATAGGCACTAGTTTTAGGCATGTAAATTAGATTATTTGGTTGAGTTCTAAATTCTGTTCACGTACGGACAGAAGTAAGAGTACATTTGTGCTCAACGAGGTGTCACGATCCAAAAATATAATAATACCGGTAGTTTGACTCATATTTTGAAATCCTGAAATACCGATACAGGGTGCACAATACTCCAAATAAAAAGTTGTTTATTTAATTAATTAAAAATTACAGTAAAATTCTAAAAATTAAATTATCGCTGCGCCTCAAGAGAACCATGTCCAAATTCGAATCCGATATCAAGTTATTTCAAATAAACCATTACGGTTGATATACGATTCTGCAGCGACTTTTTGAATATTTGATTTGGACATATCTTGCAATCTATACGACGAAATCTCCATTTTCCACTTCCGTTGGAACGATAAAGTTCAACAGATTCCAAGTTTCTCGTTTCGAAGAAATCCTATTTAAAACGAGTCATGTACACTCAGTTGAAGTTCAGAACGTTAAATTACGAACTGCAGCGTCGTTATGAGCTCGATTATATTTAATATATATTTTTATACGTTTAACTCCGTTTTAATTAATATATAAATCTATTTATATTACGAATCCAATATTTAAACTGATTTAAATATTCATATACACCGACAAAAATGCGGGACGTTACAGTCCTTCCCCCTTAAATTAATTTCATCCTAGAAATTGTTAAGATAGGGAAAATGCTACAATATCTGTTATAAACGTGTTAAAAATCTTTTTGATTTACTTCATAATTTCAGTTTCAACTGAACTGATTAATTCCTTCTTATTTCGAATGTCTTCAAACTTCTGAAAATTTCCCAACAGCTCAAATTTTCAGGAAAATTTGCCATCATCTCCTCTGCATGGCTTATTCGGTACTACAACGACTTGCACGGCTTATTCGGCTCAAATTTCCGCTGTGAGATTCGTGTTTACTCTGATTCAGTTGTTCTTCTTCTTCTATTCTATTAGTTCTATCTTTTCTTTCTCATCCTCTAATTTCTTTCTATTAATGACCTGAATTTTCGTGCACTTTGAGTGGAATGTGTAGTATATTAGTCAGCTCAAATTGGTACGGATTTCCCGGCCGTTACAGTTGGTATCAGAGTTAGTGATTTTACTCACCTTGGCGCGTTAACCGTTAAATAACGATTTGCGTCAGTTGATTATATCACGAAGTTCCAGTCGCTCCGTTCTCAGCACGAATAATTCCACACTGTTGATTTCGTTGTTACGGTTCCAACGTGACCCGTTTGCTTCAACCCTTTGTTGTCTTTGCTCACGCTTCTGGTCACCGTCATCATGCTCCATGTCCTACCACAAACAGGCGGACCAACTCCTCTTCCCTTTTTGTTCACTCAGTACCAAACTGAACGCTTGCTTCCAGTTCTAATAATACTTCATTCTGAAACATTTTGCTTCCACATTAAAAACATCCTTTCTTCTTTATATGTTTATTAGTTTTATTCTCTCTTGGCCCAAGCCCAATTAGCCCAATGCTGCTACTACTCCTTTTTCCTTATCTACTACCTATATCTATTCGATTTCCGTAATTTCTTCGATCTGCTCATGGCTTTCAGCTGCGTCCCATCCCCTCTCCTACTTCTTTTCTTAATCCTTCCTCTCTTTTTTTTTCTCTCTCAAGCCCATTTGGCCCATCAAAGCTTTCAGGCCCAATATTTTCTTTTTCCCTCTCTGGTTAAACTGCTACCGCCACTTCCTTTTTGTTTGCCATCCATTCATTTGTTTTACTGCTTTACTACTATATCCATTCCTCCCCCTTACTTCTTCCGATCAACTCATGACATTTTTTTCCACTTTTCTCCTTGCTCTACCACGGGTAAAACAGTCCCTGCTCATACTAAAATATATATGGCAACAGTTCACGTTGCAACTCGCATGAAAACTCCCTTCATTTCTCACGTGCATGAGTCCTTCCTTTCTTTGCATGGACTCACGTATAAATTCATGTCATCAGCTCCTTATCACTTCTCACAAACCCACTCCCTCCTTTTATACCCTTCCAGATCTCACGCACAAGAACTGGTCTGCTCCCTCCACACTTCAAATATATTTATATATATATTTCACTGTAAATAATCAACATCATAGTGTATATTGCTGTTCATTTAAACCCTCATGCCTGTGCATGTACCTTTGCTTTCCACCGTGCCATTTGTCAGCACTCCCCTCCCTCAAGTCCATGATTCAATAAGTAAAAGTATACCTTTACCATTCGCCCTCCTTGTTGTGAACACGCGCATGCATGAGGCCTCCCATATGCGAACTGTATTGCCAGCACCTTTACACAAACTCCACTACTTCTTCTCCATTCAGATCTCCACAAACCCATTATTTGTGAAACATAACTCCTCTATACCGATCTCGTCCCTACCTGCTACAGGCGAGCTCCACCTTGGACTTCTCATGCATGTCCAATACTTTATCACGTCAGTTCCCCTCCCCTCCGTGAGCACGACAGACCGGCAAGCTCTCTTCTCTACACGCATCCTTCACAATACCGTGTACCGTACTCCCCTGAGCGAAACCCGAACTCATGCCTGTTAGACCAAAAAGTGGTTCTAACACCCAAATTGACTAAAATTACTATGAAATAAGATCAAAAACAGAAAGAAGACACAAGATTTATGGTGGTTCGGCGTTAACGAGCCTACGTCCACTTTATATCACTTTGTTGATGATAATAACAAGATTACAATGAGATAATCACTCAATTTCTCTCAATACTCGCATAGAATCATACAATGATCTTAGAAATACACTTGAAAAAGGGATTTGGATTGTTTGGGAGTGCTGGAATTCGGTTCTCTAGAATACACAAACTCTCAAAGTGCCCAAAGATCCCTTCAAATGACCCTTGGGGGTCTATTTATAGGCAGAAAATCCTCCAGAAATCAGGTCGGATCGGAGGTACGTGGCCACCATTCCTTCACTTTCGGGCTTGAGTGAATTCTGGTGCTGACAGCGCATCAAGCTAGTGGAGATCGTGGGGTGAACATGGGTAGAATGTGGTTGTTACTGCCCCGATTATTCAGTAGTTAGTGGGGTGAAGCAGCAGGTTAGACACGGGTCGGTTCGGAAGTGCTAATATTGGGGGCTCGGGTCGGAGTATCAGATCTGATCCGATTCCATGCGAGCCTGAGCTTCTCTCTTCTTTTGTCTTGCTCTGCTCCGCTCCGATCCGGTCTACTTGAGTCCATCCGATCCGATCTGATGGCAACGTGAAAGGAGTGTTCTTCTATATTCTGACATCTTGACTTTGTGTAGCCTAGTTCACAAAGTAGGCTAACATTTTTCCCCCTCAAAGGATGCTACTGTTGAAGACGAAGCATGCTTTGATGTTGAATATCAGTCCTTGAATCAGAACAATCAGAAAGTCACTTCTGTTCGTTTGTGAAGATGCGTTGCTTCATGAAACCATGCCTAATATCGCTTATATATATGTCGTGAAATACTTGATTCATTTTCTTCATTTTTAAATCAAGTCCAGAAGTTCTTCTCAACACACAGTGCTTCTCTCAGGTATGTTCTTCTTTTATTTTGTCTTCGAGTTTTAGCTTAACTTAGAAGCCAAATTAATGCACAAAAACTGTATCCGGTTTGGGCTCCGACCCGAGCATCTATTCTTCCTGTTTTGCTTTGGGCCAACGGGCTAGAAGATGTAGGCTGGTTTGGACTCCGGTCCGAACGGAGCGAAAATGCTGTGAATACGAGTGGCCACCTTGAACTTATATATAAATCCGATGTCATCTTCTTTCTTCTTCTTCCTTGTTAGTCTCGGTTATAAATTTCCTCTGAAACCCTAATTTCCTGAACCCAAAAAACTTTGAAATTCTCTTATTGATCTTCAATTTAAACGCTTCGGTAGGTATAAAACTTCAATTATCTTAGCAATAACTAGTTCTAATTGAAATTCTGTGGTTTATTTGAGTGATTGGAGTGTGGTTACTACTCGGCTTCGACGCCGTGGCTCTATCCTCCCTCTCCGTCGTTGTTGGTGGCAACGCCATGACTTTGAAGCGCTGGGAGGTGGAGAAGGGTATGCGCTCATTTTTAGATAGAGCCTTGATGATGGGTTTGGGTTGAAGAGGAAGAAGGAGATGATGAAGAGTGTAGAGGAGTAAGAAAACTCGTAAGATTGGATCGGGTCGAGCATAGAGAGGAAACCAAGTTTTACTTCACTGAGCTGGATCGGAGCGGAGAGCAAATGAAAAAGAGGCGCTAGCATCCAGATCCGTCCGATCTGCTCCGAGAACATGCTCCCGAACCGATCCGGTTGGATGCCAACTTCTGTCTAACGCTGGACTCTGCTTCCGATCCGAGCCCATCACATATACCCGATCGGAACCGAAGCTATTTAATCTAAAACATAATACTTTGTCCAACTATTTAAATCAATGCTAGACATAACTTCCAACTTCATGAACAGTTAGGGTAGAGCCTTGCGAGCATACACGAACATTAAGAACTACTCCGAACATTGTTACTCTTATCAAAACCTTGCATTATATTTCAAGTGTTAACTCTACATCTTCTGCGCACACTGCACACACTTTAGCTTATACACATACACAGGGGAACGCGAGCTGATTCACTCTAACCTATACTATTGCTCCTTCAATAGTTTATTGATCATGGCGAGAAGACGTTCATCCCGATTAGCAGAAAAGAGTGAAGATCCAGAAACATCCCAAAAAGTTACTCTCGATGACATATCTTCTACCCCGGATCCGGAATGGGACAATGAGGGTTCAGATTATGATATAGCGGCTCACGACAGTGATAATGTATCTTCTGAGGGTGACACTTCTCTCGGTGAGGAAGAAGAAGCTGGGGTAGGTGTTAACCGAGTATCTAACGAACTCGAAGGTGTTGAAATTATGGATGATTGCAAGGATTCAATTCAATCGACGCTTGATGACGAGAGAATCCTTCGGCTATGCTTAAAACAAGGGATTCTCAAGAAAGATACTCGAACACCTTCAAAGACCGATCATCCTCATAATCCACCGGATGGATACATGTCCATCACACGGCTAATGTGCATGGTTGGAGCAATTCCTCCGTTTCCACCCTTTGTCGTCGATTTTCTAGGACAAATGCGGATTGCCCCCATGCAATTACTTCCCAACGCATACACTTATTTGTACACCTTGTATATAGCCTACCGTGAAATTCTAGGTGAAGAGCCTACCTTCGATGACGTCCATTTCTTCTACAATTTCAAACAACGGACTCAGGAAACTCCTTCTTTTTCATATTTTGAGTCGGTCCCGAAAAGGAAGATTATACAAGTACCTTTCAGTAGCAAAGCGGGCGACCCGAAACCTGAATGGTTTTATATTAGACAACAGTCGGGCTGTTCCAGGAGATGGACCAAGTCAAGTAATATACTAACCTTTGATAGCCAGACTCATATTCTTCTATCAACATGTTACTAAATGCCTTTCTATTCCTGTTTGCAGTTGACAATCCACCACAAATATCTGGTCAGCTGTATTCTGATCATTTGAACAGGTTACTTAATGGCGAACAGAAGTTCTTAACTATTGTTGAAGCACTCAAGGATGAGTATCTCCATCTTCACGGGCTGTTACCTGTGACCCGTAGCATAGGCCATGGACTGATTCCTTGCGCATACATACCTCACTTCAATGTTGTCACTGAAACAGGGGGAAGTTCAAAAGGTTCGACAGTTCCTCTTAGGGATCCCCCTTCTCCGTTTTCAACTCAAGATGATGAGTTGGCCAACATTGCTAAGTAGGATAGGGGCAAATACGCTGCCCCTGACGAGGCTATTACTCCCGAGAAACCAATTTCTTCCTCAGCAGTACCATTGGATTCCCCACAAGTATATATTATGACTGCAGACGATCCCACGTTTCAGGGCTTAGGAAAACTCTCTTTACCCGACACTATCTACACTACAGAGGATTTCAGATCGAATCCTTTAACCTTCACTTCTTCGGAGGAAACGACTCCTGTGAAGATTAAGGAGTCGTCGCAGGCCAATCCAGCTTCTGGTTCGGGTTTGTTGGGGGGAACACCACTTCGGATGTACACAACACACTAGCACTGCACGTCACAACACCTATGCCTTGCGTTAACATCACTTCTAATCTCTGTTTATGTCGCTATGCAGGTATAATGTCGTACTCCTACGATATGAGGAAATTTCACCGAAGTGTATCCATACCGCCTTCTGACTCCGGGCATGATCGTCGTGAGGGTCGTGATAGAGATGATAGACGACACCACGATTCACATCAATCTCACACCTCGCATTCTCGTTCATCTGTTCGATCGGATTCGAGCAAATATAAAAGTTATCAGAGTCGTCGTGTGGGAGAGACCACACATTCTAAAGATCAAGTTCCTCCTTCGGACAAACATTCTAAAGAAAAGAGTCCTCCCAAGCATATTGATTCTCGCGACAAACGCAAGACCACCGAGAAGTCATCTGAGGAAGGTGACGCTGCCCTTGTCCCTCCCAAACGCAAACACCTTGACTTGTCCTATACCAAGTCCGCACCGCTAACTTCAAATGCTAAAGCAAGAATAGCAGCTTTAAAGAAACAATTTCCAGATCTTTATTTTGATCAGCTACAGTTTGCACCCGCACTCGAACCTTTGCAATCGAAATGGGCAGACAACGCCAGAGCGGGCATTGATGTGGCAAAAAAACAATGTACTGAAATGTACAAATATTCTCGCAATCTCTCAATGATCATTCGGGACTTAATTAAAGACATTGACCAGATGAAAAAGGTGGCTAATCTTGAAGAGCACACTCTAAAAAATCTGGAAAAGGACTTAGATGACAAAGAGTCCAGGCTTGCCCTCGTTCAACGGGATGCTGACAATCTTAAAAAACAGTTTGAAGAACTACAAAAGCATTATCACGAGAATCTTGAATCTCATAGTCAAGAACGCTTGGATATGAAGAAGCAAGTCGAAGAGACTAAATTGAAAAACGTCGAGGTGCAGTTTGTCTGTGATGCTCTCAAGCAAGAGAAAGCCGACTTGGCGAAGAAAAATGCTGAACTAGACAAGCGAAACGCCGAACTTGAGGCTAAACTATTGGCAGCTGAAAACAGAGCGGCTCTAGCTGAAGGAAACTTGGATAGTGCTATCAAATCTAATGAGGATACCCATTAGCAACTATCTGAGGCCAATGAAGAACTGCACAGTTTCGGCCAGATGCTCATCAAATTCTTTGCTCACGTAATCTGTCGTCGGAGCATTTCTTGGATTGAAGACTACCCCACCATTCTGGTCCATGTCTGGGAGCAAATCGTCCAGTGGGAGAAAGATGAGCTTAAAGTCGATTCCATTGACGAGGATAAGCTCATGGAAAAATATCTGATAGAGGATGAATCTGAGCGCTTGGCTGAGGGGCGTCGTCTTATAGCTGCCGCTATGGAACAGGAGAAACAAAGGGCTAAAGGAAAAAACATACTTGAAACTGGTTCTTCTTCTAATGGTCCCGAAGCCACTTGGGTAGAGCAATACGATCCTGAGAATCCAGGAATCCCCAAGGCTTCTGTCTTATCTCCTATTCCCGAGTCGGTGCCAGATGCTTCCGCAACTCCGATTGAAAAGTCCTCTGAAGGTATCTCCGTCTTTTCTCCTCAATTTGTCAGAGCTATCTCCACTTTTCGTCAAATTATCGGAGAATCTGCTGGGAATCCCCCGTTCTCCCCTAAATTAATAAATGTTGCTTCTCGTTCCATAGATACCAAATCAGAAGATGAGACTGCTGGGCAACGCGAGACAATGGATAGCGAGAAGCCCAGTGAAAAGGTTCAGGATGGACGGGATGAAGCTGCTCCTGCAGAGCCTGAGGGAGGAGGCAAAGATCAGGTGAAAAAAGCTACCGATAAGCCTCTGGTGCCCCCAGCCACTTACACTCCTCAGGATGAAGACATGATACCCGCTCTAAAAGGCGATGATGCCAATGACAGGCATGAGGAGGATGACGACGTCGTTGTAACTGGGGACTTGGGACACGACGACGGTAAGACCTTGGCTCAACTAAAAGACGACCAGGACAAGGGCTTGAAGGTAAAAGCTGAAGGAGTGGATGTGGAGAATCCCAAACCCCTTGCTGTGATTATTAAGCTACCAACTAGATCGATCACCGAGGAGCTTGCTCGGAAGATTCCCGCTGATCCTGTCTCTCCTTCCACAGATAAGAAGAAGAAGCCTAAGCGTATCCTGACTGATGCTGAGAAAGAAGCACAAAAGGCTCTCAAGGCTGCATAAAAAGCAAAAACTACTCCCAAGAAGAAATAGTTATAAGTCTTTTCTTTGTTTTTTGAAATTCTATTGGCCTGCTTGTCATTGTAGCGAGTGCGGCCCTCGCATCTTTTGCTTTGTTCTCTTGTAAAGAATCACGTATCTGTGAATAAAATGTTTTGTTTTTATGCAATATTTAATCACTTAAGAGATTAATTCAGCATGTATGCAGAAATGTAAACGAGCAACACATCATGCAGTCAGGTTTAGAAATGCATACAGTAATCAAAAGATACATGTGCATAATGTCAAGAGATGTATATACATATCTTATATTCATGCCCCCAATCAATATTGTTCAAGTTATCTTGTCGTAACTTGTTCGAGATTGATTAGTTTCAACGTCCTATTGCCCCCATATCTTTGTGGGGTGGACTTTCTTTTGTCGATGATGCTTATTCTGTTAGTATCTTTATACTCTCCTGTCTTATCAGGTTAGAGTTACTACTGAGGCGGTCTTTCGTCGGGGTGCACCTTCACGCCTCAGAGGACGTCGTCTTCCCGTCCTTTATACTCTCTCTCGCTTCAGGAGAGTTAGAGTTAGGAATGTCGTTTCTCATTACTTTTGTCGTATCATTCAAACGGTCGTTCCGTTTGTTCCTGCATGTGGGTTTAGATTCTAAATTAAAATTTAACATCTTATATTAAAGACAGTCAAGTCACAGAAAAATGCAGGAAAGTAAATGACACAGGATATTTTTGTAGTGGTTCAGCTAAGTCGTAGCCTACGTCCACTTTATAATCTTTTGTTAATATAAACGGACTTTTCTTAGGCAAGTCGTGCCTTTTTACATGGTTCATAGATAACAAAAGAAAGTACAACATCCCTAATTCAAATATCGCATCAAGTGCTGGGCATTCCAAGCCCTAGGCACTTCTTCGCCATCTACGGTCATTAGCTTGAATGCTCCTGTTTCAAGCTTCCGTTGAATGGCGTAAGGCCCTTCCCACTTAGGTCCAAGGTGAGGAAGGGATGGAAAAACCCGCTTTAGTACTAGGTCTCCTGGCTCGAAGGTTCTAAAGCGAAATTTCTTGTCATAGTAACGCGCCATCTGTCGTCGATGCCTCGATGCACGCAGGTCTGCCTCGTCCCTCGTTTCTTCAATTTCATCAAGGGACTCAAGGAGGAGTGCCCGATTCGTCATCGGGTCGTAATATGTCACTCTATGGGAAGGAACTTTCAGTTCCACAGGGATTACTGCCTCTGAACCAAATGAAAGTGAGAAAGGAGTATGGCCAGTTGCCGTCTTAAACGTTGTCCGATAAGCCCACAAGGCTAGTGGCAGCTCGTCGACCCACTTTTCTTTGGCACGCTCTAATCGCTTTTTGAGAATGGACTTGATGACTTTGTTAATAGCTTCTACCTGCCCATTCGGTTGGGGGTGAGCAACTGCAGTATACCTCTTTTCGATCTTGTATTTGTGGCAGAAATTTCTGAATTCAGTGCTATCGAATTGGGTTCCGTTATCAGTTATGATGGTCTTGGGAATTCCAAATCGACATATGATATTCCTAGTCACAAAACTTATCACCTTTCTCGCTGTGATTGTGGTTAAAGGCTCTGCTTCCACCCACTTTGTAAAATAGTCCACGGCGACTATTGTGTACTTTGCTCCTCCTTTGGCAATAGGAAGAACTCCGATTAATATCAATTCCCCACATAGCAAACGGCCACGGGCTCACCATTGGCTTAAGCTGAGTCGGTGGTGCTCTGGGGATCTTAGCGAATCGTTGGCATCTATCGCAGCGTCGTGAGTAATCAGCCGCATCTTTATTAACGGTAGGCCAAAAATATCCATACCTCAACACTTTCTTGGCCAAGGTTTGACCTCCCGTATGGTCTCCACGCTCACCTTCGTGTACTTCCCTTAATACACGATTGATGTCGTCGTGTGTTATGCATCGTAACAAGGGCATAGAAAACCCCTGCCGATAAAGAATGTCATCTTGCAGAATGTATCTGACGGCTTTGCGGACCACGGCTCGCCTCTCGCTTTTCTTAGTTGGAAGAATTCCTTTACTAAGAAAATACTTGAGTGGGGTCATCCACGACTCCCTTTCCGGTTCTGCTTCGAAAACTGGATCAATTTCCATAAATTCAAAGCTTGGCGATTCCAATGTCTCAATTGGAACCATTTCAGTCTCTTCCGGATTATCTGCGCTTGCTAACTTGGCTAACCGGTATTCCTTTTGATTTTCGGCTCTTTGGATGTGCGTTATATCATATCGCTCCAGGCTGCTCAATAGTTCCCGAACCTTTTTAAGATAAGAAATGAGTCGAGGCGCTTTGGCCACAAACTCCTCCCGTACCTGGCAGACAACTATCTTGGAATCACAAAATATATCTAATACCCCTACTCCAAGCTCTTTTGCGAGTTTCAGCCCGGCAATCAGGGCTTCGTACTCTGAGTCATTATTAGTTGCTGGAAATTCCAATCGTAAAGCATAATATAAAGATCGTCCTTCAGGAGTCACTAGAACAATTCCAGCGCCGGATCTCCTATCATTCCTGGCTCCGTCCGTATATAATTTCCACGGGCAGAGGTTCAATTCCTCATCTGATTTGACCACTCTGTCATCAATCACTTCCTGTTCTGGGATCGTGAACTCTGCTATGAAGTTGGCCAAAGCTTGCCCCCTGATTGATCTTCGTGGTTGAAAGTCCAAATCAAACTGGCTTAACTCAATGTTCCACTTGATTAACCGCCCTGACGCTTCAGGTTTCTGCAACACCTGTCTCAGGGTCTGGTCGGTGTATATAACTATTGGGTGAGCCTGGAAGCAATGGCGAAGTTTTCTGGAGGCGACCAGAAGGCTGTAGGCGAGTTTTTCTATCTTTGGATAGTTACGCTCCTCGGCGGCCAACTTCTTACTAACATAGTATACCGGCCTTTGCACTTTATCTTCCTCTCGAACTAAGGCGGTGCTGACCGCATGAGCTGATACCGCTAAATAGACATATAACTCTTCATGATCCACGGCTTTGACAGAATCGGTGGTTTCTCTAGAAATTCCAATAGATTTTGAAAGGCCTCAACACAGTCCGGAGTCCATTCAAAATTCTTCTTTCCTTTCTTTATTAAGTCAAAAAACGGCACGCATTTATCGGTGGCTTTGGAGATAAATCTACTCAACGCGGCTACTTTTCCTGCCAGACTCTGAACATCTTTTATTCTCCGTGGTTCCTCAATGTTCCTTATCGCTGATATTTGACTGGGGTTAATCTCGATCCCTCGAGAACTCACAATGAAGCCTAAGAACTTTCCTGATGCCACTCCGAACGAGCAATTTAAAGGATTTAACTTCATTCGATATTTTCGCAGGATATTGAACATTTCGGCCAGGTCTTGCATGTGATTGGAGGACTGTCTAGATTTGACAAGCATATCGTCCACATAAACCTCCATAGTCTTTCCGATCTGGTTATAAAACATTCGGTTCACTAGGCGTTGGTAGGTAGCTCCAGCATTTTTCAATCCGAACGGCATAACAACGTAACAATACAATCCCAGATTGGTGATGAAACTCGTGTGCTCTTGGTCTGGTACGTGCATGGGTATTTGGTTTTATCCCGAATATGCATCCATAAAAGAGAGAAGTTCGTGCCCAGCTGTCGAATCCACAAGATGGTCTATCCTGGGGAGAGGGAAACTGTCTTTGGGACATGATTTATTTAGATCCGAGAAATCGATACATGTCCGCCATTTTCCGTTCGACTTCTTGACTAAAACAAGATTCGATATCCAGTCGGGATATGTTGAATCTCTGATAAACCCATTCTCTTTCAGCTTTTCTACCTCTTCCTTCAGGGCTGCCGACCTCTCTGGGCCTAACATACGCCTCTTTTGCTTTACCGGCGGATGCTTTGGATTAATGCTCAGAGAGTGACTCATGATTGACGGTGATATCCCATACATGTCGGCGTGGGTCCAAGCAAACACGTCTAGGTTCGCCTTCAAGAAATAAGCTAATTCTTTGGTTCGATGCGGATCCAGTTGGGATCCAATCTTCAACACTTTTTCTGGATCAGCTTCATCAATGAAAATATCCACTGTCGTTTCATTGGGAGTTGCCTTTTTTTCCTCAGGTTCCTTATCCTCTCTGGGATCCAGATCTTCGGGCATTCCTCTGGGCAACTCTCTCGGGGCTGATCCTTCTAGCTGCTATGATGAACCCTCCTTTGGGGAGGGTGTAGTGTCTTTTGCATTGATGTTAAGTCCCTTCATCAACATCTTCAATTCCGCTATGTAACACGCTCTTCCAGAGACTTGGTCTCCCCTTACTACTCCTACTCCAGCATCAGTAGGGAATTTTATCAACAAGCACCAAGGTGCAATACAAGCTCTGAACTCTGCCAGGGCGGGTCTTCCTAGAAAAGCATTGTATGGTGAGTCAATATCCAATACCACAAACTGCAACATCCGCACTCTTCGTCGATCACCTTGGCCCAAAGTGTCTGGTAGCTCTATATACCCTGTCGGAGCTGTCGATGCTCCATTAAATCCACGAATCCAGCCTTCGCATGGCTTCAGATCCTCATGTTCGAGTTTCATTTGGTCAAAAGATTTCTTAAATAGGATGTTGACCGAGCTTCCGTTGTCTACCAACACATTATGGACTAGTGCTTGCCCGATGTTAGTGGTGGTAACCAAAGGGTCTTCGGTTGGCGACCGAATTCCAGTATCGTCTCTGTTACGGAATACTACGTCATCGAACATCGTCTTTTGCTGTTTTACTGGGGTCAGGTCTTCCAAATCATTACACTCTTCCACCTTTATATGCTTTACTGCATTGACATATTGACCCATAACTCTGTTACTGTGGAGGGCTGGATGGAGTCCACCCACTATGTTGTTAATGACAATACCTTTACCCTTTTGCTGCGCTGTTGGCCTGGAAGCAGATTGATTCTGATTCTGGTTCTGTCCCCCTTGCCCCCTGTCCCTTGGGGAAACTTTATACTCATCCAACTTCCCTTCACGCAACAGCTTTTCAATCACATCTCTTAAATGTCGGCACTCATTTGTCGAATGCCCGTGAGTTCCATGGAACAAGCAAAATTTCCCAGTCGCAATTTCCTTTTCTGTCGAATCTCGCGGGGGTGGCTTTTTGTATTGCAAAACATTGTATGTGTCCATGTAAATGTTCTCCAATGTATCACATAATGGCGAGTAATTCTCGAAAGTCTGAAACTGGGGTCTTTTGTCGGAATTATTCCCTCGGTTCTTATTTCTTCTATTACCATTTCCGTTGCGGTTTCCATTTCCCCCGCTTCTACCATCATCATTTCCACTCTTATTTCCAACATTCACTTATACTTTGCCAGAACTTTCACCAGATTGTTTTACAGCGACATTGCTTTGAACACCTTCTTTCGGAGTTATTTCGGATTTTCTTTTTCTGTTTGCCTTGGCCTCCTCTCGCCGCAAATAAACCTCATCCTTTTCATAAAACAATTCTCTGGTGGGAGGCGGTTTCCCAGAAAGGTAGTCTCCAAATTCCGATTCAGGATCGACTCCACCTATTAGAGCCATCAAGATGGTGGGCTCATGAGGGTCACTAACCTCTGTTACAGCTAAATTAAATCGGTCCATATATGACTTCAAAGACTCGCCCACGGCTTGCTTAATTCTCCATAAGTCGATAACATTCTTGGTCTTTCGAGCGTGTAGTCAGAATTGATTTATGAAACGTTCGCTCAATTCTTTGAAATTTTATACCAATCGCGCTGGCAATCGGGTAAACCATAACAACGCTACATCCTCCAAATAAATGGGGAACGCTTTACACTTAACTGCATATGGAGCAGCAGCAGCATTCATAAACCACGCATACCGCATTAAATGCTGTCCTGGGTCGGTCCTCCCAGTGTATCTATCCATCTGCGGTAGGTTGAACCGTCGGGGGAACTCAAAGTTAAGTATATCATCGGTAAATGGGGTATGACTTCTCTCAATACCATAATCTTCGTTGGTGTAATTCCGGCTTTCGGATACAAGCTGGCGCACCATCGCATGTACCTCAGCATTAGTCAGAGCTCGCTCAGGTTCTTCAGCCCTGATATTCGGATTTCCTCTCGGCTCCTGACCAGGGGAGGCCCTTCTTCTTCTTTTAACGGCCTCTGCCCAATTCTGTTCCCTACGCTCCCGGTCGATCTCGGGAGGAAGGGGCTGAAGCATCTGTGCTTGAGTAGGATTCGTAATGTTGGGATCCCTAGGAAGGACATGAGATCCGCGCATGGGTAAGAGCATAGGTTCCTGCAGGCTAGGGTGGTCACGTCCTAACGCCCTGGCTGCGTCTTCGCGAGATCCCAAGGACCCGAAAGTCAGTTGTTCCAAATTCTGAGATCGTTCGAGTGGCCTCCTTTCACGGGGCCGCTCTTCCTCTGAAGAAGACGACTGGTCTGCTGTAATGTGATGAACCGGGGAAGATGTTCTCCGCCTGTGAATCTCACCAATCTCTCTACTCATGGTTTTCATATTCTCCTGCATCATAAGGTTGGTACGCTCTTGGATCCTCATAGTCTCCCTAGTACTCTGAAGCATATCAAGGAGGCGTGAGAAATCTCCTTGTGTGACGGGTGCAGACGGATTAATCTGATCATTGGTCCTAGTAGCGGGATTCGGAGCATTGGCAGGGGCTCGAGTAGAAGTTCCAGCACCATCATGATCCGGTTCGGATCGGAGTATGCATGCTTGACCGGATCGGTTCGGATTAGGAGAATGCACTTCCTCAAAGTCTTCAATCCGGGTTGGATCGGAAATCCCTCTGCTAAGCCGGGTCGGGTCGGACGTCTCCCTCCTTGCTCTGTTCGGATTTCCTGAACCAGACCTTTCTGTCCCCGAATCTTGTCCACGCGATCTTTTCACAACCATGTTTCGCTGATCCTCGCCAACTTCGTTCTCCCGACTAGTCTGAATTTCCTTGCCATTTCCTTTGGCCATACTTCATCAACAATCAACCAACAAACACTTACAAGCGTCGAAAGTTGGGGATTAACTTCTTCGAACTTGACGGTCCGAATAGTAGAATGATAATCTAGAAAATCAGAGAATTCAAATGATTCTCAGTGAAAGCACCAAAATGTTAGACCAAAAAGTGGTTCTAACACCCAAATTGACTAAAATTACTATGAAATAAGATCAAAAACAGAAAGAAGACACAAGATTTATAGTGGTTCGGCGTTAACGAGCCTACGTCCACTTTATATCACTTTGTTGATGATAATAACAAGATTACAATGAGATAATCACTCAATTTCTCTCAATACTCACATACAATCATACAATGATCTTAGAAATACACTTGAAAAAGGGATTTGGGTTGTTTGGGAGTGCTGGAATTCGGTTCTCTAGAATACACAAACTCTCAAAGTGCCCAAAGATCCCTTCAAATGACCCTTGGGGGTCTATTTATAGGCAGAAAATCCTCCAGAAATCGGGTCGGATCGGAGGTACGTGGCCAACATTCCTTCACTTTCGGGCTTGGGTGAATTCTGGTGTTGACAGCGCATCAAGCTAGTGGAGATCGTGGGGTGAACATGGGTAGAATGTGGTTGTAACTGCCCCGATTATTCAGGAGTTAGTGGGGTGAAGCAGCAGGTTTGACTCGGGTCGGTTCGGAAGTGCTAATATTGGGGGCTCGGGTCGGAGTATCGGATCCGATCCGATTCCATGCGAGCCTGAGCTTCTCTCTTCTTTTGTCTTGCTCTGCTCTGCTCCGATCCGGTCTACTTGAGTCCATCCGACCCGATCTAATGGCAATGTGAAAGGAGTGTTCTTCTATATTCTGACATCTTGACTTTGTGTAGCCTAGTTCACAAGTAGGCTAACAATGCCTGTGCGTCTTTTTACTTCCCTTAACTCTAGTATTTAATTCTCTTTTCTTTTAATTATTTTGATCGAAATGTTTGTCTGAGGTTTGGGTGAAGAATGAACAGCAAGGTTTATATAAATATGAGAAGTAGCTTAAACATTAAGCTATAGGTCATAGTAGGACTTTAGGAGTATGGTTCATTGCTTAATTAGAAAGCAATAGGTAGAATAGGACGGTGACTGTTTTTAACGTGTAGGGAGATATTTTCCATATTCCTTAGTTGCAAAGCAAACTGATATTATTAAATATTAGGCTATAGGTTTTTATAGTGTAGTTTCTTCCCAGAGCCATGTGAATTCATGTGCGTTATTTAATTTGGGCTGTCTACTTACAAGTAGTATGATAGGCACTAGTTTTAGGCATGTAAATTACATTATTTGGTTGAGTTCTAAATTTTGTTCACGTACGGACAGAAGTAAGAGTACATTTGTGCTCAACGAGGTGTCACGATCCCAAAAATATAATAATACCGGTAGTTTGACTCATATTTTGAAATCCCGAAATACCGATACAGGGTGCACAATACTCCAAATAAAAAGTTGTTTATTTAATTAATTAAAAATTACATTAAAATTCTAAAAATTAAATTATCGCTGTGCCTCAAGAGAACCATGTCCAAATTCGAATCCGATATCAAGTTATTTCAAATAAACCATTACGGTCGATATGCGATTCCGCAGCGACTTTTTGAATATTTGATTTGGACATATCTTGCAATCTATACGACGAAATCTCCATTTTCCACTTCCGTTGGAACGATACAGTTCAACAGATTCCAACGTTTCTCGTTTCGAAGAAATCCGATTTAAAACGAGTCCTGTACACTCAGTTGAAGTTCAGAACGTTAAATTACGAACTGCAGCGTCGTTATGAGCTCGATTATATTTAATATATATTTTTATACGTTTAACTCCATTTTAATTAATATATAAATCTATTTATATTACAAATCCAATAATTAAACTGATTTAAATATTCAAATACACCGACAAAAATGTGGGATGTTATATAAGGAGTTTGAGAATTCCGATCTCTTCTGAACTCCCGCGATGGCGGATATAAGCACCATCGATGGCTCCGGCCGATCGATAGATGCTACGGCTGCGTTGAATCTTTCAAGGAAGGATCTGAGCATCTCTCCGGATCGCTGCTTGATAGTAGATAAGAACATGACACTTTTCGGTCGAGAGATATGCACTCGAAATTGCTCGATGAAGCGGCTGTCTAGAGTGTTCCAGTTGCTGATCGACTCCGTTGTTAGCTGCCGAAACCACATACCAGTTATATCTGTGAGAAAGAGAGGAAAGCACTTAGCCATGAAACTGGTCGATGCACCAAGTACTTCCATATGTCACATATATCGCATGAGATGGATGGACGGATCAGTGCGACTGTTTTATGGCTCTATAGCAGGAAACTTGAAGTCCGGAGGGTTTTTGGAGTTTCTGATTTCTCTAGTGAAGGGGCTGTGATTGACATTATCTATGTCTTGCTGCGAGGAACTGCCCGAGTGAAGCGTCGGACGATGCTTGCAAGCTGGATCCCATCTCCAAGGAGTCGTTGCCATGAATTTAGCTCTGCATCTGGAGGAACTTCTGCGTGGGGATCCGACAAAAGCATGCTCGGAAGGGCGGCCGTTGGCTGGGCCCGACCTCCGAGAGTTGAGTGAAGGTGTGAGGGAAGATGAGATCTGGAAGGTGGTTCTGGGCAGAATGGCCCCTCTTGGACCACATGAGTTGTGGGTAGAACTGTACCCGTAACTTAGGGCTTGAGCTGATCCAGCATAGCCTGTGATGCTCGGAGCCCGGGGTTGCCCCCGTTTGAAGCGAGCTTAGGAGGGTCTACGGTAGCGTCTTCTTCTGCTACGGTGAGGACCGTCATGGTAGGGTGGCTTCCCTCGTTCGAAGGGAAGCTGCTCCAGCTCTTCGTTGAAGAGGAAGAGTGGTTAGACTGGTCTGCGGTAAGATCTCGGGTTGTAATGGGAATAGCGTTGATTCTGAGGGACCCGGTGGTAGCTCGACTGATTCGACAGGTCGAGATGTTTCAAAGAGCGGAGACATATTTACCAGACAACCAAGATCTCGATCGCCCGCCTCCTGATGTTCTGTGACCCCAACTGCGCTGGTCGCTGGAAGCGATACCCTTGGCTGTGCTTGATTGGTTGGTGGGACCAAACCAGGATGAAATAAAGGTGTAGCCTGATCGGTGGCCTGATTTTACGTAAACTGAGGGTCAGCTGTTGCCCCAGTCTCGGCCTGTGGAGGAATTGATGTTGAAGCGTTCAATCATGTTTCCAATCGACCGAGAAGGTGATCCATCAACTGCTGCTGTCGTTCGAGGACTTTACCCTGAGATGTCATATGGTCTCTGAGCTCGACCATGATTTTATTCATGTCGTCCCGGGTTAGGAATCGGGACATATCATCATGAGAGCAAGCTTCGTGGCTTGCTTCTGCAGCATCGGTATCGGCTGCATCGGTGTTTGCGGGACGAGAGGATGTTGCATCTTTCTTTCGCTTGTTCGCCATGAGCAGAGGATCTAACAGAATATCGGTGCACTGCCCCTACCTGGCGCGCCAAAGTGTTGACGTCAAAAGTTGCTCACTAGTGACAGTCAACCCCCAATCGTGGTGTGAAAACACGAATAATGATAAAATGCAGAAAGTAAAGAAAATGAACGGGGAGCACGCACAAATTTTTTATAGTGGTTCGGCAAAGACGGTGCCTACGTCCACTTTATATATTATTTCTCTTTTGTGATTACAATTACAATGCTTTTTCTATTTGAAGAAGAGAAAGAAGATGATTATTTTCTTTCCTTCTTTTTTGAGAGAGATTGAGAGAAGCAAACTCCCGTGGATGTAATGGAGGTGCTTATGAATCCAAAAGTCTGGAAAAGAGTCCAGAGTTAGCTGTTGTAAAAAAAAGAAGGTCCCCTCTCTCTTCAAACTTGGAGGTATTTATATGTGGAGAGTGCAGCTTGGGCTGTTGCGATGTGGTCCGGCCATTTCGGGAAGGCTTGGACACGTGGAATCCATCTGCTGGCTTGAGTTGCGGCTGTAAGACTGATTCCACTGCTCATAAATAGTATCCTTGGAAGTTTTGGCCAACGTGGCATCCACGGAGAGGTATATCAAAAGTAGAGCTTTGTCTGCACGTGGTTTGACCGCTTTTATGGCCTTGAAAGTCGGGATATTAGGTGGATTGGCTCTATAGAAGGTTTCCACGCTGGCCCGAGATAATCGGTCGACGCGCTTTGTTTGGGAGCGAAATACTCGGTCGACTGAGAGAGCAATCTTTCCGAAGTAAGCAGTCAATCTGATTAGGTTGGACTTGGGCCGATGTGTGACTGCGTCGGACTGTGCATCTGCTGGGTTTCCTGAAGCGCGACTTATATCTGATTGCGTGTTTTGGGCTTCTGGTCTGGCTCGTTGAAACTCGCCAAAAAGAGGGTTAACATGTATCAAAACAATTTGACTTATCATCTGTAACAAGCGTTACAGATTTCATTTCAAAACGTTTTTAGTTTCCTTTATTTATACTCTTTTCAAATCATTGCGACAACTTATGCGTTGTCGAAAATCCCATGGTGATCTTTTTAAGGATCTGCAGTTATAAATCAAATAGTTTAATTTTTTTATTTGTAACAATTGTTACAAATTCATTTTTCCAAACTCTTACTTTACTTACAAGTTCCATTAGTAATTTTTTATCGACAATTAACATTTCGATTACATTTAACTCTTAGTTTCCAGTTACAAAATCGTTTGTAAATAATTTACGACAACTTATATTCGTTGCCATTTCCAAAACATTTTACTTAGCTTATACTCTCGCTTTTGAATAAATCTCACTTCGTTAACCATTACGAACTTCGAAATATCACATTCCGAACCTCGGAATGACCCTCACTTAACCATTTCATGCCATTTCCCCACTTCTCAATTTCTTTTTTTAATTTCAAATATTAAATAAATATTTAGTTTAAGCTATCATATTCACTTAAATATCCTTTTATGACTTCATTATAAAACTCAATTTTAATATAAAACCCATTAACTCCTTTCACATTTCAATTCGATTTCATTTCAACTTTGATCACCATTTAAATGAATTAAAAAGTAATCTCCATAATTATTATTAATTAAAAAATTAATTTACTTCAATCATTAACTATAGTAGCAGTAGTTAATTTCTTAATTAACTAAAATAAATAGTAAGTTACTTTTTAAAATCTTATTAAAATTAAAACAATTATTATTTAAACTATTTTATTAAATTAATTCAAACAAATTAATTTAATAACTATTCTCAGTTAAAAAAAATTGATTTAGCCAACTCAGTACATGATTAATTCGTTAACCAATTTCAATCCTTCCTTTAAATTAATTAATATAATTAATTAGTTTAAATAATTCCATTTAATTGTTTCTTAACAAAATAATTATCTAACTCTTAACCGTTAGGTAAATTTCAACTCGTTTGCTTATAAATCTGATTAACATAAGCATTTACTCTATAAAATCATTTAATACTGGCTTATAAATTTAAATAATGAATATTTATTTCCTTTTAATAAACTTTTATTCAAAATACAGATTTAAAAATCTGCCTTCAGTTATAAAATAAAATTTATAACTTCATTTCCATCTATACGCCTGACGGTAAATCGATATTTAGAAAAAGATTGATTTCTAGGCCATATATTGCCAATTACTCAACCAATATTGCCTATTGGTTTAAACAAATGTTTCATTTCAGGTCAACAGTCAAGAACCAAATCAATCATTCCAACGGAACAGTTCATGATAATATGAAAATAAATAACATTAAATATATTTGAGGAACCCCGTTGGATCTCTCTAACCTGTTCTTCCCTGTATAGATTATCTCACATAAATTCATTTCAATTCAATTTAACTGATAATTTCTATAACAGTAAATAATGGCTATTTAACACCAACCAATTAACAAACAATTTAACATGTTTATTTTATAAAAGTGACCAACAAGGTAAATTACCTCCATTGGGTCCAATCATTAAAATAACGATTTAATTTTTCACTGAAATTAAACAACATTTAATTTCATGGATTTAATCAATATATGCAGATATATTTAACAAACAGTCAATCATTAGCAACCATAGCACACAAAATAAAAACCCAACTTATATAAAATATAAGTAGGGAGAACTGAGCGAGTTTAACTCACCTTGATTTGATTCCGTTGTTGAACAGTTTGGTTACGGTTAAATTAATTAGTCATTTAATTTAACTGTAAATTCCAACTGCGTCTTATACTGTCCAAAACAGTTCCATGATGTTGAGCTCGTCATCAGGATTGCAACGTGACCTATTTGTTCCGATTCTGATGATGTTTGAATAAGTTATTAATATTTAAATTTAACTGATTTAATTAAATATTAAAATCTTTAACCATTTTAATTAAATCAAATTAATTACTTAATGAAATAATTTTCACTAATCAGGATCAGTAAATTACATGGTCAAGATGAAGTTTCTCGGTCGATCCACTTCTGTATCTTTCTTCACTATTGATACTTCTACTCCTTGTCTAAACCTGCGATGATATTACTATTTGTTTATCATTTAAAAATAATAATTAGCTTACCTAATCCTTACTATTATTAATATTAATTACGTTAGTATAAGAAGCAGGCAGCCAACATCATTCGTTTCATCTCAGCCACGCTGCAGTAATCAACATCTCAAAACCATATACCTTGTTCGAGCTACATAAGTAATAATATTATTATAATAAATCCCAAGATTAATATGTTAATCAATGTTAGTTTAATTACTTCTTAACGTGATAATTAGGTTGATAATCCTCTTTGTTTCCCATCCGTGCTTTTGTTTCAGTTTTTCCCGCATGTCTAGAATCCCATTTCAGCACCTGAAATAAGTCATTATAAAACTGAATTAATTTTCCGTAATTACTAAAGTAATAAATTACATTTTAATCATATTTTGCCACAAAAGAATCAGGCCTAGCTCCTATGTTTCCTTTCTGTGTTCGTTTGTTTGCGTCCAGTATTACGTAACTCATATCTGCATATAATTCATGGTTCGAATTAATTAATAACTTAACTGTTGTAGTTAAAACTATTAATCTCAATCAACACATTACTTAATTACGTGTATTCAAAATGGCCGATCATGTTTGGAAATACCCTGATCATTTACTACTCCTTGTTCCAGAATGTATTGGGCCAATTACTCCCTGCTACTACCGAATGCTGACCTCCCCTTCTTTCTTCTGTTTTGAACTTCAAAGTGCCATGCTCACCAACTATATCCCGTCCATCGCGCCTCGCTCCTTCATCGGTCATTGATCAGAAACCGGGGATCTGCTCGCCCAAGCCTCCTCCTCTTCAAAAATCATCTTCTCCGGTGCCTACATTTGCTCCAAAATCACGATGAACCGCTGGCCCTTCATGATGAATTTTCAGCTTCGACGTTGAACGATAGCTGATCATTACCGTTCAGTTTATTGATCTCGTCAACCCGGAGATCTTTGTTGTCGAATGTTTTTGATATTACTGATCGAATATGAAATTAAAATAAGAAAAAGGATCGAAAACTTAGGTTCGTTGGTTTTGAGATGGCGGATGTAATTTCTTTGACCGCTAAAACATGTTGATGAGGGTTGCAGCTCATATGTATTTTTAGTGTAGAGTTAAAAAGGATAGGAAATATTATTATTTTATTATATGGTATCTTACGCTCATCTTTTCATAAAATTAATACCTCAAATGATTTCAAATCCGAGATGAAACACCTAATCCTAACATAAAAAAATATTCCGGATCCAATGGGACATGTTTCGTCGAAATCCGAGGTCGTTTGTGAGAAGTCCTTTATCAATATCGATGAAAAATCAAGCGTTTAAAATTCCTATACTTTCCGAAAATATCCAAAAAATTTGAAACCTTGACCTTCTATTAGACCTTTTCCTAACGGATCCAATGAATCTTGTTTCGTTAAATTTGGAGTTCGTTTGGTCAGTCGTCTATTCGTTTAAAGTTACCCCTGTCTAAATTGTCTAACCGATTAAATAGAAACAAAGGCATTTTTGGCCACCAAAGTCGCATACGATATCGGTTTGCCACGAAATTTGATTTTCTTACAATAATTTAACGATACGATTCCAATGAAACTAATTTCATCGAAAACCAAGACCGTTTGCAAAAATGGCTATTTTAAAGGCATATATATAATATCGATAAAATATTATTATAAATCCAAAATAATTCAAATAAAAGTAATAATAAATTATTATCATCATATTTATCCAAATAAAATTATCACATAGTCATACAACTTGTAATCAACATTTCGAGTTAAAATGGTATCAAAATTATATTAAAATCCTTTTAAATTTATTAAATAAACGTTATCGTTTATTAACGAAATCCATAGTGACTATTTTAAAATTTGAATAGGATATAACTAACAATCTATAACACGAAATCTGGAATTTTCTCTTTCATTAGAAAATTATAATCAACAAGATCCAAATGTTTCATGTTTCACAGAATTCCGAATTAAAACAGATCCGGTACATACAATTGAAGTTCAAAACTCAATATTACGAACTGCAGCGCCATTTCGAGCTTGATTTATAATTATATATAAGTTAACATTCAACTTCGTTTTAAATAAACGAATTCAATATTAAAATCCGTTAATATTCCAAATATAATATTTAAAATAATAAATTAAATTAAATATTCTAGAACCAAAAATACGGGACATTACATTGTATTTCACTTTTCCCAAGTGCATAATGTTTACAAAAATTGCATGCACATATGATGGATGGATATTATGTGAGGGATTATCTCTTTTACCCTTATCAAATTTCAAGGACGAAATTTCCTAAGGGTGGGGAAATGTAACACCCTGCATTTTATAACAATTTAATAATTAAATAATTCGTATGTATATATATATATATATGCATATATATATATATATATATATATATATATATATATATATATATATATATATATATATATATTCTGTCCCTACTGACGAAGTTCAAGCCAACACTTGTTGGCTTGGTAGAGACAAAGATTAATACTATTAATTTGAGAAATTTTAGAAGACTTCTACCATCTAATTGGAATTACATTCCTCAACAATCTGAAGCTTGTTCTGGCAGAATTCTTTTGATTTGGGATGTTGGAGTATGGAAGATGAAGGTAAACAACATTTGACTGTTGAAGCTACCGATGTGGGAGGTATGATTTTATATGTCTCAATTGTGTATGCTAGCAATAACTTTTTTGACAGACAGGATCTATGGCAAAAAATTATAGATGAGGCTGGTGTAATTAGTGGTGATTGGGTACTAATTGGAGATTTTAATAATTCAACATCTCCTCTTGACAAAAAGGGAGGATTACCAATCCCATTCCAACAATTAAGGGCTTTCAATAACTGTTTGTCACAATCTTGATTAATTGAAATCAAACCTTTTGGCTTTAATTACACTTGGAGGAGGAAAGGACTTGCTAATCATATTGACAAGATATTTGTGAATCACTCTTGCTTGCAAAAATACAATGATATGAAGGCCTTATCTCTAACTCAACTTTGCAGTGACCATAATCCGTTGCTGCTCGATTTGATTCCTACATCCAAATCTAAAGGCTCACCTTTCAGATATTGTAATGACTGGAGCTTCAAAGCAGGATATATGGAGTGTATTGAAAAGAGTTTATCTGAGATTGTTGAGGGATATCCAAGTTTCAAATTTATGCAAAAACTAAAATGTTGTAAAAGAGATTTGAAACTATGGAATAAAATCAGAAGCAAAGAAGATGAATTACTGAAGTTGGCAGAAGATAAATTTAATGAGTATGAGGCTACTACAGATTTGAATCCAGAAAACCTGGAGTTGTATGAGAAATTTCTGGAAGCTAAGCATCAATTTATGATACAGAAACAAATCAAATTCTGGAACTACAGACAGAAGGCAAAAGTATCATGGTTGCAAGAGGGAGACACTAACTCTAAGTTTTTCCATTCAACAATGTTTTCTCGTAAACATAGTAACAATGTGAAAGCTTTAATTAATCATGCAGGTGAATTATTATATAAGCAGGAAGAAATTTCAGCAGCTGCTATTGAATATTTCACAAATTTGTTTAATGGTCAAAGCAAAGAAGAATTTCATTTATTTCAATCGGAATTCAGCACAAATCATCAAGGCCAGCAGGATTTGCTCAAACCTATTTCAATGGAGGAAGTTAAGAAGGCATTTTTTTCTATTCATGAAGACACAAGCCCTGGACCTGATGGTTTCAACTCGAAATTTTACAAGCTGCACTGGGAGTCTTTGGAAATGGATTTGGCTGCTGCAATACATGATATGTTTGACTCAGCTATAATTCCTAAAGGTTGCAATCATACTCTCCTTACTTTGATTCCTAAAGTAGATAAGCCAAGTGAGATTGCACATTATCGTCCAATTGCTTGTTGCAACTTATTTTACAAGATTTTTAGTAAAATACTTTGTAATAGGATTAAGTGGTTACTCCCTTATCTAATTTCCTCTAACCAATGTGCATTTATCCCAAATCGTCACATTGGAGACAATATCCTATTATCTCACGAGTTGATTAGGGATTTTAGAAAGCCTGGTGTTAACAAATTCTGTGTGAAAGTGGATTTACAGAAAGCTTATGATAGAATTAGCCGTAAATTCATTTGTCATATTCTGAGAATCATGGGTTTCCCAGTTCACTTCATCAATGTAGTATATGCTTGTATATCTACACCCACCTTTTCAATTATGATTCAAGGGACCCCTACAAGATTTATAGAATCAAATAGAGGCCTTAGGCAAGGTGATCCCCTCTCACCGTACTTGTTTACGATTGCAATGGAATATTTTACCTTTTGCATGAATGAGATTGTTGCACAAAAGCTTTTCTGCCCAGTACATAAGTTCAATCCTATTGTGTCCCATCTAATATACGCTGATGATTTAATGGTATTTGGGAAATGTACATATGTTGGTGCTGTTGCTTTAAAAGGTGTTTTTGATAAGCTGGAGTATTTAATGGTTTATCAGTAAATAGTTTGAAAACCAAAATTTACTTTAGCTCTGGTGCTTCACATACAAATGACATTTTGGGTATTCTTGGTTTTAATGAGGGAAGTCTTCCTGTAAAGTACCTGGGTGTTCCATTGTCGTCTAATTACATCCATTATCATGATTGTCAAGTCTTAGTGGATAAGATTCAGAAAAAACTTCAATCATGGGATTCAAAATTTTTAAGCTTTGCAGGAAGGGCAGAAATGATTCAAACAGTGATTAACCCAACAATTATGTAATGGTTAATGGTCTACCAGTTGCCAGAGTACACAATAGAGAAATTAAATGTTCTTTGTGCAGATTTTTTTTGGGGTAACGCAAGGCATAAAATGAAGTGGGATAAATTGTGTACTCCTAAAGAGGAAGGAGGGGTTGGATTGAAATCTTTGAAGGATTTAAAGAAGGCTGCTTGTTTGAAGCTCATGTGGAAATTCTTGGTGGGTGATTCTTTATGGAGTTGTTGGATGAAGGAGAAATATTGCAGGAACAAGATGTTTTGGAGTATTAAGGAGGATAATAACGCATCATGTACATGGAAGTCAATGACGAGATTAAGATTTTTAGGAGAACAATACCTCAGTAAAGTGCTAGTTGATGGTGTTTCTACATCTTTGTGGTTTGAGCCATGGCTGAATGGGCGATGCTTAGTGGATATTCTTGGTTTGTCCAGGTTTCATTCTCTGGGAAATGTCAATGAAAAAGTTGATAGCATTATGAGAAATGGCAAATTGTGTGGTAGTATTCATCCTGCTACGAGGGAGTTGCAATATTTGGTGGACGGAGTGGAAGTTAAAGCCAGTATGAGGCAGGATGTTTATGTATGGAAAGATGGAGGTGATTTTACATTGAATAAAGCAATGGACTCTGTCAGACAGAAATCATCACTGATGCAATGGTCGAGAGTTGTATGGCACTCAAAAAACTCAAAGAAAATGTCATTTGTGTCTTTTCTGGTGGCAAAGAACAGGTTGAACACTAAGGACATATTAATGAGACATGGTATTATAGAGGAGAATGTATGTGTATTATGTGATGTTTGTGAAGAAAGTAGCAGCCATCTTTTCTTTGATTGTCATTATTCGAAGTATATATGGTCTTCATTAAAGTCTAAGCTTGGCTTAAATGCAAATAGAATTGAATCCTTTGAATCTGAAGCCAACCAGATTGAACATTCTTTTACTGTGAAAAATCAAGTGAGAGATGTGGCATGTGCTGTGTTTACCTGTGTAGTATATCAGATTTGGCTTAAACGGAATGCTCGTCAGTTTAATGATCATTTTATTTGTAAAGAAGTCAGGCTGCAAATGATAGAGAGGGAGGTGAGGTTTCTGGTGTGCAATAATGGTAGCAAGTCTGATCGATCTTCAGATAATGTGAATTTTTTGTGTAGATGGGGTGTGGATATTCTTGACACAGGCTGAGTTGGTTCAGTGTTTTCTTCTTTGATGTTTGGTATATGGATGATAGTGTATGCAGGTTATAGTGTTTGTTTTTGTTATGCTTGTTGTAATGCTTTTTATGCTGTACTGAAAAGTATTAATGGAATAAAAGGGAACCTATTTTCAAATATATATATATATATAAAGAATAAAATAAATATAATATGCGATTGCATGTAATAAATACATGCACTGAAAAAGAAGAAAAGATTAATGCAAATAAAAATGTAATGCATGCATTAAAAGAAAAGGAAGGATCGGTTGCATGCAGTGTAAATATGTTGCTTGCAGTGATTTACAAAGATTAATGCGTTAACAATAAAGGTGAAATAAAAGAAAAAGATTCATGCAATGGTTTAATTGAAATATTGTAACAAACATGAAAAAGAGAAGTAAGAAGAGAACAAAAATTACCATTGTTCTAAGCCTTGTTAACAATAGCCTTAGTTGTCTAGTTGATTAGAACATGTGGATTGCATACAAGAGGTACACAGTTTGATCCCCATCGACGTCATATTTCTGTTTTAAGGGAACGGCTAAAATAACACATGTTCTAAAGAGAAAATATATATGAACGAACATATAAGGAAAAATATAAATATAAGGAAGTAAAGAAAATATATGTATGTATATATATATATATATACATATCTATGAGAATATATATGTATATATGTGAAGAAATATATATATACCAGAGATAGAGTTCAAGATAAGGCTGCAATCAAAGAAATATGGCAAGAATCAAATAACGGTGTAACACCGTTTGAATTTTGAAAACGAAATAAAATTTGTGCATATATATATACACGTAAAATGGTCATTAGAAGATTTGTATACGTATAAGAAGATTACATGTGAATATAATAGTTAAATAAATTCCAGGAATTCAAACATTCGGAAATCAAACTTCAACGCCCAAACAGCTCGCGGGACCTATAGGGGGGTTGACACCCCTCAGATCCGGGCAGATTCATTAACGTATCTGGATTATTTTCTTAACTAGGTTCAATGCTGACTCAGCGCTGTGTGTACGATAAGATCCTCAACACGTATAAATAAGCTAGCAGAGCCTAGCCTAAATCTCATATTCTTTGAGACAATGTCTAAGCTCTGCCATTCTTCCTTCTCCTTAAATCTCTATAGAAAAAAATAGAATAATTAGTTTAGGAAAATTCCGAATCAAGATCCGGAGGAAAAGAATGAATATTAATTAGAAAGTGTTCAGAATCATATTCGAAGTGAGGTAATTTCTTAGATCTGGTCTATTTCAATTTTCTCCTCTTTCTTCCCTTTTTATTTTAGTCAGAATTATGGATCCATGGTTGTTAGGTTCTAAATTCAGTTAGAAGGACCACGAAATACTAAGATCTGGACCAGATTTAGGATTTGGAAAGCAAATTTAAGTGAATGGATTTAAGTTATGTGATTTTTGATAATAATATATTATCGTTTGACATTCCCCATTAATCTATAACGTAAATCTGTTAGAATGATTAAAAGTGTTGAAATGCTAATATGACATGTTGAGATATTAATATGTTAAAATATTAACACGTTGGAAATTCATATGTTGAAATGTTTAATGTGTTGAAATGTTCACATGCTGAGATGTAAATTTGTTAAAATATGTGAAGCGAGTACTGTTGTTCTGATTTCATGTTATCATGTGACATTTTTGTACCTGAACCCTTAATTGTAGAATTGAGAAAATGACATGTTAGCATGTTAGATTTGAACAATTACATGATTACATGTTTGAATAGAATAAATTACATGTCAGAAAGAACATGTGACATAAAATTGGCCTAATATGATGACATATAAAATAGATTGTAGTAAAGACATGAAAAGAATAGTATGCCTAAATTTATAGTGAATAGAAAACTGTAACGCACCTAGACACGAGGTTAAATTCAACTTGTGTTAGAAGTCTGTCCGGAACCACACGGTAAATCCAGCGTCCACAAGTTGTTAATTTAATATGAGAGGTCTAGTGTGTAAATAAAACATGTAACCGTGCTAAGACACGAGGTTAAGTCAACTTGTGGAAGAAGTCTGCTCGGAACCGCCTGGCAAATCCAGCATCCATAAGTGGTAGGCTTAATGTGAGAGGTCTAGTACATAAGCAGATATATAAATATATGAATATAAAAAGATAGAAATAAATGGCATTAATTGTAATTAATGAAAATGAATGGAATTGAATGAAAGTTACAACAATAAGAAGTTTGGAATGAACGCGGAATGATAATAACCTATTATAAATAAATAACATTAATGAGAATGTTATATAATAGGTAGGCTTGTCCAAGGGACAAGTGGGGATTATAACTTAGGTTATAATAAACAATAAGGAAATTGGAATAACTTAAGTTATACTTAATTGTAAATTAAGTTATCCGTGATAACGAGAATATGAAATATGCTGATAAAGACAACATAAGTTATATTTATGGAAAGGGAACTTATTAGTAAATCTTAGTTAAGAGAACTAAGTTAATAAGTAAACAACGATAAGTTGTAGTGACAGTATAAGATGGAATTATGATTAAATAAGAAACAATGAGGTAGACTTATGAAATGAAATAAGTTATATTTTATCATAAATAATAACTGACATGTTAAACAGAAAACATGTGAATTGAGATATACTTAATTACATATTAAGTAGAGCATGTTATTGTAACTATGAAATCAAACAAGAATATAAAGGGATTGTGGATTACAGACCTTGGATCACAATCTAGAGAATAACATGTTATGGGCTTATTAATAGGCTTAAATGGGTTAAGTTATAAGACTGGAATTATTAAGCAAGAGGAACTTGGTAACTTGAATAAGAAGTCAATCTGACTCAGAATAACCAAGTTAAATGGAAACCTGATGAGGTAAATCAAGCGCATAAAAGAATGTTTAGACATAGGGTCTAATAACATATTAAGATGAGGCGCTTGGACCAGTCCGCCCGTTTGAGGATGAATAACCCAACGGGGTAGATCATCGTGGTGTCATGAGGCATGAGGGGAGCGCACGTTCATCTGATTATTTTGTCGGCTCGAAGGACTGGAAGGGGAAGCACGCGGCTTCTTGAGATACGCAAGGTGCTCCTGGTAGTCCTCTGTGTGGTGGCAGATGTTTAGACTGTGCTCGCAGAGGTTGGGTCTGCGCATTACTACCAGGTGGGTGGGCCTTGACTGCAAAAGTAGCTTTGCAGTAAGAATGCTGTGACGAGGTGACACTAGGGAGATTTGGTGATCGCCTCAACAGGGAGGTAGGGGTCACGACCAACAAGGATAGTCGATCGTCGTGTACCCGTCATCAACAGCCAGTGGAATGCGAAAAGACAAGAGCTAAACCCCAAGACGCTATCCACCTTTCACTATCGAGGCACGATGGTTGAGGAGAGACGCCAACTGGATGTTTAGATTGTTTGTTAATGGCAAGTGGCTTAGCTCTTGTAGTTTTTACTAGTTGAGGGAGGGGCCGAGGTGGGGCCATAACCACCATGAAAAACAGACCTGAAGGATATCTGTATTTTGAGGCTCTTAAAGGCGGGCCTGTATAGATATGGAAAAGATCCCGACCGAGTTCTATGTTTCTTGTATAGCCCTGCCACGGAGCTCGGTGTACATTAGAGGTTATGTGCGGTTAAGGCATCGAATACGATTGACGATACGTACATGGGAAAGTCTAGATACATGCATGTCTGCTCAGGGTGGTGTATCGTAGACTTGAGGGCATTACTCTGTGATGGAATCTGATTCGATCAAAGTTGGCAGTCCCGTACGCTTACGTAGCATAGTAATGACAGATATATGCGGAACGTGACATTGTTATATAAAGATCTGTACGTCACTCCGGCGTAGGATGAGGGACTGCGTTCATTTCTGTGGCATTACGGTGGAGACCGTGCGAGTGGGGTACCATGGGGTGTACCTAAATATTGGAGGGGGTAGCTACATATATACTGTATTAAGTTAATCCACTGGGAAAGAAATGGGTACGAAGTGTGTATATGCCTTGAGGGATGTTAATCCAAGTAACCTAATAAATAAGAAAATGCGATTGAACAGTATATGTAATATTATCCAAAGTATATAGTTTAAATCCTGTCACCAGAACTTGTGTTCTGACCCCCTCCTCATAACATAATCGCAGGTTAGATTTGTGGCAGAGATATGATAGCTTTGGGTACTGGTTAGGCAATATTATTACTACGGTAAGGCTATACTTTGATTATAGTATACATTATCTATTCCGCTATGATATATTTTTTGAGCTCAGATATAGTTTGTATCTCTGTATGTTCTGCAGGATATCAGAGCAATCAACACGGGTTTCGATGGATTAGAACTTTGAAAAAAAGTTCGATATGTCGGAATTCGGGTTGTCACAAAACCCATCTTATGTCGCCTCCCCTTCAACGAAGAGCTGCTGACGGAAACCCTCCGTGTCACCAAGACCACTCTACCATACCATTCTCCAACGTGGCGAAGGGAAACACTACCGTAGACCCTTCTAATATCGCTTCGGGCGGGGGCAACGCAGAACCCCGACCATCATATGCTATGCTAGGTCAGTCCACTGCTAACCAAACTTAGACTGACCCTACCAGCATGGATATGGTTCAATCCAATAATAACCAGGCGAGTTTAGCTGCGACTGAACCAGTCCCCGAAGCTGGGAAACACCCTCACCTTCACCCAACTCTTGGGGGTTGAGCCCAACCGACAGTTCCTCTTCCGAGCATGCTTTCGGCGGATCCTAGTACTTGGATTCTCACCATTGCAAAATTGGATTCGTGGCAACAACTCCTTGGAGATGGAAGCCAACTTGCAAGCATCGTCAAATGCTTCATCCGGGGCACGTCTTCTCAGCTGGATGTGAATGACATCCATCGCAGTCCATTCACATGGGAAATCAGAAACTCCAGAAACCCTTTAGACTTCAAGCTTCCCGTCCTGGAGCCTTACAACGGCAGGACCGACCAGACCATTCATCTTATGCGATACATGCTCTACATGGAAGTACTCTCTGCATTTACTAATGTCATGGACAAGTGCTTCCATCTTATCCTCATCGACGTAGCCGGCATGTGGTTCTGGGAGCTAACAACTGAGTCAATCAGCAGTTGGAACATGTTGGTCACCCACTTCATCAACCCGTTCAAAGTTCACATCTACCGACCAAAGAGAGTCATGTTCCTTACCTCCATCAAGCAGCAGTGCGGCGAGACCCTCCAATCCTTTCTAGAAAGATTCAATGCGGGTGTAGCATCAGTCGATCAACCAGAGCCATCGATGGTGCTTATGGCCGCCATAGCCGTTGTCCAGAACCGATCAGAATTTAGGTTCTCTTTAACCAGAGACCCTCCAAGGACATCGAAGTTTTCTATGCCAAGGCCGTTAGATTCCTTCGACAAGAAGACGCCACCATTGATATGGAAAGCCTCGAGGTGCTCGCTACCAAGGATGGAGGTCCATACAACATCAATGGCTAGAACAAAGGCAAAGGAAAAGTTTCGGACAAGAATGATAGTAATGTACGACTCCAGAGAGAGAACAAGTATGATCAATACACCGAACTCAACTCCTCTTTTCTTGACATCTACCTTGACATATGAGGGACTCTACCTTTCCCAAAACCTCCTCTTAGGGAGCCGATCTAAAAGGAACTCGACTCTGGAAAGCACTGCATGTTCCACAACATGGCAAGCCACGACACGAGTGAATGCAAGCACTTACGCGGCCTCATCAAGGATAAGGTTAAGTGTGGAGAACTACCCGAGTACATCATGACACCTACATGGGCCATGCCCTCTGCCCAAGCTCCTCAGGCCGGTCCTCGAGCTCGTAGAAACGGAAAGGACCCTGAGCCCAACAATCGCGACATCATCATTAATTAATGAAATTTAGAATTTTCCATTTCTTAAGCCTCTCTTGGCAATCGTGCTTTAGGGTTTTAGTTAGAGTCTTAAGACCCGTCATAGCTTATCTTCCAATACGATTCCATCTTGATTGAATTCGCGTCGTTTGAATTCAACTTGAAACTAACTTTTTCCTCCTTCTTTTTCCTTAAAGAAGCAAAATAGTTGGTCGTAACCGTGCGAGTGCCGGTTCACCCAGTGTACCTCCTACGGGAGGGGTGATTATGTCTCAAGTGTCCTGTTTCAAGTCTTTTAGAATAGTTATCGACTCGTTCTCCTTCGGGTTGATTTCTATAATCCATCTCGGGCCCGTGTGCTCTGGTGGTGCTTCTGTTTCGTTCGTTGACTCGCGTTGCAAATCGATGTCTGTTTTTGTATAAATTACGTTATTAGAACGTAAATCTCAAGTTGTCGATCGCTTCGGTGATCGTATCTTGACATTGTCATAACTACTTCAATCGTATGAGAAATTTAATTAAACGCCTTAGTAAACATGAGGACTTTGGACCCTTGTGGTTGCTTTGACGGATAATTACTGGACTCATTTGAAAACTATGATAATAACCATTTTGAATATTCGAGTGGGATTCAACAATTCGTTCGTTAATTCTTGAGTTAAGCTGGCGGTATGGGACGTTCGGCTAAATTTATTTATTAACTGGCCTATTGTGTATCACACTTATCTTGTTGATCATTTATGATCCTTGTAGTTGATTGATCATTGGATATCTTGCCCGCGCGTCGTTACGCACGTTGTAAGCGCCTTTGATCCAGAGATTTCTTGATTTCTAGTTAAGGTTGTTTCGTACGTCGTTATGTACCTAGCGTGGTCTACTGATCACTTGTCGGTCGGTATGAAGATACCATGTCTTCGTGACTAAATCTACTCCCTTGTTGTTAACTATATAGTTTAGTTCGGTGTGAGATCACCAAGCCTTCGGGCTAAAACAACTCATTTGTTACCTCGTGTGTCAGTGCGAGTCACTAAACATTTGTGTTACCTCGTTGCGTTCCAAACTGAAGATCAAGAATGAGTGAAAGCATCCCGCTTCTTGTGATCCCTCTTCTTGAGTCAAGGTACGTGTCATTAATTCCTTAATGTCATTTGCCTTGTTCAGAGATTATTTTATTTATGTTCTTTTGATATACGTCGACCGTGTTCTTCGTTATCAAAAAGATATCAATTATGTTTTATCCGTAAGTTGATAAAGGAAATTTTATTTCCTTTATGCCATTCCGAATGATTTATTGAATATTGATATTTTCGCGAGATTTGCGTGAACGTTAGAAATTGTGAGGACTTTCTTGTGTTAACTTGTCCATCGGGTGCGTTAAGGATCTCGAACGAGACGTGGGAAGTCATGTTGTAGTTCGGAATTCCTAAACACCGTTATGTGACAGTATGACATTTGAACAATTTTGAATGGCCTCAATCTTAGAAGGATTGACGGAAATTCCGGATTCGGAAATAATATGCCCCAGAAATCTCACGCTTTCTTGCCAAAAGTTGCACTTGGAAAACTTAGCTTTTAATTGGTGGTTTCTAAGTGTTTCCAAAACGACACGAAGGTGTTTCTCATGTTCTTCTTCGGTTCTAGAATAAATGAGGATGTCATCAATAAATACAAGTACGAACCGATTAAGAAAATCCCTAAAAACGCGGTTCATGAGATCAACAAAATAAGTCGGGGCATTTGTTAACCCAAATGGCATTACTAGCCATTCATAAGAACCAAATGGGTCTGAAAGGAAGTCAATGGAATGCTATCCTCCGCAATGCGCAATTGGTGAAACCCGGTAGCTAAATCCAATTGGGAGAAGACTATAGCACCACTATGTTGATCAAAAAGGTCATCTATGCGCGGAAGAGGATATATATTTTTGATGGTGAGGTCATTAAGCTTGCGGTATTCCACGCAAAGCCTAAAAGTCCCATCCGACTTTTTCATAAAGATTGCCGAGGCTCCCCAAGGCGAGGAACTTGAGCGTATAAATTGTTTCTTCTCTAATTCGGATAGTTGCTTGCGCATTTCCTCATTTTCCTTGTTAGATAAACGATAAGCGGGACGCGTGACAGGAAGGGATCCGGGAATTATATTAATCCGGAATTCAATGGCTCGATTAGGAGGGAGACCAAACACGGGCTCAAATACATCCGGAAATTCTCGAACAACTGCGATTCGAGATATTACATCCTCCTCATCATTGTTATCCACATCCCGGGAACAGGGAGCAAATAACGAAGCCATAACCCCCTTGTCCGGATTCGGGAGTACTAGTTCTACCCGGTCCTTAGATTGAAGGTGTCGAAGATAAATTGTCCACTCAGGACATAATATGTGGGCTTCATAACGGAGGAGCCAATCCATTCCCAGAATAACCCCAAAACCCAAGTAGCACATAACATGCAAATTCTCTAAGAAAGGATAACCATTCAAAATAATCTCAACATCGCGGCATAACAAACTAAGGGTAGTTGATCCCCCAATGGGGTTACTAACCATTAAAGAAGTCATCAAGCAAACATTTTTCAAGGAATTAGCATGCACAAGTTCTTGTTGTTTATACCAATGCTAGCCACGTTGGATTAGGAGCCGTTCTCATGCAACGAGAACGCGTAATTGCCTACGCCTCTAGGAAATTAAAACCGGCCGAAACTCGTTATGCAACTCATGATTTAGAGCTTGTCGCGGTTGTCTTCGCTCTCAGAATTTGGCGCCATTATCTTTTAGGGGAGAAATTTGTGCTTTATACGGATCATAAGTCGCTCAAATATTTATTTTCTCAAAAGGAACTCAATTTACGACAACAACGGTGGATGGAGTTTCTTGCTTCTTGTGATCTGGATATTCTTTACACGCCAGGTAAAGCAAATTGCGTCGCCGATGCCCTTAGTCGGAAGCAACATGCGGTCTTTTCTATGATGATTTTGGAATGGAAGGATCTTCAGTTATTATCTTCGTGCGAGGTCCGGAGTAGTTACTCCAACCCGGGGTCCACTCCCATATTATGTAGCCTCATGGCTCATCCATCCCTTTTTGACCGCATCTATGAAGCACAAAAGCAAGATCCTGAATTGGTCCGCCTTAGTCATGATCTTAGAAATGAATCTTATGTTGGAAGAAATGGTGATTATAGCCTCGATTCAAGGGGAGCCGTTCGAAAGTTCGGAAGGATTATCGTTCCAAATCAAGATGAATTGCGCAAAACCGTTTTGGAGGATTCTCATCATTCTAAATTTTCTATCCATCCCGGGAGTAGCAAAATGTATGCGGACATGAAGCGACTCTATTATTGGGAGGGTATGAAACGAGATGTGGATAACTTTGTTAGTTGTTGCACAACATGCCAACTCGTAAAAGACGAACATCAAAGACCCGGCGGGTTGTTGCGACCACTAGAAATTCCCGTATGGAAGTGGTAGAATATCTCCATGGACTTTATCGACGGATTGCCCCGTTCTCGTCAAGGCCATGATAGTATATGGGTAATTGTGGATCGTCTCACAAAATCCGCACACTTTTTACCCGTCCGATCTAATCACACCGCTCCGGTTTTAGCTAAGCTTTATGTTAAGGAGATTGTTCGACTACATGGAATTCCTCTTTCCATTGTAAGCAATCGTGATCCGTTGTTTACTAGCGGATTTTGGAAGAGTCTCCAAGGAGCTTTGGAAACAAGGCTTGATCTTAGTACCGCCTATCATCCGCAAACCGATGGGCAAACGGAGCGGGTAAACTAGATTCTTGAGGATCTCCTCCGTGCTTGCATACTTGAATTCGGAGGAAGTTGGGAAGACCACATTCCCCTTGTGGAATTCTCATACAATAATAGTTATCAATAGAGTATTGGCATGGCACCTTTTGAAGCTCTCTATGGAAGGCCATGCCGATCTCCGTCTTGTTGGCTCGAAACCGGGGAAAAATTGATCACAGGCCCTGATCTTGTTCAAGAAGCCACGGATAAAATCGAGCTTATACGTTGCCGTATGAAAGAAGCTCAGAGTAGGCAAAACTCTTATGCCGATAGTAAGAAAAGAAAGTTAGAGTTTTCCTTGGGGGACTTGGTTTTTATTCGGGTATCACCCATGAAGGGTGTTATGCGATTTAGTAAATCGGGAAAATTAGTGCCAAGGTTTATTGGTCCGTTTCCCGTCACCGAGTGCGTTGGAGTTGTTTCATATCGCTTGAAGCTACCGAACCGATTTTCTTCCATTCATAATGTGTTCCATGTTTCTCAATTGCGGAGGAAATTGGGGAAATCGCATATTGCTATTGAGCCTCAAGTTCTTGAGGAGATAGAGATTTCACCAAACCTTACCTACAAGCAACAACCCCTTCGAATTGTTGCCACGGAAGTAAAACGCCTCCGTAATAAAGAAATTCCCCTTGTGAAAGTCCAATGGTCCGCTAATCCGAATGATTGCTCTTGGGAAACTAGGGAGTCCATGGAGCACTCTCATCCTGACTTATTCTCTTAAGGTGAAATTTTCTTTATGATCTTATTTGGGATTTGAAGTTTTAGCGGTTGTTACCCTTGCAGTTTATTCTGAATAATTGCGAGGATGCAATTTCTTTAAGGAGGGAAGTGTGTAACAACCCGTAGAATTTTCTATAGATAAATTAGATGATTTTTCGAACAACGAATCGATATATTGTTTTTCCCCGAAAAGATGAATTTTTGCAAACGATTGAATTATGACTCGGGACCACTTCCATTGGTCCCAGAACGTCGTTTACAATCTTTTTGACTATAAGCATTGTTATGTTTTGGATTCGGGAAAATTGGAGTTGTTTGGAGGGGCTAAAGGGCAAACTTGGGCACCTAAACCTATTTGACTAGCACAAATAGGCACCCAACCACCTCCCTCTCTCATTACTTCTTCATTTACTCTCCCTCTTTAATTCCTAAGCTTAGAGAATGGGAAATTAATACCCTAAGCCCTAGAATTGTATAAAAATCCAATCTTGGTTGGGTTACTTCATCTTCTAGCATAGGTAAGCTGATTTCTATCTTCTCCATCACCTCCTCTATGCCATATGAGAATATCTATGTTCCTTACACATAGATTTATTGGGTTTCATATGTGTAGGGTGGTTTTTGTTGATTATTGTGAGAAGATAGCATCATTAGCTTGGATTCCTTCTTGTTGATTGCTTCATTAACACCAAGGTGAGTTCTTTGTGAACTCACATCAATGCCACAAGCGTTAAGCTTGTACAAGTGTAGTTGTAGATCATGTATGATGATTCATGTTGCTTGAATGGATTGGTTCGTGATTGATTCTTGAATTTATGTTGATTTCCATTCTTGTCAAATGTTTATTTTGAAAATCTTTAAATACATATACATCGAATCACTCTCGTCTCCAGCTCGAAATGGGGGTGTGCACGCACCGATCAGAGTCGTCAAAGAGCCGGAGAGGAGCCCCGAAGGCGAAGGCCGCGACGGGAGGGGGCGAAAACCCCCGTCCCTAGTGCCTGGGCTCGTGCCCAGGCAAAACCGGTCGACCGGTCCAGAAAATCCAGTCGACCGACGGTCCATCGGTTTGCCTGGGCATGTGCCCAGGCAAAAACCGGTCGACCGTCCCTGGAGGGCCGGTCGACTGTTTTTTTCTCTGGAATGAGAAATCGGTCGACCGGTCCCCAAGACCGGTCGACCGGTCAAAACCTGGGCACGTGCCCAGGTTTGCCCCCCTTTTTTCGTGTCGCGCGCTGCGGCGCGCGGCTCCGTGCTCCTCCGGCCTCCGCCTTCGACCCTCTCATGCGCCTACCATGGCGATCTCGAGTTCGTTCGGATCGTCGGTGGTACGCCGCCATGAATGCGGATTTTGTTCTATGGTTTCTTAGTACCCCATTTGCTACGATAATGGGTCTTTTTGATTATTGAACCACAAGGGATGATGGGGTTGTGTACCGTTAATGAGCATCGAACCAACTTTCGATCAGTTTTTAATTACAAATCCTTTTAAAATAAATTTGATTTATAAATCTGGTTCTGATATCATTGATTTGTATTCGATCCCTTATCCTATCAATCGGACGAGAAATTTAGTTTATTCTCCTTAATAAAACTAAGGACTATGAACCCTTGTATGTTTATTTTGGCGAATAACAACCGGACTCGTTCGTTTGAATATATGTGTTGATTTTCCCTGTTTCGAATAGCCATCTACTACGAGTACGTAAATATTCGAGAATGGCATGTGGTTATGGGACATGTTGCCATTCCCTTATAATTACTATCTCGGAGTAGTCTCTATTCACCCGGATTGATGTGATCCTTTATGACTTGTGTTTTGTGGTCCTCGATCGCCCGAGTGGGCTTTACGATTCCTGGATTTCACCTATGGGACCTCGGTCCAACTTTATATTATTTATGATGCTTTCTAGGGATTTCACAATTTATGTGTTTTCTCTCTTCCGGGGTCACGACCCGGCTTCGTGGGGAGCTTCGGCTCAAACATATGGGTTCGCTACCTAGAGATCGTATCTCGTCATTGGGAAAGGACTCTTTATGATGTTTTCTGGATTTCGAGTGATTTCTGGATTCTTGATGATTTTGATGCGATGTGCATCAAGTTGATTTATGTTTGGCATCTTTGTCAATTCTTGTCGTTTTATGCTTTTCTATTGTCATGAGATTTATGGAGATTATATACATATATATGTGTGTTGACATCATGAATTGCATATTACTTATGAAATATCCTGTTTACCTTTATCATGTCATTTATGTTATACTTATTCGTATGGTCTCATGTTATGAATAAGAATGGTTTGACTGATCCGTTTATTGTTTAATTTCTTAAATAATACTCAGGTCAGACCCAAGTGTTACAGGTGCTTAGGTGACATTCCTGCTGGGACCCTATGATGACTCTTAGCTTAACTGCTTTATAGTTGCAGTCTTTTGGATATATGTAGTTGACTACCTTTATGTCATGTATCATTATTAGTATGGGATTTGGTACATGTACTTAATATTTTGGTGTTAGAGTGTCGTGTATGACCTCTAATTGGTGTAAATACTTATGGTGTTATATTCATATCAGTTTATCTGTCTGTGATGTGAATATTTGTGACTATCTGTGTTATATTATTCTGTATGTGTTCTGAGGCTATTATGCCGTTGTGTAGATGCCCTTCGTCTGGGATGGTCATGTCGAAATTTTTGGTACGGCCGTGCCATTCGACATTACGACCCAAGCAAGAGTAAATATATTAACGGTCGCTCCTAACCAAACTTATTCTCCGTTGTGGCCGATGACATTTCACACGAAATGAACTTGACTATGGCGGGTATAGAGGCGGGGCGTTACAATAAGACGTTAGAGATATACATAGTTTCAAAGCTGAATGTTGAGATAACTTGAAATTTCCGAACGAATTTGAAGCATGTTAACTTTTAGTACATCTGAATGTTATTTCTAATTAAAGATGAATTATAGTTGCTTACATATCTCTCACTTTAATTGAAAAGCCAGTAGCTCTGACCTTGAAGCTTCAACTTTTATATTTAGTTTATGCTTTTTGCAGATTTGGTAGTACAGTTTAGTAACACCCCACACCCGCTAAGGTAACTCATTAAGGGAATGCCTTAGTTTCGGTGGAGTATTTTAAGTGAATATGGAACAGAAAAATTACAACAAGACAGATATAAGTAATACTTGAAAATTAAAAACATCATTTCATTGCAGCGGAAAGTAAAACATGTTTGGTTACATCACAAAACCATAAACAAGAGTCAAGTACATAATATCCATCCTGATTAAACAAAAGTACATAATCCCACTACATAACTAATAGCCATAAAAGAAAAGATAAACTGAGCTTTACATCAGCGGTCCAAGCTCCAAAAGACAGATAAAGCGATCTGATCAAAGTCCACTAGCACTAGGCCCATTCTGAGAACCTGTGGGTTGGGAAAAAGATAAAAACAACGGGGTCAGACATAAGTCTGAGCGAGTCCTATAACCTTAACAATACAATCATTAAAGTAATTAGGGTACGATATAAACCTGGTACGGTACAACTGGGGATAAATGACTACACTAAGCAGCCAACTAGACTTAGGATGAACTAAGATAACGGTAAAGACACACCTATCCACCCAAGGATAAATACTACACTGCACCACACCAGATCTACCCACCCAAGGGTAATTCCTAACTTAAAGATTGATCCCACTAAGTGTACTTAGTAATCTTAATAGTAGTCTCGTGTACCCCTAGCTGACTACATAGGTGCCGTCTGCCCCTATCTCCACTAGGTGTACCCACTACTCCCATTCGATCGGCTCCCTAACATAGATACCCGTGCTAGCCCCACAGTGGGGTGTATCATTCCCCAAAGTGGCAACCCGATACTATCAACGGTGCACGGCTTATACCTACACGATGCAACAACGTCTTACCTACCAGCCCGGGTCCACACACGCATATGAAACCCGTTGGACTTGCTTTTCCACTGCTAACCCGTTTTGCCTCTTATAGTCAAGCCCAGTATGCGTGTCCCATCCTCGACATGGGTCGAGCCCACAAAGATACGTATGGGTTACTGGTTGAAATGGGCCCCCACAAGCTACCCACCTAAGCTTGTCCCTTCTAGTGTATCCCACTTAACCCTTTTTAATAATCATGTCCACTTACATGTTTAAAGTTTGGTTAAGTCATTTAATCATATTTCAATTGCCACTCAAGGCACCCACTAGATTTCCACAAGCCACCCAAGGCACTTACTTGAATTCCACATGCCACCCAAGGCACTTACTTAACCCTTTAATCATGTTTAATTACATGTTCCACTTTGGTTAAGTATTCTAATCGTATTTTCTATTGCCACCCAAGGCAACCACTAGATTTTTCCACATGCCACCCAAGGCACCCACTTAACCCCTCATGTCCCTCTACATGCTAATATGGTTAAGTGTTTCTTAATTGATTAAGACCGTAACCTTTGTAAAAATGTAACGAGTAGGATTTTGCCCGGACTTAATCGATCGCTAAATCGACCAAGACCGTTCAATACCCGCCTACGTTAACTCTGGGAATACAACGCGTCAGAACAAATAACAGGAGACTTTTATAAACATCATAATAATGTTACATCAGAGTACAGAAATATCAGAATATATCGAATAAATACAATACAGCGGAAGATAATTTTACAATAAATGTAATACAATGCACAGCGGAAATATAAACTAACACTGCGGAAGACGAAAAATGCTCTGGACACAGCTTAAAGCTTCAATCCAGAAACCTGCTTAAAACATCTGCAAAACAAGCTACTCGACTGCCCGTGTAGAAAGGAGGGCACCCGAGTTTGCAAAGTGAAACAAACATCGAGTCAGTCGTGGGACTGGTGTGAGAAATCTACTTAACAAGTTAAACAACAATAATATGGCAAATCATAGGACCACGCCACTTTCGCGGAACGGGTTTACTCCAGTGATTGCCAGTGCATAACATTAAGTAAGTTATTTAAAACAGCGCAATGCTAAAATAAAGAACAATGAAGCTGTTATAAGACCCAGGTCCCATCACACAATGCAACACAAGCCGGAGGATAGGGTTTTACCTTATAACAGCCAAAGAATGCTTGATACGTGAAATTTAATCTTTTGTTTCCTAAATCAGACTCCAACTGTAAATTAACCAGAGAACGATCTCCTAAGTATTAACCCCGAAGGCCGAAACCAACATCAGACCAATACTCAGGAAACCACTCATCTTAGCTCGTTTACAGTTAGTTTCTAATTTTATATACAATCATAAATATCAATCCTAGACGGCATGGGTACCATTATATCATGTCGCCATACTAGTAATACAATCAAAACCGCACATGTCGTATTGGAAGTTTGGGTTTCCGTCATGAACCAAGGCTAGGGGCAAGATCCTTACCGTTTCGAGACTGTCTAGTCCGAGTCCCAGGCAAGCGCGCAGGCAAGCCCTCGGAACATCAGGGCCGGTCCACCGATGTGGATTAGACGAAATCCTGAACAATACGTCAATCCGCCCTATGGGGCGTAAATGGGCCAAATGACTCCACAACCGAGGCGCTTCGCATTCCAACAACCACATAAGCAAATGTCAGCCAGTTTTAAGCACTGACACCACTTCTAACTAGAAAGAGACGCATGTCCTCCCTGAGTCCTTTCTCCCGTTTCAGGTTCATACCGAGGTGTGAGGCTCGCGAATCAACGGTCATCAACCGCAAGACTCTGCTTTGCAACAAAAGCCTTGATCACTGCATCTTTGCATGTCGCGTCGTCGATACACAACGTCCGACACACATCCATTTACAAGTCCGTTCTGGGTCTGAACGAAACCGGAGGCACTATATACCTCGCATATTCGGTCGATCTCCAAGTACGTCTGGACAACCACTGCTTTTTCCATCTTCTTGGGATGCCTCCCAATCAAGATATCAGCAATCAACCAAACGACGTGAAGACTCCCGGTCTTCAACCATCGTCTTCATCTTCGACTTCATATCGACGATCAGTTATTCAGAATGAGTATAAACCCGGTCTTTCCGAATAACTCGCGTATATAATAACTAGTGTTATAAATACACAATATACATCTTAATTAGACTCCAACTGTAAATTAGCCAGAGAACGATTCCCTTTGTATTAACCCCGAAGGCCGAAACCAACATCAGGTCAATACCGAAGAAACCATCCGTCTTAGCTCGTTTCCAGTTAGTTTCTAGATTTTATATTCTTAGGGCAAGGTTCCCATTAATTTTATCAAAGATAAATACCTTTAAATTTATTCTTTAATCTCTTTTTGAGTTTCAATTCAAACCATATACAGGTTCAGTACATTAATGTAAATTTCACGCCGAACACATTCAATCATCTGAACATCCAACAAATCAAGTAAGTTCGATTTATTTCCATTCCACGTTGTTATTAATATTTTATAACGATTTTTCGCTATTTTTATTTATTTATAAATAGCTCGTTTTAATTAAACGACGCTTCAGGCCATAACGCGGCCATGGCGCTGTTTTTCTCTAAATTTGATTTACACTTATCTGAAAATCTAACTGTTGGATCTTAACAAATTTTATATCGTTGGAAAGAATTTTTCAAGGCGGTTCCAACGGTTCCAGTTTCAAGAAAATCCGACGGTCGGACCTCTCGGTATAATCGTTTGAAGTTAAGATTTCGAAACGCGAACTGCACGGCCTTAATTCGTTTTATTTTAATTTATATTTATATATATAAATATAATTCATTCGACGATTTCTATATCGTTTATACTTCAAAAATTTCACTAACGCCTTTATATTTCGAAAAATTTCGCCATAACCTCCTTTGTACGGGGCGACCGGAAAAATCGCAAGTGGCCTCCCAGGGTCCTCGCCGGTCCAAAAGAAAAAGAAAAAGCCAAGCGGCTAGCCAATCGGCTCATAAAATCATCACCCAAGCAAAACAGTAAATATGTACCTATTTGTCGGGCATACAATTTTATTCCTCTGCTCTAGCCTCTTTGCTATAACCTGTTCAATAAATATGCATGTACATGTGTGCAACTCTAATCACTTATCAATTTCAATTCAGTTTCATACTTGATTCGGTTTAATTTAATATCACCATTCAATCCAATGTTGCATACATAAGTTAAAAATCATGTTGTTAGCTAACAAATGAATATTTCACTCCGTTTCAACCCATGGTTATTTCTAGTACTTCACACTTCGTATAAAATGATATTTTTGGCAAACAAAAATATATTCCAACTCATGGTTATTTTATTCAATTCATGTTCATGCTAAAAATACTATTTATAGCTTACAACCATTACTTCAACACTAGTGTATTTTTAGCGAGTTGTATACGTGATAAAAAGGACATTTTTATCATCAAAAATATTTATTCACTACCTGAATGTTTTTAGCACTTCATATACGCAATAAATTGTAAATTTTATTGTTCACTTCATATATTCAACACATGAATATTTTCAATTTCACATATACGATAAAAGTATGATTTTTAATCGTTCTAAACATTTATTCCACATATGAATATATTATATACTTCATTCAAGTGATAAAAATGTGATTTTTATCGTTTCAGATATTTATTCATCACACCTGTATTTTTAGAAGTTCATTCAAGTGATAAAATGTGATTTTTACCGTTTCTATATTTATTCATCACTCGAATATATTTTACAACAAATGAATATTTCAACCACAAACAATCACAATCAACCATTCGAATCATTCATATTCAACCATTCAACTTATTTATATTCAACCATTCGGATTACTCATTTTCAACCATTCGGATTATTTATATTCAACCATTCGAATTCTTTATATTCAACCATTCGAATTATTTATATTCAACCATTCGAATTACTCATTTTCAACCTTTCGGATTATTTATATTCAACCATTCGAATTCTTTATATTCAACCATTCGAATTATTTATATTCAACCATTCGAATTCTTCATATATATATTTACTATTCGTATTATTCATATATATATTTACTATCCGCATTTCATATATATATTTACTATCCGCATTTCATATATATATATTTTCACAACACAACTCAAACAAGCCATCCATGGTCTGTGGACGACAGGTGTCGGGTGCTACTAAACACCGTCTGCATCCTAGTATATATTTAACTAGAAAAGAAGAGTTAAAGTGAGAAGTTCTCACCAAAGCTAAATCCAAACGCCACGATTCTTCTTATGTAGGAAATCTTCGCCGCATCGCCCTTTGTCACTTTTGTCGTCCATGCTCGCTACATATATAAAAATCACATTTTTATTTTCTCTATTATATAAAAATCATATTTTTATTATCTACACTATATAAAAATCATATTTTTATTCTCCCTATTTTCAATATAAAGATTACATTTTTATATCGCCATTTTCAATATAAAGGTTATATTTTTAGTACTCTACATGAATAAAAATAATATTTTTATATCTTCTATCATACAAAGATCATATTTTTAATACTCTACTTATATAAAAATAATATTTTTATTACTCCTATCATATAAAAATCACTTCTTTAGTCTTCTAAAAATCAGATCTTGACTATATTAAAATCATACCTTTGATTTGTATGTTACATATATAAAACATATATTTACTTCGATTTATTCTATACAAAAATAGCATTTTTAAACCCGGTATTACATATATTGAACTGAAAATATAAAATAAATGTAAATAAATGAAAAACACTCACTGTTTGGAAGGGAAGGAGTGTTTTCAGTTGGGGGGGGGCACTGGTCGGCCTGAGGTGGCGCTGGAGGAGGCGTGGGCACTACAGGCGGTCGGGGAAGAAGGGCAGATGCTGAATGGGTTCAGGTTGGGCGCGATTTGGGTTCCAGGGTGGCTGTGCTCGAAGGAAGAGGAGGCCGGGGAGGAGAGAGAGGGTCGGAGTGGCGCTGGTCGTAGCAGGGGCGGCGTCGAGGTCCTCAGGTGGCGCCAGGGGGGGTCCCACCATTGCTGGAGCGGGTTGGTTCGGGCTAGGGCTCGAACCGGAGAGGAGGGGGGGCTCGACGTGAAGAGGAAGCGATGGAGGGGCCGACGGCCGTTGGGTGGATGGTGGCGTGATGAGGGTGGCGGCGTGAGGAGGGTGGCGGCGTGATTTGGGGTGGAGCGTTTTTCCCCCTTTTTGATCTTGAACGGGTGTGTTGAGTGAGGGAGAGAGAGAAAGCAAGGGTTGACTATATAATATATATATTTAATTTAATTTAATTTCTAAAAAGGTACCTTTTAAATCCGAACTCGAAACGAGTCCCAACGACTGTCGCCTCTAGCCAATTACCCCCATTCCGAACACAATGGGATATGCTGCGTAAGCCAATTCGGCCGTTACGATCAGTTTTCATTTAAATTAACATTTAAAACATTCTATTGAATTTTAAACGTACATTTCAAATTACTGGGGCTACATACAGTCTCTAAAAATTCCCGAAAAATTATTTCTAGCTTCGTATCGACGATACGGTCCTAACAAAACTAATTTCGTCGAATTCCGAGGTCGTTTGCAAAATCACTATTTTTAAGGGCTATTATATTATTATTTAAAAATCGAATTTTTTAAATTCTGACCAAATTTCTAATTAAATTAATCAAAACAAAAATTTTAAACTGGCTCAGATTTTCCGGGTTGTTACATTCTCCCCCACTTAACACTTTTCGTCCCCGAAAAGGAACGAAGCTAAATGTTGTTTAATTAACCAACTCAATTCTCATTTCATTTATAAGTTTCAATTATTTATTAGTTGAACTAATAATCACCCAACACAATCATCAATCAATTTGTTGATTAGCTTTTCAAATATATAATAATTTTCTATATATATACTTAAAATCATATTTTTCAATATCAGATTATATATAATCACAAATACGTTAATTATGGCCTTGGCACTCTCAACTCGTTCTAGGGCATTACTAACCCCATCTCTAACGAGTTTTCTCATTCTAGGATACTGCTGATCCTATCTCTAATGAGTATTCTTATTGGATATTACTAATCCAACCTCCGATGAGTCTTTTATTATGCTCTAACGAGTTGTATCCCAAAGATTTGAGCTTAACCAAAGCTCTGATACCATATGTAACGAGTAGGATTTTGCCCAGACTTAATCGATCGCTAAATCGACCAAGACCGTTCAATACCCGCCTACGTTAACTCTGGGAATACAACGCGTCAGAACAAATAACAGGAGACTTTTATAAACATCATAATAATGTTACATCAGAGTACAGAAATATCAGAGTATATCGAATAAATACAATACAGCGGAAGATAATTTTACAATAAATGTAATACAATGCACAGCGGAAATATAAACTAACACAGCGGAAGACGAAAAATGCTCTGGACACAGCTTAAAGCTTCAATCCAGAAACCTGCTTAAAACATCTGCAAAACAAGCTACTCGACTGCCCGTGTAGAAAGGAGGGCACCCGAGTTTGCAAAGTGAAACAAACATCGAGTCAGTCGTGGGACTGGTGTGAGAAATCTACTTAACAAGTTAAATAACAATAATATGGCAAATCATAGGACCACGCCACTTTCGCGGAACGGGTTTACTCCAGTGATTGCCAGTGCATAACATTAAGTAAGTTATTTAAAACAGCGCAATGCTAAAATAAAGAACAATGAAGCTGTTATAAGACCCAGGTCCCATCACACAATGCAACACAAGCCGGAGGATAGGGTTTTACCTTATAACAGCCAAAGAATGCTTGATACGTGAAATTTAATCTTTTGTTTTCTAAATCAGACTCCAACTGTAAATTAACCAGAGAACGATCTCCTAAGTATTAACCCCGAAGGCCGAAACCAACATCAGACTAATACTCAGGAAACCACTCATCTTAGCTCGTTTACAGTTAGTTTCTAATTTTATATACAATCATAAATATCAATCCTAGACGGCATGGGTACCATTATATCATGTCGCCATACTAGTAATACAATCAAAACCGCACATGTCGTATTGGAAGTTTGGGTTTCCGTCATGAACCATGGCTAGGGGCAAGATCCTTACCGTTTCGAGACTGTCTAGTCCGAGTCCCAGGCAAGCGCGCAGGCAAGCCCTCGGAACATCAGGGCCGGTCCACCGATGTGGATTAGACGAAATCCTGAACAATACGTCAATCCGCCCTATGGGGCGTAAATGAGCCAAATGACTCCACAACCGAGGCGCCTCGCATTCCAACAACCACATAAGCAAATGTCAGCCAGTTTTAAGCACTGACACCACTTCTAACTAGAAAGAGACGCATGTCCTCCCTGAGTCCTTTCTCCCGTTTCAGGTTCATACCGAGGTGTGAGGCTCGCGAATCAACGGTCATCAACCACAAGACTCTGCTTTGCAACAAAAGCCTTGATCACTGCATCTTTGCATGTTGCGTCGTCGATACACAACGTCCGACACACATCCATTTACAAGTCCGTTCTGGGTCTGAACGAAACCGGAGGCACTATATACCTCGCATATCCGGTCGATCTCCAAGTACGTCTGGACAACCACTACTTTTTCCATCTTCTTGGGATGCCTCCCAATCAAGATATCAGCAATCAACCAAACGACGTGAAGACTCCCGGTCTTCAACCATCGTCTTCATCTTCGACTTCATATCGCCGATCAGTTATTCAGAATGAGTATAAACCCGGTCTTTCTGAATAACTCGCGTATATAATAACTAGTGTTATAAATACACAATATACATCTTAATTAGACTCCAACTGTAAATTAGCCAGAGAACGATTCCCTTTGTATTAACCCCGAAGGCCGAAACCAACACCAGGTCAATACCGAAGAAACCATCCGTCTTAGCTCGTTTCCAGTTAGTTTCTAGATTTTATATTCTTAGGGCAAGGTTCCCATTAATTTTATCAAAGATAAATACCTTTAAACTTATTCTTTAATCTCTTTTTGAATTTCAATTCAAACCATATACAGGTTCAGTACATTAATGTAAATTTCACACCGAACACATTCAATCATCTGAACATCCAACAAATCAAGTAAGTTCGATTTATTTCCATTCCACGTTGCTAATAATATTTTATAACGATTTTTCGCTATTTTTATTTATTTATAAATAGCTCGTTTTAATTAAACGACGCTTCAGGCCATAACGCGGCCATGGCGCTGTTTTTCTCTAAATTTGATTTACACTTATCTGAAAATCTAACCGTTGAATCTTAACAAATTTTATATCGTTGGAAAGAATTTTTCAAGGCGGATCCAACGGTTCCAGTTTCAAGAAAATCCGACAGTCGGACCTCTCGGTATAATCGTTTGAAGTTAAGATTTCAAAACGCGAACTGCACGGCCTTAATTCGTTTCATTTTAATTTATATTTATATATATAAATATAATTCATTCGACGATTTCTATATCGTTTATACTTCAAAAATTTCACTAACGCCTTTATATTTCGAAAAATTTCGCCATAACCTCCTTTGTACGGGGCTACCGGAAAAATCTCAAGTGGCCTCCCAGGGTCCTCGCCGGTCCAAAAGAAAAAGAAAAAGCCAAGCGGCTAGCCAATCGGCTCATAAAATCATCACCCAAGCAAAACAGTAAATATGTACCTATTTGTCGGGCATACAATTTTATTCCTCTGCTCTAGCCTCTTTGCTATAACCTGTTCAATAAATATGCATGTACTTGTGTGCAACTCTAATCATTTATCAATTTCAATTCAGTTTCATACTTGATTCGGTTTAATTTAATATCACCATTCAATCCAATGTTGCATACATAAGTTAAAAATCATGTTGTTAGCTAACAAATGAATATTTCACTCCATTTCAACCCATGGTTATTTCTAGTACTTCACACTTTGTATAAAATGATATTTTTGGCAAACAAAAATATATTCCAACTCATGGTTATTTTATTCAGTTCATGATCATGCTAAAAATACTATTTACAGCCTACAACCATTATTTCAACACTAGTGTATTTTTAGCGAGTTGTATACGTGATAAAAAGGACATTTTTATCATCAAAAATATTTATTCACTACCTGAATGTTTTTAGCACTTCATATACACAATAAAATGTAAATTTTATTGTTCACTTCATATATTCAACACATGAATATTTTCAATTTCACATATACGATAAAAGTATGATTTTTAATCGTTCTAAACATTTATTCCACATATGAATATATTATATACTTCATTCAAGTGATAAAAATGTGATTTTTATCGTTTCAGATATTTATTCATCACACCTGTATTTTTAGAAGTTCATTCAAGTGATAAAATGTGATTTTTACCGTTTCTATATTTATTCATCACTCGAATATATTTTACAACAAATGAATATTTCAACCACAAACAATCACAATCAACCATTCGAATCATTCATATTCAACCATTCAACTTATTTATATTCAACCATTCGGATTACTCATTTTCAACCATTCGGATTATTTATATTCAACCATTCGAATTCTTTATATTCAACCATTCGAATTATTTATATTCAACCATTCGAATTACTAATTTTCAACCTTTCGGATTATTTATATTCAACCATTCGAATTCTTTATATTCAACCATTCGAATTATTTATATTCAACCATTCGAATTCTTCATATATATATTTACTATTCGTATTATTCATATATATATTTACTATCCGCATTTCATATATATATTTACTATCCGCATTTCATATATATATATTTTCACAACACAACTCAAACAAGCCATCCATGGTCTGTGGACGACAGGTGTCGGGTGCTACTAAACACCGTCTGCATCCTAGTATATATTTAACTAGAAAAGAAGAGTTAAAGTGAGAAGTTCTCACCAAAGCTAAATCCAAACGCCACGATTCTTCTTATGTAGGAAATCTTCGCCGCATCGCCCTTTGTCACTTTTGTCGTCCATGCTCGCTACATATATAAAAATCACATTTTTATTTTCTCTATTATATAAAAATCATATTTTTATTATCTACACTATATAAAAATCATATTTTTATTCTCCCTATTTTCAATATAAAGATTACATTTTTATATCGCCATTTTCAATATAAAGATTATATTTTTAGTACTCTACATGAATAAAAATAATATTTTTATATCTTCTATCATACAAAGATCATATTTTTAATACTCTACTTATATAAAAATAATATTTTTATTACTCCTATCATATAAAAATCACTTCTTTAGTCTTCTAAAAATCAGATCTTGACTATATTAAAATCATACCTTTGATTTGTATGTTATATATATAAAACATATATTTACTTCGATTTATTCTATACAAAAATAGCATTTTTAAACCCGGTATTACATATATTGAAATGAAAATATAAAATAAATGTAAATAAATGAAAAACACTCACTGTTTGGAAGGGAAGGAGGGTTTTCAGTTGAGGGGGGGGGAACTGGTCGGCCTGAGGTGGCGCTGGAGGAGGCGTGGGCACTACAGGCGGTCGGGGAAGAAGGGCAGATGCTGAATGGGTTCGGGTTGGGCGCGATTTGGGTTCCAGGGTGGCTGTGCTCGAAGGAAGAGGAGGCCGGGGAGGAGAGAGAGGGTCGGAGTGGCGCTGGTGGTAGTAGGGGCGGCGTCGAGGTCCTTAGGTGGCGCCAGGGGGGGTCGCACCGTTGCTGGAGCGGGTTGGTTCGGGCTAGGGCTCGAACTGGAGAGGAGGGGGGGCTCGACGTGAAGAGGAAGCGGTGGAGGGGCCGACGGCCGTTGGGTGGATGGCGGCGTGATGAGGGTGGCGGCGTGAGGAGGGTGGCGGCGTGATTTGGGGTGGAGCGGTTTTCCCCCTTTCTGATCTTGAACGGGTGTGTTGAGTGAGGGAGAGAGAGAAAGCAAGGGTTGACTATATAATATATATATTTAATTTAATTTAATTTCTAAAAAGGTACCTTTTAAATCCGAACTCGAAACGAGTCCCAACGACTGTCGCCTCTAGCCAATTACCCTCATTCCGAACACAATGGGATATGCTGCGTAAGCCAATTTGGCCGTTACGATCAGTTTTCATTTAAATTAACATTTAAAACATTCTATTGAATTTTAAACGTACATTTCAAATTACTGGGGCCACATACAGTCTCTAAAAATTCCCGAAAAATTATTTCTAGCTTCGTATCGACGATACGGTCCTAACAAAACTAATTTCGTCGAATTCCGAGGTCGTTTGCAAAATCACTATTTTTAGGGGCTATTATATTATTATTTAAAAATTGAATTTTTTAAATTCTGACCAAATTTCTAATTAAATTAATCAAAATAAAAATTTTAAACTGGCTCAGATTTTCCGGGTTGTTACAAAAAACCTCTCACATTAGACTATCTTTTATGGCAGCTGGATTTGCCGGTCGGGTCCGGGCAGCCTTACGGTATAACCGAGTCTAACCTCATGTCTTTACACTTGTCACGTATTTAGTTTATACCTAAGACCTCTCACATTGGGCCAAACATTTTTAGCCGCTGGATTTGCCGGTCGGGTCCGGGCAGTCTTATGCTACAAAAGGGTCCAACCTCATGTCTTAGTCGATTAATTACACCTAATTAATCACCCCCATAATTTGTATTAATTATCCCTAATTAATTACAAATTTAACGATGTACATAATTGACTCAATTATGTCCATCCACTTTATGGTATGCATAATCATACCAACTTCACACAATTTTGTTAACATGAATATTAACCCCGTCGTTCCCCACGTAATACGCTAACATAACATTCTAAAAAGGGAAGATTCATCACAAATACAATGGGTTCAACTTAGCATATCATTAGCATCAACATGGGTTTTAAAGGTGTCAACTTGCATATATGACCATAGCATCAAACCCAACTAGCATAAATAATCAACCCAAACTTGCATGAATCACATATGTCATAAAGAGGGTAACTTGCATAAGTTACTTATGTCATACAAAGGGGTAAACTTGCATATGTATGTATGACGTACAAAGGGGTTAACTTGCATATGTATGTATGACGTACAAAGGGGTTAACTTGCATATGTATGCATATCATACAAAGGTGTAAACTTGCACATGTTACTTGCATATAATCAACCACCAAACTTGCATAACATGTCATATATGAACTTGCATATAATTAAACACCAAACTTGCATAACATTTCATATATGAACTTGCATATAATCAAACACCAAACTTGCATAACATGTCATATATGAACTTGCATATAATCAAACACCAAACTTGCATAACATGTCATATATGAACTTGCATACAATCAAACACCAAACTTGCATAACATGTCATATATGAACTTGCATATAATCAAACACCAAACTTGCATAACATGTCATATATGAACTTGCATATAATCGAACACAAAACTTGCATAACATGGTGTCATAATGGATCAATGTTTATCATAGTGATTTGCATAACTAGCATCATGAACACATAGCATAGATTACACTCAACTTGCATAACTAGCATCATGAACATATAACATCAAACTTGCATAACTAACATCATGAACATATAGCATGAAACTTGCATAACTAACATCATGAACACATATCATATGATAACATAACTTGCATTGATCCACATTCATAGCCATAACCTCATTATATCCTATCATAATCATTTCAACAATTGGTCATTAAGGCTATAATACTCACAACTTGTTTATTAGCACTCCTATGAAGAAGATTAAGTTGCTAGAGTTGATTAGAAGTTGATTTGAGAAGCTATCTTCTTCTAAAATTTGATGGAGGCTCCTCCTAGTTGCATTTTGACGGCATGACGACCTTGTATCTATTTTTTTATTTGATTTAGGGTAAGGTCTTAGGGTGTATATATAGGTGTAGGGAGTTATTTAGGACCATTAGATTAAAGCTGAACCATGAGAACCATTCAAATGCAAAATCTGCATTTGAGCGAATCGGACCACGGGTTGACAGCCAAACACCCTGGATTAACCCCTAGTCGACCCAGCGGGCTAGGGTCGACCTCAAAAATCGGCCGGTTCGGTTATTCCCCTCTCCCAATTCGCTGTTTTGAACATTTTTGCATATTTATTTATTTAATTTTCAATATATATATATATATCAATATATATATATATATATATATTTCTCTGCGCAACCCATTTCACTTAATTAAGTATACTTTAATTTGTGAAATTTTATGTTAAAATTACGGGGTGTTACATTCTCCCCTCCTTAAAGGATTTCATCCCCGAAATCTCTAAGTCAAGAAGAACGTATCCTACAAACCAAACAACCATCTACTAAACCATCAAACACTGGCATCCATTGTCCTTAAAATTTCTAATGACGTATGAACATATGCAAAAAGTGTGTGTATATGCCCGTATACTAATGCTAAATCAGGTGGTCTACTGATTCAGTTGACCTCCTTAATGCGAACCATGATAGTGCCATGCATCCAATATGTATGCGGAAGAACCCTATCGACACATACTATTTCTACATGTGTGCAAAACCGTACACCAAAATGCATCATCCATCTGATAACACAACCATTATACATCCATAAATATAGCTACCTACACACAATTATATGTAATATGCAATATGAAGTGAGTCAAGTGACTGAGCCGATCTAGTGTCTAAAGTGTTTATATATGCATCCACGAGCAACCACTAGCAAACACTTGCATCCACATGCATCCATCAATCATAACATGTCTCAAACACATGTTTCAACCATAGGTTTACCCTATCTAAAGGTCAAAGATACTAACGAGAGGACATACTAAAGATAAGATAAGTACTAGATAAGCGATAAAGGAGAAATAAAAAGACATACCCTCAAAAAGGAATGGGTACAATGAACGCATCTTCGCTTCTGTCTCCCAAGTAGCGTTGCTCTCATCTTCTCCCCATTGTACTTTGACTAGTTGAACCTCTCTGTTTCTCAACTTCCTACTCTCTGACCCAAGGATGCAAGTAGGAGCTCGTCGAATCATAGCATCACGTTCTAACTCCACTTCTCCAAGCAAGCTCGGCTTTGCCACCTCCGCAGTCTCATGTAGGCACTTCCTCAAATGTGATACATGAAATACGTCATGTACACCACTAAGTCTCTCGGGAAACTCTACTCTATATGCCATCTGTCCAATCCTTTCCTTAAAAGGAAACGGTCCCACCAATCTTGGTGCTAACTTCCCAACGGACCCAAAGCGAACAACATTCCGTAATGGAGATACTTTGACAAAGACCATGTCCCCAACATCAAACTCAAGATCCGTTCTCCTCTTATCCGCGTAAGATTTCTGTCTGTCTTGCGCCGCTTTCATCCTTCTTCGAATCAAATCAATCTTTTCCGAAGTCTCTCTAACCATATCGGGCCCAAGCAAGATCTTATCCGTAGATTCCCACCAACATGTTGGTGATCGACAAGGCCTTCCATAAAGAGCTTCGAAAGGAGCCATGCCAATACTAGACTGAAAACTGTTATTATACGCGAACTCCACCAATGGAAGGTGCTCTTCCCATGTACCTCCAAAATCTAAGATACATAGCCTCAAAAGGTCTTCTAGAATACGATTCACCCTCTCGGTCTGGCCGTCTGTCCGAGGATGATATGCGGTGCTCAAACACAACTGAGTCCCTACCGCCTCTTGCAAACTCTTCCAAAACTCGCTAGTGAAGATGGGATCTCGATCACTCACTATGCTAGAAGGTACACCATGCAATCGAACTATCTCTCGAAGATAAACTGAAGCTAGCCATGGAGCAGTCCTCTTACTCTTCACGGGTATAAAATGGGCGCTCTTAGTAAGTCTGTCTACCACAACCCAAATTCCCGTATTACCCTTCCTCGATCTCGGTAACCCATCAATAAAATCCATCGAGACGTTATCCCACTTCAATTGCGGAACTTCCAATGGGTGAAGCAACCCACCGGGTTTCTTTTGCTCCGCTTTCACTTGTTGGCACACCAAGCATCTAGCGACATACTCGGCCACATCTTTCTTCATACCGGCACAAAAGAAAACTCGCTTCATGTCTTGGTACATCTTGTCCCCACCGGGATGAATGGTCATCTTCGAACGATGTGCATCATCAAGAATAGCCTTCTTCAAACCCTCGTCTTGCGGTACACAAAGTCTACCATCTCTACGCAACCACCCCTTATCATCTAGGGTGTACCTACTCAAATGGCTGGACGACTCCCCCCTTATGAGCTTCTCCACTAATTCAACCAATTGTGGGTCATCCCGCTGTGCCTCACCAATATCCCAAAAGAGTAGGTCTGACCTCTAAGGATGCTAGCAAACCGGGTATAAAGTCAACAGAAGGTCTGAAATCAAACTTTGAGATAAATTCCAAGCTTCGTCGTTCAACGAACAACGGACTCAAGGACAACCTTTTTCTACTTAAGGCGTCTGCCACCACGTTACCTTTGCTAGGGGTATACGCTATCTCGAAATCATAGGATGCTAAGATTTCCATCCACCTTTGTTGTCTTAAGACTATGCGCTCGAAGAGTCTCCAACACTTCCCTAAGATGTAGGGCACGCTTTTCTACACTTCTAGAGAAAGCCAGGATATTCTCCCATGCAAAATCGTTACAACTATCCATCTCTCACGCAGACCATCCTAGTCGAACTCGACATCCCCCAAGTGCAAGCCCCAAAGGCCTAAACCAATATCAGACAAACAGCCACGGGACACCTCCTTCGAATTCAGACGACCTACGTGAGATGATACTAGTAAAAACGGCTAAATAATTAAGCACTTGTCCAACTCTGGATGTCCTTGCCAGTCTCACTCCAAATCCACCGTTGATCACATAACTGGCTTTGCTTAACCTATTAAGCACTTACAAAAACTTATTTCGCTCTTAGAAAAGACCAAGATGTTATCCACAAAGACCACTACGAACTTATTTAGGTACTCCCTAAACACCCTACTCATCAAATCAACAAAGTATGTGGGGGCGTTCGTCTAACCAAATGGCATCACAAGCCACTCATAGAAACCATCCGGAATCCTAAAGGAAGTCTTCTCTGTACTATCCTCAGCCACTCCCAACTGATGAAACCCCGTGGCTAAGTCCAACTGCGAAAACACTAAGGCGCCAACCAACTGATCAAAGAGATCATCAATCCTCGGCAATGGGTCTCTATTCTTCTTTGTAAGCTTGTTGATTTCTCTATAGTCTACACAAAGTCTGAGGGACCCATCCGCCTTCATGGCAAAAAACTACTGGAGCACCCCACTCCGATATACTTCGTCTTATGAACCCCTTCTCAAGCAACTCTCCTACTTGCTTATTGAGTTCCCTCCTCTCATGAGGAGCCATGTGGCGCACTGGCAAAGATACTGGTTTAGCATTGTCTACCAGATATATTCGTAAGTCTATCTCCCGCTTCGGAGGGAAGCCCTTCACCTCCTCAAACACATCCGAGTATTCCCGGACCACTCTAACAGATCGCAAACTCTTGACCGAAGCGTCAAGCGATTCAAGATAACTTAGCATAACAGAATCCACGGGATTACAAGAGATCTCGAGAGTGTTACCCAAGCGGGTCATAAGCCTAAGAACTCTCCTTTCACAATCAAGAACGGCACCATTACTGGATAACAAGTCCATGCCCAAAAACAACCCATAGCCCGTGAAGCCCAAAACAAGAGCATCACATCTAAACTCAGCGCTAAGTATGAAAACTTTCAAACCCAAACACATCATGGACAAATAAGTGGAGCCCCCAATTGGGTTTGAAACAACTAAGGGATCATTTACTAAACTGGTGTCTAAGTGCAGTGACTCAACTAATGATGATGAGATAAACGAATGCGATGCGCCAGAGTCGAATAAAGTTCGAACAGGATGATCGAGAGAACCAAATTTCAACCTAGACGGTCCTACCCCCATCAGGTATACCAGCCATGAGGGAATACATCTACCCTCCAGAAGATCATGTACTTTATCCTTACCTCTTTGGACAATCCTAATAAGGTGTCATATTTCTCCTAAAACAACTAGCCTTCTCCCTCACATTCTCCTTTCGTGACCTCGCACCATGATGAGGTTTCGTCCTTTATTTACCTAACAGCTATTTGAACCTTCCTCCTATCGTCCATCTTAAAGATAACCACAAGCCCTCCACCTCCTTGGACTAACCTCTTAGCCCGACAAACGTCTAAGTTCCTTGAAGTGGTTCTTTCGTCCTTCATACGGAAGTCCTTATTTATCTTAAAAAGACGTCTATACGCGGAGGGGAAATTCAAAAAGAGAAAGAGGAAGAGATTCAAAACGGAGAATCGAAGGAAGAATATATGGCTCTTGGGGATTATGTTCTTTTCTTTCAAAAACTTTTCTCTTAAAAGACATGTTTTTGAAAATACTTCTTCCAAAAAAAGTTTTTAGAAAAATAGTTTTTCTAAAAGTTTTATTTGTTCTGGTAACCTTAAGCTCTGATACCACGTGTAACACCCCACACCCGCTAAGGTCACTCATTAAGGGAATGCCTTAGTTTCGGTGGAGTATTTTAAGTGAATATAGAACAGAAAAATTACAACAAGACAGATATAAGTAATACTTGAAAATTTAAAACATCATTTCTGTAACGACCCAGAAAATCTGAACCAATTTAAAAATTTTAAATTGGCTAAAATAATGGATTTTAAATATTTAAAATAAATATTTTAAGTAATGGCGATGAAAACTGAGTTGAATTGACATTTGAAAACCAATATAATTAAATATAATTATATATAGAATTGAAAATAGCGCGGTAGTTCGAAAATTCGATTTCTAATTTCAAATGAATATACAGAATTCAATATAAGTCAAAATTGAACGAAACAAGAAATATTTGAATCTGTATAACTATATCTTTATAACGAAGCTAACAAACTGAGATTTCATCTTAGAAATGATAAGATATGTCCAGTTTAAAATTAGAAATAGTCGTTGTGGAATATATATATATTTATATACATATAAGGCCCTTAAAAATGGATATTTTGCAGATGACCTCGGATTTCGACGAAACCACTTTTGTTGGGTCCGCAGTGTCAAGTTATTGCTAGGTTTCAAATTTCATAATTTTTCGAATCAATATGTGAGCGTGGCAAAGGAAAACGCGTTTGACCAGTTTCAGTTGATTTTAATCGACTGGAAATTGGCCATTTTTCAAACGGTCTCAGAATTCGACGAAACTAGTTTTGTTAGGACCGTATCGTCAATACGAAGCTAGAAAATATCTTTCTGGAATTTTTCTAGTTAGTATGTGGCCCCGGTAATTTGAAATGTACGTTTAAAATTCAATATAATGATTTAAAAGAAAATTCAAAAGGAAACTGGCTGTAACGATCAAACCAGCTTGCGATACATATCCCATTGTGTTCGGAATGGGGGTAAAACGCTATGGACGACAGGCGGTGGGCCTCGTTTCGAGGTCATATGTAAAAGTCAACCTATTTGCGAAATTAAATAATTAAATAAAAAAAAAATTATTTTAATCCCCCCCTTCCCTCCTTATCTCCTGCGAAGCCCCCCCCCCCCCCCCCCCCGATTCACAATCCAGAAAACAAAAAAAAAAAAAAAACCCTAAACAGGCGATCGAACCCCCGCAGTCGCCGCCGCCTTTTCTCCATCGAAGCCGCTCCTCCCCCTCCGACGATCGAAGACGTCGAAGCCCCCCCCCCCCCCCCCAAATCGCGCTAGCTCCGACTGACCCCCCCCCCCCGTCTCGACGGCTGCGAAGACCCCCCCCCCCCAGAAGAAGCCGCCGACGCCTTTTCTCCCCCGCGCCTCTGTAAGTTTTAAATTGTATTTTATTTTTATTTATTTTATTTTTATTTTATATATAAACTGTTTTTATAAAAAGAATAAAACTGATTTATTTATAAAGTAAAAAAACTGAGATTTTTTTTAAGAATAAAACTGATTTATTTATAAAGTAAAAACTGTGATTTGTTTTAGTTTTAAAAACTGATTTGGTTGAAAATTAAAAACTGATTTTATTAAAGTTAAAAACTGATTTGTTTAAATTTTAAAAACTGATTTTTAAAGTTATAAAAACTGAATTTTTTTTTTAAAAGTGAAAACTGAATTTTTAAAAGTTAAAAACTGATTTGTTTTAAGAAAAAAAATAAATAAAAAAAACTGTTTTTGTAAAAGAAAAACAGATTTTTGATACAAATAAAAATTGAACTTTTAAGTAAAGGAAAAACTGATTTTTAGATAAAAGAAAAACTGATTTTTAGATAAAAGAAAAACTGGTTTTTGAAGTAAAGGAAAACTGATTTTTGATACAAAGAAAAACTGTTTTTAAAAGAAAAGTAAAAAAAAAAACATATTTTTATATGTTGAAAGCAAAAGTAAAAGAATCATATTTTTATATGTTGAAAGCAAAAGTAAAAATCATATTTTCATATATTGAATAGCATAGTAAAAATTCTATTTTTACATGTGTAGAGAATACGGGCGAAAGCGACAATAGGCGAAGGTTTCTATTAAGAAGAGTCTTGAAGTTGGATAGCTATTGGTGAGATTTCTGATTTAAAAATTTATATATATATGCGTGAAAATGAAAGTGAATTGCTATATATTAATATCTATATATATATATATATATATATATATATATATACGCCCCTCGTCCACAAACCATGGACGATATTTATTGGTTGAAATTGTTGTGATAATTGGTTGATAACGAATGGTTGTTTGGGATTGTTTGTGATTGATATTGGTTGATTGTGGTTGAAAAATACCCATTGGTGGTTGTGAAATATTTGGTTGAAACCACATAGGATTAGTTTGTGGAAATGAAATAAATATATACATGCCGCCTGCGTGCGAACTAGATGCATGATTCCCATTGTCAAAAACCGCGAGGTTTTAAGGTAGAGCGAGGAGCCGTACTAGGGACGGTGCCGGTGTAACTACCCTGCCGTTATGCTGCCGAAATTTTGAATAATATTTGTGTGTTTGAATTATTTTCATATGCTTAAACTATATTTATTCCTTATATAGAAAACATTCATGTGTTGAATTGATATTCATTCGTTGTTTAGAAATTCATGTGTTGAATGGTATTCATATTTTGAAATAAATAGTTCGATAATAAAAATCACATTTTTATCTATATATAAAAACTATAGAAAACATTCATGTGCTGAATTGATATTCATTCGTTGTTTAGAAATTCATGTGTTGAATGGTATTCATATTTTGAAATAAACTGTTTGATAATAAAAATCACCTTTTATCGACTATATGAACTGTATAGAAAAATAGTGTTTCGAAATGAATCGTTTTACAATAAAAATCACATTTTTATTGTATGCATAAATCGTTAAAATGTGAAGTGTTAAAAATAACCACTTGTTCAAAATAAACATATATGAGTTGAAATATTCATTAATTAGCTAATGAAATGATTTGCACCTAATTATGTAACATTAGAATGAATGGTATTTTTAAACCAAATAGAAATCGAATATGAAGTTAAATAGAAAATGAAAAATGATATGGACTGTATATATATGTACATGCATATTCATTGAACAGGTTATAGCAAAGGGGCTAGAGAAGAGGAATAAAATTTGTGCCCGACAAATAGGTACACATTTACTGATTTGTTTGGGTGATGATTTTGAGCCTGTTGGCTAGCCGCTTGGCTTTTTCTTTTTCTTTTTGAGATTAGAAGGACCGGGACGCTATTTGCGATTTCCCGACGCTCCCGGTGCAGGGGAGGTTATGGCGAAATTTTTCCAAAATTTAAGGTGTTAGAAAATTTTTTGAAGTGAAAACGATATTGAAATAGTTGAATGAACTATATTTATATAACTATATTAATAAAAATAAAATTAAAACGAAACGAGGCCGTGCAGTTCGTATTTTGAAACCGTGATTTCAAACGACTAGTACGGGAAATCCGACCATTGGATTTTCCCGAAACCTCAACCGTCGGGTTCGCCTTGGAATAATCTTTCCAACGGCACCAACCTTGTAAAAATCCAACGGTTGGATTGTCTGGAATGTTTAATTCAAATCTGAAGAAAAACAGCGCCAGAAACGATTATATTTATTTATATATATAAATATAATTATATTTAATCGAATAACGACGCTGCAGTTCGTATTTTGAAATCGAAATTTCAAACGATTGTACCGGGAGATCCGACCGTCGGATTTTCCCGAAACTGGAACCGTTGGATTCGTTTTGAAAAGACCTTTCTGAAGATGTAAATTTTGTGAAGATCCAACGGTTAGATTTTCAGATATGTGTAAATCAAATCTGAAGAAAAACAGTGCCACGGCCGCCTTATGGCCCGAAGCGTCGTTTTGAATAAAATGGCTATTTTAAAATAAATAAAAATAGCGATAAATAGTTATAAAATATCGTAAGCGATATGGAATGGAAATAAACTGAATTTGCTTGATTTATGTGATGTTTGATGGTTGAATGTGTTTGGTGTGGAAACTATATAAAGAACACAATTGGTGTTGTCGAATAATTTAACCATTGAAATAAATCGATTTGAAATTCTAAATATACGTGAATTATTTTAAAAGGCCGAGTTAATTCTCATTTCGAATAATCGACCGACGATTGAAATTCGAAGATGAAGACGATGGTCGAAGACCGGAGATCTTCACCTCGTTTGGATGGTAACCGAGGTCCTGATTGGGAGGCATCCCGAAATATGGATAATGAGTGGTGATCGTTCAGACGTACGTGTTGATCGAAGGGTTTGCGAGGTATTTAGTGCCTCCGGTTTCGTTCAGACCCAGAACGGACTTGTAAATGGACTGTGTGTCCGACATGGGAATTTGTTCTGTGTGATTGATAGCCATCAGTGGCACGGTGTGAATTGCCTGTGTGGCATGCTAAGATGCAGTGATCAGGACTTCTGTTGAAAAGCAAAGTCTTGTGGTGATGATCAAAGCACCGCCTGTGTGGCGTAGCTTTGTGTATAACGTGAATTCGTGAGCCTCACACCCCGGTATGAACCTAAAACTGGAGAGGACATCAGGGAGGGCCTGCGTTTCTTCCTAGCTAGGGTGGTGTCAGTGACCTACCAGCCCTGACATTTATATACTTTTCACCTATGTGGTTGTTGCTGTTGCGAGGCGCCTCGGTTTGATCGGACGATCCGGGTCCGATGGAGTCATTCGTTGGCTCGTTTACGCCCCAAAGGGCGGGGAAACGCATGGTTCAGGCATTTTAATCCACATCGGTGGACCAGCCCTGACGATCCAAGGGTCACTCGAGCTCTGATCCTGAGACTCGGGCTAGGCAGTCTCGAATTCGGTAAGGACTATCTTTTGCCTTGGTTCATGACGGAAATCCAATTTCCAAATACGACATCGTGCGGTTTTGATTGTATACCTATATATGGCGACATAGTGGTATGGGGCATTAATGCCGTCTATGATTGATAGTTATGATTTGAAATTGTTTTTTTAAAACATATAAACACTAGCAATAATATCAATTGCCTTTGTTTTATTCGTATCAATCATATTTTGGCCATTATAAGGTAAAAACTCTATCCTCCGGTTTGCGTTGCATTGTGTGATGGGAACTGAGTCTTATAATGGCTTCATTTTTATAAAAAGCATAGCGATATTTAAAAGAAAGATTTGTTTTAAAGCACTGGCAATCCAATGGAGTAAACCCGTTCCACGAAAGTGGCGTGGTCCTGTGATTAGCCAATTATATATGTGTTGAGTGGATTTCTCATACCAGTCCCATGATTGACTCGTAGTTTGTTTCATTCTCAAACTCGGGTGCCCCTTTTTCCACACGGGCAGCCTTGTATTCAGGTTTAGCTGGTTCTTTCTGGATAGCTGGAGCTGAAGATGGATTCTATCATTTATTTCTTTTTATGCTGTTCAGCTCCTATTGTACATATTTTGTTTATTTCCGCTGTAGACATTTATGTATAGCTGAACTGTATTTGTACTAAGTAAGATCCTGTATACTGTGTAACTCTGATAATTACTTTTATCCAGTATATTTTGTTGTTCATTCTGGTGTATTTATTTAATTCTGTTATGCTATTATCTGTTTCTGTGTTATATTCCAAAGATAACCTTGTTTCCGTGAGAACGGGAAATCGGGTCGTCTCAACGTGGTATCAGAGCTTTGGTTAAGCTTAGTTCTGGAATATAACATTTGAACGAACTCGTCAGAAATAGAACCAGTAGTGTTCTAGGACGGGTAACTCTATACAGATAGGATCAGCAATATCCTAGTATGAGTAAAGCAGAATGAAATTACACCTCGATAGACACATTTACATTTCAAGTATTTGTCTCTATATTTTCAAATACCTTTTCTGTGACCTGACACTTGATCTGCCATTTGCAGAAGTACTAGAAAATGAGTGACAGGATCAGAAGAAATAATCGTATGGCTCGACCAGCTAATGAGCCAGTTGTGCTCCCGCAGCCAGAGTCCAATATAGAAGTTCTATACAAGATATTTCGAAATCTTGGTGGATCGCCATTCTTAGGTAAGGAGTCCATTATGGAAACACAAGCTTGGATTCGTTCTGCAGAGAAAATCTTTGAGGGTTTGAAGCTGAGAGATGATCAGAAAAGATTACTGGCGTCTTGGGCACTCGAAGAAGAAGCTTTGTTTTGGTGGGATTCAATTATTAAAGATAATCCAGAAGGTGATATCACCTGGGACAGATTCAAAGTGATTTTCCTGGAAAGATTTACTCCTCCCGAAGCAACTGAGAGGTTATGCGACGAATTTTCTTATCTAATACAAGGTGATATGACCATTCCCGAATATCATAAGAAATTTAATGAACTTTCTCACTTCGCTCCTCATCTAATTCAAAATCCGAAGGGTAAAAATATGAGATTTATTCATGGCCTTCAAAGGAAATACCAGAATAAGGTATTGGGGCATGTGAAGCTTCCTTTCTCAGAAATGATATACATGGCTTATCAGTACGAAGATCTCGACAAGAAAGGAATGTTGCGCGACGAAGAAGTTTGTGGTAGTGACAAAGAAGGTTCGGAAACTGATATTGATGGAGCCAGTACGATGTCAGAGGTCAATAAGGAGCCTAGAACCAATCAGAAAAGGGACAGATCCGAAAAAGAACTAGTAACGACCGCTGTATGCAGTAACTGCCATAAACAGGGGCATTTGACTAGGAATTGTAAACCCTCGAAGAAGCTGAGGAAAGATGAAACTAAATCCGGTAAGAAGTTCCAAGAGAAGAGAAAGTGCAGTCAATGCCATCAGTCCGGTCATCTTTCAAAGGCCTGCCCGCTACTCAGAAAACCTAAAGCAGTACAAGTAAATGAGGTGGTAGAAGTACCTGCATCCTCATCTGCTCAGGAAAGGGCAGATGTCTTAGAAGGCACACTCAATGTCAAGAACATTCCAGTTAAAGTACTGTTTGATACTGGCGCATCACGAAGCTTTATTGCAAAGTGTGTGGTCAAGAAGTTGGATTTGAATTTGAAGAAACTCAGAGAGCCAATGACTGTCCGAAATCCAGTAGGAGGTTCCATCAATCTCAGTTGGGTTTGTGCAGTACCCGTCTCTTTTTCTTGCTATAAATTCCCTATTATCTCTGTCATCTTGAATTTTGATGAATTCGATCTTATCTTGGGATTGGATTGGTTAACCAAATATGAAGCAGAGGTTAGATGCGCCGAGAGAGTTGTTAGAGCTAAGATTAAATCAGGTGATTATATAACCATTCCCTGTGAAGGTCAGAGTGCTAATAGAAAAGACTTCTGGGCAGCTTTGAATGTTTCTCCAGCCCAAATTGAAAATGTTTCTGAAGTCACGGAGAATATTCCTGACCTCATCAAAGACATTCCAGTCGTCAAAAACTATGCGGATGTGTTCGAAGAAGTTGTTCGCTTACCTCCGCAGAGAGAAATAGATTTCAAGATTGCTTTAATTCCCAATGCAAGGCCGGTAGTTCACGCTATTCGAAGAATGTCCTTGAAAGAGAAGGAAGAATTAGACAATCAAACACGACAGCTAGTATGGAAGGGTCTAATCAGACCTAGTTTCTCTGATTGGGGTGCAGCAGTAGTATTTGTCCCAAAATCTGACGGTACTCTACGACTATGCGTGGATTATCGTGATTTGAACAAGCAGACCATAAAGAACAAATATCCATTGCCGCGGATTGATGATCTGTTGGATCGATTAAATGGAGCACAAGTATTCTCACGAATGGACCTAGCTACAGGCTTCCATCAACTTCGAATTGCCGAAGAGTGTGTTCCAATGACAGCGTTCAGAGGCCCCGACTTATTCTACGAGTGGTTAGTAATGCCGTTCGGCTTATGTAACGCTCCAGCTTATTTCGTCGATCTGATGAATAGAGTATTCAGAGGAGTACTGAACAAATTTGTTTTGGTTTTTATTGATGATATTCTGATCTTCTCTAAATCAAAGGCCGAACATGAAAAGCATCTGGAACAGGTTCTAGAAATCCTCAGAAGGAATGTATTGAAAGCCAAGTTTTCCAAATGTATATTCTGGCAAGATGAAGTGAAATTTCTGGGCCATGTTGTATCGAAAGAAGGAATTGCTGTGGATCCAAGCAAAATCACAGCTATTCAGAATTGGAAACAGCCCAGTACTCCCACTGAAGTCCGCAGTTTTCTCGGATTGGCTAGCTATTACCGAAAGTTCGTTAAAGACTTTTCGAAGATATCTGGTCACTTAACTAAGCTAACAAAGAAGCATTCTAAGTTCAAATGGACTCAGGAAAGTGAGGAGGCTTTCGAAGAGCTAAAGTTGAGATTAACTACAGCTCCAGTGTTAACCATCATCGATGGCAACCAAGATCTAAAAGTCTTGACTGATGCTTCTAGAGAAGGCCTTGGCGCAGTGTTAATGCAAAGAGGCCAAGTAATTGCTTATGCTAGCCGTCAACTGAAGCCGCACGAGAAAAACTATGTAACTCATGATCTTGAGTTATTGGCTATCATATTCTCTTTGAAAATCTGGAGACACTATCTTCTCGGTGAGAGATTCGAACTGTTTACAGATCATCAGTCATTAAAGTATCTGTTCACTCAGAAGGACTTGAATTTGAGGCAGCAACGTTGGCTGGAGTTTCTTGCAGCATATGACTTTGAAATTATATATACTCCAGGGAAAGCCAATGTCGTGGCCGATGCGCTGAGTCGAAAGAATGTAATGATCGCCAGCTTTATTATCACGACTTCCTTGATTGACAAAATATCTATTCTTCAGAAGGATGATAACTTTATTAAAGATATGATCAAAAGGATTCAGAAAGGCGAACCCTCGTGTTTTCAAATAGATAACGACGAGACCTTGAGATTAAAAGGAAGGATTTGTGTTCCTGACATCCCAGAGTTAAAAAGGGAAGTGTTAGACGAGTGTCACAAGTCCAAGCTGAGTATCCATCCTGGTGTGGCCAAAATGTATAACGATCTCAAAAGAACTTTCTGGTGGAAGGCTATGAAAAGAGATGTTTCGATATATGTTAGTCGATGCCCTACTTGCCAGCTAGTTAAAAGCGACCAACAGAAATTGGCTGGACTATTACAACCACTAGAAGTTCCTGGCTGGAAGTGGGAACATATTTCTATGGATTTCATTGATGGTCTGCCCAGGACCAGAAAAGGAAATGACAGTATTTGGGTGATCGTAGATCGTTTCACGAAGACCGCCCATTTTATACCTGTCAAATCAAATAGAACCGCTCAGAGTCTGGCGCAGATGTACTTCAGGGAAATAGTTAGACTACATGGAGTGCCGCTCAGTATAGTCAGTGATAGAGATACAATATTCACTAGTAAATTCTGGGAAGCATTTCAAGTCGAGCTAGGAACGAAGTTAAACTTGAGCACCGCTTATCATCCTCAGACAGACGGTCAGACTGAGAGGGTGAATCGTATTTTAGAAGATCTATTGCGGGCTTGTGTTATAGATTTCGGTGGATCGTGGGAAGACCATCTGCACTTGGCTGAATTCTCTTATAACAACAGCTACCAGGCGAGTCTGACAATGTCGCCATTCGAAGCATTATATGGTAGACCGTGCCGATCTCCTGCTTGTTGGGTCGAGCCTGGAAATAGACTTGTGTTGGGTCCCGATATGATTCGAGAAGCTGCCGACAAAGTCGATTTTATTAAGAAGAGATTACTCGCCGCTCAAAGCCGACAAAAGAGCTATGCTGATAAAAGAAGAAGAGATATATCCTTTGAAGTTGGCGACTATGTATATTTGAAAGTATCGCCGATGAGAGGAGTTATCCGGTTCGGTAAAACTGGAAAGTTAGCACCCAAATTCATTGGTCCGTTTCCTATTCTGGAACGGATTGGAACTCTCGCATATAAAGTTAAATTGCCAGACTGGTTGCCTGGAGTTCATGATGTATTTCATATATCTCAACTTCGAAAGCACGTTCATGATCCAGACTTGATCGTGGAAGAAGCAGCTCAGCAGGATATTGAAATTACTCCAGAATTAGCTGTGAGGCGTGAGCCGCTAAAGATTATCGGCAAAGAAACCAAAGAGCTGAGGAACAAGAAGGTTCACTTAGTCAAAGTTCAATGGAGTGGAGATCCGCGAGATTGTACTTGGGAAACTGAGGAGAGCATTCAGAAAGCTTATCCTAGATGCCGAGTAGATATCTCTGATTGACCCGGGTGCAAGGTACATTTACCATACTTTGCATTACCATTTAATTCTCTATTCTGTTGCTATTTTCTTCCCATGGATGTGCACTATTTATTCTATACTCTGAATATTAAAAACAAATTGGTTGTTGTATTGTGGGATTGTAGATTTATCAAACCACTTTCGACTTTATTCCTTTTCGGGGACGAAAAGTTTTAAGTGGGGGAGATTGTAACGACCCAGAAAATCTGAACCAATTTAAAAATTTTAAATTGGCTAAAATAATGGATTTTAAATATTTAAAATAAATATTTTAAGTAATGGCGATGAAAACTGAGTTGAATCGACATTTGAAAACCAATATAATTAAATATAATTATATATAGAATTGAAAATAGCGCGGTAGTTCGAAAATTCGATTTCTAATTTCAAATGAATATACAGAATTCAATATAAGTCAAAATTGAACGAAACAAGAAATATTTGAATCTGTATAACTATATCTTTATAACGAAGTTAACAAACTGAGATTTCATCTTAGAAATGATAAGATATGTCCAGTTTAAAATTAGAAATAGTCGCTGTGGAATTTATATATATTTATATATATATAAGGCCCTTAAAAATGGATATTTTGCAGATGACCTCGGATTTCGACGAAACCACTTTTGTTGGGTCCGCAGTGTCAAGTTATTGCTAGGTTTCAAATTTCATAATTTTTCGAATCAATATGTGAGCGTGGCAAAGGAAAACGCGTTTGACCAGTTTCAGTTGATTTTAATCGACTGGAAATTGGCCATTTTTCAAACGGTCTCAGAATTCGACGAAACTAGTTTTGTTAGGACCGTATCGTCAATACGAAGCTAGAAAATATCTTTCTGGAATTTTTCTAGTTAGTATGTGGCCCCGGTAATTTGAAATGTACGTTTAAAATTCAATATAATGATTTAAAAGAAAATTCAAAAGGAAACTGGCTGTAACGATCAAACCAGCTTGCGATACATATCCCATTGTGTTCGGAATGGGGGTAAAACGCTATGGACGACAGGCGGTGGGCCTCGTTTCGAGGTCATATGTAAAAGTCAACCTATTTGCGAAATTAAATAATTAAATAAAAAAAAAAATTTTAATCCCCGCCTTCCCTCCTTATCTCCTGCGAAGCCCCCCCCCCCCCCCGATTCACAATCCAGAAAACAAAAAAAGAAAAAAGAAAAAAAAACCCTAAACAGGCGATCGAACCCCCGCAGTCGCCGCCGCCTTTTCTCCATCGAAGCCGCTCCCCCCCCTCCGACGATCGAAGACGTCGAAGCCCCCCCCCAAATCGCGCTAGCTCCGACTGACCCCCCCACCCGTCTCGACGGCTGCGAAGACCCCCCCCCCAGAAGAAGCCGCCGACGCCTTTTCTCCCCCGCGCCTCTGTAAGTTTTAAATTGTATTTTATTTTTATTTATTTTATTTTTATTTTATATATAAACTGTTTTTATAAAAAGAATAAAACTGATTTATTTATAAAGTAAAAAACTGAGATTTTTTTTAAGAATAAAACTGATTTATTTATAAAGTAAAAACTGTGATTTGTTTTAGTTTTAAAAACTGATTTGGTTGAAAATTAAAAACTGATTTTATTAAAGTTAAAAACTGATTTGTTTAAATTTTAAACACTGATTTTTAAAGTTATAAAAACTGAATTTTTTTTTAAAAGTGAAAACTGAATTTTTAAAAGTTAAAAACTGATTTGTTTTAAGAAAAAAATAAATAAAAAAAACTGTTTTTGTAAAAGAAAAACAGATTTTTGATACAAATAAAAATTGAACTTTTAAGTAAAGGAAAAACTGATTTTTAGATAAAAGAAAAACTGATTTTTAGATAAAAGAAAAACTGGTTTTTGAAGTAAAGGAAAACTGATTTTTGATACAAAGAAAAACTGTTTTTAAAAGAAAAGTAAAAAAAAAACATATTTTTATATGTTGAAAGCAAAAGTAAAAGAATCATATTTTTATATGTTGAAAGCAAAAGTAAAAATCATATTTTCATATATTGAATAGCATAGTAAAAATTCTATTTTTACATGTGTAGAGAATACGGGCGAAAGCGACAATAGGCGAAGGTTTCTATTAAGAAGAGTCTTGAAGTTGGATAGCTATTGGTGAGATTTCTGATTTAAAAATTTATATATATATGCGTGAAAATGAAAGTGAATTGCTATATATTAATATCTATATATATATATATATATATATATACGCCCCTCGTCCACAAACCATGGACGATATTTATTGGTTGAAATTGTTGTGATAATTGGTTGATAACGAATGGTTGTTTGGGATTGTTTGTGATTGATATTGGTTGATTGTGGTTGAAAAATACCCATTGGTGGTTGTGAAATATTTGGTTGAAACCACATAGGATTAGTTTGTGGAAATGAAATAAATATATACATGCCGCCTGCGTGCGAACTAGATGCATGATTCCCATTGTCAAAAACCGCGAGGTTTTAAGGTAGAGCGAGGAGCCGTACTAGGGACGGTGCCGGTGTAACTACCCTGCCGTTATGCTGCCGAAATTTTGAATAATATTTGTGTGTTTGAATTATTTTCATATGCTTAAACTATATTTATTCCTTATATAGAAAACATTCATGTGTTGAATTGATATTCATTCGTTGTTTAGAAATTCATGTGTTGAATGGTATTCATATTTTGAAATAAATAGTTCGATAATAAAAATCACATTTTTATCTATATATAAAAACTATAGAAAACATTCATGTGCTGAATTGATATTCATTCGTTGTTTAGAAATTCATGTGTTGAATGGTATTCATATTTTGAAATAAACTGTTTGATAATAAAAATCACCTTTTATCGACTATATGAACTGTATAGAAAAATAGTGTTTCGAAATGAATCGTTTTACAATAAAAATCACATTTTTATTGTATGCATAAATCGTTAAAATGTGAAGTGTTAAAAATAACCACTTGTTCAAAATAAACATATATGAGTTGAAATATTCATTAATTAGCTAATGAAATGATTTGCACCTAATTATGTAACATTAGAATGAACGGTATTTTTAAACCAAATAGAAATCGAATATGAAGTTAAATAGAAAATGAAAAATGATATGGACTGTATATATATGTACATGCATATTCATTGAACAGGTTATAGCAAAGGGGCTAGAGAAGAGGAATAAAATTTGTGCCCGACAAATAGGTACACATTTACTGATTTGTTTGGGTGATGATTTTGAGCCTGTTGGCTAGCCGCTTGGCTTTTTCTTTTTCTTTTTGAGATTAGAAGGACCGGGACGCTATTTGCGATTTCCCGACGCTCCCGGTGCAGGGGAGGTTATGGCGAAATTTTTCCAAAATTTAAGGTGTTAGAAAATTTTTTGAAGTGAAAACGATATTGAAATAGTTGAATGAACTATATTTATATAAGTATATTAATAAAAATAAAATTAAAACGAAACGAGGCCGTGCAGTTCGTATTTTGAAACCGTGATTTCAAACGACTAGTACGGGAAATCCGACCATTGGATTTTCCCGAAACCTCAACCGTCGGGTTCGCCTTGGAATAATCTTTCCAACGGCACCAACCTTGTAAAAATCCAACGGTTGGATTGTCTGGAATGTTTAATTCAAATCTGAAGAAAAACAGCGCCAGAAACGATTATATTTATTTATATATATAAATATAATTATATTTAATCGAATAACGACGCTGCAGTTCGTATTTTGAAATCGAAATTTCAAACGATTGTACCGGGAGATCCGACCGTCGGATTTTCCCGAAACTGGAACCGTTGGATTCGTTTTGAAAAGACCTTTCTGAAGATGTAAATTTTGTGAAGATCCAACGGTTAGATTTTCAGATATGTGTAAATCAAATCTGAAGAAAAACAGCGCCACGACCGCCTTATGGCCCGAAGCGTCGTTTTGAATAAAATGGCTATTTTAAAATAAATAAAAATAGCGATAAATAGTTATAAAATATCGTAAGCGATATGGAATGGAAATAAACTGAATTTGCTTGATTTATGTGATGTTTGATGGTTGAATGTGTTTGGTGTGGAAACTATATAAAGAACACAATTGGTGTTGTCGAATAATTTAACCATTGAAATAAATCGATTTGAAATTCTAAATATACGTGAATTATTTGAAAAGGCCGAGTTAATTCTCATTTCGAATAATCGACCGACGATTGAAATTCGAAGGTGAAGACGATGGTCGAAGACCGGAGATCTTCACCTCGTTTGGATGGTAACCGAGGTCCTGATTGGGAGGCATCCCGAAATATGGATAATGAGTGGTGATCGTTCAGACGTACGTGTTGAGCGAAGGGTTTGCGAGGTATTTAGTGCCTCCGGTTTCGTTCAGACCCAGAACGGACTTGTAAATGGACTGTGTGTCCGACATGGGAATTTGTTCTGTGTGATTGATAGCCATCAGTGGCACGGTGTGAATTGCCTGTGTGGCATGCTAAGATGCAGTGATCGGGACTTCTGTTGAAAAGCAAAGTCTTGTGGTGATGATCAAAGCACCGCCTGTGTGGCGTAGCTTTGTGTATAACGTGAATTCGTGAGCCTCTCACCCCGGTATGAACCTAAAACTGGAGAGGACATCAGGGAGGGCCTGCGTTTCTTCCTAGCTAGGGTAGTGTCAGTGACCTACCAGCCCTGACATTTATATACTTTTCACCTATGTGGTTGTTGCTGTTGCGAGGCGCCTCGGTTTGATCGGACGATCCGGGTCCGATGGAGTCATTCGTTGGCTCGTTTACGCCCCAAAGGGCGGGGAAACGCATGGTTCAGGCATTTTAATCCACATCGGTGGACCGGCCCTGACGATCCAAGGGTCACTCGAGCTCTGATCCTGAGACTCGGGCTAGGCAGTCTCGAATTCGGTAAGGACTATATTTTGCCTTGGTTCATGACGGAAATCCAATTTCCAAATACGACATCGTGCGGTTTTGATTGTATACCTATATATGGCGACATAGTGGTATGGGGCATTAATGCCGTCTATGATTGATAGTTATGATTTGAAATTGTTTTTTTAAAACATATAAACACTAGCAATAATATCAATTGCCTTTGTTTTATTCGTATCAATCATATTTTGGCCATTATAAGGTAAAAACTCTATCCTCCGGTTTGCGTTGCATTGTGTGATGGGAACTGAGTCTTATAATGGCTTCATTTTTATAAAAAGCATAGCGATGTTTAAAAGAAAGATTTGTTTTAAAGCACTGGCAATCCAATGGAGTAAACCCGTTCCACGAAAGTGGCGTGGTCCTGTGATTAGCCAATTATATATGTGTTGAGTGGATTTCTCATACCAGTCCCATGACTGACTCGTAGTTTGTTTCATTCTCAAACTCGGGTGCCCCTTTTTCCACACGGGCAGCCTTGTATTCAGGTTTAGCTGGTTCTTTCTGGATAGCTGGAGCTGAAGATGGATTCTATCATTTATTTCTTTTTATGCTGTTCAGCTCCTATTGTACATATTTTGTTTATTTCCGCTGTAGACATTTATGTATAGCTGAACTGTATTTGTACTAAGTAAGATCCTGTATACTGTGTAACTCTGATAATTACTTTTATCCAGTATATTTTGTTGTTCATTCTGGTGTATTTATTTAATTCTGTTCTGCTATTATCTGTTTCTGTGTTATATTCCAAAGATAACCTTGTTTCCGTGAGAACGGGAAATCGGGTCGTCTCAATTTCATTGCAGCGGAAAGTAAAACATGTTTGGTTACATCACAAAACCATAAACAAGAGTCAAGTACATAATATCCATCCTAATAAAACAAAAGTACATAATCCCACTACATAACTAATAGCCATAAAAGAAAAGATAAACTGAGCTTTAAATCAACGGTCCAAGCTCCAAAAGACAGATAAAGCGATCTGATAAAGTCCACTAGCACTAGGCCCATTCTGAGAACCTGAGGGTTGGGAAAAAGATAAAAACAACGGGGTCAGACATAAGTCTGAGCGAGTCCTATAACCTTAACAATACAATCATTAAAGTAATTAGGGTACGAGATAAACCTGGTACGGTACAACTGGGGATGAATGACTACACTAAGCAGCCAACTAGACTTAGGATGAACTAAGATAACGCTAAAGACGCACCTATCCACCCAAGGATAAATACTACACTGCACCACACCAGATCTACCCACCCAAGGGTAATTCCTAACTTAAAGATTGAACCCACTAAGTGTACTTAGTAATCTTAATAGTAGTCTCGTGTACCCCTAGCTGACTACATAGGTGCCGTCTGCCCCTATATCCACTAGGTGTACCCACTACTCCCATTCGATCGGCTCCCTAACGTAGATACCCGTGCTGGCCCCACAGTGGGGTGTATCATTCCCCAAAGTGGCAACCCGATACTATCAACGGTGCACGGCTTATACCTACACGATGCAACAACGTCTTACCTACCAGCCCTGGTCCACACACGCATATGAAACCCGTTGGACTTGCGTTGCCACCGCTAACCCGTTCTGCCTCTTATAGTCAAGCCCAGTATGCGTGTCCCGTCCTCGACATGGGTCGAGCCCACAAAGATACGTATGGGTTACTGGTTGAAATGGGCCCCCACAAGCTACCCACCTAAGCTTGTCCCTTCTAGTGTATCCAACTTAACCCTTTTTAATAATCATGTCCACTTACATGTTTAAAGTTTGGTTAAGTCATTTAATCATATTTCAATTGCAACTCAAGGCACCCACTAGATTTCCACATGCCACCCAAGGCACTTACTTGATTTCCACATGCCACCCAAGGCACTTACTTAAACTTTAATCATGTTTAATTACATGTTCCACTTTGGTTAAGTATTCTAATCGTATTTTCTATTGCCACCCAAGGCAACCACTAGATTTTTCCACATGCCACCCAAGGCACCAACTTAACCCCTCATGTCCCTCTACATGCTAATATGGTTAAGTGTTTCTTAATTGATTAAGACCGTAACCTTTGTAAAGATCTCTCACATTAGACTATCTTTTATGGCAGCTGGATTTGCCGGTCGGGTCCGGGTAGCCTTACGCCATAACCGAGTCTAACCTCGTGTCTTTACACTTGTCACGTATTTAGTTTATACCTAAGACCTCTCACATTGGGCCAACCATTTGTAGCCGCTGGATTTGCCGGTCAAGTCCGGGCAGTCTTATGCTACAAAAGGGTCCAACCTCGTGTCTTAGTCGATTACTTACACCTAATTAATCACCCCCATAATTTGTATTAATTATCCCTAATTAATTACAAATTTAACGATGTACATAATTGACTCAATTATGTCCATCCACTTTATGGTATGCATAATCATACCAACTTCACACAATTTTGTTAACATGAATATTAACCCCGTCGTTCCCCATGTAATACGCTAACATGGCATACTAAAAAGGGAAGATTCATCACAAATACAATGGGTTCAACTTAGCATATCATTAGCATCAACATGGGTTTTAAAGGTGTCAACTTGCATATATGACCATAGCATCAAACCCAACTAGCATAAATAATCAACCCAAACTTGCATGAATCACATATGTCATAAAGAGGGTAACTTGCATAAGTTACTTATGTTATACAAAGGGGTAAACTTGCATATGTATGTATGATGTACAAAGGGGTTAACTTGCATATGTATGTATGACGTACAAAGGGGTTAACTTGCATATGTATGCATATCATACAAAGGTGTAAACTTGCACATGTTACTTGCATATAATCAACCACCAAACTTGCATAACATGTCATATATGAACTTGCATATAATCAAACACCAAACTTGCATAACATGTCATATATGAACTTGCATATAATCAAACATCAAACTTGCATAACATGTCATATATGAACTTGCATATAATCAAACACCAAACTTGCATAACATGTCATATATGAACTTGCATATAATCAAACACCAAACTTGCATAACATGTCATATATGAACTTGCATATAATCAAACACCAAACTTGCATAACATGTCATATATGAACTTGCATATAATCAAATACCAAACTTGCATAACATGTCATATATGAACTTGCATATAATCAAACACCAAACTTGCATAACATGGTGTCATAATGGATCAATGTTTATCATAGTGATTTGCATAACTAGCATCATGAACACATAGCATAGATTACACTCAACTTGCATAACTAGCATCATGAACATATAACATCAAACTTGCATAACAAACATCATGAACATATAGCATGAAACTTGCATAACTAACATCATGAACACATAGCATATGATAACATAACTTGCATTGATCCACATTCATAGCCATAACCTCATTATATCCTATCGTAATCATTTCAACAATTGGTCATTAAGGCTATAGTACTCACAACTTGTTGATTAGCACTCCTATGAAGAAGATTAAGTTGCTAGAGTTGATTAGAAGTTGATTTGAGAAGCTATCTTCTTCTAAGATTTGATGGAGGCTCCTCCTAGTCGCATTTTGACGGCATGACGGCCTTGTATCTATTTTTTTATTTGATTTAGGGTTAGGTCTTAGGGTGTATATATAGGTGAAACGACCCGAACTTCCCCGTGAAGGAAAGCACGGATAGAATTGAGGACAAGACAAAACAGAACACAAACAGAAGAACATTTCACTGTTATTACAACAATGCATCAGATTACAAGAATATACAGAGTATAAATGAATATTACACAGAAATACCAGAGATTTAAATTACATTTAAATACATAGCAGCGGAAGATAATAAAATACACAACTAGAAGTAGATATACGGATACAAAGCTTTCCGGATATCGTTCCAGCTGTAACCCAGAATCCTGTGAATATAAATCTGCAAAACCAAAACTACTAGCTGCCCGTGTCAAAGTTAGGGCACCCAGAGTTTAGGTTAAAACAATAAACTCCAGGTCAGTCATGGGACTGGTGTGAGAACTAAAACAGTTATTAATCTTTATTTTCAAAGTTAGGTAAATCAAGGGACCACGCCGTATAACACGGAACGGGTTTCCTCCCAAGAACACCAGTGCATAAAACAAACAGCGCAATGCTAAATAAAGAAAAATGAAGCTGTTATAAGACCCAGGTCCCATCACACAATGCAACGCAGTCGAGGATAGAGTTTTCCCTTATAACAGCCAAAGAATGCTTGATACGTTTAAAACAAATCATTTGATACTATTATAAGTGCATAGTGTATAAAACACTTCAAATCATAAGTATCAATCATAGGCGGCATGAATGCCCCATCCCACTATGTCACCATACTAGGCTCTACAAATAAAACCGCAAATGTCACGTATTTGGAAGTTGGATTTCCATCTATGAACCGAGGCAAGGGATCGTCCTCTACCGATTCGTGACTCTCTAGCCCGAACCACAGGCAAGCGCGCAGGCAAGCCTTTAGATCCTCAGGGCCGGTCAACCGATGTGGATTATTATGCCTGAACACTACGTCTCCCCACCCTATGGGGTGTAAGTCTGGTCCGTCAACCGACCAGAATGCATCGGCCGAAACCGATATAACCGAGGCGCCTCGCAACAGCAACAACCACATAAGTCAAACTCGTCAGGGCGTGTAAAACCACTGACGCCACTTCTAGCTAGAAAGAAACGCAAGTCCTCCCTGACGTCCTCTCCCGTTTTTGGTTCATACCGGGTGTGAAGCTCGCGAATCAACGTTACACAAAGCTATGCCACAAAGGCCGTGCTTTGATCATCACCACAAGACTTTGCTTTTCAACAGAAGCCTCGATCAATTTCCACTTAGGCATGCCACACAGGCAATTCACTCCATGCGTTTGATATCCATCAATATATAACCCCTGAGCTCGTACGTCTCAGAGAAGGGCGTTAAGCAAGAGAATAAATTCTCCGCCGCCACACAGATATATATTTAATAGAGATCAATCACACGGACTAAAATCCAATGTCAGACACACAGTCCATTTACAAGTCCGTTCTGGGGCTGAACGAAACCGGAGGCACCTAGTACCCCGCATATCCATCGATCTCCAAGTACGTCTGGATGATCACCAACTGTTTCCATCTTCTTGGGTGTACAGCCCAATCAAGATCATAAGTAATCACCCAAACGACGTGAAGACTTCTGGTCTTCGACCACCGTCTTCATCTTCGACACCACGTCGAATCAGTTATTCAGAATGGGATAAACCCGGTCTTTCTGAATAACTCGCGTATATATTATAAAAGTGTTACACAAACACAACATACGCCTCATTCCAATTCAGAATATTCTTTTATTCAAATATTCCTATACTTTGGGAAAAGTTCCCATTAATTTTATCCAGGATAAATTCTTTAAATTTATTCTTTAATCTTCTTTGAATATCAATTCAAACTAGTCGGGATTAGCGAACCACACCGAAGTAATCATTTATTTTATTTCCCAATCCCAACCTATTCATCCCATGAAGTAAAACTGGTTGTACTTCATATCTAACACCACGGTGTTATCGGTAAATTCAATTACCAGTTCACGTTCAAATCTAATTAAAGATTTAACTATCGCCTGAAGTAAAACTAGTGATACTCCATTCTCGATTATTTCAATCTAATTAAAGATTCATTAAAACTCCACTTAGTTTTAATCTTTAACTGGGTTAAAGAATCAGTGTCATTTAAAACACAGTTCACGATAAACCCAAAATCACATTCATTAATTATCGGGTTAAAGAACGAGTGTTATTTAAAAACACCATTCACGATAAACCCAAGAATCAATATCCATTCAATTCCAATTAAATATTGTTTAATTGGTACACTTCATTAAATCTAAATAAAAAGATTTAATCTTTTCTCAACTGGATTCAAGAACAGTGTTAGTGAAGACACCATTCACGACAAACCCAAATCACATTTGATATTAAACACAAGGCTCTGAATAGAAAATATACCGGCTTATATTCAATATCAAATTCTACGATTAACAAATGTCGTATTGGAAATAACGATATATATATATCTTTCGAATTCCCATAACACTATCTGTATCATCACGAAATCCAACATCGAAATATTCCGAAGACAATTTCGATTCAAATCCATTCCAATGCAATCATTGGAAATTCGGGTTATTTTTAAAACCCTTTTCACTTTCAATTTATTTATTTAAAAATAAATAGAATTATCATTCTAGTTCATTTCGATAAAAATCTGTTTTTATCTTTTCAAATATGGAGTTTTTCATCCCAATTCTTCACAAATCATTTCTTATGATTTTACACAAATTATTACTATTTTTAATAATTTTATCAAGCCCGTACAGTCGATTTCCACCAATGACCATCGAACTGCACTTACAGCGACCTTTTTCGAATTTGACTTGGACATAATTCCAAATGCAACCGTTAGATTTCAAATTTCTAACATTCGCTGGAAAGCTCTTTTCGATATGAACCCAACGGTTCCGGTTTTAGGAGAATCCGACGGTCGGATCTCCCGTAATGTTCGTTTGAAATAAATGGTCGAAATTCACGAACTGCCGCGGCGCGGCGCGTTCTGTTCAGGCCATTATATTATATATATAATATATATAATATATACTTCGTCGATTTCCATTTAAAATGAATTATATAAATAGTTTTAAAATCGTTTCAAAAGCTATTTCAACTTTCTTTTCAATTCAAATCAAAATTGAATTCTTCTTTATAAATTCGTTTTAAAATTCATTTCCATTCAATTCAAATTTCAATTCAATTTGAATTCATTTCAATTCAATTTGAATTCATTTCAATTCACTTTTGATTCAATTCATTTCGAAATCGCTTTCAATTCAATTCATTTCGAAATCGTTTTCAATTCAATTCATTTCGAAATCGTTTTCAATTCAATTCATTTCGAAATCGTTTTCAATTCAATTCATTTCGAAATCGTTTTAAATTCAATTCATTTCGAAATCGTTTTCAATTCAATTCATTTCGAAATCGTTTTCAATTCAATTCATTTCGAAATCATTTTCAATTCAATTCATTTCGAAATCGTTTTCAATTCAATTCATTTCGAAATCGTTTTCAATTCAATTCATTTCGAAATCGTTTTCAATTCAATTCATTTCGAAATCGTTTTCAATTCAATTCATTTCGAAATCGTTTTCAATTCAATTCATTTCGAAATCGTTTTCAATTCAATTCATTTCGAAATCGTTTTCAATTCAATTCATTTCGAAATCGATATAAATATCGTTCACGTCAAAATGGCGTCAATCTAATCAACACGGCTTCATATATTGATATTTTCAATTATTCCATTTCGAATATTTCTATTTCAAATATTTCTATTTCTAAACTGGAATGAGGCCCAATCAATTACCATATAAAATTAATTATATGGATTTTCATACAACACATGTATATAATAGCATTGAAAAATGATCAACCATCAACCAAGGTGCACTACACTGTATAAGCATCAAATAAAGATATCTAACGCTTATAACAGCATGTCAATCAATCGATCGACATATTTAATCAATCAGGATGAGTGAACTTCAAATTTCATCCCAACACCCGTGTGGGTTTTCAAACAACCAAACACAGATTTTATTCGTGCAGTTGGGCGATGTGTAAAATTTATCGTCCCAATCAATGTCATTCAAATAGGTGTACATAAACAAACCGTCCGGTTTGCAAATGAATATTTTATTTTGTTCACTTCACTGTTTTCATATTCACGTTAAAAATTATATTTTTAACGATAAAACATTTTATTTCAACCTATGAATTTCTATTCAATTCATTTATTCAATAAAATGATATTTTTATTTTTCTAACATATTTTAGAAAATTTCGGCGGCATAACGGCACGATACTAGAAACGGGACAAGGCCTAGCCTTATCCCCGGTCTAGTGAAGGCCCACGCCATTCACACATCAATCAAATTCACCAAACAACCAAATTCAAATCAAATCATATAACTAAGCTATGCAACCAAACAAACAAGTCCATGGTATGTGGACGATTGTGTCGGGTGCTACTAAGCACCGTCTGCATCCTAGTATATATATATAACTAGAAAAGAAATTTTGAGTGAGAAGTTCTCACCGAAAGCTATCCAAACATCTTGACTCTTCTTTGATATAAATCTCCTTCGTTCTCGCCTTTTTGTTACCTTCGTTGCCCGCTTTCCCTACCTATGTAAAAATCAAATTTTTACTTCGCTATTCAAGATATAAAAATCATATTTTTATTTCGAAGTTCAATATATAAAAATCATATTTTTATTTCGAAGTTCAATATATAAAAATCATATTTTTATTTCGAAGTTCAATATATAAAAATCATATTTTTATTTCGAAGTTCAATATATAAAATAATATTTTTAATATTAAGAATTTCACCTTTTCTATTATAAAGATTTCACCTTTTCTATTATAAAGATTTCACCTTTTCTATTATAAAGATTTCACCTTTTCTATTATAAAGATTTCACCTTTTCTATTATAAAGATTTTATTTTTCTCGAAGTAAAAATCATATTTTTACTTCACTACTCATATTAAAAATATCGTCTTTTCATATTTATAAATATCGTCACTTCATATTTAAAAATATCGTCATTTATATTTAAAAAAACATAGCCTTTCCTTATTGAAAATATTAGCATTTCCTTATCAAAATAAATCAGAAAACAAGGTCAGAAAAGAAACTTACAGCGCAAACGGAGGTGGGGTTTTTGCTGCGCCTGATAGCCGGAGCAGTGGAGCAAAAGGGTGGCTTCGGGTCTTGGGGATTCACCGAGACGCTTCGGAAGAAAGGAGGAGGTGGGGAAGATCGGAGGAGGGGGGTGTTTGCTCGCGGTGTGGGCTCGTCGGAGCTGGAGGAATGCGGCCTGGGGATGGGCCGCTGGGCGTTTGGGTTTCGCGGCAAGGGAGGGCGGAAGGGTTTTCGCGGCGCCTGGAGCCTGGGGGGGGGGGGGGGGTTCTCCGATTCGACGAGGAGGAGGGGGGGCTTGCCGAAGATCGGCGGCGCATGGGGGGGGTTCTCCGATTCGATCGGTTGCCTCTTTTTTTTTTTTTTTTCCTGAAAAACGATTTTGAAAGATAAGAGGGGGGGCAGCGTAATAAGGGGAAGAAAGGTTTTTTTTTATTTTAATTATGTAATTATTTTATTTTCTAAAAAGTTGACTTTTACACACGACCTCTAAACGAGGTCCACCGCCTGTCGTCCATAGCGTTTTACCCCCATTCCGAACACAATGGGATATGCATCGCAAGCTGATTCGATCGCTTTGATCAGTTTCCGTTGAATTTATATTTAAATCGCTATATTGAATTTTTAACGTACATTTCAAATTACCGGGGCCACATACTAACTAGAAAAATTCCAGAAAAATATTTTCTAGCTTCGTATTGACGATACGTTCCTAACAAAACTGGTTTCGTCGAATTCTGAGACCGTTGGAAAAATGGCCAATTTGCAGTCGATTAAAATCAACTGAAACTGGTCAAACGCGTTTTCCTTTGCCACGCTCACATATTGATTCGAAAAATTATGAAATTTGAAACCTAGCAATAATTTGACACTGCGGATCCAACAAAACTGGTTTCGTCGAAATCCGAGGTCATTTGCAAAATGTCCATTTTTAAGGGCCTGAATTCCATAGCGACTATTCAGAATTTTCAACTGGACATATCTTTTGATTCCCGCTATGAAATCTTGATTCTTCGGATTCGTTGGAAAGATACTATCAAATAGATCCTATGATTTTTGGTTTCACTAAAATCCGGATTGTTTTGCACCCGGTATATTCAATTTAAGTTTGAAATCGAATTATCGAACTACCGCGCCATTTTCAATTCTATTTATAATTATATATAAATATTTATATTCTAACGACGACGTATATAAATATACGTTCGGATTATATTCAAAATAAATTTCTCGTTGTTATTATTTAAAATAATTCATTTTAAATATTCAAAATTCGCTAAAATTGCCAAAATAAAAATTTCAAACTGGCTCGCATTTTACGGGTTGTTACAATAGGTGTAGGGAGTTATTTAGGACCACTAGATTAAAGCTGAACCATGAGAACCATTCAAATGCAAAATCTGCATTTGAGCGAATCGGCCCACGGGTTGACAGCCAAACACCCTGGATTAACCCCTAGTCGACCCAACAGGCTCGGGTCGACCTCAAAAATCGGCCGGTTCGGTTATTCCCCTCTCCCAATTCGCTGTTTTGAACATTTTTGCATATTTATTTATTTAATTTTCAATTATATATATATCAGTATATATATATATTTCTCTGCGCAACCCATTTCACTTAATTAAGTATACTTTAATTTGTGAAATTTTATGTTAAAATTACGGGGTGTTACAAGTTTCATCGCCATTTATGCTATATGAATTTTTCGTTTATGCATACTTTTTTGACTTCTATCCTATGAAGATGCATATGAACGAATGTGTAACATCAGTTTAATATGTATTTTGCAAAATGATATAAAATTTTACCTTTCTATTAATATTATGATTGAGACTATTTTTCTAGTATAAAAGAGAAAGTTTGTAATTTGAACACTAAACTATGGTAAATTCATTGAAATTGTCATCGGTGAAACACATGACCAAGCAAAGAAGTGGGTTGATTGTTTAAGGTAGTCGAGGAATCGATTGATGAAACTTCCACTAGATAGGCAGAAACTGCATGTGGCACTTGGCCAGCCTAAACACAAGCAATGGCCCCTCCTTCCTGCAAATGTTTAAGGGAGGATGTTCCAGTAACTTGATGCAGATCAGATTTCCTTACAGTTGGCCTCTCCTTTTTAGTTGGAGACTACGATACCTTAGTAATGACTTTCTCCTTCTCATAAACCTACCTCTTATCCTTTGAAAATTCATTTGTAACTTCTATACTGTCGTCGTTCACTCATTTTTCGGTAAGGTCTCGAAGAGTCTATTCTTTCACTTGGTTCAATTGACATATAACCTCCTTCTCCACATTATTTAGCATCCTTCTTGGTTCAACATCTATTTTAGTTTTGGTTGTTACATCTTCTAATAAAACCCATGATGGCTACTTACATCCTTCACCAATGACCAAATAATTCTTTTAAGAAATATTATACATTTTTACATCAAGAATCTTGACCTTTTTATTGGGATTTCTTCCACACCACTCTTCTGATGTTCCTAAGGGATCCAAGCTTCAAACGACATACATACTTCCCTAAGATGCCAATATATTGGCAATTATCTCATCGAAGATGAGGATTTTCATAAATCACCTCTTGTTCAAATATCTCTTAGTTATGCACCAACGCCGTAGAAAAGGAGTTTTGGATCTTGTCCTCGTTGCTTCATCCAACTTTATAGGGATTTGAATGGATCTCACTAGCACATAAATAATTCTTAGGCCTCATGTTTGGGAACTCAGACCATGAAATCTCAACCAAATTGGCATACCAGTAATTATTAAGATTTACCTTTAAAATTATTCAATGTCCAAACTATTTTATCTTTGATTATTCTATGTTTAACCTTTTAAATTTGAAGATAAGTAATTATTAAGTTTCTTTTAATCTTTTACCATTTATTTTTTGTGATTTATGTTTTGTTATTTTTAATATAAGCTATAAACTTATAAAAAAAATATTATTATTGTTGATCAGTTTTATAGTTTATCATTTCTTAGAAGAAAATCATCAATTTGTATCAAACTACTCGTGATATTGCAAACTAATTACTTTTATATTGAGTTTAGATATTTTTTAACGGCATAAACGTATTTTTTTTTTTTTTTGTAAATTTTTCTCCAAGGGACTATCATCACGTGCACTTTGATGAGACAGGTGTGTGTGATTGCACATGTAAGGGGATCGATTATTGAGACATAAAAGTAAACACAATTGTGACAGGTGTGCGTGCACATGAAAAACACGTATTTAGTTAGTGGTCTGATTCTATTAGTTTGATAAACCATATTTACATACAATTCCATTAAAAAAAAAGTGTTTGATGAAAATAAATTGTATACTGAGTCCTGATTCATTAACCTATGCAAACTGAGTCTTCTTGTAATGTCCCAAAATTTTGGACAACTAGAATACAGATTAATTCAAATTTAACTATAAATAATCAGTTTTATATTGATACTGGAGTTAGAAAATTAAAAAATGAATATATGGTTTTGAGTACGAATTGAATTCAATATCTAATTCAGATTGGTTGGTTGAGAATCAAATATTTACTGTTGAATATTTGAATTTAAATTGATTGGATAATTGAATTGGATTTGGAATTCTACTAAAAAATATAAACGATTTAATGTGAAAATAAACATTATTGACATTAAATAAATTGGAGATTTTATTTATTGAAATATATGGAAAATTGGCATGGATATGTGCGTATTTGTGTATATAAAGAAATATAATTTAATGTTTCAATTTGGGAACGAACAAGGTCATTGGTGAACAAACAGAATTAAATCGGTGAACCAATAAATAATTTAAAAGTTTAAATAACATTGTAAACAGACAGAGTCGGTTTACAACCAGAATAATTTTATTGGATTCAGAACACGAAAACGAAGCGGTATGTATATTTTTTGTCGCATTAGGAGATTATGTTAGCAGTACGAAATTAGAGCGGTACGTGGTTATTCGGGGTAAAATATAATATTAAATTAAAACCAGTTATAACCTACACCAAATAAAATTGCGCCAACCTCTTCCTTATACACACGGCTACATAAAACCCTATGATATTACTTTGTTCTTATCTTCCCCCTTTCTGCTTCTATAAAATACGCAAATCCCTCATTTCTTCTGACAACAAAATCATTCATTCTATTTCATTTTAAATGGCCGAATTCCCCAAATTTCTCCAGCCTAAAATCTATTCTTCCCCAAATCGCATGTAAACCAATAATGGCCGAAACCCTTTATTTCGAATTGAAAATGATGGCCACCACCTAATTTAGCTATTCATTTCAGTACCGGCATCAATCGGAACCCGTTCCACCTCCTCGACATCGCCAATAGGGCACGCTTCATCGCCTTCGAGCTTCGATGCCGTCAATCTTCGAAACCCCGCGGCCAAACTTGACGCTGATCGAAACCCGCCTTGCCGGTCACCAAAGCTCGTCGCTTGCGTCGCCATGTTCAAAGTGAATTTTTTTAACACTCACGATTTACTTAGTTCGAGAATTTTAACTTCAAGTACTAAAACTGAAATGATTTGATTGTGCATAAGTTTCGCTCTTGCGTGATTGATGCCGTAAGCCCTTGTTTGATTCCTGAAATGATTTGACTTGTTCCTTATCTTGAATTGTTCTCGTGAACCTTGGGATGATTTAGAACCTGTGAAGCAATCTTTGATATCTGGAAACCAGTTCTACTGGAAATTTATTTTTCATGCCAAACTCAATTACTGTGATTTCTGGAACTGAAATTTTATATGCATTAATACAGAATGCTAAATGAGCATGAGCTATTACAGATTGAGACTCTCATTATGTTGGTTGAATACTGCTTGATTTAGTAATGCAAAATTTATGAACACAACATAGAGAGTTAATTGTATTTCTTTTATTTTGGTTGGTGGAAATATGGAAAGACTTGTGTTCATAACTAAACACCAACCATTATTGAATAAGTTGAGACTGGAGAGTCTGGAGGCATATGTTCGAATATTTGAAATAGCAGTTGTGTCTAAGTTTATTCTGTTAGAAGCTTTGATGATGCCTCTTAATCTTTCAGTCTCTGTCTACAATTCGTTGTGTTTTAAAAGAACCAGTTGTTAATAAATATTAAATACTTATCATCTTATGTAAAATAGTGGTAAAATGAACACCCAGGAATTATACTGGCAAATTGGCAGATTGATGAATAGGAATAGAACTTTCATATTGATATCGATGGATACATGTTGTTATAGTCTTAAACTAGTGACTAGTAGGACATTGTCAATAAGGTTATTATTTTTAAAACAGAAATACTTTGCACAGTCGCGCAAAGGTTTTTCTTCATTCATCAATAATCGTGCTTCCTCTTCAAGGATTGGGCGTGCCTCTTTTTTTGGTAAGGATTTCAGCTTCGTTTTTAAAGTATTTTTAATCTAAGTTTAAATTAAATACGAATATAGATTATGGGTTTGATGTTTCTATTTCTTCGTTGATTGTTTTTTCAGATGATTGGATTTAAATTGCATGAGTTCGATTTTTTTTTTGAAAGGCAATTATTCTTTATTATCACCAAGTAAAACAAACTTACATCAACCAATTTACAAGACACAACTCATTATACAATCTCTTTATACTGCACAGTATTAAGAAAAAAAAACTATAAGAAACAGAAAAAACAGCATAAAAAACTTAAAACTGCAGTAGACTACCTCACAAAACTGCAAACGACCTCCAACTAAGAAGAAACATATTCAGCGACAGCTACTAGTACCAAGCTTCATCAGCCTCTCATGTCTTCAAATTCCAACACCATGAACAAACAGGAGACAGTCAACCTTCAAGCAGAAAGCACCAGAAAATAACTACTTTCATATTTCATCAATACTGCGGATTTTCCTGGCGCGTCTCCTGTTAGATTTTGATTGACTACTACAACGAATTACATCCTCAATATCTTATTCTATTCCTTCATCTAAATCCTCAGCATTCTTCTTAGCCTTCTGACCTTTCTTTTTCTTACCCTTATTCTTTAAAGAAGATTTAACTGGAGGCTTATTATCATCAGTATCATCCCAAAATTTACCAACATGCTTAGATGTAGATGCCAAACCACTCTGAGTTGATAAGGAAGGTGGAGAATGAGGAGGCAGAATAAAATGATCAGGAGGTCGTAATTGAGAATAAGGAGATGCTGAAAGCACAACAGGAACTGAAAACGAAGAAACTGCAACATTACTAGCAGTATTACTACTGATAGTATTGCTAACAGTTTGTGAAGTCAAGCTCTGCTTCCCACTTGAATGTGATTGTAACACCCCGTATTTCAGTTAATGCTAAAATTCACTAATTGCAGAATAAATAATCTCAGATGCGAGAACTGGGGGAAACGGGCTGCGTCATTGCGTTCGTCTCGGAAAAATACGCAGAATAGAGTCCGAAATTTTGTAAATCGGAGTCCATATGGCCCAGTTATGGCCCAATGAAGTTGGCAGAAAAATCAAGTTAAAAACAGATTTAGAAATGCAAAACCAGATTTTGAAATTGGAGCCAGCGGGGCCAGGCGGGAAAGTTCCCGCCCTAGCCATGTCGACAGGCCTGTCGACTGGGGGGTCGACTTGCCTGTCGACTTGCCTGTCGACACGGCGTGTCAAGCCAGAGGGCCTGGGTGCACCAGGTCTGGTTTTCTGGCTAGGACTGGGCTGGGTTCTAGAGATTTCCTAAATCTGACGGACCTAATCTAACCTAGGGCTAATCCTATGGTCTAAAACACACCCTAATCCTATAAATACACCCTAATGCAAGCCTAATCCATACTAAAAATAGAAATGATGGCCTCATGCCGCCAAAATCAAACTTAAGAGGAGCCTCCACTAGTTTATGAAGGAAGTTGCAAGCTAATCAACCTCTAATCATCATCTTCTTCATATTTAGCAACTAGTTCTACTTCATAAGTTTGCTAATCTTGGTTTTGGTGAGTTTCTATCACTTTAACATCAATTGCTAAAGTAAGTAGATTAGGTGTAATGAGACTTATGGTCTTGAATGCGGATTAGTGAGTTTGAATCATTTGTAATGATATGCTACTCTATGTTTTCCTATGTTTATGCATATTTAATAAGTGGGTTTATGCATGTTTAATAAGTTGGTTTATGCATGTTTAACAAGTGGGTTTATGCATGTTTAATAAGTGGGTTTATGCATATTTAATAAGTGGGTTTATGCATGTTTAACAAATGAGTTATGCAAGTTCATATGCAAGTTATGTTTATGCTTAAATGCAAGTTTAACATGATATGCAAGTTATGCATGCTTATGCAAGTATGTGAATGCTTATGCAAGTATGTGAATGCTTATGCAAGAATGTGAATGCTTATGCAAGTTATGTGTATGCTTAAATGCATGTTTAACATGTTATGCAAGTTATGAGAATGCTTATATGCAAGTTCAACATGTTATGCAAGATATGTGTATGATAATATGCAAGTTCATATGCAACATGTTATGCAAGTCATATGTATGATAATATGCAAGTTCATATGCAACATGTTATGCAAGTCATTTGTATGATAATATGCAAGTTTGGGTTAAATGTAGTTGGGTTAATATATGCTCATATATGCAAGTTGACATCCTCTTAACCCATGACAAAGTTATATGCTAAGATTTGGTTAAACCCATGATATTTGTGATGGATCTTCCCCTTATTATGCCATGAAATAACAACGATTTACGTGGGGAACGATGGGGTTAATAAATATGTTAATAAAAGTATGATTGGGTATGAATAAGCATACCATAAAAATAAATTAACATAAGTGGGAATTTACCTATTGAGTTAGGTCTACCCCATGGGAATTTACCTATTGAGTTAGGTCTACCCATGTTACGAAAAACTTGATATTAATTAGGGATAATTAATATGGAGGTGATTAATTAGGTGTAATTAATCGACTAAGACACGAGGTTGGACTCATTTGTAGTGTAAAACTGCCCGGACCCTACCGGCTTAACCAGTTGCTACAAATGTCAGCCCAATGTGAGAGGTCTTAGCCATAAATTAAATACGTGATTAAAGTAAAGACACGAGGTTAGACTCTGTTATGACGTAAGACTGCCCGGACCCTACGGCTTAACCAGGCGGTCATAACAGCCAGTCTAATGTGGGAGGTCTTTATGGGAGATCACGGTCTTAATTAATTAAGAAACACTTAACCATATTAGCATGTAGTGGGACATGGGGGGTTAAGTGGGTGCCTTGGGTGGCATGTGGAAATTTAGTGGTTGCCTTGTGTGGCAATAGAAAATACGATTAGAATACTTAACCAAGTTGAAACATGTAATTAAACATGATTAAAGGGTTAAGTGGGATACACTAGATAAAAAAGGGACAAGCTTAGGTGGGTAGCTTGTGGGGGCCCATTTCAACCAGTAACCCATATGTATCTTATTGGGCTCGACCCATGTCGAGGACGGGACACGCGTACTGAGCTTGACTATAAGAGGCCAAAACGGGTTAGCGGTGGCAACGCAAGTCCAACGGGTTTCATATGCGTGTGTGGACCCGGGCTGGTAGGTAAGACGTTGTTGCATCGTGTAGATATAAGCCGTGCACCGTTAATTATATCGGGTTGCCACTTTGGGGAGTGATACACCCCACTGTGGGGCCGGCACGGGTATCTACGGTAGGGAGCCGATCACTTGGGAGTAGTGGGTACACCTAGTGGAGATAGGGGCAGACGGCACCTATGTAGTCAGCTAGGGGTACGCGAAACTACTGGGTAAAATTACTAAGTACACTTAGTGGGATCAACCTTTAAGTAGGAATTGCCCTTGGGTGGGTAGAACTGGTGTGGTGCAGTGTAGGAATTACCCTTGGAAGGGTAGATCTGGGGTGGTGCAATGTAGTAATTATCCTTGGGTGGGTAAATGCGTCTTTTCAGTTATCTTAGTTTATCCTAAGTCTACCAAGCTACTTAGTGTAGCCATTCATCCCCAGACATTACCGTATGTCAAGTTTATGTCTTCTCTGGTTACTTTAATGATTGTATTGTTAAAGTTATAGGACTCGCTCAGACTTATGTCTGACCCCTTTGTTTTTATCTTTTTCCCAACCCTCAGGTTCTCAGAGTGGGCCCAGTACGATTGGAATTTGATCAGGCTGCTTTTATTACTCTCTTGGAGCTTGGACCCTAGATGTAGAGCTCAGCTTACCTTTTTTTCTTTTATGGCTATCAGTTCATGTATTGGGATCATGTATTTTTATTTAGCAAGAATGGATATTTGTACTTAACTCTTATTATGGTTTTGTAATGTAACCAGACATGTTTTACTTTCCGCTGCATTGAAATGTTGTTTTAAACTTTCAAGTATTACTTATATCTGTCTTGCTGTAATTTCTCTGTTCTATATTCACTAAAATACTCCGCCGATGTTATGGCATTCCCTTAGAGAGTGACCGTAGCGGGTGTGGGGTGTTACAGTGTTGCTCTTGTTATAGCTGAATTATTGGCTAGAGCAGACGAACTAAGGCTATAAGAGGAAGAACAAGACTTAGAGACAACAGCAGCTGAATTCGAAATAGCAGTTGAACCTGAAGATGAACTGTTAGCAGCAAAAGATGCATCCCCAAACACAGTACCTTCAAACAAGTTTCCAATTAAAGAATCTTCCTCAGACTCTACCAAAGCATTTTCCTGTTCTGATTTTCCTTTAGTATTAGAAGCTTCACAATTCAGACCATTTATCTCATTACGATCAGAAGTATACACATTTGAATCATCTAAACCTCTTGCTAGATTAGCATCATCGACTAAGCCATCAGAATTCAAGACATCAAAATGATTAGCATTTTGATCACCCAAATCCATAGCAGTATTCACATTCTTAGGACAACCCTCTTTCATCCTCCATTCCTTCTTTTTCTTTGGATGAACATAAGTCCATTTGTTGTTATTTACAGCAGTATGAATTTCCTTATTATATCTACCAGTGTTTACACATTTGGCTGATAATCCTCTACATCCTCATAAACCTTATTATCATTTTGCTGCTTAATATTAGGATTTGCTTCACAAACAATAGTGTCATGTCCAAAAGCCTTACAATAAGTACAAATTCTAGGCTTCCAGACGTAACTTATCTTCACCGAGGGGCATTTATCTCCAAAATCATCAATTACTATTGAATCAGGAAGTTCATAATCAGGAGAAATCTCTACTAGAGCTTTGGCATATCGAAACTTGTTTAATCTTTCTGTACTCGTATCATAACAAGTTAATTGACCAACATGATTCACCAACCAATTTATACCAATCAAAGTCCATAGAAGCATATGAATTCTATATAAATGAATCCATACAGTGACTTTCTTTATCTATTAATTGAATTTCCAGAAGAAGGGTCCCAAATCGATATGATGAACATCCTACCACGAATAAAAATTGGATCGGCATGTAGGATTTTCTCACAATCAGCCTCATTAGAGAATTTAAAGTAAAACATATAACCATCGGATATAATATCCACATCTCCTGTTAATCTCCAACGATTCTTTAAAGAATTAGAAACAACATGATAAGAAAGTGTACCATCGAGAAAGAATCCAACCAGATAGTTACTGTAACAACCCGTATTTTCAATAACCTATTATAACATGAATCGAGGCAGAATTTAATTTAAAAATCTGAATCAAGGGAAACGGGCTATGCCATTGCGTTCATCTCGGAAAAATACGCGAAATAGAGTCCGAGTTTTCGAAAATCGGAGTCCGTAAGACCCAGTCAAGGCCCATTGAAGTTTTCAGAAAATTCCTAAAGAAAAACAGATTTAAATTTTAAATTAAAAAAAAATAAGGGATAGGGCAAACTGGCGCAGGCGGGAAACTTCCCGCCAGGACCCGCATGTCGACAGGCCAGTCGACAGGGTCCCTAGGGTGTCGACAGCCCTGTCGACAGGGGGTAGCCAGGCAATGTTGCCTGGCGCACCATTTTGATTTGGGCTGGGTTGTATGGCTTGGTTCTAGAGAATTCCGAAATCTGACGGGCCTAAACTATCCTAGGGTTAATCCTAGGGCTAAAAACACTCTAATCTTCTATAAATAAGCACCTAATCCTACCCTAAAACCCCATTAATCATTCTAGCAACCAAACTATGTCAAATTGATTTCTCAAATGGCCTCCACTTAAAAACCCTAGCCTCCAACCTCTTCATGTATCATTCCTATGAAGATTTTGATGTTCATACAAGCATTTCTAAGTTGTATGAATGATCATTAGCTTGCATACATCATCAAGTTGCAAGTTTTGTTTGCTAAGCTAGTGTTTTTGGGTGTTTTCTTATTGGAGCTTTGTTTTGGGGATTTATGCTTGCATAAAAAGGGCTTCTCAATCTTTATTAGGAGATTTGTGTCTTCATAATAGTTGTAAGCCCTCTTACCTTCATTTTAGAAACTCTAAAGTTAATATGTGATGAAAGTTGGGATTTATGCATGTTAATGAGTTATGCATACTTATGCGAGTTCACTATGCTATGTTATGCATGTTTAATAAGTTATGCATGCTTATGCGAGTTCACTATGCTATGTTACACAAGTTTAACAAGTTATGCATGTTTATGCAAGTTCACTATGCTATGATTTGCAAGTTTAACAAGTTATGCATGTTTTTGCAAGTTCAATATGCCATGATTTGCAAGTTTGACAAGTTATGCATGTGTATGCAAGTTCACTATGCTAAGTTATGCAAGTCCAACATGTTATGCATGTTTATTATGATATGTAAGATTCATCATGTATGTTGTGTCAAGTTCCCTCTTTTTATCCTTTATGCGTTATAACGAATATGTAAGCGATAGAATGACGTTGGGGGGTTTGGGTAAAACTTAAAATACATGAAAATATAAGATTGGGAATTTACCTATTAAGTTAGGTCTACCCCTTGGGAATTTACCAATTAAGTTAGGTCTACCCAAGTATTTGTTAAACTTGTAATGATGTTTTGAAAGTGGATATGACACTTAGAAAACATAAGTGTGGCCAACTCGAGGTTGGGTTGAGTTTGTAGCGTAATTCTACCCGGAACCGACCGGCTTAACTAGTGGCTACAAACAATAGGACCCAATGTGAGAAGTTGGTCATGTGGTGCCAAAAACCCGAGGTTAGACTAAGTTGTGGTGTAAACCTACCCGGACCCGCCCGGCCTAACTAGTAACCACAACAAGGTCTAATGTGAGAGGTTAAGGTGCATTAAATTAATTAATGCCTCATGATTAGGGTTAAGTCAGGGTCCACTAATACTTAACCAATTTGGGGATTCGAGGGATTGAAATGGGGTTAAGTGGTGAACTGTTGGTTACACTTAACTAGTTTAATCCATGATTAGTGAAGGGTTAAACCACACTTAACCCTCTTAGAAAACCCTAGCAACGTGGTCTGTTCTAACAGTAATCCCAGTTTGGTATCATTCACAACCCTAGAAGCTAGGCTAGGGCGGGGCACGATTACTGGACGGATGTAAGCGACCAAAAGGCGATGGCTGAGTGGTACAGCGGTGCGGGTCCAGGCGGGCTACGGATGTGCACGTAGTCCGGTGTTGGACAAACTCGAGGCACGGGTACCAGTAGGTTAGGGCTGTGCATTATTGCTTAAGTGTCTGGGGTTGACACCCGAGGGCTTGATACACCCCAAAGGTGGACCCAGCACAGTCTAACTACAACCATATGTGGGCCATATGGACACCAACACTTGACGTGTTAGGTTTATAGGGAGCCGATCGACTAGACCGTTGGGCTGGGCCTTGTATTAAGGCCACCTCATGTTATTGGGCCAAAGTTTGGGCTGAGGGATCAATACCTGTTATGTTAGTTGCTAGTACACTATGGTGCAAGGTTTAATCTTCTCTATGTGATGACACCTTTATCTATTGCCAGTATGTTCATCTCAGTTTCCCTCATGATGTTAACTTTATTAGTTTATAGACTGATCGTAGTAGGGCTTACCAGTCTTTTTGACTGACCTGTTTTCTTTCGCTTCTTTTCTTCCGTTCCCCCCCCCCCAGGTTCTCAGGGAGGGAATAGTGGTGCTTAGCTTGGATCGCTTGCTTGTTTGCTGGATAGCTCATGTATGACTGGACATTGAGCTCGCTATGGTTTATCATCTTTATTTTGGGGATAGCACTATGTATTTCAGTATTTCTGTTATGAGGTACTAGACATGTTTATTTTGGCAGTTGACTTTATGATGTACTAAACTTGTTTTGAGATGGTTTGAGATATTCCGCTGTTTTATTCTCACTTACTCTGATATATATATATATATATATATATATATATATATATATATTTATGTTCCTGTTCTGCCTTGATATATCATTATGCATGCTTACCCAGTTCTAACACTCCCCAGAAGCTAGTGCTCCCGAAAGAGTGACCCTAGCGGAGGTGGGGTGTTACAAATTTGGTATCAGAGCATAAGGTTTACAAGAAAGAACAAAAAGTTTTTAAAAGACTTTTGAAAAACTATTTTCAAAACAAGTATAAAGTATCTTCCAAAGAAAAGTCTATTATTTTAAAAGGTTATTCCCCAAAAAGCCATTAGCGTTATCCTTCGTTCCCTTGACCTAATCTTATCTTATCTTTCGTTTCAGTATGGCTGAGAATTTTGCCATCCCGGATGGAGTAAACATACCACTCTGGTATAGGAGACTTCTAGAAGCTAGGGCGGTAGCTGGCCCAGCAAACCCTACTCCCACTCCTCCTCCTGTAGTTGAGAATCCTCACCCTAATGTCCCTCCTCCGGTGGTTCCTGTTCCTCCCCCTCCAGTTGCTGAGGCTCCTCTTCCTCCTCCTCCCCCTCAGCATCCTCAGGTTGAGTTCACGAAGGTTTGTAAAGACTTCAAGGCGATGGGAGGCAAGAATTTCCTAGGCACGGAATCTTTTGTTGAAGCTAGGAATTGGCTGAAAGATACCGAGGACTTGTTTGCTATTTTTGGAATTGATGACGAGAGGAAGATCTTATTGACAGTGTGGCTTTTGAAGGACGAAGCAGCCTATTGGTGGGAGGTCACCAATGGGACAAGGCCCGTCGAGACTTGGGCCGATTTGAGGACTAGATTTGTGGCCAAGTTCCTATCTGCTGCTGAGGCGAATTTACAGATGGAGAAGTTCATTGCATTAAAGCAAGGTGATATGTCGGTCAAGGAGTATGTGAACAGGTTTAATCAGCTGGCCTGTTTTGGTTTAGATATGGTAAACACTCCTGAGAAGAAGGCTCTTCGATTCGCTAGAGGGTTGAATGAGCCACTGCAGGGCTTGGCGATGTCACATATTCCGCATGGAGCTACTTTCGAGAGTTTGGTCGATATGGCTCTACTTTAGGGTGATGGAAAGAAGGAGGTCAAGTCGAGTGATACTCAAGCAAAGAAAACTGATTCTCAGGGAAAGGCAATCAAGGTGGTCAAAGCAATCAGGGGAATCAGAGCAAGAACAAGAAGGGGAACAACAACAAAGGCAAGGGAAAGTGCAACTACTGTGGTGCGCCTGGACACTTTGCTAAGGATTGTAGGAAGAAGAAAAGGAAGCTTAGTGGTGGATGTTTTTCCTGTGGTGAGACTGGACACTTCAGCAAGGAATGTCCGAAGAAGAAAGGGCAGGCGGGACCTTCAGGAGGGCAAGTTCATGCTCTCAATACCGCTACAGTTCCCGATCGAGGTAGTGTTTCTGTCGAGAACCTTGTTTATATTTCCGATCTTCCGGTTCGTACCTTGTTTGATTCTGGTGCATCACATAGCTTTATTTCATCTAATCTTGTCGATAGTTTGCACCTTAGTACTAGCTTAGTGGATGATCCCGTTTGTGTTTCGAATCCCATTGGGGGTTCTGCTCATTTATCTATGATATGTGAGGATCTAAGGATCTCTATACTCAGTGTAGAGTTCTTGTGTAGTGCGTATGTTCTTGGTTTCAGGGGATACGGATTGATATTGGGCATGGATTGGCTGTCCAGATATGGAGCCATTCTTGATTGTGAGCATAGGGTTGTGAGGCTTGTGACTCGCCTTGGCAACACCCTAGAGATTTCATGCAATCCGAAGGATCCCGTCATGTTGTGCTATCTTGAATCTCTCGACTCGTCAGAGGAAGCCCTTCAGTCTGTAAGGGTGGTCCGAGATTATCCAGATGTTTTTGAAGAAGTTAAGGGGTTGCCCCCTAAACGAGAGATTGATTTTCGCATTTATCTGGTAGATAATGCTAAGCATGTTTCTTTGCCCGTTCGGCACATGGCTCCGCGTGAGAGACGGGAGCTAAGCAAGCAAATAAAGGAGTTGCTTGAGAAGAACTTCATCAGACGAAGTATATCCGAATGGGAAGCGCCTGTGGTATTTGCTACTAAGGCAGATGGTTCTCTTCGACTCTGTGTGGACTATAGAGAATTGAATAAGCTGACTAAGAAGAACAGACACCCGTTACCGAGGATTGATGATCTTTTCGACCAGCTCGTTGGTGCTTCTGTTTTCTCTCAGCTTGATCTTGCTACTGGATTTCATCAGCTCAGAGTGGCTGAAGATAGTATAGACAAGACTGCATTCAGAACTCCAGATGGATTCTTTGAATGGCTTGTTATGCCGTTCGGCTTGACGAATGCACCCGCATATTTCGTGGACTTGATGAGTAGGGTGCTTCGGGAGTTCTTGAATAAGTTTGTCGTGGTCTTCGTAGATGATATTTTGGTCTTCTCTAAGGATGAAGAAGAGCACGCGAGGCATCTTGTAGAGGCGATGGATACGCTTAGAGCACATCAGTTAAAGGCCAAGTTCTCCAAGTGTCACTTTTGGAGAAGGGAAGTTAGATTCCTTGGGCATATCGTATCCAAGCAAGGCTTAGCGGTGGACCCCGCTAAGGTGGTTGCGGTTCAGGATTGGAAGACTCCAAGGAATGCAACCGAAGTAAGAAGTTTTCTAGGTCTTGCAGGGTTTTACCGGAAGTTCATCAAGGACTTCGCGAAGATATCCGCTCCTCTTACTAAGTTGACGAAGAAGAACTTAGTTTTTGCTTGGGATATGGACTGTGAGCTTGCTTTTCAGAGACTCAAGAGAGCCCTTACCTCAGCACCAGTTCTAGCTTTACCCGATGGTGGTAAGATGTTTACCGTGTACACTGATGCTTGTGGCACGGGATTGGGCGCCGTTCTGATGCAAGAAGGCAGAGCTATATGTTTTGGTGGTAGGCAACTTAAGGTGCATGAGAAGAATTATCCCACTCATGATCTAGAGCTGGCAGCGATAGTATATGCACTCAAGGCTTGGCGTCAATATTTTCTGGGAGAGAGATTTGAGCTGTATACTGATCATAAGTCTTTGAAGTATCTCTTTTCACAGAAGGATCTGAACTTGAGGCAGCAAAGGTGGATGGAATTCTTGGCGTCCTACGATTTTGATATAGCCTATACCCCTGGCAAGGGGAATGTTGTAGCGGATGCGTTGAGCAGAAAAAGGTTGACACTAAGTCCTTTATTTGTTGAGATGAAGAATTTAGAGTTCTTGGCAACCTTTGATTTCTCTTTGGCAGTTGAGTCGATGACTGGTTCTTTAGCATCTCTTGAGCTCAGGCCTACCCTTCTGGATCAAGTTGGGGCTTCGCAGAAGGAAGACCCTCAAATAGTTGAGATTATGGATAAGCTGGTTCGAGGAGAGACGTCTAGTCATCTCGCTCGATATTCTATTGATGACAAGGGTTGGCTGAGGAGAGATGGAAGGTTATGTGTCCCCATGGTAGAAGATTTAGTAAGAAAAATTCTGGAGGAAGCGCATCGCTCTAAGTTGACCATACATCCAGGCGGGGATAAGATGTACCAAGATATGAGGCGTATTTTCTTTTGGCCTGGGATGAAGAAGGATGTGGCGGAGTTTGTCTCTAGATGTATCATTTGCCAGCAAGTTAAGGCCGAGTCAAAGAAGCCCGGTGGGCTATTGCATCCTCTGGACGTTCCACTTTGGAAGTGGGAGAGTATCTCCATGGACTTTATTTATGGGCTTCCAAGGTCAAGGAAAGGGAATACGAGCATTTGGGTTATTGTGGATAGACTTACGAAGAGTGCTCATTTTATTCCGGTAAAGAGCAAGAGGACAGCATCTTGGCTAGCGTCTGTATATCTTCGTGAGATTGTGAGACTTCATGGAATCCCCTCTAGTATTGTCAGTGACTGCGACCCAATCTTTACAAGTCAGTTCTGGAATAGCTTGCAGGAGGCCTTGGGCACGAGGTTGAATCTGAGTACTGCTTATCACCCACAGACGGACGGTCAAACCGAAAGGGTGAATAGAATACTCGAGGATCTGTTGAGGCTTTGTATTTTGGACTTTGGTGGTACTTGGGAAGACCGTCTTCCTCTTATTGAGTTTGCATATAATAACAGTTATCAGGCGAGCATTGGGATGGCACCATTTGAGGCTTCATATGGGAGGCCGTGCAAGTCACCTACATGTTGGTGGGAGACTACAGATAAGCTTATACTTGGACCTGACATGATTAGAGATACATCCGAGAAGATCGAGTTGATTAGAAGATGAATGAAGGCGGCCCAAGACCGACAGAAATCCTATGCTGATAAGCGAAGATCTGATTTGGAGTTTGATGTAGGGGATATGGTTTTCGTGAAGGTTTCTCCTTTGCGGAATGTGGTCCGATTTGGAGCCGTTGGGAAGTTAGCCCCGAGATTTGTTGGACCATTCCCCATTGTTGAGAGGATCGGGCAGATGGCTTATAGAGTGAAGTTGCCCGAGAAGCTTGCCGGAGTACACAATGTTTTTCATGTCTCGCATCTCCGGAAGTGTTTGCATAAATCAGCAGAGATTGTGGAGCCAAGTGTTTTGGAAGATGTGGAAGTGGAGAAAGAAGCTACCTTGAGGAGAGCTCCGATTCGTATCTTGGGGACGGAGACCAAGAAGCTAAGGAATCGAGAGGTCAAGTTGGTGAAGGTTCAATGGGGTGAAGCCGAAGAAGACGCAACTTGGGAAACCGAGGAGAAGATGCGTGGGCTTTATCCATTCCTTTTTGAGGGTACACTCTCAATCTCTTTCCTTTTGTTAGCATATCTTTCTCTTTGCTACCCATATTTATCTAGTTTATCATGTTAATCTTGTCATGAGAACCTTAGGTAGAAACCCTTTGGATGAAACATGTGTTTGAAACATGTTATGCTTGATGGTTGCAAGTGGTTGCAAGTGTTTGCAAGTGGTTGCTCGTGGATGCATTATACACGATTAGGCACTAGATCGGCTCGCACACTCCTCATATTGCATATGCATGAGTGTTTATGCTTACTCATGGATGGAAATTGTGTGTTATCACATGGATGTTGCATATGGGTGTATGTTATGTGCACACATGTAGATATTATACATTATGTTAGGGATTTGCATACATATGGATACATTTCACTAACATATTTTGCATTGATCTTTGCATTAGATAAGTACATATACACACACCTTTGCATATGTTCATACAGCATTTAGAATCTTGTAAGGACAATGGTTGCTCGTGGATGATGTTTTGAGTAGATGGATGATTGGATGGTAGGATACGTTCTTCCTAACTTGAAGATTTCGGGGACGAAATCCTTTAAGGAGGGGAGAATGTAACAACCCGTATTTTCAATAACCTATTATAACATGAATCGAGACAGAATTTAATTTAAAAATCTGAATCAAGGGAAACGGGCTATGCCATTGCGTTCATCTCGGAAAAATACGCGAAATAGAGTCCGAGTTTTCGAAAATCGGAGTCCGTAAGACCCAGTTAAGGCCCATTGAAGTTTTCAGAAAATTCCTAAAGAAAAACAGATTTAAATTATAAATTAAAAAAAATAAGGGATAGGGCAAACTGGCGCAGGCGGGAAACTTCCCGCCAGGACCCGCATGTCGACAGGCCTGTCGACAGGGTCCCTAGGGTGTCGACAGCCCTGTCGACAGGGGGTAGCCAGGCAATGTTGCCTGGCGCACCATTTTGATTTGGGCTGGGTTGTGTGGCTTGGTTCTAGAGAATTCCGAAATCTGACGGGCCTAAACTATCCTAGGGTTAATCCTAGGGCTAAAAACACTCTAATCTTCTATAAATAAGCCCCTAATCCTACCCTAAAACCCCATTAATCATTCTAGCAACCAAACTATGTCAAATTGATTTCTCAAATGGCCTCCACTTAAAAACCCTAGCCTCCAACCTCTTCATGTATCATTCCTATGAAGATTTTGATGTTCATACAAGCATTTCTAAGTTGTATGAATGATCATTAGCTTGCATACATCATCAAGTTGCAAGTTTTGTTTGCTAAGCTAGTGTTTTTGGGTGTTTTCTTATTGGAGCTTTGTTTTGGGGTTTTATGCTTGCATAAAAAGGGCTTCTCAATCTTTATTAGGAGATTTGTGTCTTCATAATAGTTGTAAGCCCTCTTACCTTCATTTTAGAAACTCTAAAGTTAATATGTGATGAAAGTTGGGATTTATGCATGTTAATGAGTTATGCATACTTATGCGAGTTCACTATGCTATGTTATGCATGTTTAATAAGTTATGCATGCATATGCGAGTTCACTATGCTATGTTACACAAGTTTAACAAGTTATGCATGTTTATGCAAGTTCACTATGCTATGATTTGCAAGTTTAACAAGTTATGCATGTTTTTGCAAGTTCACTATGCCATGATTTGCAAGTTTGACAAGTTATGCATGTGTATGCAAGTTCACTATGCTAAGTTATGCAAGTCCAACATGTTATGCATGTTTATTTTGATATGTAAGATTCATCATGTATGTTGTGTCAAGTTCCCTCTTTCTATCCTTTATGCGTTATAACGAATATGTAAGCGATAGAATGACGTTGGGGGGTTTGGGTAAAACTTAAAATACATGAAAATATAAGATTGGGAATTTACCTATTAAGTTAGGTCTACCCCTTGGGAATTTACCTATTAAGTTAGGTCTACCCAAGTATTTGTTAAACTTGTAATGATGTTTTGAAAGTGGACATGACACTTAGAAAACATAAGTGTGGCCAACTCGAGGTTGGGTTGAGTTTGTAGCGTAATTCTACCCGGAACCGACCGGCTTAACTAGTGGCTACAAACAATAGGACCCAATGTGAGAAGTTGGTCATGTGGTGCCAAAAACCCGAGGTTAGACTAAGTTTTGGTGTAAACCTACCCGGACCCGCCCGGCCTAACTAGTAACCACAACAAGGTCTAATGTGAGAGGTTAAGGTGCATTAAATTAATTAATGCCTCATGATTAGGGTTAAGTCAGGGTCCACTAATACTTAACCAATTTGGGGATTCGAGGGATTGAAATGGGGTTAATTGGTGAACTGTTGGTTACACTTAACTAGTTTAATCCATGATTAGTGAAGGGTTAAACCACACTTAACCCTCTTAGAAAACCCTAGCAACGTGGTATGTTCTAACAGTAATCCCAGTTTGGTATCATTCACAACCCTAGAAGCTAGGCTAGGGCGGGGCACGATTACTGGACGGATGTAAGCGACCAAAAGGCGATGGCTGAGTGGTACAGCGGTGCGGGTCCAGGCGGGCTACGGACGTGCACGTAGTCCGGTGTTGGACAAACTCGAGGCACGGGTACCAGTAGGTTAGGGCTGTGCATTATTGCTTAAGTGTCTGGGGTTGACACCCGAGGGCTTGATACACCCCAAAGGTGGACCCAACACTGTCTAACTACAAACATATGTGGGCCATATGGACACCAACACTTGACGTGTTAGGTTTATAGGGAGCCAATCGACTAGACCGTTGGCCGGGCCTTGTATTAAGGCCACCTCATGTTATTGGGCCAAAGTTTGGGCTGAGGGATCAATACCTGTTATGTTAGTTGCTAGTACACTATGGTGCAAGGTTTAATCTTCTCTATGTGATGACACCTTTATCTATTGCCAGTATGTTCATCTCAGTTTCCCTCATGATGTTAACTTTATTAGTTTATAGACTGATCGTAGTAGGGCTTACCAGTCTTTTTGACTGACCTGTTTTCTTTCGCTTCTTTTCTTCCGTCCCCCCCCCCCCCCCCAGGTTCTCAGGGAGGGAATAGTGGTGCTAAGCTTGGATCGCTTGCTTGTTTGCTGGATAGCTCATGTATGACTGGACATTGAGCTCGCTATGGTTTATCATCTTTATTTTGGGGATAGCACTATGTATTTCAGTATTTCTGTTATGAGGTACTAGACATGTTTATTTTGGCAGTTGACTTTATGATGTACTAAACTTGTTTTGAGATGGTTTGAGATATTCCGCTGTTTTATTCTCACTTACTCTGATATATATATATATATATATATATATTTATGTTCCTGTTCTGCCTTGATATATCATTATGCATGCTTACCCAGTTCTAACACTCCCCAGAAGCTAGTGCCCCCGAAAGAGTGACCCTAGCGGAGGTGGGGTGTTACAGTTACTCCAGTATTTGAGACCTTCTTCCTTAACCAGATCCGGAATTGGATACTTCGAACCATCCCTAGGAATTTCAAATTGGCGAGGCTGATAAACTCCAACATTACGAGGAAGCGAGTAGAACAAAGAAGCATAGTCCGATTTTACAAAAGAAGGGAACGAGGCTTTCGAAGGATGCTCCAGATTAATGTCAGATGGATTTTGTTGCTGAGGAGAGGAGTTTACATAGGGAGGTGGAGGATCAGGAGGTTTAGGGGGAGAAGATCGCGATGGAAGAGCGGGAAAAAAGAGTCGAATGAGGTGGAAGAAGAAGAAGGAAAGGATTTCGAAGACGCAGCCGCCATTAGGGTTTCACCACCAAGTGCTATTCTATCAGGAGCCATATGAGTTCGAATTTTTATCAAATATGGGACTCAATTATAGCAGTGTGGAAAATTATTCAATTAAATTTTATAGTCTGTGGGCGAGAAATCCTAATATGTTTGTAGCGACCCAAACTTCCCGGCCGGCCTAGATCGAAAAAGAAGGCGAACTGCTTTGAGAACAAGACTAGTCGGAACAAAAACGACAGAACATTTCATTGTTATTACAACAATGTACATCAGAGTACAAGAATATAACAAAGTATGAATAAATATTACACATTGGAAAATATCAGAGATTTAAAATTACAATGCAGCGGAAAAAAATACATAACACAACTGAAAGAAATACACGGATACAGAGCTTTCCGAATATAGCTCCAGCTGTAAATCCAGTATCTTGGGAAAAAGAAATATCTACGAAAACCAAAACTACTAGCTGCCCGTGTGGAAAATAGGGGCACCCAAAGTTTAAGTTAAAACAATAAAATCCAGGTCAGTCATGGGAATGGTATGAGAACTAAAACAGTTGTTAATCTTGATTTTTAAAGTTAGGTAAATCACGGGACTACGCGTATAACACGGAACGGGTTTATCCCCCATGAATACCAGTGCATAAAACAAACTGCGTAATGCTAAAGCGAAAAATGAAGCTATTATAAGACTCAGGTCCCATCACACAATGCAACGCAAGACGGAGGATAGAGTTTTACCTTATAATAGCCAAAAATGCTTGGTACATGAAATTTCATATTTTATTATTACTATAATTGACGAAATAAATCTCAAATATAAATGTATCAATCACAGGCGGCGTAGGTACCATAATATTACGTAGCTAAATATGTATTTACAACTAAAATCGCAAATTTGCAAAATGGAATTTGGATTTCCATCTATGAACCAAGGCAAGGGATCATCCTCACCGATTTCGAGAAACTCTAGCAAATGCCTTAGGATCCCCCGCAGTGAACCCCTTGGATCTTCATGGCCGGTCATCCGTCGATGATTAGTTATACCATAAACTATATGTTAGCCGGTTCTATCGAACCCCCGAAATGGTCAGTCCAGTCGACCAAATCGAGAGCCATTTAAGGACTTACCACGCTCCTAGGTAGCTCGTTTATCTGGTATAATAGTATGCAACATCCACATAAGTAAACAGTCTGGGCTCCATACCATGACGTTACTCGTAGCTAGAACTAACATATGTCGATTTCCACGCAATCACTATCCCGTTTTTGGTTCACACCTGGGTGTGAAGCTCGCGAATTAACGCTACAAAAGGCTATGCTATTTAAAGCCGTGCTTTGATAATCAACCACAAGACTTTGCTTTTCAACAAAAGCCTTGATCCATGCATCTCGGCATGCCACACTGTCAATCCATACCGTACCACTGATTTCCACAAATATATAACCTCTAAGCTCGTACGTCTCAAAGAAGGGTGTTAAGCAAGAGAATAAATTCTCCTCCACCAAACAGATATATATTTAGCAGAGATCAACGAATACAGTATAAAGGAATCAATGTCAGACATACCATCCATTTGGAAGTCCGTTCTGGGTCTGAACGAAACCAAAGAACCTTATTCCTCGTCCCATATGTCCAATACAGGAGAGAGGCCCTCGCATGTCCAGTCAATCTCCAAGTACGTCTGGCCGATCACCACTTATTACCTTGTCTTGGGTGTACATACCAATCAAGACATCAGTAATCATCCAAACGATGTGATGATCTCCAGTCTTCAACCACCGTCTTGATCGTCGACTTATCATCGTATCAATTATTCAGAATGGGATAAACCCGGTCTTTCCGAATAACGCGCGTATCTTATAAACAAGTGCTATATAAACACAACATACGCCTCATTCCAATCCAAAATATTCTTTTATTCAAATATTATTTTCACAATTTAAACCAAATTAAGGTTTTCCAAACTAGTCGAGACTAGCGCACCTTATCGAAGTAATCATTTATTTTATTTCCCAATCCCAACCTATCCATCCCATGGAGCAAAACTGGTAATAGTCCATATCTAACACCACGGTGTTATCGGTAAAATTAATTACCATTTCACGATCAAATCTAATTGAAGATTTGACTATTGCCTGGAGTAAAACTGGTGGTAGTCCATTCTCGATCATTTCCTGAATATGATAATTTAAATTATCAAATTCTCATTTCAATCTAATGAAAGATTCATTAAAACTCCAATTAGTTTTATTCTTCCAACAATCATTAGTTAATGATTATTTAACTTTGGAAACACAAACATGCCACATCGACAATCTACACCGTACCACTGATTTCTTCCAATATATAACCTCTAAGCTCGTACGTCTCAGAGAAGGGTGTTAAGCAAGGGAATAAATTCTCCGCCACCAAACAGATATATATTTAGCAGAGATCAACAATACAGTTCAAAATACAATGTTAGACATGTAATCCTGTCTTTAACTGGGTTGAAGAACCAATGTCATTTAAAACACAGTTCACGATAAACCCAAAATCATATTCCATTAACTATGGAATCTTCACGGAAAACAAATCAATATATATATACATATATAATCGATATCAATTTTCGTATCCGACTAATAATATAAATGGAATAACAACAAAGCCTTTTAAATTACATATATATATTAATAGTCTTCCTCCACAGAAGCTCACTTCGATTATTACCAAATCGAATTCCATTCAATTCCAATTTAATATTTTGAATTGGAAAACTTTACTTTGGAAAATTTCCATTAAATCTTAACAAAAGATTTATAATTTCCAAATCACATTTCACTGTCAATCGGGTTAAAGAACAAATGTCGTTAAAAACACAGTTCACAATAAGCCCAATTCACATTCCATTTTATTCCAATTACTAAATATAACTGGAAACTCTAATAATCTTATTTAAAAGATTTATTCTTTTCACACGGGGTTTAAGAACAGCGTTATTTAAGACAACATTCATGACAAACCCAAAATCCAGTTTGATACTAAATACAGGGCTCTAAACAGAAATTATATCGACTTATATTTAATATCAAATTCTGAAACCAACACATATCGTATGGGGAATAACGATATATATATATATATATGTCTTCCAAATTCCTCCGCAATATCCGTATAGTTACGGAATCCAATATCGAAATATTCCAAGATTATTTCTATTCAAATCCATTTTAATATATTCATTGGAAAATTCTGGTTATTTTAAAACCCTTTTTCATATCCAATTTATTTATTTAAAAATCGTTGGATTTTCTATTCTCGTTATTAACTAGTTCATTTTGATGAAAATATATTTTTATCCTTACAAATGTGGAATTTTTCATCCAAATTACTTCCAAATCATTTATTATGATATTACACAAATTATTGATATTTTTAATAATTTTATCAAGGCCCGTAGAGTCGGTTTCCAATAACGGCACCGAACTGCATCGATAACGACCTTTTCCAAATTTGATTTGGACATAATTCCAAATCCAACCGTTAGATTTCAAATATCTTATATTCGTTGGAAAGCTCTTTTTGATACGAACCCAACGGTTCTGGTTTTAGGAGGATCCGACGGTCGGATCTCTTGTAATGTCAATTTGAAGTCAATGGTCGAAATTCGCGAACGGTCACCGCGCGACGCGTTCTATTCAGACATTAAATATATATAATATACATATATATATTTCGTTGATTTCCATTTGAAACGTATTTTATAAATCATTTTAAATTCGCTTTTAAAAACAATTCCCACTTTCATTTCAATTTTAAATCAAAATTGAATAATCCTTATCGTTATAATATTTTAATGATAATATTTTCAAAATGTCAGGTTTTGAAATCATTTCCTATTCGATATTCATTATAAAAATCAATAAAATTGATATAAATCCCTTTTGTGTTAAAATGGCATTTAACTACTTAACACGGCTTCACATTTCAATATTTTCGTGTCCATCCAAAACCGGACATCAAAATCATACTTGATTATTCACTGAATATTATTTTAAAATATTCGTTAATTCTGAACTGGAATCAGACTCAATCAATTACCATATAATTTTGATTTCATACATCGCATGTATACAACAATAACAACAAACAATCATTAAAAAATCATACAACATCCAGAGTGCATTTTACAACTATATAAGCATTAAAATAAATAAATAACGCTTATACAGTTTGTCAACCCATCGATTGACATACCGCTAATTATTGGGATCGGTGCATGTCAAATATCATCCTAATACCCGTGTGGGATTTTCAAACAACTAACACAGATTATTATTTGTGCAGTTGGGCGACGTGTAAAAATTATCATCCTAATCAAGATCAATTAAATAGGTGTAAATAAACAAACCGTCCAATTTGTAAATGAATATTTATTTTATTTAAGGAGAATTTTATACAGTTTATATAAATAATTTATATATCGCCTATATAAATAATTTATACAACGTATATATATATATATATATATTATTTACTCCATTTCTATATCACAATCACAATACACAATACAGTCAATTTTTCCCACAATACAATCAAATCACACAAATCATCCATGGTTTGTACAAAAAGTAGTGTCAGGAGCTACTAAGCCCCGTTCGCAACCTATTATATAATAACTGTAAAACAAATTGAGTGAGAGAGAGATCTCACATTGGTTTCCACTCCGTCAGTCTTTATGGGATGGTTTGGATTCCGTTTTGCTTCCAGTCAGTTCTATCGCGTAGCATTCTTCACCGTGATTCCAACGTAATCTGTTTCACGCGGTTTATATTAAAAATCACATTTTTAATACAGTGCTATTTATTTAAAAATCACATTTTTATATCGCTACTATATATATAAAAATCATATTTTTATCTATACTATATATGTATAATTTCATTTTTATCCAGTGTTATCTATATTTTTAAAACTGAAAATCAATGTTATTCAGATAAAATCTGAAAATAAAATCAATGCAAATTTATTTAAAAACAATCCTATTTTTATTTACAAAAACAATGCTATTTTTATTTACGAAAACAATGCTATTTTTATTTACAAAAACAATGATATTTATTTTTAAAACCAATGTTATTTGTTTTTAAAACCAATGTAATTTATTTTTAAAACCAATGTTATTTATTTAAAAATCTCATTTTTAAAACAAAGTTATATATATATATATATAAAGGGATAGGATCAGGGAGCCCCCCTGAATTTCAGCCCCTTATTTGCACCCGAACCACAGCCACTCATTTATATTAAAGAATGTGAGTGGAAAGTGAGAGAATGAGTGGAAGGAGAGAGAGTGTGAAATACTTGGTTGTGGTTGAGGGAATTTTGGGGTGCTGCACTATTTGGGGGGCTCTCGAACCTGCCCCACATATAAATCATATTTTTAAACTATACTATATATATTAATTTTAGATTTTTAAAACAAGGCCAATTAAAATAAATAAATAAAAGAAACTTATAACCTTTCTTCTTCACGGCTAAAACACTCCAGGCCATTGAAACCTTCGTCGATCTTCAACTTCACCGCGCGCCTCCCCTGTAACGACCCGGATTTTTGAGCGACTTTGGTTATCGACATAAGCTCGATGTCGATAACCAAAACATCAAAAAATCCCGGTAATTAATGAAAGAAATTAGAGGGTGAGAATAGATAAGATAGAAACTTAGAATAGAAGAAGAAGAAGTACAAAACATCAGAGTAACACGAACCTCACAGCGGAACGAATAACATATAATAGATAACATAACTTTGAAATATAACAGTTATGTATACAATAGCACTTATCAGAGTACAACACTTACAACACAGCGGAAATAAACTATAGCTATATGATCTTGACACCTCTTGCTCCAAGCTCTCCAAGTATATCTGTAAATTCCTGACAACTTGACTGCCCGTACAAATTTAGGCACCCAAGAGTTTAGGGAAAACAACAAAGTAAACTCCGGGTCAGTCATGGGACTGGTGTGAGTAAAACAGTTTAAACAGGTATATGAACAAGTAAACGATATCTCATAAGACCACGCCGCAGAACGGAACGGGTTTTTCCCTTATGAGAATTCAAAATATCTTTATATCAAAAACCTTTTGATATTATAATAATGTCTATGTACAAATAGATATCAACTAGCAGAAACACTTTCATCTCACGTTCTACATATATGGTATTCAATCAAAACCGCAAGCACGTATTGGGTAATGGATTTGCAACGATGACAAGGTATGGAACCACCTTCCGATCAGTGTACTCTAGGAACGATACACTGGAGTTCAACAAGAACATCTTGTAACTCAGCCACACATGACCGACCACTCATTTTGCTTGAGTGTATCGAATGTATATCACCAACGGTTGGGATCAGCAACCGTTTCCCGTATATATATATGAGACAGCATTGATAGATTAAAGAAGCAAATGAATATTCTCTAGATAGGTGATTATACACCCTACTTCGGTGCGACCGACTTAGCCATGCTGCCTGCCCGATTTCTGTCATTTACCGGTTGATGAGGCTAGAAGATACGCTTTATCATCACATCAGATTCACTTTGAATGCCACATCATCAAATCCATCCAATCACCGATTGACGTCCTCAACAATACATTATGTGTTAGCTAAAAGAAGTTTCCTTCTTCGCTTCCACTCTTGGTACGGTTGGAGAAATCAATATACGTGATCGTCTGGAAATACTCTGTCAGACATCTGTCCATTCAAGTCATCCAGGAACAGGATGAACCGAAGGCACTATTCAGTACATCCATCTTAGGCACTGTTATCTAAGACTTATACAATAGCCCTTGCACTTTACTCTGTCTTCAATTTTCTTTGGCGTATATGGTTCGCAACACTTATGCCAATACAGAGTGGTTCTTTGGATAATAATCCAAACGGTCTCTCCATATTAACAACGTTAAAATGGTCAAAACTTTGATAGTCAGTGATTTAACTATCAAATAAAAAATGTCCGTATGCAAGCAATGATCTTATTTCCAAATGGAAATTCTATCAATCAATCATCAATCATATATATATCTATATATATATATATATATTCATATTTCCTTATTTCAATATTTGATTTCGTTTTTGATTCTTTTTGGAAAACTGTAACACCCCACGCCCGCTATGGTCACTCTCTAAAGGAATGCCATAACATCGGTGGAGTATTTTGAGTGAATATAGAACAGAGTAATTACAGCAAGACAGATATAAGTAATACTTTGAAAGTTCAAAACATCATTTAAATTGCAGCGGAAAATAAAACATGTCTGGTTACATCACAAACCCATAATAAGAGTTAAGTACAAATATCCATTCTTGCTAAATAAAAATACATAATCCCAATACACGAACTGATAGCCATAAAAGAAAAAGGTTAGACAAGATGAGCTTTACATCTACGGTCCAAGCTCCAAGAGATAGATAAAGCGAACTGATCAAGGCCCACTAGCACTAGGCCCAACCTGAGGACCTGAGGGGAAAAAGATAAAAACAACGGGGTCAGACATAAGCCTGAGTGAGCCCTATAACCTTAACAATACAATTATTAAAGTAATTAGGGTATGATATGAACTCGATACGGTACCTTTGGGGATAATGACTACCCTAAGTAGCCAACAAACATAGGATGGACTATGATAACCGTAAAGACGTATCTACCCACCCAAGGATAATTACTAACTGCACCACACCAGTCATTCCTACTCAAAGGTTGATCCCACCCAAGGATTTAAAAGAAAGATATAACTAGTAGTTTCATGTACCCCTAGCTGACCACATAGGTGCCGTCTGCCCCTATCTCCACTAGGTGTACCCCACTACTCCCCAAGCGATCGGCTCCCTAACGTAGATACCCGTGCTGGTCCCACAGTGGGGTGTATCACTCCCCTAAAGTGGCAACCCAATACTATCAACGGTGCACGACTTATACCTACACGATGCAACAACGGCTTATCTACCAGCCCGGGCCCACACACGCATATGAAACCCGTTGGACTTGCGTTGCCACCGCTAACCCGTTTTGGCCTCTTATAATCAAGCCCAGTACGCGTGTCCCATCCTCGACATGGGTCGAGCCCACAAAGATTCAAATGGGTTACTGGTTGAAATGGGCCCCCACAAGTGAAACGACCCGCTACTTCCCCGTAAAGGAAAGCGTCGGATAGTTCGAGAACAAGCCACAACAGGACACATACAGAAGAACATTTCATTGTATATTACAACAATGCATCAGAATACAAGAATATACAGAGTATAAATGAATATTACATAGAAATATCAGAGATTTAAATTACATTTAAATACATCGCAGCGGAAAATAATACAATACACAACTAGAAGAGATATACGGATACAAAGCTTTCCGGATATCGTTCCAACTGTAAACCAGGATCCTGTGAATATAAATCTGCAAAACCAAAACTACTAGCTGCCCGTGTCAAAATAAGGGCACCCAGAGTTTAGGTTAAAAACAATAAACTCCAGGTCAGTCATGTGACTGGTGTGAGAACTAAAACGGTTATTAATCTTTATTTTTAAAGTTAGGTAAATCAAGGGACCACGCCGTATAACACGGAACGGGTTTCCTCCCAAGAATACCAGTGCATAAAACAAACAGCGCAATGCTAAATAAAGAAAAATGAAGCTGTTATAAGACCCAGGTCCCATCACACAATGCAACGCAGCCGAGGATAGGGTTTTCCCTTATAACAGCCAAAGAATGCTTGATACGGTTAAAACAAATCGTTTGATACTATAATAAGTGCATAGTGCATAAAACAACTTCAAATCATAAGTATCAATCATAGGCGGCATGGGTACCATATATCATGTCGCCATATATAGGTTTACAAATAAAACCGCAAATGTCACGTATTTGGAAATTGGATTTCCATCTATGAACCGAGGCAAAAGATAGTCCTCAACCGATTCGAGACTGCCTAGCCCGAGTCTCAGGATCAGAACGCATCGACCCTTGGATCGTCAGGGCCGGTCCACCGATGTGGATTAAACTTAAATCCTGAACAGTGCGTTTCGCCGCCCTTTGGGGCGTAAGCGAGCCAACGAATGACTCCATCGGACCCGGATCGTCCGATCTAACCGAGGCGCCTCACAATAGCAACAACCACATAAGTTAAACTCGTCAGGGCGTGTAAAACCACTGACGCCACTTCTAGCTAGGAGGAAACGCAGGCCCTCCCTGAGGTCCGTCTCCCGTTTTTGGTTCATACCTGGTGTGAAACACGCGAGGTAAACGTTACACAAAGCTACGCCACTAAGGCCGTGCTTTGATCATCACCACAAGACTTTGCTTTTCAACAGAAGCCTCGATCAATTGCCACTTAGGCATGCCACACAGGCAATTCACTCCATGCGTTTGATATCCATCAATATGTAACCCCTGAGCTCGTACGTCTCAGAGAAGGGCGTTAAGCAAGAGAATAAATTCTCCGCCGCCAAACAGATATATATTTTATAGAGATCGATCACATGGACTAAAATCCAATGTCAGACACACAGTCCATTTACAAGTCCGTTCTGGGTCTGAACGAAACCGGAGGCACCTAGTACCCCGCATATCCATCGATCTCCAAGTACGTCTGGACGATCACCAACTGTTTCCATCTTCTTGGGTGTACATCCCAATCAAGATCATCAGTAATCACCCAAACGACGTGAAAACTTCTGGTCTTCGACCACCGTCTTCATCTTCGACACCACGTCGAATCAGTTATTCAGAATGGGATAAATCCGGTCTTTCTGAATAACTCGCGTATATATTATAAAAGTGTTACACAAACACAACATACGCCTCATTCCAATTCAGTATATTCTTTTATTCAAATATTCCTATACTTTGGGAAAAGTTCCCATTAATTTTATCCAAGATAAATTCTTTAAATTTATCCTTTAATCTCCTTTGAATATCAATTCAAACTAGTCGGGATTAGCGAACCACACCGAAGTAATCATTTATTTTATTTCCCAATCCCAACCTATTTATCCCATGAAGTAAAACTGGTAGTACTTCATATCTAACACCACAGTGTTATCGGTAATTCAATTACCAATTCACGTTCAAATCTAATTAAAGATTTAACTATCGCTTGGAGTAAAACTGGTGATACTCCATTCTCGATCTTTTCAATCTATTTAAAGATTCATTAAAACTCCACTTAGTTTTAATCTTTAACTGGGTTAAAGAATCCGGGTCATTTAAAACACGGTTCACGATAAACCCAAAATCACATTCATTAATTATCAGGTTAAAGAACGAGTGTTATTTAAAACACTGCTCACGATAAACCCAAAAATCAATACCAATTCAATTCCAATTAAATATCGTTTAATTGGTACACTTCATTAAATCTAAATAAAGAGATTTAATCTTTTCTCCACTGGGTTCAAGAACAGTGTTAGTGAAGACACCATTCACGACAAACCCAAATCACATTTGATATTCAATACAAGGCACTGAATAGAAAATATATCGGCTTATATTCAATATCAAACTCTACGATTAACAAATGTCGTATTGGAAATAATGATATCAATATATCTTTCAAATTTCCATAACAACATCCGTATAATCACGAATTCTAACATCGAAATATTCCGAAGACAATTTCGATTCAAATCCACTCCAATGCAATCATTGGAAATTCTGGTTATTTTTAAAACCCTTTTCAAATTCAATTTATTTATTTAAAAATAAATAGAATTATATTTCTAGTTCAAAACTAGTTCATTTCGATAAAAATCTATTTTTATCTTTTCAAATATGGAGTTTTTCATCCCAAATCTTCACAAATCATTTCTTATGATTTTACACTAATTATTACTATTTTTAATAATTTTATCAAGGCCCGTACAGTCGATTTCCATCAATGGCCATCGAACTGCACTTACAGCGACCTTTTTCAAATTTGATTTGGACATAATTCCAAATCCAACCGTTAGATTTCTAATTTCTCACATTCGTTAGAAAGCTCTCTTCGATATGAACCCAACGGTTCCGGTTTTAGGAGAATCCGATGGTCGGATCTCCCGTTTTGTCTGTTTGAAATAAATGGTCGAAATTCACGAACTGTCGCGGCGCGGCGCGTTCTATTCAGGCCATTATATTATATATATAATATATACTTCGTCGATTTTCTATTCAAAACGAATTATATAAATAGTTTTAAAATTCGTTTCAAAATCTATTTCAACTTCCATTTCAATTCAAAGCAAAATTGAATTCTTCTTTATAAATTCGTTTCAAAGTTCATTTCTATTCAATTCAAATTTCAATTCAATTTGAATTCATTTCAATTCACTTTCAATTTGAAATCGTTTTCAATTCAATTCATTTCGAAATCGTTTTCAATTCAATTCATTTCGAAATCGTTTTCAATTCAATTCATTTCGAAATCGTTTTCAATTCAATTCATTTCGAAATCGTTTTTAAAATCGATATAAATATTGTTCACGTCAAAATGGCGTCAATCTAATCAACACGGCTTCATAAATTTCTATTTTCAAATATTCTATTTCAAATATTTCTATTTCAAATATTTCTATTTCTAAACTGGAATGAGGCCCAATCAATTACCATATAAAATTAATTATATGGATTTTCATACAACACATGTATATAATAGCATTGAAAAATAATCAACCATCAACCAAAGTGCACTACACTGTATAAGCATCCAATAAAGATATCTAACGCTTATAACAGCATGTCAATCAATCGATCGACATATTTAATCAATCAGGATGAGTGAACTTCAAATTTCATCCTAACACCCGTGTGGGGTTTCAAACAATCAAACACATATTTTATTTGTGCTGTTGGGCGATGTGTAAAATTTATCGTCCCAATCAATATCAGTCAAATCAGTGTACATAAACAAACCGCTGGTTTGTAAATGAATATTTTATTTTATTCACATCACTTTAAAAATTATATTTTTAACGATAAAACATTTTATTTCAACCTATGAATTTCTATTCCATTCATTTATTCAATAAAATGATATCTTTATTTTTCTAACATATTTTAGAAAATTTCGGCGGCATAACGGCACGATACTAGAAACGGGATAAGGCCTAGCCTTATCCCCGGTCTAGTGAAGGACCACGCCATTCACACATCAATCATATCAATTCATTTCACCACACAATTCAAACCAAATAATTTAATCAACTACACAACCAAACAATTTAACAAACAAGCCATCCATGGTCTTTGGATGACGGGTGTCAGGTGCTACTAAGCACCGTCTGCATCCTAGTATATATATATAACTAGAAAGATTAAATTGAAAGGTGAGAAGTTCTCACATAATGCTATCCTAGCTCCACGGCACTTCTTTTGCAGGAAATCTTCATCGCTATCGCATCTTCGTCATCTTTATTGCCCGTAGCCACTACATATATAAAAATCACATTTTTATATTTTGATGTCTTTAAAATAAAAATCACATTTTTATTTATTCACTTTCAATTTAAAAATCATATTTTTATAATCACTTCATATATTTAAAAATCGAATTTTTACTATGCTATTCAATATATAAAAATCATATTTTTACTATCTCGTTCTATGGATAAAAATTCTATTTCTACATTGCTACTATATAGACAAAAATTCCATTTCAAAAATAAAGTTTTCGCCTTTATAAAAATTACCACTTTATCTCAACGTATATAAAATAAAAATCAGATTTTTATTTCGCTACACATACAAAGATGATATTTTTATATTCTCTATCCTATAAAGATTATATTTTTAATACTTTAAAAATATAAAAATCATATTTTTAATATTTCTATATAGTAAAGATTATATTTTTAATACTTTAAAAATATAAAAATCATATTTTTACTTCTTCTACCCAATAAAAATTCCGCCTTTTCTATTTTAAAGTTTAAACCCTTTTTTCTATTTTAAACCTTTAAAATAAAATCAGTTTTAAAATTCCTTTTAAATCAGTTTTTAAATCTTAAAAAAATCAGTTTTTAAAAATCCTATTAAATCAGTTTTTAAATCTTAAAAAAAATCAGTTTTTAAAAATCCAATTAAATCAGTTTTTAAATCTTAAAAAAATCAGTTTTTAATTACTAAAAATCGAAATTAGTTTTAAACTCTAAAATAAAAATAAAATAAAAGTAAAAATAAAAATGCTTAATGTATGCGAAGATGGGGGGGGGGGGGCGTCGGCTTCGTCGGAGTTTGCAGGTCGGAGGGGGGTCGGCTTCGTCGAGGGTTTGCAGGTCGGAGGGGGGGTCGGCTTCGTCGAGGGTTTGCAGGTCGGAGGGGGGGGGGGGGTCGGCTTCGTCGAGGGTTTGCAGGTCGGAGGGGGGGTGTCTAGTGATGGGAAGAGGAGGCGGCGCTGTGGATGGTGGGGCGGCGCTCCGCCCCCCTGTCGCCCTTTCTCTTTTTTTTTGTTTTTTTTTTGTTTTTTTTTGTTTTCTTCAGAAATGAAATTCGAACATTGGGGGGTGGGGGCAGAGTTATTAAAGAGGTGAGGAGAGGATTATAATTTAATTTTAAATTTTTTTTTTTATTTTATTTTAATTTGTTAAAAGTTGACTTTTACCCACGACCTCGAAAAGAGGCCCACCGCCTGTCGTCCATAGCGTTTAACCCCCATTCCGAACACAATGGGGTATGTATCGCAAGCTGATTTGATCGTTACAATCAGTTTCCTTTTGAATTTTCATTTAAATCACTATATTGAATTTTAAACGCACGTTTCAAATTACCGGGGTCACATACTAACTAGAAAAATTCCAGAAAAATATTTTCTAGCTTCGTATTGACGATACGGTCCTAACAAAACTAGTTTCGTCGAATTCTGAGACCGTTTGAAAAATGGCCAATTTCCAGTCGATTAAAATCAACTGAAACTGGTCAAACGCGTTTTCCTTTGCCACGCTCACATATTGATTCGAAAAATTATGAAATTTAAAACCTAGCAATAACTTGACACTGCGGACCCAACAAAACTGGTTTCGTCGAAATCCGAGGTCGTTTGCAAAATGTCCATTTTTAAGGGCCTGAATTCCACAGCGACTATTCAGAATTTTCAACTGGACATATCTTTTGATTCCCGCTATGAACTTTTGATTTTTCGGATTCGTTGGAAAGATATTATCAATTAGATCCTATCATTTTTTGGTTTCACTAAAATCCGGATTGTTTTGCACCCGGTACATTCAATTGAAGTTTGAAATCGAATTATCGAACTACCGCGCCATTTTCAATTCTATTTATAATTATATATAAATATTTATATTCTAACGACGACGCGTATAATATATACGTTCGATTCTATTTAAAATAAATTTCTCGTTGATATTATTTAAAATAATTCATTTTAAATATCAAAATTCGCTAAAATTGCCAATATAAAAATTTTAAACTGGCCCAGATTTTCCGGGTTATTACAATCTCCCCCACTTAAAACTTTTCGTCCCCAAAAAGGAACAAAGTCGAAAGTGGTTTGATAAATCAATTCTACATTCGATCTGATTTCCATTCTCCAACTTTTCAGTTTCTGAGAATTTTCAAATTTTCAAAAATTTGGCTAACACCCTAAATTTTTGAAAAATTTCGCCATAACCTCCCCTGCACCAGGAGCATCGGGGAATTTCAAATAGCTTCCCCGGTCCTTCAGATCTCAAAAAGAAAAAGAAAAAGCCAAGCGGCTAGCCAATAGGCTCACAAAATCATCATCACCCAAACAAAACAGTAAATTATGTAGTAAACATGTACCTATTTGTCGGGCAAACAAATTTTATTCTTCGGCTTTAGCCTCCTTGCTATGACCTGTTCAATGTTAGTATATGTATATACAAGCAAATGCGACCAATTTTCAATACAATTCAATATTTGTTTCAATTAGGCTAAATGGTTCAAAATTATCAAACAATTAAACAAACAACACAAACATCAATCAATTAGTGAATTTAATGTTTCAAATTCATAATTTTGATACATATACAAAAATCAGATTTTTGATGCCAAATCACAACAATAAGCCCTATCTAATTTTGGTTCTCACACCAGTCAATTGGAAGTATATAGATATTACACGTTCGTCACTCGAATATAAATTCTAATGATGGAGCTCAATCATCAAAATCATCTCCGGGCGATTAGTGTGTAATTCTATATCGATCCAATATATCAAAACTTCGAATACACGCTAGCTAGGCGCATACGCAAAAATCTTTATATTTTGGATTGTCCTAATCAATATAAAATAAATAATCAAATACGAATAATTGATTTAAATTTTCAAAACAAAATTTGTTTTCATTTTAAAATATACTCTTCACACTCGTTCTAGGATACTACTGATCCTATCTCTAACGAGTCAATCCCATTGGATATTACTAATCCAATATCTGATGAATTCTTTCGTATGGTTCTAATGTGCCCTGTTCTCTGAGCTTGGTAAACCAAAGCTCTGATACCACGTGAAACGACCCGCTACTTCCCCGTAAAGGAAAGCGTCGGATAGTTCGAGAACAAGCCACAACAGGACACATACAGAAGAACATTTCATTGTATATTACAACAATGCATCAGAATACAAGAATATACAGAGTATAAATGAATATTACACAGAAATATCAGAGATTTAAATTACATTTAAATACATCGCAGCGGAAAATAATACAATACACAACTAGAAGAGATATACGGATACAAAGCTTTCCGGATATCGTTCCAGCTGTAAACCAGGATCCTGTGAATATAAATCTGCAAAACCAAAACTACTAGCTGCCCATGTCAAAATAAGGGCACCCAGAGTTTAGGTTAAAAACAATAAACTCCAGGTCAGTCATGTGACTGGTGTGAGAACTAAAACAGTTATTAATCTTTATTTTTAAAGTTAGGTAAATCAAGGGACCACGCCGTATAACACGGAACGGGTTTCCTCCCAAGAATACCAGTGCATAAAACAAACAGCGCAATGCTAAATAAAGAAAAATGAAGCTGTTATAAGACCCATGTCCCATCACACAATGCAACGCAGCCGAGGATAGGGTTTTCCCTTATAACAGCCAAAGAATGCTTGATACGGTTAAAACAAATCGTTTGATACTATAATAAGTGCATAGTGCATAAAACAACTTCAAATCATAAGTATCAATCATAGGCGGCATGGGTACCATATATCATGTCGCCATATATAGGTTTACAAATAAAACCGCAAATGTCACGTATTTGGAAATTGGATTTCCATCTATGAACCGAGGCAAAAGATAGTCCTCAACCGATTCGAGACTGCCTAGCCCAAGTCTCAGGATCAGAACGCATCGACCCTTGGATCGTCAGGGCCGGTCCACCGATGTGGATTAAACTTAAATCCTGAACACTGCGTTTCGCCGCCCTTTGGGGCGTAAGCGAGCCAACGAATGACTCCATCGGACCCGGATCGTCCGATCTAACCGAGGCGCCTCGCAACAGCAACAACCACATAAGTCAAACTCGTCAGGGCGTGTAAAACCACTGACGCCACTTCTAGCTAGGAGGAAACGCAGGCCCTCCCTGAGGTCCGTCTCCCATTTTTGGTTCATACCTGGTGTGAAACACGCGAGGTAAACGTTACACAAAGCTATGCCACTAAGGCCGTGCTTTGATCATCACCACAAGACTTTGCTTTTCAACAGAAGCCTCGATCAATTGCCACTTAGGCATGCCACACAGGCGATTCACTCCATGCGTTTGATATCCATCAATATGTAACCCCTGAGCTCGTACGTCTCAGAGAAGGGCGTTAAGCAAGAGAATAAATTCTCCGCCGCCAAACAGATATATATTTAATAGAGATCAATCACACGGACTAAAATCCAATGTCAGACACACAGTCCATTTACAAGTCCGTTCTGGGTCTGAACGAAACCGGAGGCACCTAGTACCCCGCATATCCATCGATCTCCAAGTACGTCTGGACGATCACCAACTGTTTCCATCTTCTTGGGTGTACAGCCCAATCAAGATCATCAGTAATCACCCAAACGACGTGAAAACTTCTGGTCTTCGACCACCGTCTTCATCTTCGACACCACGTCGAATCAGTTATTCAGAATGGGATAAACCCGGTCTTTCTGAATAACTCGCGTATATATTATAAAAGTGTTACACAAACACAACATACGCCTCATTCCAATTCAGAATATTCTTTTATTCAAATATTCCTATACTTTGGGAAAAGTTCCCATTAATTTTATCCAAGATAAATTCTTTAAATTTATCCTTTAATCTCCTTTGAATATCAATTCAAACTAGTCGGGATTAGCGAACCACACCGAAGTAATCATTTATTTTATTTCCCAATCCCAACCTATTCATCCCATGAAGTAAAACTGGTAGTACTTCATATCTAACACCACAGTGTTATCGGTAATTCAATTGCCATTTCATGTTCAAATCTAATTAAAGATTTAACTATCGCTTGGAGTAAAACTGGTGATACTCCATTCTCGATCTTTTCAATCTATTTAAAGATTCATTAAAACTCCACTTAGTTTTAATATTTAACTGGGTTAAAGAATCCGGGTCATTTAAAACACGGTTCACGATAAACCCAAAATCACATTCATTAATTATCAGGTTAAAGAACGAGTGTTATTTAAAACACTGCTCACGATAAACCCAAAAATCAATACCAATTCAATTCCAATTAAATATCGTTTAATTGGTACACTTCATTAAATCTAAATAAAGAGATTTAATCTTTTCTCCACTGGGTTCAAGAACAGTGTTCGTGAAGACACCATTCACGACAAACCCAAATCACATTTGATATTCAATACAAGGCACTGAATAGAAAATATATCGGCTTATATTCAATATCAAACTCTACGATTAACAAATGTCGTATTGGAAATAACGATATCAATATATCTTTCAAATTTCCATAACAACATCCGTATAATCACGAATTCTAACATCGAAATATTCCGAAGACAATTTCGATTCAAATCCACTCCAATGCAATCATTGGAAATTCTGGTTATTTTTAAAACCCTTTTCAAATTCAATTTATTTATTTAAAAATAAATAGAATTATATTTCTAGTTCAAAACTAGTTCATTTCGATAAAAATCTATTTTTATCTTTTCAAATATGGAGTTTTTCATCCCAAATCTTCACAAATCATTTCTTATGATTTTACACTAATTATTACTATTTTTAATAATTTTATCAAGGCCCGTACAGTCGATTTCCATCATTGGCCATCGAACTGCACTTACAGCGACCTTTTTCAAATTTGATTTGGACATAATTCCAAATCCAACCGTTAGATTTCTAATTTCTCACATTCGTTAGAAAGCTCTCTTCGATACGAACCCAACGGTTCCGGTTTTAGGAGAATCCGACGGTCGGATCTCCCGTTTTGTCTGTTTGAAATAAATGGTCGAAATTCACGAACTGCCGCGGCGCGGCGCGTTCTATTCAGGCCATTATATTATATATATAATATATACTTCGTCGATTTTCTATTCAAAACGAATTATATAAATAGTTTTAAAATTCGTTTCAAAATCTATTTCAACTTCCATTTCAATTCAAAGCAAAATTGAATTCTTCTTTATAAATTCGTTTCAAAGTTCATTTCTATTCAATTCAAATTTCAATTCAATTTGAATTCATTTCAATTCACTTTCAATTTGAAATCGTTTTCAATTCAATTCATTTCGAAATCGTTTTCAATTCAATTCATTTCGAAATCGTTTTCAATTCAATTCATTTCGAAATCGTTTTCAATTCAATTCATTTCGAAATCGTTTTCAATTCAATTCATTTCGAAATCGTTTTTAAAATCGATATAAATATCGTTCACGTCAAAATGGAGTCAATCTAATCAACACGGCTTCATAAATTTCTATTTTCAAATATTCTATTTCAAATATTTCTATTTCAAATATTTCTATTTCTAAACTGGAATGAGGCCCAATCAATTACCATATAAAATTAATTATATGGATTTTCATACAACACATGTATATAATAGCATTGAAAAATAATCAACCATCAACCAAAGTGCACTACACTGTATAAGCATCCAATAAAGATATCTAACGCTTATAACAGCATGTCAATCAATCGATCGACATATTTAATCAATCAGGATGAGTGAACTTCAAATTTCATCCTAACACCCGTGTGGGGTTTCAAACAATCAAACACATATTTTATTTGTGCTGTTGGGCGATGTGTAAAATTTATCGTCCCAATCAATATCAGTCAAATCAGTGTACATAAACAAACCGTCTGGTTTGTAAATGAATATTTTATTTTATTCACATCACGTTAAAAATTATATTTTTAACGATAAAACATTTTATTTCAACCTATGAATTTCTATTCCATTCATTTATTCAATAAAATGATATCTTTATTTTTCTAACATATTTTAGAAAATTTCGGCGGCATAACGGCACGATACTAGAAACGGGATAAGGCCTAGCCTTATCCCCAGTCTAGTGAAGGCCCACGCCATTCACACATCAATCATATCAATTCATTTCACCACACAATTCAAACCAAATAATTTAATCAACTACACAACCAAACAATTTAACAAACAAGCCATCCATGGTCTGTGGATGACGGGTGTCAGGTGCTACTAAGCACCGTCTGCATCCTAGTATATATATATATAACTAGAAAATTTAAATTGAAAGGTGAGAAGTTCTCACATATTGCTATCCTAGCTCCACGGCACTTCTTTTGCAGGAAATCTTCATCGCTATCGCATCTTCGTCATCTTTATTGCCCGTAGCCACTACATATATAAAAATCACATTTTTATATTTTGATGTCTTTAAAATAAAAATCACATTTTTATTTATTCACTTTCAATTTAAAAATCATATTTTTATAATCACTTCATATATTTAAAAATCGAATTTTTACTATGCTATTCAATATATAAAAATCATATTTTTACTATCTCGTTCTATGGATAAAAATTCTATTTCTACATTGCTACTATATAGACAAAAATTCCATTTCAAAAATAAAGTTTTCGCCTTTATAAAAATTACCACTTTATCTCAACGTATATAAAATAAAAATCAGATTTTTATTTCGCTACACATACAAAGATGATATTTTTATATTCTCTATCCTATAAAGATTATATTTTTAATACTTTAAAAATATAAAAATCATATTTTTAATATTTCTATATAGTAAAGATTATATTTTTAATACTTTAAAAATATAAAAATCATATTTTTACTTCTTCTACCCAATAAAAATTCCGCCTTTTCTATTTTAAAGTTTAAACCCTTTTTCTATTTTAAACCTTTAAAATAAAATCAGTTTTAAAATTCCTTTTAAATCAGTTTTTAAATCTTAAAAAAATCAGTTTTTAAAAATCCTATTAAATCAGTTTTTAAATCTTAAAAAAAATCAGTTTTTAAAAATCCTATTAAATCAGTTTTTAAATGTTAAAAAAAAATCAGTTTTTAATTCCTAAAAATCGAAATTAGTTTTAAACTCTAAAATAAAAATAAAATAAAAGTAAGAATAAAAATGCTTACTGTATGCGAAGATGGGGGGGCGTCGGCTTCGTCGGAGTTTGCAGGTCGGAGGGGGGGTCGGCTTCGTCGAGGGTTTGCAGGTCGGAGGGGGGAGAGGGTCGGCTTCGTCGAGGGTTTGCAGGTCGGAGGGGGGGGGGTCGGCTTCGTCGAGGGTTTGCAGGTCGGAGGGGGGGTCTAGTGATGGGAAGAGGAGGCGGCGCGGTGGATGGTGAGGCGGCGCTCCGCCCCCCTGTCGCCCTTTCTCTTTTTTTTTTTGTTTTTTTTTTCTTCAGAAATGAAATTCGAACATTGGGGGGCCAGAGTTATTAAAGGGGTGAGGAGAGGATTATAATTTTTTTTTTATTTTTTTTTAATTTGTTAAAAGTTGACTTTTACCCACGACCTCGAAACGAGGCCCACCGCCTGTCGTCCATAGCGTTTAACCCCCATTCCGAACACAATGGGATATGTATCGCAAGCTGATTTGATCGTTACAATCAGTTTCCTTTTGAATTTTCATTTAAATCACTATATTGAATTTTAAACGCACGTTTCAAATTACCGGGGTCACATACTAACTAGAAAAATTCCAGAAAAATATTTTCTAGCTTCGTATTGACGATACGGTCCTAACAAAACTAGTTTCGTCGAATTCTGAGACTGTTTGAAAAATGGCCAATTTCCAGTCGATTAAAATCAACTGAAACTGGTCAAACACGTTTTCCTTTGCCACGCTCACATATTGATTCGAAAAATTATGAAATTTAAAACCTAGCAATAACTTGACACTGCGGACCCAACAAAACTGGTTTCGTCGAAATCCGAGGTCGTTTGCATAATGTCCATTTTTAAGGGCCTGAATTCCACAGCGACTATTCAGAATTTTCAACTGGACATATCTTTTGATTCCCGCTACGAACTTTTGATTTTTCGGATTCGTTGGAAAGATATTATCAATTAGATCCTGTCATTTTTTGGTTTCACTAAAATTCGGATTGTTTTGCACCCGGTACATTCAATTGAAGTTTGAAATCGAATTATCGAACTACCGCGCCATTTTCAATTCTATTTATAATTATATATAAATATTTATATTCTAACGACGACGCGTATAATATATACGTTCGATTCTATTCAAAATAAATTTCTCGTTGATATTATTTAAAATAATTCATTTTAAATATCAAAATTCGCTAAAATTGCCAATATAAAAATTTTAAACTGGCCCAGATTTTCCGGGTTATTACAACAAGCTACTCACCTAAGCTTGTCACTTATCTAGTGTATCCCACTTAACCCTTTAATCATGTTTAATTACATGTTTCCACTTGGTTAAGTATTCTAATCGTATTTCCATTGCCACCCAAGGCAACCCACTAGATTTCCTCATGCCACCCAAGGCACCCACTTAACCCCTCATGTCCCTCTACATGCTAATATGGTTAAGTGTTTCTTAATTAATTAAGATCATGACCTCATAAAGACCTCTCACATTAGACCGTCTTTTATGACTGCCGGATATGCCGGTTGGTTCCGGGCAGACTTCTGTCATCAAAAGGGTCTAACCTCGTGTCTTTACTTTAATCACGTATTTAATTTATGACTAAGACCTCCCACATTGGGCCAATCATTTGCAGCCGCTGGATGGCCGGTCGGTTCCGGGCAGACTTCCGCTACAAAAGGGTCCAACCTCGTGTCTTAGTTGACTAATTACACCTAATTAATCACCCCCATAATTAATTATCCCTAATTAATTACACATTTTTAAGAATATGGGTAGACCTAACTCAATAGGTAAATTCCCAATTCCATAGCATGGGTAGACCTAACTCAATAGGTAAATTCCCGTGGGGTAGACCTAACTCAATAGGTAAATTCCCACTTATGTTCATTCCTTTTATTTTGTTAATATGCATTTTTAACCACATCGTTCCCCACGTAAATCGTTCTCATTTCATGACATAATAAGGGAAGATTCACCACAAATATCATGGGTGTAACCACATCTTAGCATATAACTTTGTCATGGGTTAAGAGGATGTCAACTTGCATATATGAGCATATATTAACCCAACTATATCTAACCCAAACTTGCATATTATCATACACATGACTTGCATAACATGTTGCATATGAACTTGCATATTATCATACACATATCTTGCATAACATGTTGAACTTGCATATAAACATTTACATAACTTGCATAACATGTTAAACTTGCATATAAGCATACACATAACTTGCATAACATGTTAAACTTGCATATAAGCATACACATAACTTGCATAAGCATGCATAACTTGCATAACATGTTAAACTTGCATATAAGCATATACATAACTTGCATAAGCATTCACATAACTTGCATAAGCATGCATACTTGCATAACATGTTAAACTTGCATTTAAGCATATACATAACTTGCATAAGCATTCACATAACTTGCATAAGCATGTTGCATAATAGATCAATGTTCAACTTAGTGTTTTGCATCATAAGCATCATGAAACATAGCACCAAACTTGCATAAAGATGTCATGAACACATACACTAAACTTGCATGAACACATTAATCCACAAACATAACCATACATCCTCATATCCTATCTTAATCAATTTAACAATTGATTATTAAGGGGATAGAAGCTCACCCAAAATCAAGATTAGCAAATTAATAAAGAAGATTAAGAGGCTAGAAGTTGATTTGGAATGCTATCCCTTCTCTAATTTTGATGGAGGCTCCTTCAAGTTTCAAAGTGGTGGCATAATGGCCTTAGATCTATTTTTAGTAAGGATTAGGGGGGTATTAGGGTGTATATATAGATTAGTTAGGTGTTTTAGGACCATAGGATTAGCCCTAAATTAGATTAGGACCATCGGATTTCGGAAATCTCTAGAACACAGCCCAAGACTCAACCAAAAACCAGATCTGGTGCACCCAGATCAACAGGGCCGACACCCTGTGTCGACACCCCTGTCGACAGGGCTGTCGACACCCCTGTCGACATGCCTGTCGACACCCCTGTCGACATGCCTGTCGACACGGGGCTAGGCGGGAACTTTCCCATCACCTCCGCTTTTGGCTCCAATCCGGTTTTAGAACTGAATTTTAAATCTGTTTTTAATTTTGAATTTTCTGAAAACTTCTTTGGGCCATAACCGGGCCATACGGACTCCGATTCTCGAAAACTCGGACTCTATTTCGCGTATTTTTCTGAGACGAACGCACTGACGCAGCCCGTTACCGCCAATTCCCTCATCTGAGATTATTTATCCTCTAATTAGTGAATTTTAGTATTAACTAAAATTCGGGGTGTTACATTCTCCCCTCCTTAAAGGATTTCGTCCCCGAAATCTCTAAGTTTAAGGAGAATGCATATCCTACCATCCAAACAACCATCTACTCAATCCATCAATCACGAGCATCCATTGTCCTTAAATCAAAATTTCTAATGATGTATGAGCATATGCTAGAAGTGTGTGTATATGTTCCCTATCTAATGTATGAACATATGCAAACCATGATAGTGCCATGCATCCAATATGTATGCGAAAGAACCCTATCGACACATACAATATCTACATGAGTGCACAATCATTCACCAAAATGCATCATCCATATGATAACACAATCATTATACATCCATAAATATAGTTTCCTACACACAATTTATATGCAATATGCAATATGAAGTGACTGAGCCGATCTAGTGCCTAGAGTGTGTGTATATGCATCCATGAGCAACCACTAGCAAACACTTGCATCCACTTGCATCCATCAACCATAACATGTCTCAAACACATGTTTCAACCATAGGTTTACCCTATCTAAAGGTCAAACAGTACTAACGAGAGGACATACTAAAGATAAGATAAGTACTAGACAACGATAGAGGAGAAAGTAAAGACATACCCTCAAAAAGAAATGGGTACAATGAACGCATCTTTGCTTCCGTTTCCCATGTTGCGTTGCTCTCGTCTTCTCCCCATTGTACTTTGACTAGTTGAACCTCTCGATTCCTCAACTTCCTAGTCTCTGACCCAAGGATGCGGGTAGGAGCTCGTCGAATAGTCGCATCACGCTCTACTTCCACTTCTTAAAGCAAGCTCGGCTCTACCACCTCTGCGGTCTCATGTAAGCACTTCCTCAAATGGGACACATGGAATACATCATGTACACCACTAAGTCTGTCGGGCAACTCCACTCTATATGCCATCCGTCCAATCCTTTCCTTAATAGGAAATGGCCCTACGAACCTTGGTGCTAACTTCACAACAGATCCAAAGCGAACCACATTTCGTAACGGAGACACTTTGACAAAGACCATGTCCCCAACTTCAAACTCAAGATCCGTCCTTCTTTTGTCCGCATAAGACTTTTGCCTATCCTGCGCTGCTTTCATCCTCCTTCGAATCAAGTCAATCTTCTCAGAAGTCTCCCTAACCATATCAGGCCCAAGCAAGATCTTATCCGTAGATTCCCACCAACATGTAGGTGATCGACAAGGCCTTCCATAAAGAGCTTCGAAAGGAGCCATACCAATACTGGACTGAAAGCTGTTATTATATGCGAACTCTACCAATGGAAGATGCTCTTCCCATGTACCTCCAAAATCTAAGATACAAAGCCTCAAAAGGTCTTCTAGGACACGATTCACCCTCTCAGTCTGGCCGTCCGTTTTAGGATGATATGCGGTGCTCAGACACAATTGAGTCCCCACTACTTCTTGCAAGCTTCTCCAGAACTCGCTACTGAAGATAGGATCTCGATCACTCACGATGCTAGAGGGTACCCCATGCAATCGAACTATCTCTCGAAGATATACTGAAGCTAGCCATGGAGCAGTCCTCTTGCTCTTCACAGGTATGAAATGGGCACTTTTAGTAAGTCTATCTACCACAACCCAAATCCCCGTATTACCCTTTCTCGATCTGGGTAACCCATCAATAAAATCCATCGAGACGCTATCCCACTTCCATTGCGGAACTTCCAATGGGTGAAGCAACCCACCTGGTTTCTTTTGCTCCGCTTTCACTTGTTGGCAGACCAAGCATCGAGCAACATATTCGGCTACATCTTTCTTCATACCGACCCAGAAGAAAACCTGCCTCATGTCTTGGTACATCTTGTCCCCACCGGGATGAATGGTCATCCTAGAACGGTGTGCATCATCAAGAATAGCCTTCCTCAACCCTTCGTCTTGCGGTACACAAAGTCTACCGTCTCTACGCAAGCACCCCCTATCGTCTAGGGTGTACCTACTCAAATGGCTGGACGACTCCCCCCTTATGAGCTTCTCCACCAACTCAACCAACTGTGGGTCGTCCCTCTGTGCTTCCCCAATCCTCCCCAAAAGAGTAGGTCTGACCTCCAAGGAAGCTAGCAAACCGGGTACATAATCAATGGAAGGTCTGAAATCAAACATCGAGATAAATTCCAAGCTTCGTTGTTCCACGAACAATGGACTCAAGGACAACCTTTTTCTGCTCAAGGCATCCGCCACCACGTTACCCTTGCCAGGGGTATACGCTATCTCGAAATCATAGGATGCTAAGAACTCCATCCACCTTTGCTGTCTCAAATTCAAATCCTTCTGAGAAAACAAGTACTTCAATGATTTGTGGTCAGTGAACAATTCGAATCTCTCACCAAGAAGATAATGGCGCCAAATCTTAAGCGCAAAAACAATAGCGGCCAACTCTAAATCATGGGTAGGGTAATTTTTCTCATGCACTCTCAACTGCCTTCCACCATAGGCTATTACCCTTCCCACTTGCATTAAGACTGCGCCTAGTACTGTCCCATAAGCATCGGTATAGACAACAAATGGCTTGCTCCCATCTGGCAACACTAAAACTGGAGCAGTGGTTAAAGCTCTCTTTAACCGTCGGAACACATCATCACAATCTACGTCCCATGTGAAAACAAGATTCTTCTTCGTTAAGCGGGTTAATGGGGCTGATATCTTTGCGAAGTCTTTGATAAACTTCCTATAGTAACCCGCCAACCCTAAGAAACTTCTTACTTCGGTAGCATTCTTCGGAACCTTCCAATCTTGTATTGATACTACCTTCGCGGGATCCACAGCTATCCCCTCCTTGGAGACCACGTGCCCCAAGAACCGCACTTCCTTCCTCCAGAAGTGACATTTAGAGAATTTCGCCTTAAGGCTATGTGCTCGAAGAGTCTTCAACACCTCCCCAAGATGTAGGGCATGCTCTTCTTCACTCTTACAAAATACTAAGATGTCATCCACAAAGACCACCACGAACTTATTAAGGAACTCCCTGAACACCCTACTCATCAAATCAACAAAGTATGCAGGGGCGTTCGTCAACCCAAATGGCATCACTAGCCACTCATAGAAACCATCCGGAGTTCTAAAGGCAGTCTTGTCTATGCTATCCTCAGCCACCCTCAACTGATGAAACCCCGTGGCTAAGTCCAATTGAGAAAATACTGAAGCGCCAACCAATTGATCGAAAAGATCATCAATCCTCGGCAATGGGTGTCTATTCTTCTTTGTGAGCTTATTGAGTTCTCTATAGTCTACACAAAGTCTGAGGGACCCATCCGCCTTCGTAGCAAAAACTACTGGAGCACCCCACTCCGATATACTTCGTCTTATGAACCCCTTCTCAAGCAACTCCCCTACTTGCTTATGGAGTTCCCTCCTCTCACGAGGAGCCATGTGGCGCACTGGTAAAGATACAGGTTTAGCATTATCCACCAGATATATTCGGAAGTCAATCTCCCGCTTCGGAGGTAAGCCCTTCACCTCCTCAAACACATCCGAGTATTCCCGGACCACTCCAACAGATTGCAAACTTTCGACCGAAGCGTCAAGCGATTCAAGATAACTTAGCATAACAGAATCCATGGGATTACAAGAGATCTCGAGAGTATTACCCAAGCGGGTCATGAGCCTAACAACTCTCCTTTCGCAATCAAGAACGACACCATTACTGGATAACCAGTCCATGCCCAAAATCAACCCATAGCCCGTGAAGCCCAAAACAAAAGCATCACATCTAAACTCAATGCTAAGTATAGAAATATTCAAACCCAAACATATCATGGACAAATAAGTGGAGCCCCCAATTGGGTTTGAAACAACCAAGGGATCATCTACCAGACTGGTGTCTAAGTGCAGTGACTCTACTAATGATGATGAGATAAACGAATGCGATGCGCCAGAATCAAACAATGTTCGGACCGGATGATCAAATAGAAAAACCAGACTTTCAACGGAAATAGTTCTACCTCTTTCCTGAATCGGTGGAACCGCGAGAGCCTGTACTTGCCCCCTAGCCTGACCCGGTGCCATAAGAGCTTGCACCTGTCCTCCTGAGGTAGATCCCGTCCTTTGCCCCTTCTTAGGGCAATCCTTCACTAGATGCCCTGCTTCGCCACAATGAAAGCAACCAGTCTTCTTCTTCTTTCTACAATCTTTGCTTATGTGACCTGGTATCCCACAATTGAAGCACTTCTTCTTCCCCTTGCCACCGTTGCCTTTCCCACCTTTGTTTTGCTGTTGTTGCTGAGGTCTCTTTTGATCTCCCTTCTTCTCGGGTGCCTTATTAGCATTGGGACCCTTCTCTTCTTCATGCATGAGTGCCATGTCAACTAACTTCTCAAAGATGGCCCCCATAGGGATGTGAGTCATAGCCAACCCATGCATCGGTTCGTTCAAGCCTTTCACGAACCTCAAAGCCTTCTTCTCCGGTGTATTCACCATGTCTAGGCCAAACCTTGCCAATTGATTAAACTTGTTGACATATTCTTTCACTGAGAGGTTTCCTTGCTTTAGGGTCAAGAATCTTTCCATATACAAGTTTTCCTCCGCCCTTGAGAGAAACTTTGCCACAAATCTTTGCCTAAAATCCGCCCAAGAGTCAACGGGGCGTTCTCCATTAGTGACCTCCCACCAGAATGAGGCCTCTCCCTTCATTAACCAAGCAGCTAACTTGACTTTCTTTCCTTCTTCCATCTCAAAGATATCTATCAACTCTTCCACCTCCTTAAGCCAATCTCTAGCCTCCACAAAAGTTTCAGATCCTTGAAAAGGTTTCCCTCCCATAGCTTTAAATTCCTTGCAAGTCTTAGCAAAAGCATCCGTACGAGGAGGAGGGGGAGGAGGAAGATCGGGTGCTACGGTTGGTGGAGGAACATTTGCTGGACCCGCAGTGGTGGCCCTAGCCTCCATCAATCTCCTATACCATACTGGTACCGTCACACCCTCCGGAAAGTTAAGATCCTCAGCCATGCTGAAACGAAAAAGGAAAGATTCAAAACGGAGAATTCGAAGGATAAAGATATGGCTATTGGGGATTATGCTTTTCTTTCAAAAACTTTTCTCTTTAAAGACATGTTTTTAAAAATATCTGTTCCAAAAATGTTTTTAGAAAAATAGTTTTCTAAAATTTTTATCTGTTCCGGTAACCTTTGCTCTGATACCACGTGTAACACCCCACCCCCGCTATGGTCACTCTCTAAAGGAATGCCATAACATCGGTGGAGTATTTTGAGTGAATATAGAACAGAGTAATTACAGCAAGACAGATATAAGTAATACTTTGAAAGTTCAAAACATCATTTAAATTGCAGCAGAAAATAAAACATGTCTGGTTACATCACAAACCCATAATAAGAGTTAAGTACAAATATCCATTCTTGCTAAATAAAAATACATAATCCCAATACACGAACTGATAGCCATAAAAGAAAAAGGTTAGACAAGCTGAGCTTTACATCTACGGTCCAAGCTCCAAGAGATAGATAAAGCGAACTGATCAAGGCCCACTAGCACTAGGCCCAACCTAAGGACCTGAGGGGAAAAAGATAAAAACAACGGGGTCAGACATAAGCCTGAGTGAGCCCTATAACCTTAACAATACAATTATTAAAGTAATTAGGGTATGATATGAACTCGGTACGGTACCTTTGGGGATAATGACTACCCTAAGTAGCCAACAAACATAGGATGGACTAAGATAACCGTAAAGACGTATCTACCCACCCAAGGATAATTACTAACTGCACCACACCAGTCATTCCTACTCAAAGGTTGATCCCACCCAAGGATTTAAAAGAAAGATATAACTAGTAGTTTCATGTACCCCTAGCTGACCACATAGGTGTCGTCTGCCCCTATCTCCACTAGGTGTACCCCACTACTCCCCAAGCGATCGGCTCCCTAACGTAGATACCCGTGCTGGTCCCACAGTGGGGTGTATCACTCCCCTAAAGTGGCAACCCAATACTATCAACGGTGCACGACTTATACCTACACGATGCAACAACGGCTTATCTACCAGCCCGGGCCCACACACGCATATGAAACCCGTTGGACTTGCGTTGCCACCGCTAACCCGTTTTGGCCTCTTATAATCAAGCCCAGTACGCGTGTCCCGTCCTCGACATGGGTCGAGCCCACAAAGATACAAATGGGTTACTGGTTGAAATGGGCCCCCACAAGCTACTCACCTAAGCTTGTCACTTATCTAGTGTATCCCACTTAACCCTTTAATCATGTTTAATTACATGTTTCCACTTGGTTAAGTATTCTAATCGTACTTCCATTGCCACCCAAGGCAACCCACTAGATTTCCTCATGCCACCCAAGGCACCCACTTAACCCCTCATGTCCCTCTACATGCTAATATGGTTAAGTGTTTCTTAATTAATTATGATCATGACCTCATAAAGACCTCTCACATTAGACCGTCTTTTATGACTGCTGGATATGCCGGTTGGTTCCGGGCAGACTTCTGTCATCAAAAGGGTCTAACCTCGTGTCTTTACTTTAATCACGTATTTAATTTATGACTAAGACCTCCCACATTGGGCCAATCATTTGTAGCCGCTGGATGGCCGGTCGGTTCCGGGCAGACTTCCGCTACAAAAGGGTCCAACCTCGTGTCTTAGTTGATTAATTACACCTAATTAATCACCCCCATAATTAATTATCCCTAATTAATTACACATTTTTAAGAATATGGGTAGACCTAACTCAATAGGTAAATTCCCAATTCCATAGCATGGGTAGACCTAACTCAATAGGTAAATTCCCATGGGGTAGACCTAACTCAATAGGTAAATTCCCACTTATGTTCATTCCTTTTATTTTGTTAATATGCATTTTTAACCCCATCGTTCCCCACGTAAATCGTTCTCATTTCATGACATAATAAGGGAAGATTCACCACAAATATCATGGGTGTAACCACATCTTAGCATATAACTTTGTCATGGGTTAAGAGGATGTCAACTTGCATATATGAGCATATATTAACCCAACTATATCTAACCCAAACTTGCATATTATCATACACATGACTTGCATAACATGTTGCATACGAATTTGCATATTATCATACACATATCTTGCATAACATGTTGAACTTGCATATAAACATTCACACAACTTGCATAACATGTTAAACTTGCATATAAGCATACACATAACTTGCATAACATGTTAAACTTGCATATAAGCATACACATAACTTGCATAAGCATGCATAACTTGCATAACATGTTAAACTTGCATATAAGCATATACATAACTTGCATAAGCATTCACATAACTTGCATAAGCATGCATACTTGCATAACATGTTAAACTTGCATTTAAGCATATACATAACTTGCATAAGCATTCACATAACTTGCATAAGCATGTTGCATAATAGATCAATGTTCAACTTAGTGTTTTGCATCATAAGCATCATGAAACATAGCACCAAACTTGCATAAAGATGTCATGAACACATACACTAAACTTGCATGAACACATTAATCCACAAACATAACCATACATCCTCATATCCTATCTTAATCAATTTAACAATTGATTATTAAGGGGATAGAAGCTCACCCAAAATCAAGATTAGCAAATTAATAAAGAAGATTAAGAGGCTAGAAGTTGATTTGGAATGCTATCCTTTCTCTAATTTTGATGGAGGCTCCTTCAAGTTTCAAAGTGGTGGCATAATGGCCTTAGATCTATTTTTAGTAAGGATTAGGGGGGTATTTGGGTGTATATATAGATTAGTTAGGTGTTTTAGGACCATAGGATTAGCCCTAAATTAGATTAGGACCATCAGATTTCGGAAATCTCTAGAACACAGCCCAAGACTCAACCAAAAACCAGATCTGGTGCACCCAGATCAACAGGGCCGACACCCTGTGTCGACACCCCTGTCGACAGGGCTGTCGACACCCCTGTCGACATGCCTGTCGACACGGGGCTAGGCGGGAACTTTCCCATCACCTCCGCTTTTGGCTCCAATCCTGTTTTAGAACTGAATTTTAAATCTGTTTTTAATTTTGAATTTTGAATTTTCTGAAAATTCTTTGGGCCATAACCGGGCCATACGGACTCCGATTCTCGAAAACTCGGACTCTATTTCGCGTATTTTTCCGAGACAAACGCACTGACGCAGCCCGTTACCCCCAATTCCCTCATCTGAGATTATTTATCCTGTAATTAGTGAATTTTAGTATTAACTAAAATTCGGGGTGTTACAAAAACATTTCCAAATCTCTTTTTATTTGGATTTAAACAATTGTTTAAATCAACATCGCGATGACAACTCAAACCACTATACTTATTTACTAAATTCACTTAACCACTTTCACTCTCGAACCTTAACCATTTCTACATTAAAACGAAGTCAATCAAGTTAGGGTATACCTACCTCTCAGACCTTAACTGAAAAACATTTCAAATCTCGAAATAGGTTAAGTTCATCTTTTAACTCTTTAACACATCCTTACGTAACTTTCGTTCGAATAAATCTCCATTCGATAACTCCTCCCTTCGAATAACTATATTTGATAATCTCTCTTACGAATAACTAGATTCTATTTACCTTTCTTCGAATTAACTATATTCGATTAACTCTTATTCATTTAACTCTAATCGATTTATTTCATTTTTACTTAACTCCTTACTTAACTCTTTTCGAATAACTAATTCGATAACTCCTTTAATTCTATTTAAACAAACTATATTCGATTAACTCCTTTTGATTTAACTCTAATCAATTTAACTCCATCGAATAACTAACTTCGATAACTAATTCAATAACTTCTTCTTCGAATAACTAATTCAATAATTTACTTTCGAATACTTATATTCGATAACTCCTTGTGTTTAACTTTATTCGAATAACTAATTCGAATAACTCTTATCGATTAAACTATAATCGATAACTACTTCGATTTAACTAATATTCTATAACTCACTTCGATTAAACTATAATCGATAACTCTATTCAATTAACTCTATTCGAATAAACTATATTCGATTAACTCTTTTAATTCTATTCGATTTGATAACTCCCCCTTCGAATAACCAATATTCGATATCTCTACTTCGAATAACCAATATTCGATTAACTCTACTTCGAATAACCAATATTCGATAACTCTACTTCGAATAACCAATATTCGATAACTCTACTTCGAATAACCAATATTCGATAACTCTACTTGACTAACTCCATTTGGATAACTCTAACTGGTTGACTCAAATTGGTTAACTCTAATTGATTTATTCTAACTGGTCAACCTTAATTGATTAACTCTAACTGGTCAACCTAACTCTAATCGATTTATTTAATCAATTACTCCTAAGTCAAATCGACTTCTCCTATTCGAATAACTCCTATTTGATAACGTTTGGACATTTATAAAGATTTACTTTTAGTAACGGTTCTTCACTTTACAAATGTTCTCTCTAATGACGTTACTTCACTTACACAAGTGTTGTGTATCCGTTTTATTTACTCTATCGGTGTTAAAACCAATATCCCTTATCTATATAAGTTCAGACTTATATATTTCATTTATCGAATGATAAATATTTATTTAATTTATAAACTGTTATTTATAAATTAACCCTTTCTATTTATCTGTTAAAAACAGATTTCCATTTTCTATTCATCTTCAAAATATTCTTTTTATTCTATTTATCCTACCAAGTAAATATCTTCTTTTAATATTATTTATTTTCCAAATAAATATCTCCTTTTAATCCTATTTATTTCCTAAATAAATAAACCCTTTTTACTTTTATTTATTTCGTAAATAAATAAATTCTTTTAACTCTTTATTTATGCTTTACCAATATATTCCTTTATATTTGCTTTCAAATATATTTCCTTTATATTTGATTTCAAATATATTTCCTTTATATTTGGTTTCAAATATATTCCTTTATATTTGATTTCAAATATATCTCCTTTTCAATTTCATTTGTAAAGGTTTTACAAACAATTCTATTTTATTTTGATTTCTGAAAAATATTCTAACTCCTTATATTCCCGGGAAAATTCGCCATAACCTCGTTTGTATTGGGAGCATCGGGAAATTCGTCAAACCCACCACACAGTCATTTCCATTCAAAAAGAAAATGTTTTGAAATTATTTCCTTTCTAAATATCTCCTATTTATAAATATTCCAATTTATAAATATTCCTTATTTATAAATAATCAAATTTATAAATATCTCTTATCTACATATATTCCATTTATAAATATTTTATTTTCAGTATCACTTTGAAAATTCCCTTATCAATATTCCGGTATGTTATGGTGTTTAACATATCAAATTTCGATATCCAATATCGTCCATACACACACAATCAACAAAAGGTTAAAATTCACATCATATATCAAAATATATGAAAAACAATAAAATAACTGTTGAGGAATCCAGTCGGATTCCTCTAACCTGTTTCCCTGTATCCACAGATGTTACACAACATGATTGTCATTACTTTCAGTTCAATATGAATTATTCTGATAAACAGAATCAATATATAACTATATAACTGTTTATATATTGTATATATATTATATATATATATAATATTTCATTTACTGACTAGCAGTTCAATCAACAGTCAACACACAATCAAACAGACAATTTCTAACAGTTCTAAAAATACAACATGAATTTATAAACTGTTCAGAGTTGGTGAGATTTACTCACGTTTGCGCGTTAGCCGTTAAATAACGGTTTGCGTTATTTGATTCAGTCGGACAATTTATTTCTCCATAAATTGTAACGAGCTCGGATTCACTCCCGGTCAGTCTCATTGTGTTGCTCCCGTCCATACGATCCTGTCAGATCTTGTTTCGCTGAATTCCGATAAGGTATGACCAAGATATTTACATTAGAAGTTATACAAATTATTTAAATTGAATAAAACTTCAACTCTAAATTTCCACTGGGCTCACAACTAAACAAGGCCCATAACTTTGACGTTAAAAGCCAGACCCATTCAAGCCTCTTCTTCCCAAATCACCAAAATCCCATCGTCCTCTTATTACAGCCATTTCCGCTGCTTTGACCGCCCCTACACCTTCCAATACCTCACGAATTCCTACTCGAACACCACCATTTCAACCCTCGTATCAATCTCCATCACACCGTCCCCTTAACACGCAACTCGCGCTCCTCCTGGCAATACGCGACTTCGGACGTCACCTGCTGGTGGCGACAAAATGAGCATCGAACTTCATCAAACAAGGCACCAAGGTGTGGATTTTCGCCCTTAACAAGAATACGAACTTCGATTTGTACATCTACTACTCAATCACTCGCTGAACCAAACCCTAGGCACCCAAGCCATTCGCTGTAACCAAACATGCGACATCAGATATTTTCTAACCCAAGGATAACCATATGATGATGATCGGCATCTTAGCAAGGATCGAAATGCACAATTATTTAGATTTTTGGAATTTTCTTTGTATTGATTTGGATTTTCAAAGGAAAGGTTTTTACTGTTTTTACTTGAGAGAGGTTACGGCGCTGTGTTTGACCACTGAGAAGATAAAATTAGGTTTAGGTAGGATGGTGGACTATTTATAGGAAGAGGAAAATATCTAGATATTTTCGTGGAAGGAATATTCCCGGCATATTCTCCATCGATAATTTGTTTTTGTCTTCTAAAAATTCGTGTGATCACACACGATACCCAAAAATCAGGAAACTGGACATGTAGCTACAGTTCGACATTACGGTCCCAACGAAACTGGTTTCGTAAAATTCCGACTTCGTATGCTCACACAGCGTATTTTTAACTGTAAAAATACTGACTGTTTTACACTCTAAAATTCCGTACGGCCACACACTGACTCTAAAAATCACGAAAACTGACATCTAGCAACTTTTTGACATTGCGGATCTAACAAAATTAGTTTCGTCGAATTCCGACTTCGTATGCTCACACAGTGTATTTTTAAAGCTCTGGATGACCCATTTAAATATATAAATATATTTAAATATAATTTAATTAAATATAAATAAATTTATATTATCGTATATATCCACAACAGAATATCATACAGCTCAGAAAAATTATATACTTGATATTTCCAAGTCCTGATTAAATCGATATTCGATTTACATTGAAAAATCCATTTATAACGTAAATAAAGCGTTACGAATTATAAAGGAATTCCACAGCGACTTTTCTGAAATTTGATTTGGACGTAAATCAAAATCTACACGACGAAATCCCGATTTTTCTCTTCTACTAGAAAGATATACTCCACCAGCTCCACGCGTTTCTTGTTTCACAGAAATCCGGCTTAAAACGAATCTTGTACATTCAGTTGAAGTTCGAATCGCCAATTTACGAACTGCAGCGCCATTTCAAGCTCGATTTTAATTATATTATAATTATACGTTCAAACTGACGTCGATTGAATATATTCGTCAATATAATTCAACTCTAAGCTGAATTAAATCTAAGGGACGACCCCGTTCACAGAATATTGTGATTTCCAATATTTTTTATTATTTCTGAATTAAATATATTATTTAATTTATTATTTTAATTAAATATTCATCCTTATTTAATTTCACGACCATTAAATCCTTTAATTCACCCTTTATATAATTAAATAAATTAATTATAATACCTCTGCCAATGCGGGTCATTACATTCTTCCCACTTAAAATAATTTCGTCCTCGAAATTGCTAAGTTAGAGGACGACCCTATCGACTGGTTAGAACATATTTGTTCACTCCTTAACTTCAGTTTCAACTGAACCAATTTAATTTCAATTTAATTTTATTTAATTCTTACCAACGAAAATTTCCAAAAATCCTGAAAATTTTCTAATGCCTTAACTCTTCGAAAAATTTCGCCAGCACCTCCTTTGTACTGGTCAATATCTCAAACTCCAACTCGCCTCTCTGGGCCATCTCCAACCCAAAAGAAAATCAAACATCCAAGCGGCTTGCCAATCAGGCTCATAAATCTCATGCTTATATCAAATATAAACTTGTACCTTTTTGTCGGGTATATCAACTCTATCACTTCTATATGCTATCGACTCGGCATATACCAACGTTATCCCCAATCAAATCCTGATCACTTTATCCTTACCACAGTTATTGGTTTTATACTCGAACCAAATCTCATTTAAACTCAAGTCTCATCCTTGATTCAAAACTTTTTACCAAGTAATACCATTTCCATTATCGATTATCTCTAACCATATCCAATCCATCTTTATTTAACTTAGTTTAAGTTAAATTCCAATTTATTCACTTTTACCATTTCAACTATTTAACTTCATAAGTTAAATTTAAATTTTGAAATTTAAATCCTTGGGCTTTATTTCAAATCAAATTGGAAACCATAATAACAATTCAAATCATTTGAATTCCCGAACAACTTGTTTCTCAACACCATTTCAAAAATAAAATCTTTGGTAGTAATCCGTCACTTACGAACTTAAAAATGAACACCGATGATGTCCGGATCATCATCGGAATCTATTTCCAGCTATCGAAGTGAGTTCAATACTATAACATTTTTAAACTCAATCTTAAACGCATCATTTTGAAATCAATTCCAAATAATTTTCACCATACCTGAAACCATTTTAAAATTTCCCCGGATCATAAAATTTCCTTATATATAATTTTAAATCCATTTACAAACACTTACATGTTTCCAGGATTTTAATTCAAATTCTGATTTTAAACTCAGATTTAATTCATCTCGATTTCATATACTACACTTATATGAATTTTACTTGGTTATTTTCATAACCATTTTACTTTTATAATCTTACTCGATTATAATATCAACCAATATATCCAATATATATCAAAATATACTTTGGGTAAAATTATTTTAATTTACCCTCTTTTCAAAACATATCGTGACGACCCATCGTATTCGAGTGTTTAGTAACTCCTACCGATACAGTGGATCAAACTGATCGACCAGAATCCATAAACAACTCAACTAATGGATCTCCATTATATAAAACAAAATTTTTATATCAAATACAAATACATTCACTCGTATATATACACTCAAACTCAATCTAGGGTGTTACTAACCCTATCTCTACCGAGTCACGCCACAGAGCCAAGTAATTCTTAACTTAAGCTCTGATACCAACTGTAACGACCCGGATTTTTGAGCGACTTTGGTTATCGACATAAGCTCGATGTCGATAACCAAAACATCGAAAAATACCGGTAATTAATGAAAGAAATTAGAGGGTGAGAATAGATAAGATAGAAACTTAGAATAGAAGAAGAAGAAGTACACAACATCAGAGTAACACGAACCTCACAGCGGAACGAATAACATATAATAGATAACATAACTTTGAAATATAACAGTTATGTATACAATAGCACTTATCAGAGTACAGCACTTATAACACAGCGGAAATAAACTATAGCTATATGATCTTGAAACCTCCTGCTCCAAGCTCTCCAAGTATATCTGTAAATTGCTGACTACTTGACTGCCCGTACAAATTTAGGCACCCAAGAGTTTAGGGAAAACAACAAAGTAAACTCCAGGTCAGTCATGGGACTGGTGTGAGTAAAATAGTTTAAACAGGTATCTGAACAAGTAAACGATATCTCATAAGACCACGCCGCAGAACGGAACGGGTTTTTCCCTTATGAGAATCCAAAATATCTTTTTATCAAAAACCTTTTGATATTATAATAATGTCTATGTACAAATAGATATCAACTAGCAGAAACGCTTTCATCTCACGTTCTACATATATGATATACAATCAAAACCGCAAGCACGTATTGGGTAATGGATTTCCAACTATGACAAGGTATGAAACCACCTTCCGATCAGTGTACTCTAGGAACGATACACTGGAGTTCAACAAGAACATCTTGTAACTCAGCCACACATGACCGACCACTCATTTTGCTTGAGTGTATCGAATGTATATCACCAACGGTTGGGATCAGCAACCGTTTCCCGTATATATATATGAGACAGCATTGATAGATTAAAGAAGCAAATGAATATTCTCTAGATAGGTGATTATACACCCTACTTCGGTGCGACCGACTTAGCCATGCTGCCTGCCCGATTTCTGTCATTTACCGGTTGATGAGGCTAGAAGATACGCTTTATCATCACATCAGATTCACTTTGAATGCCACATCATCAAATCCATCCAATCACCGATTGACGTCCTCAACAATACATTATGTGTTAGCTAAAACAAGATTCCTTCTTCGCTTCCACTCTTGGTACGGTTGGAGAAATCAATATACGTGATCGTCTGGAAATACTCTGTCAGACATCCGTCCATACAAGTCATCCAGGAACAGGATGAACCGAAGGCACCATTCAGTACATCCATCTTAGGCACTGTTATCTAAGACTTATACAATAGCCCTTGCACTTTACTCTGTCTTCAATTTTCTTTGGCATATATGGTTCGCAACACTTATGCCAATACAGAGTGGTTCTTTGGATAATAATCCAACCGGTCTCACCATATTAATAACGTTAAAATGGTCAAAACTTTGATAGTCGGTGATTCAACTATCAAATGAAAAATGTCCATGTGCAAGCAATGATCTTATTTCCAAATGGAAATTCTATCAATCAATCATCAATCATATATATATCTATATATATATATATATATATATATATATTCATATTTCCTTATTTCAATATTTGATTTCGTTTCTGATTCTATTTGGAAAACATTTCCAAATCTCTTTTTACTTGGATTTAAACAATTGTTTAAATCAACATCGCGATGATAACTCAAACCACTATACTTATTTACTAAATTCACTTAACCACTTTCACTCTCGAACCTTAACCATTTCTACATTAAAACGAAGTCAATCAAGTTGGGGTATACCTACCTCTCAGACCTTAACTGAACAACATTTCAAATCTCGAAATAGGTTAAGTTCATCTTTTAACTCTTTAACACATCCTTACGTAACTCTCGTTCGAATAAATCTCTATTCGATAACTCCTCCCTTCGAATAACTATATTTGATAATCTCTCTTACGAATAACTAGATTCGATTTACCTTTCTTTGAATAAACTATATTCGATTAACTCTTATTCATTTAACTCTAATCGATTTATTTCCTTTTTACTTAACTCCTTACTTAACTCTTTTCGAATAACTAATTCGATAACTCCTTTAATTCTATTTAAACAAACTATATTCGATTAACTCCTTTTGATTTAACTCTAATCAATTTAACTCCATCGAATAACTAACTTCGATAACTAATTCAATAACTCCTTCTTCGAATAACTAATTCAATAACTTACTTTCGAATACTTATATTCGATAACTCCTTGTGTTTAACTTTATTCGAATAACTAATTCGAATAACTCTTATCGATTAAACTATAATCGATAACTCCTTCGATTTAACTAATATTCTATAACTCACTTCGATTAAACTATAATCGATAACTCTATTCAATTAACTCTATTCGAATAAACTATATCGATTAACTCTTTTAATTTTATTCGATTTGATAACTCCCCTTTCGAATAACCAATATTCGATAACTCTACTTCGAATAACCAATATTCGATTAACTCTACTTCGAATAACCAATATTTGATAACTCTACTTCGAATAACCAATATTCGATAACTCTTCTTGACTAACTCCATTTGGATAACTCTAACTGGTTGACTCAATTTGGTTAACTCTAATTGATTTATTCTAACTGGTCAACCTTAATTGATTAACTCTAACTGGTCAACCTAACTCTAATCGATTTATTTAATCAATTACTCCTAACTCAAATCGACTTCTCCTATTCGAATAACCCCTATTTGATAACGTTTGGACATTTAAAAAGATTTACTTTTAGTAACGGTTCTTCACTATACAAATGTTCTCTCTAATGACGTTACTTCACTTACACAACTGTTGTGTATCCATTTTATTTACTCTATCGGTGTTAAAACCAATATCTCTTATCTATATAAGTTCAGACTTATATATTTCATTTATCGAATGATAAATATTTATTTAAGTTATAAACTGTTATTTATAAATTAACCCTTTTCTATTTATCTGTTAAAAACATATTTCCATTTTCTATTCATCTTCTAAATATTCTTTTTATTCTATTTATCCTACCAAGTAAATATATTCTTTTAATATTATTTATTTTCCAAATAAATATCTCCTTTTAATCCTATTTATTTCCTAAATAAATAAACCCTTTTTACTTTTATTTATTTCCTAAATAAATAAATTCTTTTAACTCTTTATTTATGCTTTACCAATATATTCCTTTATATTTTCTTTCAAATATATTTCCTTTATATTTGATTTCAAATATATTTCCTTTATATTTGGTTTCAAATATATTCCTTTATATTTGATTTCAAATATATCTCCTTTTCAATTTCATTTGTAAAGGTTTTACAAACAATTCTATTTTATTTTGATTTATGAAAAATATTCTAACTCCTTATATTCCCGGGAAAATTCGCCATAACCTCCTTTGTATTGGGAGCATCTGGAAAATCCCCAAACCCACCACACAGTCCTTTCCATTCAAAAAGAAAATGTTTTGAAATTATTACCTTTCTAAATATCTCCTATTTATAAATATTCCAATTTATAAATATTCCTTATTTATAAATAATCAAATTTATAAATATCTCTTATCTATATATATTCCATTTATAAATATTTTATTTTCAATATCACTTTGAAAATTCCCTTATCAATATTTCGGTATGTTATGGTGTTTAACATATCAAATTTCGATATCCAATATCGTCCATACACACACAATCAACAACAGGTTAAAATTCACATCATATATCAAAATATATGAAAAACAATAAAATAACTGTTGAGGAATCCAGTCGGATTCCTCCAACCTGTTTCCCTGCATCCACAGATGTTACACAACATGATTGTCATTACTTTCAGTTCAATATGAATTATTCTGATAAACAAAATCAATATATAACTATATAACTGTTTATATATAATATATATATATATATATAATATTTCATTTACTGACTAGCAGTTCAATCAGCAGTCAACACATAATCAAACAGACAATTTCTAACAGTTATAAAAATACAACATGAATTTATAAACTATTAAGAGTTGGTGAGATTTACTCACATTTGCGCGTTAGCCGTTAAATAACGGTTTGCGTTATTTGATTCAGTCGGACAATTTATTTCTCCATAAATTGTAACGAGCTCGGATTCACTCCCGGTCAGTCTCATTGTGTTGCTCCCGTCCATACGATCCTGTCGGATCTTGGTTCGCTGAATTCCGATAAGGTATGACCAAGATATTTACATTAGAAGTTATACAAATTATTTTAATTGAATAAAACTTCAACTCTAAATTTCCACTGGGCTCACAACTAAACAAGGCCCATACCTTTAACGTTAAAAGCCAGACCCATTCAAGCCTCTTCTTCCCCAAATCACCAAAATCCCGTCGTCCTCTTATTACAGCCATTTCCGCTGCTTTGACCGCCCTACACCTTCCAATACCTCATGAATTCCTACTCGAACACCACCATTTCAACCCTCATATCAATCTCCATCACACCGTCCCCTTAACACGCAACTCGCGCTCCTCCTGGCAATACGCGACTTTGGACGTCACCTGCTGGTGGCGACAAAATGAGCATCGAACTTCATCAAACAAGGCACCAAGGTGCGGATTTTCGCCCTTAACAAGAATACGAACTTCGATTTGTACGTCTACTCCCCAATCACTCGCTGAACCAAACCCTAGGCACCCAAGCCATTCGCTGTAACCAAACATGCGACATCAGATATTTTCGAACCCATGGATAACCATATGACGATGATCGGCATCTTAGCAGGGATCGAAATACACAATTATTTTGATTTTTGGAATTTTCTTTGTATTGATTTGGATTTTCAAAGGAAAGGTTTTTACTGTTTTTACTTGAGAGAGGTTACGGCGCTGTGTTTGACCACTGAGAAGATAAAATTAGGTTTAGGTAGGATGGTGGACTATTTATAGGAAGAGGAAAATATCTTGATATTTTCGTGGAAGGAATATTCCCGGCATATTCTCCATCGATAATTTGTTTTTGTCTTCTAAAAATTCGTGTGATCACACACGATACCCAAAAATCACGAAACTGGACATGTAGCTACAGTTCGACATTACGGTCCCGACGAAACTTGTTTCGTCAAATTCCGACTTCGTATGCTCACACAGCGTATTTTTAACTGTAAAAATACTGACTGTTTTACACTCTAAAAATCCGTACGGCCACACATTGACTCTAAAAATCACGGAAACTGACATCTAGCAACTTTTTGACATTGCGGATCTAACAAAATTAGTTTCGTCGAATTCCGACTTCGTATGCTCACACAGTGTATTTTTAAAGCTCTGGATGACCCATTTAAATATATAAATATATTTAAATACAATTAAATTAAATATAAATAAATTTATATTATTGTATATTTCCACAACAGAATATCATACAGCTCAGAAAAATTATATACTTGATATTTCCAAGTCCTGATTAAATCGATATTCGATTTACATTGAAAATTCCATTTATAACGTAAATAAAGCGTTACGAATTATAAAGGAATTCCACAGCGACTTTTCTAAAATTTGATTTGGACGTAAATCAAAATCTACACGAAGAAATCCCGATTTTTCTCTTCTACTAGAAAGATATACTCCACCAGCTCCACGCGTTTCTTGTTTCACAGAAATCCGGCTTAAAACGAATCCTGTACATTCAGTTGAAGTTCGAATCGCCAATTTACGAACTGCAGCGCCATTTCAAGCTCGATTTTAATTATATTATAATTATACGTTCAAACTGACGTCGATTGAATATATTCGTCAATATAATTCAACTCTAAGCTGAATTAAATCTAAGGGACGACCCCGTTCACAGAATATTGTGATTTCCAATATTTTTTATTATTTCTGAATTACATATATTATTTAATTTATTATTTTAATTAAATATTCATCCTTATTTAATTTAACGACCATTAAATCCTTTAATTCACCGTTTATATAATTAAATAAATTAATTATAATACCTCTGCCAATGCGGGTCATTTCATCCCCTGCGGCACCGGCCGACCATCCATGGGTCCCCCATGACGCGCCTTCCCGTCACCTACCCCCTCCAAGAACCGGTCGAAGTCCGATTCCCCCTAGCGCCCTAAAACTCAGCTCGAAACCAGCCACTTCAAGATCCAATTTCTCCCCCGTCGCTCAACGAAAAGCGATCATACAAATGTGGAATCGAAGATCGTAGTGAGTGCTTTTATTTTTGTTCTTGGAGTTTTGATTTTCCATGAGAGGATTGAGAGAAAATTGAGGGCAAAATAACAAGCGATTTTGGCCATCGGTTCAGCCGACGGCGGAAAGGGAGGTTTGACCGCTTATTTGATTTTCTAGGGTTTGACCATTGATTAAAGAGTATTTATAATATTTTCATTTTAATATAAATTCTTTTATCGCTTGATTAATGCTTCGAACTCCAAACGAATCCCAACGACTGTCGCCCTTAGCCAAATGCAACGACCCGGTTTTGAACGACTTTGGTTACCCGATATACAACACATATCGACTAACCAAACATCGAAAAACCTAGTAGTTACAGTTGGTATCAGAGCTTAAGTTAAGTAACTACCTTGGCTCTGTGGCGTGACTCGGTAGAGATGGGGTTAGTAATACCCTAGATTGAGTTTGAGTGTATATATACGAGAGCGTAGTTGTTATTCAATATAAATTTGTTTTATATTGTGGAGATTTATTGGTTGAGTCGTTTATAAGTTCTGGTCGATCAGTTTGATCCACTGTATCGGTAGGAGTTTCTAAACACTCGAATACGATGAACCTTCATGGTATGTTTCGAAAAGAGGGTAAATGAAATAATTTTCCCCAAAATTTTGTTTATTGGATTTATAATATATTAGATATATTGATTGTTGTTATAATCGAGTAAGATTATAAAAAGGTGAAATGGTTATAAATAACTAATCAGAATTCGTATAATTAAAGTATATGAAATAAGATGAATTAAATCTGAAATTTTAATTAGAATTGGAATTTAAAATAAGGAAATTTCAAGTTCCTGGGAGATTGTGAAAACGTTTTTCAAATTGAAAGTGATATAGTATTGAACTCACTTCGATTGCTGGGAAATAATTCCGATGATGATCCGGACATCATCGATGTTCATTTTCGAGTTCGTAAGTGACGGATTACTACCAAAGATTTGTTTCGAATTGTTTTGGCAAACCAAGTTGTGTTGACTTTCAAAAAGGAAAATTTGATTTTTGAAAAGGTAAACTGTTTGAAATCTCCCAGGAATATTGTTTGAGTTAACACCAAATTTGAATAAGAGATTTGTAAAAGCAAATTGGAATTAAAATATAGTCAGTTAAGTGGTAACTGAAATTGAATTTGAATGATATCGAGACAAATTGTATTTGGGAGATCCAAATTTGAAGTGAAATTGGTAACCAAGTTAAGAGTTTTAAATCGAGAATCAAACTCGAGTTTGAAATGAAATTCGACTTAGGTATAAGCGAATGGTTGAAATTGTGGATAAATATAAATAGGAGTTTGATTGGGATAACACTGGTATATGTTGAATTGATAACAGTGGAAGGGATAGAGTTGATATGCCCGACAAAAAGGTACAAGTTTATATTTGGTATAAGCATGAGATTTATGAGCCTGATTGGCAAGCCGCTTGGCTGTTTGATTTTCTTTTGGGTTGGAGATGGCCCAGAGAGGCGAGTTGTGATTTTACCGATAAGGCTGTACAAAGGAGGTTATGGAGAAATTTTTCGAAAAGTTAAGGCATTAGAAAATTTTCAGGATTTTTGAAAATTTTCGTGGATAAGAATAAATTAATAATTTAATTGAAATTAAATTGGTTCAGTTGAAACTGAAATTAAGAAGTGAACAAACAAGTTCTAACCGGTCGTCAAGATTTGTTTCCTACCTTAGCAATTTCGAGGACGAAATTATTTTAAGTAGGGAAGAATGTAATGACCCGCATTTTCCAGCGGTATAATAATTAATTTTATTTAAGTATTTAAATAGTGATTAGAGAATTAAATGGTCGCTAATTAAGTAATAGCGAATATTTAATTCAAATAATAATTAAATAATATATTTAATTCAGAAATAATCAGAATTGGCTGAAATGGCGATATGGTGTGAATTGGGGAATTCGAAATATATAATTCAGTTTAGAGCTAAGTTACGATAATGAATATATTTAATTAACGATGGTTGAAAGTATAAATTATATATTAAATATAATCAAGCTCGAAATGGCGCGGTAGTTCGCGATTTGGCGATTCGAACTTTAAACGAATATACAGAAGCCGTTTTAAATCGGATTTCTGGGAAATAAGAAACGTTAGGAGCTGGTAAAGTATATATTTCTAGTGGAAGAAAAAAATCGGGATTTTGTCGTGTAGATTTTGATTTATGTCCAAATCAAATTTTAGAAAAGTCGCTGGGGAATTCCTTTATAATTCGCGACGCTTTATTTACGTTATAAAGGAATTTCAATATAAATCGAATATCGGGTTGACCCAGATTGACATATCGAGTTAGAAATCCATATAGGATTTTTCTGAGCTATATAGTATTCCTCTGTGTATATAGACGATAATATTTAATATTAAATATTAAATTTAATTATATTTATATATTTAAATAGGCTATTTAGAGCTTTAAAAATAGTCACTTGTGCAAACGAAGTCGGAATTCGACGAAACTAATTTTGTTGGATCTACAATGTTAAATAGTTGTTAGATTCCAAGTTTGGTGATTTTTAGAGTCACCGTGTGGCTGCAAGGATTTTTAGAGTGAGAAACAGTCAGTATTTTGACGGTTAAAAGTACGCTGTGTGAGCATACGGAGTCGGAATCCGACGAAACCAGTTTCGTTGGGACCGTAATGTTGAATTCTAGCTACATGTCAAGTTTCGTGATTTTTGGGTGTCGTGTGTGATCACAAAAATTTTTAGAAGGAAAAACTTTATATTTAAAACTAAAATATCAAAGTGTGTGAACCTTAACGAGCCAACCATTCACATTTTCAGCCACACAACAAAATTCCGTCCCCCTATAAAATCAAATATAAGCCGCTACTTCCTCTTTTCTTCATTCTCAGCAAAAACGCAAGCAATATCCAAAGTAAAATCAAAAGAAAATCAATAAATCATTCCAGGTATACATTTCAATTCCTGATGGTATACTCTTCCATCTCGTACAAGTTTTATACGATGCGGTTTGGATTTTTGGGGTTCGCTGTAGTACAGCCGCATTGGGTTCAAGTTAGGGTTTGATTTCTAGTACGGGTGAGGTGATCGAAGGTGCAGTTGATGGCGGATTAGGATTCAGGAGTTGGAACGGCACCCGGTATGTATTTGCGGTAGAGTTCGGTTTCCATTTTGGGTCGGAGGTTCCTGTAGCCGAGCTCTGAAGCTCGAAGTCGTGCTTCACGAGGGTGCTACGAGTTGCGTATAAGGATGATAGGGAGAAAGAGGTCGGAAGTAGAAGTGATTTGGTGGTGATTTTCGGATTTTCGGTGAGGAAACGGTGGAGTTGTGGATGCTTGGGGAAATCGAAATGGCCTGTGTGTTTTACTGGAGGAGTTCGATTTGTGATTTGGGGGAGATGAAGTAGTGAATACGTTGGGCCTGGTATGGTTAAGATGGGCCGGGGTTTTTATAATTTGTAATGCCCAGTTTTTAATTAAAACTATGTTTGTTTTATTTTAAATCTATATCTAAACTTACGAATGCTGTATCTTTATCTTACGATATCAGAATCACGAGCCGTCAGTCACGTTGGGATCGTGTGGACGAGAGCTTCATAATGAAGCTGACTGGAAGTGGATTGGGGCTCGTATGAATTTATGGCAAATTAAACTGCTTGATTCAAATCAAACCAACAGTTTATCATTCTTTAACGATGAACTGCCAATGTGAGTAAAACTCACCAACTCTGAACAGTTCTATTTTTATAGCGTATATTTAGAACTGATAAATGATGATTGATTGTTGTGTGTTAACTGTTTGGTTGAATTGAAACACCCCACCTCGGTTAAGGTCACTCACAAAGGGAATGCCTTAACTTTGATGGAGGTTTATAGGTAAAAGGTCACAGATAAAAACACAAGACAGATATAAACACATAAATAAATAAGCAGCGGAAAACAACAGACTTTATTTCATAAAATAAGTGTTTACATCAGCATTTCCATAATTGTCTCAAATCACATTTCTAATTATTACAACAATAAAACTGTCTTTATTCTCATAACTTAAAGAAGCATAAAACATAAGTAAACTGCATAAGTCCCCGCAGTTGCTATCCAAAGCCATAGCTCAAAGTGAAAGAGATCCAAGCAATACATTTCTTTTCCTTCAAGCTAGATGAGAAAGCTGGTTAAGCTGCAGTATTCCCTCCCTGAGGACCTGGGGGGGGGGGAACAGAAGAAAGAAGACGAAAAGAAAAGTAGAGTCAGACATAAGCCTGAGTAAGTCTAGGACTATTCAGTCTATGAATAAAGAAATGGGCATGATAAGTATAAACTGGAAATGGGAAAATCACCACACTGATATAAATTGTCTATGATCGAATGTGCTTTCGTACCCCAGGTTGATCCCTGCAACCCTTATTATTATTTCCCAACTGGCACCCCATAATCAGGGTATAGTGATCCTTTTTAATGATCGGCTCCTACTCGAATAGTTACATGTGTCCTACGGCCCCTGATGCTGTAGCTACCTATGCTGGTCCCACCATGAGGTGTATCAAGTCCCATGGTGGCGGCCCGACACAATCCTAGAATGCACAGGTATACTACTGGTGTCTAGTGCCTTATTTTTCTGCGCCGGAGTGTGTGCACTTCCGCACTCCGTTAGAACCTACACTGCTACACCACCGCCGTCGCTTTGACCTCTTACAGTCAGCCCAGTAATCGTGCCCCACCCTGCCTAGTTCAGGGTATCCTGATACACCTTGTAGGGTTACTGCTGAAAAGGGTCCCCCGTTACTAGGTTTTCTATTTCCAGCCAACATGCTAAGTTGGTTAAGTGTTCTGTTGAACCTAACCCCCAATCAGTCTGTATAGTTTAGCGCGTCCTAAGTTTGATTAAGTGTTAACCCAATTTACTTAATCCTATCCATCCTGACTTAGTCTTATTTGATCAGAGTATCGACCGCTCACATTAGACAGGTATTGTTGCGGTTACTGGATGCGCCGGTTGGGTCCGGGCAGGTTTATACCGCAACTCAGTCTAACCTCGGGTCAGGTGTCCTTCTAAACTTAAGACCATCCCGTCCGTTGGGTCAGTTAGGGATAGCCAGGGAGGGCAGGAAACTTGTATTTTCCAGACCCAAGCCTAGACACTGTCCTCTCTGTCACCCTAGAACATTCTGGTGTGTGTATTTAGAAGGACTGTCTTATATCTTTATATTTTCTAAGTTTACGTATTTTGTCTCTTTTCTTTTTATATGTAAATATTTGCGGCCCATTATTAATAATGGTGTAAAGGCTTACACCAACCATGGGCCCAACCCATTCTTGAATTTGGGCCCATTTACTTTTATATTTTGATTTATTAATTAATTGGCCCAACGCTAATTCCCCCGTTTAATACGTTCGTTTTTATTATAATATATATTGGCCTAGCCTTTTAAGCCCAACTTAGACACGTGAAAAAAGGGGAGGCTTAAAATGTGATTATACACACAAAAAGGGGAATGTGAACGCATGAACTTGCAACGAACGATTCAATTAACATGAAGTAGGTACATGTGAACTTGCAATTGTAACATCATATCATCAAGGCATTAACATAAATCATTTTATGCATATAATCATGACATAACTTAAATCATTTATATAAACCATGATTTTTAATCTATTCTCATAATCATGGCATAAATATTCCTAAACATGGAATCATAGTTTTCGTTCTATTTATATAATTTGTCATAAATATACATAAACATGAAAGCATGGATTTTGATGTATATTCATAAAATCATGGCATAAATATTCCTAAACATGGAATCATAGTTTTCGTTCTATTTATATAATTGTGTCATAAATATACATAAACATGAAAGCATGGATTTTGATGTATATTCATAAAATCATGGCATAAATATTCCTAAACATGGAATCATAGTTTTCGTTCTATTTATATAATTGTGTCATAAATATACATAAACATGAAAGCATGGATTTTGATGTATATTCATAAAATCATGGCATAAATATTCCTAAACATGGAATCATAGTTTTCGTTCTATTTATATAATTGTGTCATAAATATACATAAACATGAAAGCATGGATTTTGATGTATATTCATAAAATCATGGCATAAATATTCCTAAACATGGAATCATAGTTTTCGTTCTATTTATATAATTGTGTCATAAATATACATAAACATGAAAGCATGGATTTTGATGTATATTCATAAAATCATGGCATAAATATTCCTCTAAACATGAAATCATGGTTTTTACATTATTCATGCAAACTTGCAATTGGAATATAAATCTAACTTTAGTTATGTGTCACATATATTACAATATTGGCCTAACATGTTTTTAAATTAGGCATAATACCAAACATATCCTAGTCATATTCATAGGATTAACATAAGTTAACAAAGATGCTTGCTTTTTTTCAAGTGGAATGTAATTCTAATGTAACCTATGTGTCACATATATGGTTATAATCATAAAGGTGCTTACTTTTGTTTTTACACAAAAGTATGATTTGCCAAATTTCAACATAGATTCATATAAACCATAATACCCCAAATTTGATCCAATTTCATAAAAAGTGATTCTATACAAAAATATACATCATGTTGGCATAATAGCAAAACCACAAATTTGCATGAATCTCATTTTAACTACCATAAACATGTAATTTCAACATAAATTACATGCGAATATCCAATCGTCATACCACTATGTTTCAATTGATAACAACATATAAATAATATCCAATCGTCATACCACAAATCAAGTACAAATCTCATTTTCATTTTACACGAATCAAACATTGTTATTTATTCATATCTGAATAATACTCTACTTACAATCGTGTGACGAATTCTTCAATTCAGAAATCTGAATTCTGGAATTGGAGATGCGATTCCTTTGTCGTAGGTGTCAATTTGATTTGTTAAGTTGCTTTAGTGCTTTAGAAAGTGTCTCCTAGTCGTCTCTCAAAAGTGGTGGCTACTCCTAGTCGTTCCTCAGCAGCATGACGGCCTCATCTTATTTTTTTGAATGAATAAATTAGGTAGAGTCTAGGGTCATTTTTATAGAGTTTATGAACTAATTAGGACCGTCGATGTAGCTTGGATAAATCGTAGCCATTCATTCGAAAGAAAGACCAATCAGGAGCTGCCACCTAGCCCTTGTGACAAGGCAAGGCTCAGAAATTCGACCAAGCACAGACCAGGCCAGCCAGGAGGGACTGGGTTCGATTTTCAAAAATTAAACTTTAAATTGAGTTGTTTTAGTCTGTTTGAATTTTATCTATTGTATACATATTTTTGTATATATATATATATATATATATTCTCATATATATACATATATTTTCTTTATTTCCTTATATGTACGTTCTTATCCTTTCAAAATTTGAATTTGTATACGTACATGTATTTTCATGCTCAGTTGGCCCTCTCTAAAACAGAGATAAAAATTATGTCGCCGCCGGGGTTCGAACCCCCGACCTCCATGCTACAAATCCAATGCCTTAAACAACTGAGCTACAGAGGCTTTTGTTAATAAGTCTTAGAACAATAATAATTATTGTCCTCTCCCTACTTCTCTTTTTCATGTTTTGCTGTAATATTTAAATTAAAGATATCTTCTTCATACGTTATCCGTTTTGCGTAAACTCGGACTCTATCTCAAGCAGAATTCCGAGACAAACGCAATGGTGATGTCCGTTTCCCTTAATTTTTCTGTTACAATTTAATTATACTTTAATTTGTTAATTTACTGTTAACGGAAAAATCCGGGGTGTTACATTCTCCCCCACTTAAAAGGATTTCGTCCCCGAAATCTTCAAGTTTAGGAAGAATGTATGTCCTAACATCCAAACGTCCATCTACTCATCCATCATACATGAGCATCCATTGTCCTTAAAGATTTCTAATGCTTCATGACCATATGCAAAGTGTGTGTCCATGTACTTATCTAATGCAAAATCAGGCGGTCTACTGATTCAGTTGACCTCCTTAATGCAAATTATGTAAGTGTCATGAATCCATTATATATGCAAAATTCTCCTATTCATGATTCTACATGAGTGCAAAATCATTCAAGCAAATGCGGCATCCATATAACAACACATTAAGCTTCAACCATATACGAGAATAAAACATATATGCATATGCAATATGAAGTGATTGAGCCGATCTAAAACCTAGGTTGTGTGTGTATATGCATCAACGAGCAACCAATAGCATCCATTTGCAACCACTTGCAAACATCAACCATAACTTGTTTCAATTACATGTTTACATCCAAAAAGTTTTTCTACCTAAGGATAAAGGATAGATCGAAAAGACTAACTACGCTTTCTATAAAAACTTTACTACCTTGCTCAGGTATGGTGACCGTGGTGAGAGCATGCAATTGCCCTCCAGAAGTTCCTGCTCTCTGCCCTTGCCCTCGCTTCTTTGGGCAGTCCTTAGCCATGTGGTCTGTCTCTCCACAAGAAAAGCACCCACCATTCAACTTAGATTTCTTCTTCCGGCAGTCTTCCACCAAGTGCCCCACTTTACCACAGTAATTACATTTTCTCTTCTCTTTGTTGTCTTTCCCGCCCTTCTTAAAGTCATTTTTCTTAGGCTGTAAACCCTCTTTCTTCCCTTGAGAGCTTTCTGCCTTTGTCTCCTTCTTACCCTTATCCTCTTCGTTCAGCAATGCCATCTGCACCAACTGTTCATACGTAGCTCCCATAGGTATATGGGTCATGGCCAAGCTATGTAATGGCTCATTCAATCCTTTGACAAAACGAAGGGCCTTTTTGTGTTGAGTGTTTACTAGGTCCAGCCCGAACCTAGCCAGCTGATCAAACTGATTAACATACTCCTTTACTGTCAAATTCCTTTGCTTGAGAAATAAGAACCTTTCCATTTGGAGACTCCTCTCAGCTTCCGAGAGAAATTTGGCCTCAAACCTTGCCCTAAAGTCCTCCCATGTTTCCACTGGTCTTTCTGCATTAGTGACTTCCCACCAGTAGGAAGCCTCGCCTTTAAGTAGCCATACTGCCAGTTGTACCTTCTGTCTGTCTTCTACCGCAAAGATGACGAATAGGTCCTCGGTTTCCTTTAGCCAATTCCTGGCTGTTACAAAGGACTCGTTTCCATGGAAATCCTTTCCTCCCATAGCTTTGAAATCCTTACATGTCTTAGCAAAAGCATTATTACGTGGAGGGGGTGGAGGAGGAGGTACTGCTGCAGCTGGAGGATTTTCTACAGTTGGATGGTTTCCTGGGGGAGGAGGAATAGTGGGACCCGGTTGATTGGCCCTTGCTTCTAAGAATCATCTGAACCAAACGGGTATTGGGACAACCTCTGGCAAGTTAAGTCCTTCCGACATGCTGAAACAAAAGGATAGATTCAGAACGAAGGATAAAAGATAGTACCTATGGCTTTGGGGGACTATGCCTTTTTAAAATAAAATAACATTTTATCTTTAAAAATGCTTCTTTAAATTTTCTTTTGAAAATAAATTTTCAAAACTTTTTATCTGACCTGGTAAACCTATGCTCTGATACCAAGTGAAACACCCCACCTCGGTTAAGGTCACTCACAAAGGGAATGCCTTAACTTTGATGGAGGTTTATAGGTAAAAGGTCACAGATAAAAACACAAGACAGATATTAACACATAAATAAATAAGCAGCGGAAAACAACAGACTTTATTTCATAAAATAAGTGTTTACATCAGCATTTCCATAATTGTCTAAAATCACATTTCTAATTATTACAACAATAAAACTGTCTTTATTCTCATAACTTAAAGAAGCATAAAACATAAGTAAACTGCATAAGTCCCCGCAGTTGCTATCCAAAGCCATAGCTCAAAGTGAAAGAGATCCAAGCAATACATTTCTTTTCCTTCAAGCTAGATGAGAAAGCTGGTTAAGCTGCAGTATTCCCTCCCTGAGGACCTGGGGGGGGGGGGGTGGGAAACGGAAGAAAGAAGACGAAAAGAAAAGTAGAGTCAGACATAAGCCTGAGTAAGTCTAGGACTATTCTGTCTATGAATAAAGAAATGGGCATGATAAGTATAAACTGGAAATGGGAAAAGCACCACACTGAAATAAATTGTCTATGATCGAATGTACTTTCGTACCCCAGGTTGATCCCTGCAACCCTTATTATTATTTCCCAACTGGCACCCCATAATCAGGGTATAGTGATCCTTTTTGATGATCGGCTCCTACTCGAATAGTTACATGTGTCCTACGGCCCCTGATGCTGTAGCTACCTATGCTGGTCCCACCATGGGGTGTATCAAGTCCCATGGTGGCGGCCCGACACAATCCTAGAATGCACAGGTATACTACTGGTGTCCAGTGCCTTATTTTTCTGCGCCGGAGTGTGTGCACGTCCACACTCCGTTAGAACCTACACTGCTACACCACCGCCGTCGCTTTGACCTCTTACAGTCAGCCCAGTAATCGTGCCCCACCCTGCCTAGTTCAGGGTATCCTGATACACCTTGTAGGGTTACTGCTGAAAAGGGTCCCCCGTTACTAGGTTTTCTATTTCTAGCCAACATGCTAAGTTGGTTAAGTGTTCTGTTGAACCTAACCCCCAATAGGTCTGTATAGTTTATCGCGTCCTAAGTTTGATTATGTGTTAACCCAATTTACTTAATCCTATCCATCCTGACTTAGTCTTATTTGATCAGAGTATCGACCGCTCACATTAGACAGGTATTGTTGCGGTTACTGGATGTGCCGGTAGGGTCCGGGCAGGTTTATACCGCAACTCAGTCTAACCTCGGGTCAGGTGTCCTTCTAAACTTAAGACCATCCCGTCCGTTGGGTCAGTTAGGGATAGCCAGGGAGGGCAGGAAACTTGTATTTTCCAGACCCAAGCCTAGACACTGTCCTCTCTGTCACCCTAGAACATTCTGGTGTGTGTATTTAGAAGGACTGTCTTATATCTTTATATTTCTAAGTTTACGTATTTTGTCTCTTTTCTTTTTATATGTAAATATTTGCGGCCCATTATTAATAATGGTGTAAAGGCTTACACCAACCATGGGCCCAACCCATTCTTGAATTTGGGCCCATTTACTTTTATATTTTGATTTATTAATTAATTGGCCCAACGCTAATTCCCCCGTTTAATACGTTCGTTTTTATTATAATATATATTGGGCTTAGCCTTTTAAGCCCAACTTAGCCACGTGAAAAAAGGGGAGGCTTAAAATGTGATTATACACACAAAAAGGGGAATGTGAACGCATGAACTTGCAACGAACGATTCAATTAACATGAAGTAGGTACATGTGAACTTGCAATTGTAACATCATATCATCAAGGCATTAACATAAATCATTTTATGCATATAATCATGACATAACTTAAATCATTTATATAAACCATGATTTTTAATCTATTCTCATAATCATGGCATAAATATTCCTAAACATGGAATCATAGTTTTCGTTCTATTTATATAATTGTGTCATAAATATACATAAACATGAAAGCATGGATTTTGATGTATATTCATAAAATCATGGCATAAATATTCCTAAACATGGAATCATAGTTTTCGTTCTATTTATATAATTGTGTCATAAATATACATAAACATGAAAGCATGGATTTTGATGTATATTCATAAAATCATGGCATAAATATTCCTAAACATGGAATCATAGTTTTCGTTCTATTTATATAATTGTGTCATAAATATACATAAACATGAAAGCATGGATTTTGATGTATATTCATAAAATCATGGCATAAATATTCCTAAACATGGAATCATAGTTTTCGTTCTATTTATATAATTGTGTCATAAATATACATAAACATGAAAGCATGGATTTTGATGTATATTCATAAAATCATGGCATAAATATTCCTAAACATGGAATCATAGTTTTCGTTCTATTTATATAATTGTGTCATAAATATACATAAACATGAAAGCATGGATTTTGATGTATATTCATAAAATCATGGCATAAATATTCCTCTAAACATGAAATCATGGTTTTTACATTATTCATGCAAACTTGCAATTGGAATATAAATCTAACTTTAGTTATGTGTCACATATATTACAATATTGGCCTAACATGTTTTTAAATTAGGCATAATACCAAACATAGCCTAGTCATATTCATAGGATCAACATAAGTTAACAAAGATGCTTGCTTTTTTTCAAGTGGAATGTAATTCTAATGTAACCTATGTGTCACATATATGGTTATGATCATAAAGGTGCTTACTTTTTGTAACACCCCACGCCCGCTAGGGTCACTCACAAAGGGAATGCCATAGCATCGGTGGAGTATTTTAGTGAATATAGAACAGAAAAATTACAACAAGACAGATATAAATAGTACTTGAAATTTTAAAACATCATCTCATAACAGTGGAAATAAACATGTCTGGCTACATCATAAAACCACGATAAAAGTCAAGTACAATATCCATCAAAATAAAGAAGTACATAATCCAACTCTCTCATACAATAGCCATAACAAAAGAAAAGATAACTGGATAACTGGAGCTTTACATCTATCCAAGCTCCTCAAAACTGGAACAGCAATCCGATCAAGCTCTACTACCACTAGGATCCACCGTAGGACCTGAGGGTTGGGAAAAAGATAAAAACAACGGGGTCAGACATAAGTCTGAGTGAGTCCTATAACTTTAACAATACAATCATTAAGGTAACCAGAGAAGACATAAACTTGACCTACGGTAATATCTGGGGATGAATGGCTACACTAAGCAGCTTGGTAGACTTAGGATAAACTAAGATAACCGTCAGGACACATCTACCCACCCAAGGATAATTACTAACTGCACCACCCCAGTCATTCCTACTTAAAGGTTGATCCCTTCCAAGGACTTAGAAAATTTCCCCAGTAGTCTCGTGTACCCCTAGCCCACTACATAGGTGCCATCTGCCCCTATCTCCACTAGGTGTACCCAGTAATTCTTACCCAATAGTTTCGTGTACCCCTACATAGGTGCCGTCTGCCCCTATCTTCATTAGGTGTACCCACTACTCCCCATCGATCGGCTCCCTACCGTAGATACCCGTGCTGGTCCCACAGTGGGGTGTATCACTCCCCTAAAGTGGCTACCCAATACTAACGGTGCACGGCTTTATATCTACACGATGCAACAACGGCTTATCTACCAGCCCGGGCCCACACACGCATATGAAACCCGTTGGACTTGCGTTGCCACCGCTAACCCGTTTTGGCCTCTTATAATCAAGCCCAATATACGTGTCCCGTCACTCGACATGGGTCGAGCCCACAAAGATACGTTTGTGATATTGGTTGAAATGGGCCCCCACAAGCTACCCACTTAAGCTTGTCAAATATCTAGTGTATCCCACTTAACCCTTTAATCATGTTTAATTACATGTTTCCACTTGGTTAAGTATTCTAATCGTATTTTCTATTGCCACCCAAAGCAACCCACTAGATTCCACATGCCACCCAAGGCAACCACCAAATTTCCTCATGCCACACAAGGCACCCACTTAACCCCTCATGTCCCACTACATGCTATTATGGTTAAGTGTTTCTTAATTAATTAAGACCGTGATCTCCCGTAAAGACCTCCCACATTAGACTGGCTGTTATGACCGCCTGGTTAAGCCGGTAGAATCCGGGCAGTCTTACGTCATAACAGAATCTAACCTCGTGTCTTTACCTTAATCACGTATTTAATTTATGGCTAAGACCTCTCACATTGGGCTGACATTTGTAGCAACTGGTTAAGCCGGTCGGGTCCGGGCAGTTTTACACTACAAATGAGTCCAACCTCGTGTCTTAGTCGATTAATTACACCTAATTAATCACCCCCATATTAATTATCCCTAATTAATATCAAGTTTTCCATAACATGGGTAGACCTAACTCAATAGGTAAATTCCCATGGGGTAGACCTAACTCAATAGGTAAATTCCCACTTATGGTAATTTATTTTTATGGTATGCTTAATCATACCCAAACATTCATTTATTAATATATTTACCAACCCCATCGTTCCCCACGTAAATCGTTCTCGTTACATGACATAATAAGGGGAAGATCATCACAAATATCATGGGTTTAACATACAACTTTGTCATGGGTTAAGAGGATGTCAACTTGCATATATGAGCATATATTAACCCAACTACATATAACCCAAACTTGCATATTATCATACACATGATTTGCATAACATGTTGCATATGAGCTTGCACATTATCATACACATATCTTGCATAACATGTTGAACTTGCATATAGGCATTCTCGTAACTTGCATAACATGTTAAACATGCATTTAAGCATACACATAACTTGCATAAGCATTCACATACTTGCATAAGCATCCACATACTTGCATAAGCATTCACATACTTGCATAACTTGCATATCATGTCATTTAAGCATATACATATCTTGCAAAAGAATTCATATACTCGCATAAACATGCATAACTTGCGTATCAGATAAATCTTGCATTTAAACATATACTTAACTTGCATATCACTTTCAACTTGCATAACTCACTTTGCTAAACATGCATAATTCCACTTATTAAATATGCATAAATCCACTTATTAAACATGCATATATCAACTTGTTAAACATACATAAATCAACTTATTAAGCACGCATAAACCAACTTATCAAATATGCATAAACATAGAACAACATAGAGTAACATATCATTATACATGATTCAAACTCACTAATCCGCATTTAAGACCATAGGTCTCATTACACCCAATCTACTTACTTTAACAATTGATGTTAAAGTGATAGAAACTCACCAAACTCAAGATTATCAACCTTATGAAGTAGAATTAGTTGCTAACTATGAAGATAATAATGATTAAAGATTGATTAGAGAGGAATTTAGCTTGCAACTTTCTTCTTAGATTAGTGGAGGCTTCTCTTAGGATTTAATTTGGCGGCATGAGGCCATTATTTCTATTTTTCGTAAGGATTAAGGTAGGTTTAGGGTGTATTTATAGATTAAGAGAGTGTTTTAGGCCCTTAGATTAACCCTAGATTGATTTAAGACCCTTAGATTTAGGAAATCTCTAGAACCAGCCCTCCTAGCCAGCCTGAAACCCAACCTGGTGCAACCTGGTGCACCCAGGTTCACAGAACGGTGCCACCCTGTCGACAGGCAAGTCGACAGGCATGTCGACACCCCTGTCGACAGGCCTGTCGATAGCCCTGTCGACATGGGTTGGGCGGGAAGCTTCCCGCCTGACCCCGCCTGGCCCATTCCAAATCTGAATATTTAAATTTTTAAATCTGTTTTAGTTTTGAATTTTCTGCATACTTCCTTGGGCCATAACCGGGCCATACGGACTCCGATTTTCGAAAACTCGGACTCTATTTCGCGTATTTTTCCGAGACGAACGCAATATCGCAGCCCATTACTCCCAATTCCCAAATCTGAGATTATTTATCCTGTAATTGGTGAATTTTAGTATTAACTAAAATTCGGGGTGTTACATTCTCCCCTCCTTAAAGGATTTCGTCCCCGAAATCTCTAAGCTAAGGAGAATGCATATCCTACCATCCAAACAACCATCTACTCAAACCATCATCCACGGGCATCCATTGTCCTTAAAACAATTTCTAATGATGTATGAGCATATGCAAAAAGTGTGTGTATATGTTCCCTATCTAATGTATGAACATATGCAAACCATGATAGTGCCATGCATCCATTATGTATGCAAGAGAACCCTATCGACACATACAATATCTACATGAGTGCACAATCATTCACCAAAATGCATCATCCATGTGATAAAACAATCATTATACATCCATAAATATATCTTCCTACACACAATTTTATGCAATATGCAACATGAAGTGACTGAGCCGATCTAGTGCCTAGAGTGTGTGTATATGCATCCACGAGCAACCACTAGCAAACACTTGCATCCACTTGCATCCATCAACCATAACATGTCTCAAACACATGTTTCAACCATAGGTTTACCCTATCTAAAGGTCAAAGGTACTAACGAGAGGACATACCAAAGATAAGATAAGTACTAGACAAGCGATAAAGGAGAAAGTAAAGACATACCCTCAAAAAGAAATGGGTACAATGAACGCATCTTCGCTTCCGTCTCCCAAGTTGCGTTGCTCTCATCTTCTCCCCATTGCACTTTGACTAGATGAACCTCTCGATTCCTCAATTTACTAGTCTCTGACCCAAGGATGCGAGTAGGGGCTCGTCGAATCGTCGCATCACGCTCAACCTCTACATCTCTAAGTAAGCTCGGCTCTACCACCTCTGCGGTCTCATGTAAGCACTTCCTCATATGTGATACATGGAATACATCATGAACACCACTAAGTCTGTCGGGCAACTCCACCCTATATGCCATCCGTCTAATCTTTTCCTTGATAGGAAACGGCCCAACAAACCTTGGTGCTAACTTCCCAACGGATCCGAAGCGAACAACATTTCTCAACGGAGATACCTTAACAAAAACCATGTCCCCAACCTCAAACTCAAGATCCGTCCTTCTCTTGTTCGCATAAGATTTTTGCCTATCCTGCGCTGCTTTCATCCTTCTTCGAATAAAGTCAATCTTCTCAGAAGTCTCCCTAATCATATCAGGCCCAAGCAAGATCTTATCCGTAGATTCCCACCAACATGTAGGTGATCGACAAGGCCTTCCATAGAGAGCTTCGAAAGGGGCCATACCAATACTGGACTGAAAGCTGTTATTATATGCGAACTCCACCAGTGGAAGATGCTCTTCCCATGTACCTCCAAATTCTAAGATACAAAGCCTCAAAAGGTCTTCTAGAACACGATTCACCCTCTCAGTCTGGCCGTCTGTCTGAGGATGATATGCGGTGCTCAGACACAATTGAGTCCCCACTGCTTCTTGCAAACTTCTCCAGAACTCGCTAGTGAAGATAGGATCTCGATCACTAACTATGCTAGAGGGTACCCCATGCAATCGAACTATCTCTCGAAGATATACAGAAGCTAGCCATGGAGCGGTCCTCTTGCTCTTCACAGGTATGAAATGGGCGCTCTTAGTGAGTCTATCTACCACCACCCAAATTCCTGTATTACCCTTCCTCGACCTGGGTAACCCGTCAATAAAATCCATCGAGACGCTATCCCACTTCCATTGCGGAACCTCCAATGGGTGAAGCAACCCACCTGGTTTCCTTTGCTCCGCCTTCACTTGCTGGCACACCAAACATCGAGCGACATATTCGGCCACGTCTTTCTTCATACCGGCCCAGAAGAAAACCCTTTTCATGTCTTGGTACATCTTATCCCCACCGGGATGAATGGTCATCCTAGAACGGTGTGCGTCATCAAGAATAGCCTTCCTCAAACCCTCGTCTTGCGGTACGCAAAGTCTACCGTCTCTACGCAAGTGCCCCCTATCGTCTAGGGTGTACCTACTCAAATGGCTGGACGACTCCCCCCTTATGAGCTTCTCTACTAACTCAACCAACTGTGGGTCGCCCCTCTGTGCTTCTCCAATCCGCCCCAAAAGAGTAGGTCTAACTTCCAAAGAAGCTAGCAAACCGGGTACATAGTCAACGGAGGGTCTGAAATCAAACATCGAGATAAACTCCAAGTCTCGTCGTTCCACGAACAATGGACTCAAGGACAACCTCTTCCTACTCAAGGCGTCCGCCACCACGTTACCCTTGCCAGGGGTATACGCTATCTCGAAATCATAAGATGCTAAGAACTCCATCCACCTTTGCTGTCTTAAGCTTAAATCTTTCTGAGAGAACAAGTACTTCAAAGATTTATGGTCAGTGAACAACTCGAATCTCTCACCAAGAAGATAATGGCGCCAAATCTTAAGCGCAAAAACAATAGCGGCCAGCTCTAGATCATGGGTAGGGTAATTTTTCTCATGTGCCCTTAACTGCCTTCCACCATAGGCTAATACCCTTCCCTCTTGCATTAAGACTGCGCCAAGTCCTGTCCCACAGGCATCGGTATAGACAACAAATGGCTTGCTCCCATCTGGCAACACTAAAACTGGAGCGGTGGTTAAAGCTCTCTTTAACCGTCGGAATGCATCATCACAATCTACGTCCCATGTGAAAACAAGATTCTTCTTTGTTAGGCGGGTTAATGGGGCTGATATCTTCGCGAAGTCTTTAATAAACTTCCTATAATAACCCGCCAACCCCAAGAAACTTCTTACTTCGGTAGCATTCTTCGGAACCTTCCAATCCTGAATTGATACTACCTTCGCGGGATCCACAGCTATCCCTTCCTTGGAGACCACGTGCCCAAGAACCGTACTTCCTTCCTCCAGAAGTGACATTTAGAGAATTTAGCCTTAAGGCTATGTGTTCGAAGAGTCTTCAACACTTCCCCAAGATGTAGGGCATGCTCTTCTTCACTCTTAGAAAATACTAAGATATCATCCACAAAGACCACCACGAATTTATTAAGGAACTCCCTGAACACCCTACTCATCAAATCAACAAAGTATGCAGGGGCGTTCGTCAACCCAAATGGCATCACCAGCCACTCATAGAAACCATCCGGAGTTCTAAAGGCAGTCTTGTCTATGCTATCCTCAGCCACCCTCAACTGATGAAACCCCGTGGCCAAGTCCAACTGAGAAAATACAGAAGCGCCAACCAACTGATCGAAAAGATCATCAATCCTCGGCAATGGGTGTCTATTCTTCTTTGTGAGCTTGTTGAGTTCTCTATAATCTACACAAAGTCTGAGGGACCCATCTGCCTTCGTAGCAAATACTACTGGAGCACCCCACTCCGATATGCTCCGTCTTATGAACCCCTTCTCAAGCAACTCCCCTACTTGCTTATGGAGTTCCCTCCTCTCACGAGGAGCCATGTGGCGCACTGGTAAAGATACAGGTTTAGCATTATCCACCAAATATATTCGGAAGTCAATCTCCCGCTTCGGAGGTAAGCCCTTCACCTCCTCAAACACATCCGGATATTCCCGGACCACTCTCATAGATTGCAAACTCTCGACCGAAGCGTCAAGCGATTCAAGATAACTTAGCATAACAGAGTCCATGGGATTACAAGAAATCTCGAGAGTGTTACCCAAGCGGGTCATGAGCCTAACAACTCTCCTTTCATAATCAAGAACGGCACCATTACTGGATAACCAGTCCATGCCCAAAATCAACCCATAGCCCGTGAAGCCCAATACAAAAGCATCACATCTAAACTCAATGCTAAGTATAGAAATCTTCAAACCCAAACATATCATGGACAAATAAGTGGAGCCCCCAATTGGGTTTGAAACAACCAAGGGATCATCTACCAGACTGGTGTCTAGGTGCAGTAACTCAACTAATGATGATGAGATAAACGAATGCGATGCGCCTGAATCAAACAATGTACGGACAGGATGGTCAAATAGAAAAACCAGACTTTCAACGGAAATAGTTCTACCTCTCTCCTGAATCGGTGGAACCGCGAGAGCCTGTACTTGCCCCCTAGCCTGACTCGGTGCCATAAGAGCTTGCACCTGTCCTCTTGAGGTAGATCCCGTCCTTTGCCCCTTCTTAGGGCAATCCTTCACTAAGTGCCCTGCTTCGCCACAGTGGAAGCAACCGGTCTTCTTCTTCTTGCGACAATCCTTGCTTAGGTGGCCAGGTGTCCCACAATTGAAACACTTCTTCTTCTTGCCCTTGCCACCGTTGCCTTTCCCACCTTTGCTTTGCTGTTGTTGAGGTCTCTTTTGATCTCCCTTCTTCTCGGGTGCCTTATTAGCATTAGGACCCTTCTCTTCCTCATACATGAGTGCCATGTCAACTAGCTTCTCAAAGGTGGCCCCCATAGGGATGTGAGTCATAGCCAACCCATGCATAGGTTCATTCAAGCCTTTCACGAATCTCAAAGCCTTCTTCTCCGGTGTATTCACCATGTCTAGGCCAAACCTTGCCAATTGATTAAACTTGTTGACATATTCCTTCACCGAAAGATTTCCTTGCTTTAGAGTCAAGAATCTTTCCATATACAAGTTTTCCTCCGCCCTTGAGAGAAACTTTGCCACAAATCTTTGCCTAAAATCCGCCCAAGAGTCAACGGGGCGTTCTCCATTAGTAACCTCCCACCAGAATGAGGCCTCTCCCTTCATTAACCAAGCAGCCAACTTGACTTTCTTCCCTTCTTCCATCTCAAAGATATCTATCAACTCTTCGACCTCTTTAAGCCAATCTCTAGCCTCCACAAAGGTTTCAGATCCTTGAAAAGGTTTCCCTCCCATAGCTTTAAATTCCTTGCAAGTCTTAGCAAAAGTATTCGTGCGAAGAGGAGAGGGAGGAGGAAGATCGGGTGCTACGGTTGGTGGAGGAATATTTGTTGGACCCGCAGTGGTGGCCCTAGCCTCCATCAATCTCCTATACCATACTGGTACCGTCACACCCTCCGGAAGATTAAGATTCTCGGTCATGCTGAAACGAAAAAGGAAAGATTCTAAACGGAGAATTCGAAGGATATAGATATGGCTATTGGGAATTATGCTTTTCTTTCAAAAACTTTTCTCTTAAAAGACATGTTTTTGAAAATATCTTTTCCAAAAATGTTTTAGAAAAATAGTTTTCTAAAAATTTTATCTGTTCCGGTAACCTTTGCTCTGATACCACGTGTAACACCCCACGCCCACTAGGGTCACTCACAAAGGGAATGCCATAGCATCGGTGGAGTATTTCAGTGAATATAGAACAGAAAAATTACAACAAGACAGATATAAATAGTACTTGAAATTTTAAAACATCATCTCATAACAGCGGAAATAAACATGTCTGGCTACATCATAAAACCACGATAAAAGTCAAGTACAATATCCATCAAAATAAAGAAGTACATAATCCCACTCTCTCATACAATAGCCATAACAAAAGAAAAGATAACTGGATAACTGGAGCTTTACATCTATCCAAGCTCCTCAAGACTGGAACAGCAATCCGATCAAGCTCTACTACCACTAGGATCCACCGTAGGACCTGAGGGTTGGGAAAAAGATAAAAACAACGGGGTCAGACATAAGTCTGAGTGAGTCCTATAACTTTAACAATACAATCATTAAGGTAACCAGAGAAGACATAAACTTGACCTACGGGAATATCTGGGGATGAATGGCTACACTAAGCAGCTTGGTAGACTTAGGATAAACTAAGATAACCGTCAGGACGCATCTACCCACCCAAGGATAATTACTAACTGCACCACACCAGTCATTCCTACTTAAAGGTTGATCCCTTCCAAGGACTTAGAAAATTTCCCCAGTAGTCTCGTGTACCCCTAGCCCACTACATAGGTGCCGTCTGCCCCTATCTCCACTAGGTGTACCCAGTAATTCTTACCCAGTAGTTTCGTGTACCCCTACATAGGTGCCGTCTGCCCCTATCTTCATTAGGTGTACCCACTACTCCCCATCGATCGGCTCCCTACCGTAGATACCCGTGCTGGTCCCACAGTGGGGTGTATCACTCCCCTAAAGTGGCTACCCAATACTAACGGTGCACGGCTTTATATCTACACGATGCAACAACGGCTTATCTACCAGCCCGGGCCCGCACACGCATATGAAACCCGTTGGACTTGCGTTGCCACCGCTAACCCGTTTTGGCCTCTTATAATCAAGCCCAATATGCGTGTCCCGTCACTCGACATGGGTCGAGCCCACAAAGATACGTTTGGGATATTGGTTGAAATGGGCCCCCACAAGCTACCCACTTAAGCTTGTCAAATATCTAGTGTATCCCACTTAACCCTTTAATCATGTTTAATTACATGTTTCCACTTGGTTAAGTATTCTAATCGTATTTTCTATTGTCACCCAAGGCAACCCACTAGATTCCACATGCCACCCAAGGCAACCACCAAATTTCCTCATGCCACCCAAGGCACCCACTTAACCCCTCATGTCCCACTACATGCTATTATGGTTAAGTGTTTCTTAATTAATTAAGACCGTGATCTCCCGTAAAGACCTCCCACATTAGACTGGCTGTTATGACCGCCTGGTTAAGCCGGTAGAATCCGGGCAGTCTTACGTCATAACAGAATCTAACCTCGTGTCTTTACCTTAATCACGTATTTAATTTATGGCTAAGACCTCTCACATTGGGCTGACATTTGTAGCAACTGGTTAAGCCGGTCGGGTCCGGGCAGTTTTACACTACAAATGAGTACAACCTCGTGTCTTAGTCGATTAATTACACCTAATTAATCACCCCCATATTAATTATCCCTAATTAATATCAAGTTTTCCATAACATGGGTAGACCTAACTCAATAGGTAAATTCCCATGGGGTAGACCTAACTCAATAGGTAAATTCCCACTTATGGTAATTTATTTTTATGGTATGCTTAATCATACCCAAACATTCATTTATTAATATATTTACCAACCCCATCGTTCCCCACGTAAATCGTTCTCGTTACATGACATAATAAGGGGAAGATCATCACAAATATCATGGGTTTAACATACAACTTTGTCATGGGTTAAGAGGATGTCAACTTGCATATATGAGCATATATTAACCCAACTACATATAACCCAAACTTGCATATTATCATACATATGATTTGCATAACATGTTGCATATGAGCTTGCACATTATCATACACATATCTTGCATAACATGTTGAACTTGCATATAGGCATTCTCATAACTTGCATAACATGTTAAACATGCATTTAAGCATACACATAACTTGCATAAGCATTCACATACTTGCATAAGCATCCACATACTTGCATAAGCATTCACATACTTGCATAACTTGCATATCATGTCATTTAAGCATATACATATCTTGCAAAAGCATTCATATACTCGCATAAACATGCATAACTTTCATATCACATAAATCTTGCATTTAAACATATACTTAACTTGCATATCACTTTCAACTTGCATAACTCACTTTGCTAAACATGCATAATTCCACTTATTAAATATGCATAAATCCACTTATTAAACATGCATATATCAACTTGTTAAACATGCATAAATCAACTTATTAAGCATGCATAAACCAACTTATCAAATATGCATAAACATAGAACAACATAGAGTAACATATCATTATACATGATTCAAACTCACTAATCCGCATTTAAGACCATAGGTCTCATTACACCCAATCTACTTACTTTAACAATTGATGTTAAAGTGATAGAAACTCACCAAACTCAAGATTAGCAACCTTATGAAGTAGAATTAGTTGCTAACTATGAAGATAATAATGATTAAAGATTGATTAGAGAGGAATTTAGCTTGCAACTTTCTTCTTAGATTAGTGGAGGCTTCTCTTAGGATTTAATTTTGCGGCATGAGGCCATTATTTCTATTTTTGGTAAGGATTAAGGTAGGTTTAGGGTGTATTTATAGATTAAGAGAGTGTTTTAGGCCCTTAGATTAACCCCAGATTGATTTAGGACCCTTAGATTTAGGAAATCTCTAGAACCAGCCCTCCTAGCCAGCCTGAAACCCAACCTGGTGCAACCTGGTGCACCCAGGTTCACACAGCGGTGCCACCCTGTCGACAGGCAAGTCGACAGGCATGTCGACACCCCTGTCGACAGGCCTGTCGATAGCCCTGTCGACATGGGTTGGGCGGGAAGCTTCCCGCCTGACCCCGCCTGGCCCATTCCAAATCTGAATATTTAAATTTTTAAATCTGTTTTAGTTTTGAATTTTCTGCAAACTTCCTTGGGCCATAACCGGGCCATACGGACTCCGATTTTCGAAAACTCGGACTCTATTTCGCGTATTTTTCCGAGACGAACGCAATATCGCAGCCCGTTACTCCCAATTCCCACATCTAAGATTATTTATCCTGTAATTGGTGAATTTTAGTATTAACTAAAATTCGGGGTGTTACACTTTTGTTTTTACACAAAAGTATGATTTGCCAAATTTCAACATAGATTCATATAAACCATAATACCCCAAATTTGATCCAATTTCATAAAAAGTGATTCTATACAAAAATATACATCATGTTGGCATAATAGCAAAACCACAAATTTGCATGAATCTCATTTTAACTACCATAAACATGTAATTTCAACATAAATTACATACTTGCGAATATCCAATCGTCATACCACTATGTTTCAATTGATAACAACATATAAATAATATCCAATCGTCATACCACAAATCAAGTACAAATCTCATTTTCATTTTACACGAATCAAACACAGTTATTTATTCAAATCTGAATAATACTCTACTTACAATCGTGTGACGAATTCTTCAATTCAGAAATCTGAATTCTGGAATTGGAGATGCGATTCCTTTGTCGTAGGTGTCGATTTGATTTGTTAAGTTGCTTTATTGCTTTAGAAAGTGTCTCCTAGTCGTCTCTCAAAAGTGGTGGCTACTCCTAGTCGTTCCTCAGCAACATGACGTCCTCATCTTATTTTTTTGAATGAATAAATTAGGTAGAGTCTAGGGTCATTTTTATAGAGTTTATGAACTAATTAGGACCGTCGATGTAGCTTGGATAAATCATAGCCATTCATTCGAAAGAAAGACCAATCAGGAGCTGCCACCTAGCCCTTGTGACAAGGCAAGGCTCAGAAATTCGACCAAGCACAGACCAGGCCAGCCAGGAGGGACTGGGTTCGATTTTCAAAAATTAAACTTTAAATTGAGCTGTTTTAGTCTGTTTGAATTTTATCTATTGTATTCATATTTTTGCATATATATATATATATATATATATTCTCATATATATACATATATTTTCTTTATTTCCTTATATGTGCGTTCTTATCCTTTCAAAACTTGAATTTGTATACGTACATGTATTTTCATGCTCAGTTGGCCCTCTCTAAAACAGAGATAAAAATTATGTCACCGTCGGGCTTCGAACCCCCGACCTCCATGCTACAAATCCAATGCCTTAACCAACTGAGCTACAGAGGCTTTTGTTAATAGGTCTTAGAACAATAATAATTATTGTCCTCTCCCTACTTCTCTTTTTCATGTTTTGCTGTAATATTTAAATTAAAGATATCTTCTTCATACGTTATCCGTTTTGCGTAAACTCGGACTCTATCTCAAGCAGAATTCCGAGACTAACGCAATGGTGATGTCCGTTTCCCTTAATCTTTCTGTTACAATTTAATTATACTTTAATTTGTTAATTTACTGTTAACGGAAAAATCCGGGGTGTTACATGAATTGTTTGTGTATTGTTTGAAATCATCAATAACGATATATATATAAATCGTTAATTGAATATTGATTCTGTTTATCAGAATATTTTATAATTGTGGTGTTTAAAATCTGTGATGCAGGGAAACAGGTTGGAGGAATCCAACTGGATTCCTCAACATTTTATTTTACCGTTTTCATATATGTTGATGTATGATGTGATATATTATCTGTTATGGATTATATGAGTTAGAATGATGTTGATCGTTTTTATTCGATATTCTTAAATATCATAAGAGACCCTGGGATGTAGAAAAGAAATATTTCAATGTATATTGAAATAAAGGGATTTTATAAAATCAACCGATTTTATAAAAGGGAATATTTTGAAAATAAAGTATTTATAAAATCATAGTATTTTATAAAGAAGAATATTTATTGGGAAAATAAATAGAATAATTATAAAAGGAAATTTTCAATGTATATTGGAAAGGAAATATTTATAAAATCAAAGGATTTTATAAAAGAGAAAATATTTATAAAATCAAAGAAGATTTTATAAACGAGAATATTTATAAATAGAAAATATTTATAAAAAAGACATTTATAAATGGAATATTTATAAAGTGGATTATTTATTTAAAATAGTTAAATGAGATATTAAAGGGATTATTTATTTGGTAAATAAATAAGATATTAATAGAAGAAATACTTAGAATAAATAAATAAGGCAATAAAGGAAACACTTAGAACAAAGTCATTAAAGAATATATTTATTAAACAATAAATAAGAGATTATAAAAGGAAATATTTGAAAACCATTGCAAATAAAAATATAAAGGGAAATATTTGTTCAAGAAAACAAATAGGGTTATAAAGGAAATATTTGTTTAGAAAACAAATAGATTATAAACTAATATTTATCTTTGGATAAATAGATATATATAAGTCTGAACTTATATATATGAAGAAGTAAACAGATAAAAGGAGCAGATTAATTTATAAATGATATTTATAAATTAAGTTAAATATTCATCATTTGGATAAATAAAATATATAAGTCAGGACTTATATAAAGAAGCAAAAATTGATTTCAACATCGATGTTTGAAACTGAATAGGGACAAAGAGTTAACAAGTTAGGTTAAACCATAGAGTTAAACCATTTAGGGTTAATCGATTAGAGTTAAGATTACTGGGTTAGATAATCGAGGTTAAGATTTATCAAAGTAGATAATCAAGTTAATTTATCGAGTTAAGTTATCGAGTTAAGATAATCGAGTTAATTGAGTTAAGTAATCGAGTTGAGAATTAAGTTAAATTAAATAGGTTGAGTTAACCGAGTGGGTCGACCCAAGTTAGTCGGGCCTAGTTAATCGAATCGAATTGGTCAAACCAAGTAAGTCGAGTTAATCGAGTCGAGTTAATCTAATTTAGTTATTCGAGAGGAGTTAATCGAATTTAGTTATTCGAGAGGAGTTAATCGAATTTAGTTATTCGAGAGGAGTTAATCGAATTTAGTTATTCGAGAGGAGTTGATCGAATATAGTTATTCGAATAGAGTTATCGATTATAGTAATCGAAAGGAATTATCGATTATTGTTAAATTGAAAGGAGTTATAGATTATAGTTTAATCGAAAGGAGTTATCGAATATAGGTTATTCGAAGAAGAGTTAATCAAATAGAAATTACTCGAAAGGGAGTTAATCGGCGAATTTGATTATATCAAATTCGGGAAAGTATTATTTACTTTCCAGGTTTTAAATCAAGATTCATTTATCTATAAATTAGTGGTTAGGTTAATTTTTACATTTAAGAATAAAAGTTATAATTAAAGTTAAGTATTGCGAAAGTAGGGATTATAACGTTATCGTTATAATCAATATTTATATAGAAGTGGATTCGTAAATAGAATCCGAGAAAGACGTAAAGAAGTTGTAAAAGATTAAAAATGAACTTTGGCCATTTCGAAGTTATAACGTTGTTCAGTTAAGGTCTGAGAGGTAATTATACCCCAACTTGATTGGCTTCCTTCTTAACTAAGAAATGGTAAGGTTTGATCGTAAAGGAGTTTTGGAAATGTTTTCCAAGTAACAAATCAGAAATGTTTTCTGATAAAAGGAAATAAGAATTTAGAATATATAGAAGCAGGAGATAAGTAAATTAATGAACTAAGGAGATAAATGTTAAATGATGATTGATCGATATAATTTCCATTTGGAAATAATATCGTTGTTTGCACACGAGTTTTTCTTTGATAGTTAAATCATAGACTATCAAAGTTTTGACCATTTTAACGTTGTTAATATGGAGAGACCGGTTGGATTATTATCCAAAGAACCACTCTGTATTGGCATAAACGTTGTGAATCATATATGCCAAAGACAATTGAAGACGGAGTAAAGTGCAAGGGCTACTGTATAAGTCTTAGATAACAGTGCCTAAGATGGATGTACTGGATAGTGCCTTCGGTTTGTTCAGTCCCAGGACAACTTGTATGGACAAAGGTCTGACAGAGTATATCCAATAGATAGCGTAAGTTGATCTGTTCAAACGTATTCACGTTTGGTGGCGGGGGAATTCTTTTCTCTTAGCTATATACCCGTGTTATTTTTGGATAAATCAATTTGTGATTTGGTTGGTATGACGATGTGACATTCTAAGTGAATGAGGATGACTTGTATGGATGAATGTCTGACAGAGTATTTCCAGAAAGGTCACGTACCTTGATTTCTTCAACTGTACCAAGAGTGGAAGCGAAGAAGGAAACTTCTTTTAGCTGACACGTAATGTATGGTTGTATACGTCAAATTAGTGATTTTTGATGGATTTGACAATGTGGCATTCGAAGTGAATCTGGTGTGATGATAAAGCGTAACCTCAAGCCTCATCAACTGGTAAATGACAGTAATCGATCAGGTAGCATGGCTATGTAGGTCGCACCTATTAGGGTGTATAATCACCTGATCTAGAGTTTCATTTACTTCTAAAAATCTATTGTTGATGTTGTCCCATTCGGGAAACGGTTGCTGATCCCGACCGTTGGTGATATACATTCGATACACTCAAGCAAAATGAGTGGTCGGTCATGTGTGGTCGGGTTGCAAGATGTTCTTGTTGAACCCAATGTATTCCTCTCTAGAGGTACACTAGCGATAGGTGGTTCAATAACTTGTCATAGTTGGAAATCCATTACCCAATACGTGCTTGCGATTTCGATTGTATACTATGTATGTAGAACGTGAGATGAAAGCGTTTCTACTAGATGATTATTATATTGTGTTGATAGACATTATTATAATATCAAAAGGTTTGATAGAAAGATATTTTGGATTCTCACAAGGGAAAAACCCGTTCCGTTATACGGCGTGGTCTTATGAGATATCATTTACTTGTTCAAACCATGTTAAACTGTTTTACTCATACCAGTCCCATGACTGACCCGGAGTTTATTTTGTTTTGTTTTCCCTAAACTATTGGGTGCTCAATTTTGTACGAGCAGTCAAGTAGTCGTGATTTACAGATACTTGAAGAGCTGGAGTAGGAGGCTTCAGGATCATATAGCTATAGTTTATTTCCGCTGTGTTGTAAGTGTTGTACTTGATAATGATATGTATATTCAAGTACATATTTATATTTCAGAGTTATGTTATATTTTACTCGTTCCGTTGTGAGGTTCGTGTTACTCTGATGTTGTTGTTGTCTTCTTCTTCTTCTATTCTAAGTTTCTATCTTATCTATTCTCACCCTCTAATTTCTTCCATTAACTACCAGGTTTTTCGATGTTTGGTTAGTCGATATGTGTTGTATATCGGGTAACCAAAGTCGCTCAAAACCGGGTCGTTACACCAAATACCCCAATTCCGGACACAATGGGATATGTCCCGTAAGCAAATTCGACTGTTTCGATGAGTTTTTATCCAAATTAAAATATGAATTAATATATATTGAATTCAAACATACATTTTAATTTACAGGGGCCACATACTGACTCCAAAAATTACAAAAGAATTATTTATAGCTTTGTTTTGACGATATGGTCCTAACAAAACTAAGTTCATCGAATTTGGAGACCGTTTGAAAAATGACCATTCTCTGGTCGATCCAATTCAACTAAAATTGACAAAACACGTTTTCTTTTGCCACGTTCACATACTAACTCCAAAAATTATGAAATTTGGAATCTAGTAATAATTTGACATTCCGGATCCAACAAAAGTGGTTTCGTCGAAAACAGAGGTCGTTTGCAAGATGGCTATTTTTAAGGACTATATATTTAATTAAAATATATATATAAATTCCATAGCGACTATTTCAAATTTTAAACTGGACATAACTTTCAATTTTTATTATGAAATCTCAATTTTTCACGTTTGTTAGAAAGATTTAATTAAACAGATTTAAATATTTCCGGTTTTACTGAAATCCGATTTATTTTGAATTCTGTACATTCATTTAAAGCTTGAAATAGAATTTTCAAACTACCGCGCCATTTCAGGCTCGTTTTATAATTAAAATAAATTTATACGTTCTAACTTCAATTAAAATAAATTTTAGTCGTTATTATCTAAAATAAATTATTTTAAATATTCAAAATCCATTAAAATAGCTAAAATAAAATTTTAAATTGGTTCTGAAAATCCGGGTTGTTACAATATTTCTCTGTTAGAATAAAGTAGTATGGAATTGATATGTTCGTACAATAAAGAACTTTTGGACGGATCTGTGAAGAAATTAACTGTGTTTTGTTGAATGCATTTTTGTGAAGAAATTCGATTTTTCTATAGTATTTCTTCCTTGAGAGTTGCTCATGTATCAGTGTTTGACGCTCTTCTCAGTGGATGTCTATTATTTGCTCTAATTTGGGTCGTTACCTACTATCATCTTTGTGATTTTTCTATAAGGAATCTTAGCTTTTTTTTTTGGTAAGTGATTAAACATCAACTTTTGAGTGTGCATGAACCCTAACATTAGTGAGTTCAAGCTTAACAACCTTTAATGATTGCTAGCTATGGGTGCCAATTTCTGACATGAAATTTCGAGTTAAAGTTTTAATCATCGTCAAAGAATGTTAGAAGGGATGAGGTTAGAAGGAGACTTCTTACCTATTGTCAAATGTTGATATTTCAGAAGCACGAGTACAATAAATACTTAACATCATAACAACTTGTTTGATCACTGTTGTAGTTTGAACAAATATGGGAAATAGGTGAAGATTTAAAAAATATGTACCCAAAAGCAATTCCTAATTAAGACGACATTTTTTCTTCATCTTTGTAGTTGGTCTATAATTGCACTGATTTTTGTACCTAAGGTTCTTAGTTATGTCTATCCAGCACCAGTGGCATTGCTTTTGGGTAAACTTAGTTTTATCATTGATATTTCATTAAAGCTTGGATATGTCCTTGAAAGGCTAGATTTAAAGCTATAACAAAAAAAGGGGTAGAACATTGGTTTTCATGATGAGGTTTCCCTTCATATGTATGTAAATTGTTCACCACTTATTTATAACGATGTTTCTTTCAAGACATAAGCTCATTTTGCGCACAAATGGTTTCACTCACTCTTTATTTTAGGTAACTAGATGTTTGAGTAAAACAGGTAGAATTATATATGTTTGCATGATCGACTTTGGATTTTTCTTTCTAGATACTATAATTAAACGAGGGAAGTTATATGGGGAAGTTTAACATTGTGCTTCAATTTTTTTTCTTCTTTGCAATTACTATAACGATGATGATCATAAGATTTTAAATATAGTTATTATTTCGATAGTACCCATTTTTTGGAATAATAATTGAAGTCGATTCAAGTGTAGAACATAATTGATTTTTCTTTCCATTATTTCTTTTAGATTACTGGTTAACTTGCGCTATGAAAAATGGATTTGTCAACTCATTGTCTATATAATGATTTGTTACTTCTAATAGTTGAAAATATCTTAATACAATTTATGGAAAATTAAAAATAAGATATGACATTTTCTTGAATAAGATCCTATATTCTAATAAATGAGTAAGCATTATGGAGTATTCAGATAATTTTTACATTTTTTTTTAATTTATAGGCATATATCAATCCCATATGTAGAAGAGTTACCCATATGTAGAAGAGTTACCTCTATTTTGTTTTAATCTTCTTTCATACATAATTTTGTTTTGTTCTGTTTGAGATATATAACTTTTAGGATATTTGCATTTTGCTTTTTCCTCATCTGAAGACAAGTCTTTTTGGCAGAGGTATGGTTTACTGTTGAGCGTTTTAAACGCCTTTTTTGTTTTTTCTTCATAGATTAGTTATGATCCTCCAAACAATGAAAGTGAGCAAGGAAGTATTCAAATGGGGTCTATGAGGGTAGATGGTATTGTACCATTTTCAAACTCATGTTTGTTTAACTTTCATAATTATATGCTAGCAGAATGCTGTCACTTTCTTTCCCATACATGCAATAATTTTTGTCTTTTATTTCATCTTTTCATAGTTGTTTTTTGTTTGTTTTAACTATCTGAAGGACGACAATTCTCATTATGTAATAACCAAAGTTTTTTAGCATACATAAAAATATTAATTTAGATGTTAATTATATTTCGGTTTCTTATATACATTATGTTTCTTTTTCTCAATTGGCTGTTCCGATCTTAATGTTTAACACAAAAACTACTCAAGTAAAGAAGACATGAAAAAAATGCAGGTTTTGAGAGGCTAGATGTTTATACATAATAAATGTGTAGAGAATGATGAAACTGTAGATATATTGTTAGATTTACCGCCAAATTGTACAAATAGCTTTGGTCCATGAAAATTTTACTATCCATATTTTTTAATATTGATATTATTTTTTTGCTGCTGTGACTTGATTTTCTTTGTACGCATAGTTATTCATCTAAAAACTACTTTTGTTTCTTCCTTAAATAGCTTACATTTTTGAACAGTAGCGAGGACCTCCATAGAGTCTGTTTAGGTGACAATTGTACTTTTACTTAGGCAGCATATTACAAACGATATATATTTGATAATTTATCCACCATGTCATTTAATTATGGTAATGTGCTAGAAAACCAAAGTTTGCAAATATTTTTTAAATAAACTAATATACGTTTTTAAATACGTATTTATACATTATAATTATAATATATTTGATAAACTATTTAAAGATAATTTATAGCATCAATTAAGAAGTTTGTTTTGTGCGAACCAATTACATACGGATCGTTGTGAAAATATTTTTATAACTTCAAGGTATTAAACGATAGGGTGGATTACTAACGCAATTTAATTTTAATTATATAGAGATGTATTTTTATTCATATACAGTTCATTTTCCCTATAGATGAAAATCTAATATGTGGCTAAGTTCTTCTTTTTATAGATATGTGCTTGCTATAATCATAAATGTTCAATAGTCTCCAATCACAGGTATATTTCATGTGTTTTCTATTGCCGCTTTTTTTTTGGTTTTTTTTTTTGGTATTTGTATACATGCAAAGCATTTTCTATTTTTATCCAAAAACTTTATGTTAATATTCATGTTTTGCTACATTCATAAATACTGCATCATACAAAGCATTAGTATTTTGTTCGAGCATGTTTGTATTGATCATGTGATCAGACAAAGTTGGGTTGTTTGATGATTACTTCAACCTGAATCATTTAGGTGGCTTCATGATATTTTACAAGAGTAAGATGCGAATAATTACTATTCAACAACCGAAATTTAGCCTTTAGGTATGTGAGAAAATTTCATATGCACATCAAACATTTGCTTACCTTTTGCAAACAAGATGCTATTTATTTGAGCTTCGCTGACCATATAAGTTATTTACATGTTATTCGCTTACATCTTGGTTGTATACACATCTTTGGTATGTGAATTAGATGTTGCTTATTTACTTTTGGACTCAGACACATTTTTAGGCATCTAGATTTCATGCATACCTTTAGCAATTTCTAAAAGAACTATGGGAGATATGACACACAAAATGTATTTTTTAATTATATATTTGTAAGCGTATTTGTCATGTATTTTGATGTAAAAGAAAAGGCATTGTTGGGAGGTCTTTTCTCACCTCTTTTGGTTATATAGCGTCACCCATACCCCATTATGTTGATGGTTTTTGATAGGTAGCTTTTCATTAAAAAAATGTAAAAGAAAAGGTGTTGTAGAATTTCAATTCCTAAATGTAAAGCACATAAATTAATGAGTATTATTGTTATAAATTATTGTCTTCTGGTATCTATAAACTTGATTACGATGGTACTCTTCTAATTTGTTATCATCATCTTAAATTTTGGCATCTAATTTTTCTATATATAATATGTTTGCCAAATGTGGTAAACAAACAAACGCCGCATGCACTTGGTATGTAAAATTATTTTAGTGGGAACATGCATGTTGCCTAATTTTATTTCTAAATTTTCTGTTAGAACTTGATTGATTCTTTAAATTTAGTTAGACAAAACTAATTCACCATGTGGACATTTTCTGTGAAATATAGATTATTAACATATGAATATGTTATTATACAAACCGACCTTATACTTAAAGCCCATGTATTAATTTGGGTCTGTATTAATTACGTTTGGGCCGTGTATGTCTAGCCCATACAACTGTTATTATCGCTATATATAGCGATACCTCTGTACATCTTATTCATTCAGTTTTACTGAATACAATTTACAAGTTTACATCTATATCACAAATCTTACAGGGTATCGGAGCTGAAATAGCCAAACGGCAGTTCATAATCATCTATTTCCTATTCAGAAGGAGAGGATGATTTATTAGGTCTCCTCAGAGTAATTTCATTACCGGAGATCATCCCTTTCTGATCGTGTAGTGATGGTTCTTATCAGTTCTTGAACAGTGTCGTGCCTTGCCATAATTGAATTCATAGCGGCTGCATCTATTCATTTTCCGACCAACAGAGATCTTTGATCTCATCGTCTGGTTTTTACCCACTGTATAACTCAGCAGTTCTTGAATCTTCAAAAGAACCAAGAACCATTGAGTTTTTCCTGTTACCCTCGAGTGTTCTGGTACAGGCTACTACATTCTTGATTAGTAACATCACCATATACAATTCCTGTCAACCTTTGATTCATAATCTTCCATCACCATGGCAGGAGGCAGCGTTGATTAATCGTCAACAACTGTAACAACCCGTATTTTAATAACGTGTTATAACCATAAATCAAGGCAGAATTAATTTTTAAATTAAGAATCAAGGGCAACGGGTTACGCCATTACGTTCGTCTCGAAATTCTGCTTGGACACGAGTCCGAGTTTTCAAAAATCGGAGTCCGTATGAACAAGTTATGGCCCTCCGAAGTTTCGGAAATTTTCAGAGTTCAAAACAGCTCGAATTCAAATTTCGAATTCAAAACCCAGAACAGACTGGACGGGAAATCACCCGCCCAGGAACAGGTCGACTGGGTGGTCGACAATGTAGTCGACCTACCCAGGACCAGGTCGACCATAGTGTCGACCTAGGGGTCGATCTGGTACCCCAAACCCATTTTTGATTCAGAATTCACTTTGATGTTTCCAGTCCGATTTCTAGCCTAGATTCGTTGCCCTGACCCTATATAAACAGCCCCTAACTCTAGTCTCTCTACACAAATTCTCACTGGCCTTATGCTGCTAAAATTCTGGTTGAAAAGATAGAGAAAAGGGTGCTATTTCTTCTTCGTCGAGACTACGTGTAGAGCTTTGCTAATTGGGGGATTTCTAGAGATTCTACATCGCCTCTTTTATTCTCTAATTCTCAAACCACGATCTGTAAGCCCCAGTTACTTTTAGATCTAAACTTTAAACTTAATATGGACATGTTGTTAATTGTAATTGAACCTAAGTGACGATTATCTTGGATCTATCATTATATATCTTTGATCTATCATTGTATGTCTTGGATCTATCATTGTTTATTTTGGATCTAGTATTTTGGATCCACTATTTGTTCACCTTGGATCTACTCATCTTGAATCTTAAATTGTGGGAATATGTATATGAAATTGATTTGGGCCTATATATGTTGTAGATCTAAAACTCCTATTGTCCATAATATTCATGCCTGTGATATTGAATTAAGTTGTTATTAACAAGTTTGGGGTTATTATCTTATATCAACTACTACCATGACTATCACCATATTTTGCTAGATTTGATATTTGAGACACTATTTCATATGCCAATATTGTTGTAGTCACTTATCTCAAATTGTACCATGCTTGACTTGTAATCACCTTTTCCACCTTATGGCCGTTCTTTTTTGTTATTCCCTAATTAGATCTAAGTGTATCGATTCGAATTCACGTGCGATGGGAATACGATTTGGGTAGTTTAGGCAAACCTGAATTGGCTATGAACTTGACATGATTTGACATGAAAACTTGACATGAAATTATACTTGAAAACTTGAACGTGGACATGACACTTAGATAAACTTGAAAATGGCCAACTCAAGGTTGGGTTGAGTTTGCAATGTAAATCTGCCCGGAACCACCCGGCGAATCCAGTGACTGCAGACAATAGGATCCAATGTGGGTAGTTGGTCATATCGCACGTAAAACCCGAGGTTAGACTATGCTGTGGTGTAAATCTGCCCGGAACCGCCCAGCGAATCCAGTGATCACAAAAACTAGTCTAATGTGAGAGGTTGGGGTGCATTAATGAATTAATGCCACAGGATAGGGTTAAGTCATGAACCACTTGAATATACTTAACCAATTTGACACGATGATTTGATAGGGTTAAGTCATGAATAGCTTGAACACACTTAACCAACTTGATGCATGATTGGATAGGGTTAAGTCACGAATTTGAATGACAACACTTAACCCATTAGAAACCCTAGTTACGCGGTCCTTTTCAGCAGTAACCCACTTAGATGTATCATGATACCCTGGGACTAGGCAGGGTGGGGCACGATTACTGGGCTGATTGTAAGCGACCAGAACGACGGCTGAGTAGGTGCGCCATTGTAGGTTCAGGCGGACTATAGTCGTGCACGTAGTCCGGAGTTGAAAAAGCAGGCATTGGGCACCCGTAGGTTTACACTGTGCGTACTTTATTCGTGTCGATGGTTGGCACCCTAGAACTTGATACACCCTATGGTGGACCTAGCACAGGTGACTACATTTCGTGATAGGGCCGTATGACACAGACACATGGCGAGCTAGAACTTGTAGGGAGCCGATCGATTATTAGATCATACTGTAGGACCCCGTAATGGGTCATTTCATGATATTGGGCCAAGGGATCATTTCCTGGTTAAAACTTGATATGGGTTAGAATACTAGTATAGTTGGTGCAACGAAATCTTGAATATGCGATGCTAGACTTGACTTATCTTGTTATCTCAGTTATCATACCTATCCTGTTATTATCCTTATATTTTATTCCAGTTTTCACATGTCATGTTACCTTTACTAGTTTATATACTGAAAGTCACTAGGACTTACCAGTCTTTACGACTGGCCCTTTTTCTTTTGCCCCTTTTTCTTTCGTTTGCCCCCCAGGTTCTCAGGGAGGAAACTCTAGCTCTTAGCTTGGATTTAGCATGCTTTCTGACATCTCATGTATGGTTTGGTCTTGAGCTATGTTATGGCTGCACTTCTGCTATGTTTGGGGAATAATTTACTATTGTTATTTTGAGTTTATGCTTCTTTATTTAGAACTTGATGTAATGGAATAATTTGTAATTTGGATATATGAGGTTTTGACTCTTTCCACGAAAGTAATGGAATTTGGTTTTTAATTTCTAGCACTGCTTTATTTATGTTCTGTCTTGTGATATCTCTGTGTATCTTTACCTAGATAATGCTCCACCAAAACTAGTGCATTCCCTTTGTGAGTGACCCTAGCGGAGGTGGGGTGTTACATTTGGTATCAGAGCAGAAGGTTACCAGACCGGGCAAAAGTTTTAAAAACCTTCTGAAACTATTTTCAAAATCATTTATAAAGAAGCATTTTTCAAGAAAAGTTCTAAAGTTATTTTTAAAGAAAAGGCTATTCCCCAAAAGCCATTAGCACTTTCCTTCGTTTCCTCGTTTGAATCTTTTTCTTTTCGTTTTTCAGCATGGCTGAACTTAACCTTCCTGAGGGAGTACCCATACCTGGATGGTTCCGAAGGTACTTGGAAGCTAGGGCCAACGGCGTGGGCCCGGCAGGCATCCCTCCTCCTCCTCCCCCAGTGGCTGCGGTTCCTCCTCCTCCTCCTGGTACCGCCTTCGCCAAAATATGCAAAGACTTTAAAGGAATGGGCAGCAAGAACTTCGTTGGAACTGAAACCTTCGTTGAGGCACGAAACTGGCTAAAGGAGACTGAAGACTTGTTTGTTATCTTCGATATGGAGGATCATAGGAAAGTTCAGTTGGCAGCATGGTTGTTGAAAGAGGAAGCTGCATTTTGGTGGGAAGTCACCAACGCTACCAGGCCAGTTGAGACTTGGGCAGACTTTAGAGAGAGGGTTGGGCTTAAATTCTTATCGTCAGCAGAAGAGAACCTTCAGATGGAGAGGTTCCTAGCACTCAAGCAAGGGGATATGTCTGTTAGGGAGTACGTGAATAGGTTTAATCAGCTTGCTCGGTTTGGTTTGGACTTGGTCAACACGGCCCAGAAAAAGGCTGTACGCTTTGCTCAAGGATTGAATGAGCCACTACACAGTTTCGCCATAACTCATATACCCATGGGGGCGACCTTTGAAAGCTTGGTGGATATGGCCCTACTTCATGAGGAAGACAAGAATAGCAAGAAGGAGGTTAAGCCTAATGAGACTCAGAAATAAAAGGTTGACTTCAAGAAGGGAGGCAACAAGAATAACAAGAATAACAAGAACAACAACAATGCTAACAAACCACGTAAGACGAGGAAGTGCAACTTTTGTGGTATCACGGGACATCTAGCTAAAGACTATAGAAGGAAGAAGAGAAAGTTGGGTGAATGCTTTCATTGCGGAGATACTGGACACATCAGCCAAATATTGCCCTAAGAAGCAAGGGCAGGGGCAAGGGCAGGCCCAGAGAGCAGGACCTTCTGGAGGGAAGATGCATGCTCTCAACACCACTCCAACACTTGATCGAGGTAGTAATATTTCCGTAGAAAGCCTTGTTTACATTTCTGAATTTCCTGTTCGAACCTTATTTGATTCTGGCGCATCGCATACTTTTATTTCTTCTGATATTGTTGAAAATCTGCACCTAAGTACTAGTCTAGTTGAGGATCCCGCTATAGTTTCAAATCCAATTGGGGGCTCCGCTCATTTATCTATGATGTGTGTGGATTTGAGGATTTCTATCTTAAGCGTAGAATTCACATGTAATGCTTATGTTCTCGGATTTATGGGATACAGTTTGATCCTAGGTATGGATTGGCTGTCCAATTATGGAGCCATTCTTGATTGTGAACGAAGGGTAGTGAGGCTCATGACTCGTCTTGGTAATACCCTTGAAATTTCTTGTAACCCGAGGGGTCCGGTCATGTTGTGTTATCTTGAATCTCTTGAATCGTCCATTGACAATCTGCACTCTGTAAGTGTGGTCCGAGAATATCTAGATATCTTTGATGAGGTTAAGTGGTTACCCCCTAAACGTGAGATAGACTTCCGAATTTATCTTGTTGATAATGCCAAGCCAGTTTCATTCCCCGTTAAGCATATGGCCCCGCGAGAAAGAAGAGAGCTCAGTAAACAAGTCAAGGAGTTGCTTGAGAAAAATTTCATAAGACGAAGCATTTCTGAATGCGGTTCTCCGGTGGTATTCTCTACTAAGGCGGATGGTTCGCTTCGTCTATGCGTAGATTATCGTGAGTTAAACAAGCTGACAAAGAATAAGGCATCCACTACTGAGAATCGACGATTTGTTTGACCAGCTTGTGGGAGCATCTGTTTTCTCTCAACTCGATCTAGCCACAGGATTCCATCATCTTAGAGTGGCTGAGGATAGCATTGACAAAACTGCGTTTAGGACTCCAGATGGGTTCTTCGAATGGCTCATCATGCCGTTTGGGTTAACGAATGCACCCGCGTACTTTGTAGATTTGATGAGTAGGGTGTTTCGGGAGTTCCTTAACAAGTTTGTGGTGGTTTTCGTGGATGATATTTTTATCTTCTCAAAGGATGAAGAAGAGCATGCTAGAAACCTCAAGGAAGTCATGGATACGCTTAGAGCACACCAGTTAAAGGCTAAGTTCTCCAAATGCCATTTTTGGAGAAAGGAAGTTCGGTTTCTTGGGCATGTAGTTTCTAAGCAAGGTATAGCTGTGGACCCCGCAAAGGTAGTTGCGGTGCAAGACTGGAAGATTCCTAAAAATGCAACGGAGGTGAGAAGCTTTCTCGGTTTGGCGGGCTACTACAGGAAGTTCATTAAGGACTTCGCTAAGGTTTCAGCCCCTCTTACTAAGTTAACAAATAAGAACCTAGCTTTTGCATGGGACATAGAATGTGATGTTTCTTTTCAAAGGCTTAAAAGAGCCCTTACCACAGATCCAGTTTTGGCATTACCCGACGGAGGCAAGATGTTTACGGTGTACACAGATGCGTGCGGCACGGGATTAGGCGTTGTCCTAATGCAAGGTGGGAGAGTGATATGCTACGGGGGCAAACAACTTAAAGTTCATGAGAAAAACTATCCCACACATGACTTGGAGTTGGCCGCGATTGTTTTTGCACTTAAAGCTTGGCGTCACTATCTTCTAGGTGAAAAGCTCGAGCTGTACACCGATCACAAATCACTTAAATACCTCTTTTCGCAAAAAGATTTGAATCTAAGGCAACAGATGTGGATGGAATTCTTGGCATCATATGACTTCGATATAGCTTATACACCTGGCAATGGTAACGTGGTGGCGGATGCGCTAAGTAGAAAAAGGTTGGCTTTGAGCCCCTTGTTTGTTGAAAGAAAAATCCTTGAGTTTATAGCAACCTTTGATTTTACACCTGCTGTTGAGTCACTGGCTGCTACGCTGGCATCTCTCGAGTTAAGACCTACACTTCTAGATCAAGTAAGGACTTCACAGAAGGAAGACCCACGGATAGTCGAAATCATGGACAAGTTGATTAGTGGTGAGACGTCAAGTCACCTCAGTAGGTATGCCATAGATGACAAGGGATGGCTAAGGCGCGATGGCAGGCTATGCATCCCGCAAGTGAGAGGCTTGGTAAGGAAAGTTCTCGAAGAGGCGCATCACTCGAAGATGACCATACATCCCGGAGGGGATAAGATGTACAAGGATATGAAACGCATTTTCTTTTGGGCTGGAATGAAAAAGGACGTGGCAGAATTCATTTCAAAGTGCATGGTGTGCCAACAAGTAAAGGCCGAGTCGAAGAAGCCCGGTGGGCTATTACATCCTATGGAAGTTCCGCAATGGAAATGGGAGAGTATCTCGATGGATTTCGTGGATGCACTTCCTAGGTCAAGGAAGGGAAATACTAGCATATGGGCCATAGTTGATAGATTCACGAAAAGTGCTCACTTCATTCCGGTGAAAAGCAGGAGGACCGCATCATGGCTAGCGTCTGTTTACCTTCGAGAGATAGTACGGTTGCACGGGGTTCCTCTAGTATAGTTAGTAATCGTGATCCGATTTTCACTAGCCAGCTCTGGAATAGTCTACAAGAAGCAATGGGTACACGACTGAATTTAAGTACAGCCTATCACCCACAGATGGATGGACAAACCAAAATGGTAAATAGGGTACTAGAGGATCTTCTGAGGCTATGCATTCTTGACTTTGGTGGTACTTGGGAAGACCATCTCCCTCTCGTGGAGTTTGCATATAATAATAGTTACCAAGCTAGCATCAGAATGGCACCGTTCGAAGCCCTATATGGAAGACCGTGCAAGTCACCAACTTGTTGGTGGGAGACGACAGAAAGACTTATACTTGGGCTCGACATGATAAGGGACACTTCTGAGAAGGTTGAGTTGATATGAAGACGGATGAAAGCGGCCCAAGATAGACAGAAATCTTATGCGGACAAGAGAAGGACAGACCTAGAGTTCGAAGTCGGAGATATGGTCTTTATAAAAGTTTCTCCTTTACGCAATGTGGTTCATTTTGGAGCGGTTTAAAAGCTAGCACCAAGATTCGTAGGACCGTTCCCTATCACTGAGAGGATTGGGCAGATGGCCTATAAGGTAGAATTACCCGTGAGGCTGGCCGGAGTACACAATGTCTTTCACGTCTCGCATCTCCGAAAGTGCTTACATGAGTCGGCCGAAGTGGTTGAGCCAAGTATCCTTAAAGGCGTAGAAGTGGAGAAAGAAGCAACTTTGAGGTGAGTTCCGATTCGTATCTTAGGAATAGAGATCAAGAAGCTAAGGAATCGAGAAGTCAAGCTAGTCAAAGTACAGTGGAGTGAAGCCCAAGAAGACGCAACTTGGGAAACCGAAGAGAAGATACGCGCGCTTTACCCATTTCTTTTTGAGGGTACATTCTCGATCTTCTTCCTATAAGCTTGAAAATCTTTCGTATCATGCTTTTACTACCTATGTTTGTCTTGTCATCTCCTCGATCTTATCTTGAGAACCTTAGGTAGAACCATATGGATGTAAACATGTGATTGAAACATGTTATGGTTGATGTTTGAAAATGGTTGCAAGTGTTTGCATGTGATTGCTAGTGGATGCATGACACACGGCTCAGTCACATTTTCATGTTGCATATGCATGAGTGCTTATACTTGTACATGGATGGAACTTGTTATGCTATCACTTGGATGTTGCATATGAATGAATGTTATGTGCACTCATGTAGAGATTATAAATCATGGTAGGAATTTGCATACATGTTGGACTCATTACACTAACATATTTTGCATTAAGGAGGTTTACTGAATCAATAACCGCCTGATCTTTTGCATTAGATAAGTACATATACCTACACTTACTGCATATGTTCATACAGCACTATAAATCTTTTAAGGACAATGGTTTCATGTGGATGATGTTTTGATTAGATGGATGATTGGATGGTAGGATATATTCTTTCTAACTTAGAGATTTCGGGCACGAAATCCTTTAAGGTGGGGAGAATGTAACGACCCGTATTTTAATAACGTGTTATAACCATAAATAAAGGCGGAATTAATTTTTAAAATAAGAATCAAGGGCAATGGGTTATGCCATTACGTTCATCTCGAAATTTTGCTTGGAAACGAGTCCGAGTTTTCGAAAATCGGAGTCCGTATGACCAAGTTATGGCCCTCCAAAGTTTCAGAAATTTTTAGAGTTCAAAACAGCTCGAATTCGAATTCAAATTTCTAATTCAAAACCCAGAACAGACTGGGCGGGAAATCTCCCGCCCAGGACCAGGTCGACCATAGTGTCGACCTGGGGGTCAACCTGGTACCCCAAACCCATTTTTGATTCAGAATTCACTCTGATGTTTCCAGTCCGATTTCTAGCCTAGATTCGTTAGCCTGACCCTATATAAACAGCCCCTAACTCTTGTCTCTCTACACAAATTCTCTCTGGCCTTGTGCTGCTAAAATTCTGGTTGAAAAGATAGAGAAAAGGGGGCTATTTCTTCTTCGTCGAGACTACGTGTAGAGCTTTGCTAATTGGGGGATTTCTAGAGATTCTACATCGCCTCTTTTATTCTCTAATTCTCAAACCACGATCTGTAAGCCCCAGTTACTTTTAGATCTAAACTTTAAACTTAATATGGACATGTTGTAAATTGTAATTGAACCTAAGTGACGATTATCTTGGATCTATCATTGTATATCTTTGATCTGTCATTGTATGTCTTGGATCTATCATTGTTTATTTTGGATCTAGTATTTTGGATCCACTATTTGTTCACCTTGGATCTATTCATCTTGAATCTTGACTTGTGGGAATATGTATATGAAATTGATTTGGGCCTATATATGTTGTAGATCTAAAACTCCTAATGTCCATAATATTTGTGCCTGCGATATTGAATTAAGTTGTTATTAACAAGTTTGGGGTTATTATCTTATATCAACTACTACCATGACTATCACCCTATTTTGCTAGATTTGATATTTGAGACAGTATTTCATATGCCAATATTGTTGTAGTCATTTATCTCAAATTGTACCATGCTTGACTTGTAATCACCTTTGCCACCTTATGGCCGTTCTTTTTTGTTATTCCCTAATTAGATCTAATTGTATCGATTCGAATTCACGTGCGATGGGAATAAGATTTGGGTAGTTTAGGAAAACATGAATTGGCTATGAACTTGACATGATTTGACATGAAAACTTAACATGAAATTATACTTGAAAACTTGAACATGGATATGACACTTAGATAAACTTGAAAATGGCCAACTCGAGGTTGGGTTGAGATTGCAGTGTAATTCTGCCCGGAACCGCCCGGCGAATCCAGTGACTGCAAATAATAGGATCCAATGTGGGTAGTTGGTCATATCGCACGTAAAACCCGATGTTAGACTATGTTGTGGTGTAAATCTGCCCGGAACCGCCCGGCGAATCCAGTGACCATAGCAACTAGTCTAATGTGAGAGGTTGGGGTGCATTAATGAATTAATGCCACAGGATAGGGTTAAGTCATGAACCAGTTGAATATACTTAACCAATTTGACACGATGATTTGATAGGGTTAAGTCATGAACCGCTTGAACATACTTAACCAACTTGATGCATGATTGGATAGGGTTAAGTCACGAATTTGAATGCCAACACTTAACCCATTAGAAACGCTAGTTACGCGGTCCTTTTCAGCAGTAACCCACTTAGATGTATCACGATACCCTGGGACTAGGCAGGGTGGGGCACGATTACTGGGCTGATTGTAAGCGACCAGAACGACGGCTGAGTAGGTGCGCCATTGTAGGTTCAGGCGGACTATGGTCGTGCACGTAGTCCGGAGTTGAAAAAGCAGGCATTGGGCACCCGTAGGTTTACACTGTGCGTACTTGATTCGTGTCGATGGTTGGCACCCTAGGACTTGATACACCCTATGGTGGACTTAGCACAGGTGACTACATTTCGTGATAGGGCCGTATGACACAGACACATGGCGAGCTAGAACTTGTAGGGAGCCGATCGATTAGTAGATCGTACTGTAGGACCCCATAATGGGTCATTTCATGATATTGGGCCAAGGGATCATTTCATGGTTAAAACTTGACATGGGTTAAAATACTAGTACAGTTGGTGCAGCGAAATCTTGAATATGCGATGCTAGACTTGACTTATCTTGTTATCTCAGTTATCATACCTATCCTGTTATTATCCTTATGTTTAATTCCAGTTTTCACATGTCATGTTACCTTTACTAGTTTATATACTGAAAGTCACTAGGACTTACCAGTCTTTACGACTGACCCTTTTTCTTTCGCCCCTTTTTCTTTCGTTTTTCCCCCAGGTTCTCAGGAGGAAACTCTAGCTCTTAGCTTGGATTTATCTTGCTTTCTGATAGCTCACGTACGGTTTGGTCTTGAGCTATGCTATGGCTGCACTTCTGCTATGTTTGGGGAATAATTTACTATTGTTATTTTGAGTTTATGCTTCTTTATTTAGAACTTGATGTAATGGAATAATTTGTACTTTGGATTTATGAGGTTTTGACTCTTTCCACGAAAGTAATGGAATTTGGTTTTTAATTTCTACCGCTGCTTTATTTATGTTATGTCTTGTGATATCTCTGTGTATGTTTACCTAGATAATGCTCCACCAAAACTAGTGCATTCCCTTTGTGAGTGACCCTAGAGGAGGTGGAGTGTTACAACAACCTCTAGAGATGATAACAATGGACTACCACCAACGTTCCCTTTGCCTAGTGAAACCGAAGAGCCAAGTCATTACTGTTCCCCTCAACAAAGACAATTTCTCGATGTGGAAATTCCAAGTTGAAACAACCTTGAAGGGATATGACCTTCAAGATTATGTCAAAGGAATCAAGCCAACACTACCTGCAATGACAACAGATGCACAAAAAAACATTATCAGCAATCCAGAATTTGTTCACCATCAAAAACAAGATAACTTACTGTCTTCTTGGCTCCTATCATCAATTAGTACAAATCTGTTGTCACAAGTTATAGGGTGCAGTTCATCTCATGAAATTTAGTCTACAATTCAAAAAATTTTTAATTCACATCCATCAGCACGAATCATGCACTACAGGAGAGAATTTCAGAATGCAAGAAAAGGTGATCTGAGCATACGTGAGTATATATCTAAGGTAAAAACTCTATGTGATAAACTGAAGGCTGTTGGACATCAGATTTTAGATAGTGAGAAAATCCTAACACTAAAAATGGGTTAGATGAAGAATATGAGTCTCTTAACACTTATATTTCTACCCAAACTATTCTACCATACATACAGTCTGTAGCCTTATTGGCACCTGAGGGTAGAGTGGAATAAAGAAAAGCCATTCAGAGCGAGTATAGTACAAATTTAGCATCAAATTCAAGAAACACAAATCAACCAAGAAATGTACCTAGCTATGGCAAAGGAAACCCACAAGGACAGAGAGGCAACCCCAATCAGAGAGGCAGAGTAAGAGGCAGATCCAACAACAACAACAACACATACAGAATAAAATGTCAGATATGTGATAAGCCAGGGCATGCAGCAGACAGATGCTATTTTATATTTAATACTGATGTTAACAATGCTCAACCAGGAAAGATTGGGCAAAGAGGCATGAATGTCAATCCGGCACAAGCAAATTACCAAGGAAAATCAAGTATAGAGGGTTCAACACCACAAGCAATTAGCAGTGATGATAATATCAAGACTGATGATATAAATACTGAAGATTGATTTCCAGATTCAGGGGCAACTAATCACCTTACCAACAATCTTCAAAATTTAAATCCGGGTAACAAGAATTATTCAGGTACGCAAGTTATTCATACTTGTAATGGTGAAACCATGGATATATCACACATTGGGGCAGGATATGTTAAAGGTAAAAGAAAATTATATCTTAACAATATTCTTAGAGTTCCTTCTGTTAAGAAGAATTTAATTAGCGTGTCCCAATTCACTAATGACAACAAGGTATATTTTGAGTTTCACCCCAAATATTGCCTAATTAGAGACTTGCTAAGCAAGGAAATATTATTACAGGGTAGGTTGAATAATGGTCTTTACGGATTCAGCCATATGCAATCAAGACTGGGCAATGAGAAGAACACTTGGTGTTGTAATGCTAACATACAGATTAGCAATGATAATGAAAACAATTCTAATAATATTGATCATATTAATAGTGTCCAAAATTATTTAAATATTTGGCATTGTAAACTTGGACACCCTAGCTATGACATTGTAATGAAAATATTGAAAGGCAATAATATTTCTTTTAAACACTCTCCTGTTCCTAATATTTGCACACACTGCCAACATGGAAAAAGTCACAAATTGCCTTTTGGCAAATCAGAAACTGTTTACTCTAAACCACTTGAATTAGTTACAGCAGATTTGTGGTGCCTTGCACCATTAAGCTCAAGGCTAGGACACAGGTATTATCTTTCTATTATGGATGCATATACCAGGTACACCTGGATTTTCTTCTCAAGGCCAAATCAAAAACATATAATGCAATGCTACAGTTTATTAATTTCATAGAAAAGCAAATAAACTGCAGCATCAAAATTGTAACAAACCGGAAAATCTGAGCCGGTTTAAAATTTTTATTTTGATTAAATTAAGCAGAAAATTCAGTCAGAATTTAAAAATTCCATTTTTAAATAATATTAAAGGCCTGAACGACCCTGTAGTTTGAAATTTTGAATTCAAACTTTGACTGAATGTGCAGGATGCAAAATAAATCGAATTTCAGCGAAACAAGAAATATTTAAATCTGTTTGAGAATATCTTTGTAACGAATCTGAAAGATTGAAATTTCATAGCAGAAATCAAAAGTTATGGCCAAATCAATTTTCAGAAAGGTCGATGTGAAGTTAATACAGCCCTTCAAAATAGTGATTTTGCAAACGACCTCGGAATTCGACGAAACCACTTTTGTTGGGTCCGGGACGTCAATTTATTGCTAAGTTGAATTTTCCATAATTTTAGAAATCAATATGTGAGCGTGGCAGAAGAAGATGTGTTTGGTCGATTTTAGTTAAATCGGGTCGACCAGAAAAGGGCCATTTTACAAACGGTCTCAGAATTCGACGAAATCAGTTTTGTTGGGACCGTATCGTCCCAACATAGCTAGACGAATTTTTCGGGAATTTTTAGAAGCAGTATGTGGCCCTGGCAAATTAAAAGGTACGTTCAAAACAGAATTTGAATGTTTTATACTTTAATTTGAAAAATAACTGACTGTAACAGTCGAATCGACCAACGAAACATATCCCATTGTGTCCGGGATGGGGGTAATTAGCTAGGGGCGACAGTCGTTGGGTTTGGATTGGAGTTCGTATGTGAAGGGGGGTATTTTCGGATTTTTGAAATAAATAAATAAATAAGGGGGGCAATCATTTAATTCCACTTCAGCCTTTCTCTCTCCCCGCTACCTTGCTCGACACGGAAAACCATCGCCCCCTTCCCGTTCATTTTCCGACCGCCACGCTCCCCGAGACCACCCCCTATAGTTACGTTTTTTGTAGATCTCCATCTCCTCTCCCCATCCATACCCAGTTCGCCTGAAACCGTCAAGTATTGGCTTCGAATCGCCCTCCTAAAGTCCCGTCGTTCGAGCGCCAGTTCCTCCATCGTGGTGCGTGCGAGTTCGCCATCAAGGGGTGGCGCAGGGGCGCCTTTCCGAGCCCGACATCGTGGTGCAGCCCGTTCCAGTCCAAGTGCAACGGATCGAGATAAATTGCAAAACCTAGATTTGAGCATTTGCTGAAAGGGTACGGCTTATTTAATTTTCAACAGTAATAACACTTTAAATTGTCACAAATCATGGTTAACGAAAAAAAATCATATCTTTTTGTTGTGTTGACGAAATTCATTGAAACAACAGACATTGGGACCGTGAGGACGTCTTCTACATTCTAGAAGAGACCGCATATTTTTTTGAGCCTTCTGCAATTTTTGGTGGAGTGGAACCCAATGTGAGATTTCTAAATTCAAAATGGAAGTGAAAACGAGTTGTATAAGTTATATAAGCGAAGTGTAAATTATATACGCATTGTATGCCTCATGTACATGTGTTGTATAAGTTATTTGAGCGATGTATAAATTATACAAGCGTTGTATAAAATATATATGCTTTGAAATGTGTTGAAATGCAAGTGAAATATTATATATATATATATATATATATATATATATATATATATATATAAATACGCCCCTCGTCCACAAACCATGGACGATATTTATTGATTGTGATTGTGTGAAATTTGGTGAATGATGCGAGTGGTTGAAAATGAATAATGCGAATGGTTGAAAACAAATAAAGCGAATGGTTGAATATTATTGTTTGTGGTTGAATAATGATTATTGTGGTTGAAAAATACCCATGTGAGGTTAAGAGTGAATATTTTGGGTTGATACCACATAGGATTAGTTTGTGGTTGAAAGTGAATATTTTGGTTGAAACCACATAGAATTAGCTTGTGGAAATGAAAAGAAATGAAAAATAAACATGCCGCCTGCGTGCGAACTAGATGCATGAATCCCCATTGTCAAAAGCTACAATGCTTTAAGGTAGAGTGAGGAGCCGTGGTAGAACGGTGCCGGTTTAACTACCCTGCCGTTATGCTGTCGAAATTTTCTATAATATTCATGTGTTAGAATTATTTTCATGTATTGAAACCATATTCATATATTGAAACCATATTCATGTGTTGGAACGATATTCATGTGTTGAAAAATATATTCATACGTTGAAAAATATATTCATGTGTGGAATAACGTTCGTGTGATGAATAAATTCCTTGAAAGATAAAAATAACATTTCTATATATATATATATATATATAGCCTATATAAAATACCCGTGTTTTGAAATAAATTGTTTTAACTATAAAAATTACATTTTTAACATATATACAAACTATAGAAATTATCCATGTGTGGAATAAAGAAGTAGAACGATAAAAATCATATTTTTATCGTATATGTGAAGTTGAAATATTCATGTGTTGAATATAAGAAGTGAATAATAAAAATTACATTTTTATTGTGAATATGAAGTGGTAAAAACATCCGTGTATTGAATAAATATTTTTGGTGATGAAAATACCATCTTTATCGTGTATATGACTCGCTAAAAATATATAAGTGTTGAAATAAATATTTGTAAGTTGAAAATATTATTTTTAACATGTATAGGAAGTGTTAAAAATAACCATGTGTAGAAAATAATCCCTTGTTCGCTAGAAATATTATTCTAGCATAGTTTTGCACAAATATATATACATGTGAACAGGAAAAAATGGATTAGCTGTTGAGTAAAGAATTTATTTGCGTGCCCGACAAATAGGTAAGCCTTAATGAGTTGGCTGCGCAATTTTATTATTATATCAACTCCTGTGAATGCCATTGGATGCGGAGTGCTGGTTGTTCTGTGTGAAATCATAAACGTCGCCATAGGATAGTAACAATTAAATTTGAACTACACTACATGGCATACTGCTTGAAGATAGAATACTTCATCATATACCACATTAGCACTTGGAGCTGATGTGACGAGGTTGAAGATTTACCATACAAGCGAGTAGCTCGTATGGCGATGACTATATTTCAGGTTGAACCGAAGACTGATATGGACTGTATAAAATATAACGGTAATTTTCCAGATTAATAAAAAACCCACACGGGTCTGGAGTTGACAATAAACACGTCTCTCTAGTTGGTAAGGCACAAAAACTCTTTGCAGGGTGATGAGAATTTATTCTCTGGAGTTTTTAAAACACACTGCCCTATGAACACTAGGATATATGTCACTATAAATATGTGTATGCATTTTAGGATTTATTGGGTACCTAATACGGCCCAATAAATTTCCAAACCCCTTCCCGTACAAAGGAGGTTATGGCGAAATTTTTCGAAATATTAAGGTGTTAGTGAAATATTTGAAGTGAAAACGAGTTGGAAATCGTCGAAAGAATTATATTTATATATATATATATAAATATAAATTAATTAAAACGAAATAAGGCCGTGCAGTTCGCGTTTGGAAATCTTAACTTCAAACGATTATACCGAAAGATCCGACCGTCGGATTTTGACGAAACTGAAACCGCTAGGTTCGCTTTGGAAATATCTTTCCAACGATATATACTTTGCTAGGATCCAACGGTTAGATTTCCCGATATGTGTAAAATAAATTTGGGGAAAAACAGCGCCAGTGCCACGACGCGACCTGAAACGTCGCTTAATTAAATATGGCCATTTTTAAATAAATAAAAATGGCAAAAAAATCGTTATAAAATATTATAAGCGATATGAAGCGAAAATAAACCAACTTTACTTGGTTTGCTTGTTATTTGATGGTTGAATGTGTTTGATATGAAAATTATACAAAATAACTGAAATGTGAATGTCGAATAATTTAACCATGATAAGAATCGATCTGAATTTTAAATATACATGAATTATTTGGAAAGGCCGAGAAAATTCTCATTTCAAATAATTGATCGACAATTCGAAATCGAAGACGTGAAGACGGTTCAAGACCGACGATTTTCATATCGGATGGATGGGTGCTACTGAGGTTCCGGATTGGAGTAGCTACCTTGAAGGGACTGAAGTAGTAGCCGTTTAGACGTGTGTGTTGATTGGACGGATATGCGAGGAGTGGTGCCTCCGGTTTCATTCAGACCCAGAACGGACTTGTAAATGGATGGTGTGTTTGACATTGGATTTTATTCTATGCTGATTTATCTTCGTTAAATATATATATGTTTGGCGGTGGAGAATTTATTCTCTGGCTTAACGCCCTTCTCTGAGACGTACGAGCTCAGAGGTTATATATCGATGGAAATCAGTCGCATGGAGTGAACTGGCTGTGTGGCACGCCTAAGTGGTAATGATCAAGGCTTCTGTTGCAAAGCAAAGTCTTGTGGTGATGATCAAAGCATAGCTTTAATAGCTAGCTTTGTGTATAACGTGGATTCGCGAGCCTCACACCCCGGTATGAACCAGAAACGGGAGAAGGACTCAGGGGGGCATGCGTCTCTTTCTAGTTAGAGATGGTGTCGGTGCTTAAACTGGCCGACATTTATATTATTTTATTTACATCTGTGTGGTTGTTGGAATGCGAGGCGCCTCGGAAATGGAGTCAGTGGGCTCATTTACGCCCCATAGGGCGGAGAGACGTATTGCTTAGGACTTTATTTAATCCACATCGGGTGGACCAACCCTGATGATCCAATGGTCACTCGAACTCTGACCTGAGACTCGGACTAGACAGTCTCGAATTCGGTGAGGATCTTTCCCCTAGCCTCGGTTCATAGATGGAAATCCAATTTTCAATACGACATGTGCGGTTTTGATTGTAAATATATATTTGGCGACATGATATATGGTACCCATGCCGTCTATGATTGATACTTATGATTGAATTTGCTTTTGAAACATTTATACACTAGTGATAATATCAGAAGACTTTGTTTTATACGTATCCAACATATTTTGGCCAATATAAGGTAAAAATCTATCCTCCGGTTTGCGTTGCATTGTGTGATGGGACTTGAGTCTTATATCGGCTTCATACTTTCTAAAAAGCATTGCGTTGTTTAAATGATTTGTTTTATAATATGCACTGGCAATCACTGGAGTAAACCCGTTCCGCAAAAGTGGCGTGGTCCTATGATTTGCCTTGTTATTGTTGTGTAATCAGTTAAGTAGATTTCTCATACCAGTCCCATGACTGACTCGTAGTTTGTTTCACTTTGCAAACTCGGGTGCCCTTATTGTTACATGGGCAGCCTTGTATTCAGGTTTAGCAGACTCCTTCGGGACAGCTGTGGAGCTGGAGCTGGACTTTATCATTTCTCTTTATTGTTTCAGTTATTATCAAGTACATTATGTTTGATCCGCTGCAGACATTTTATATTGAACTGGAACTGTATTTTGTGCTAAGGATGATCCTATCATGTTGTATAACTCTGATGATTATATTTATCCAGTGTGTTTCGCTGTTCATTATCTGTGTAATGATTTATTTCTGTTCTGCTGTTATCTGTTTATGTGTTATATTCCAAAGATTACCCTTGCCACCGTCCGTACGGGGTTTGGGGTCGTCACACGTGGTATTGGAGCTTTGGTTAATCTTAGCTCAGGAATATAACATATTGACAAACTCGTCAGAAATAGAACCAGCAGTGTTCTAGGACGAATAACTCATTACAGATAGGATCAGTAATATCCTAGTATGAGTATAGCAGAATGAAATACACCCCGATAGACTCATTTACATCTAAAGTATTTGTTTCTATGCTTTACAATATCATTTCTGTTGACCTGACACTTTGTCTGCCATTTGCAGAAGTACTAGAAAATGAGTGTTAGAAACAGAAGAAGGAATACCGACCCAGATATAGAAGCTTTATTTGTGAAATATACAAATCTGGGTGGAGTACCATTCTTGGGCGAAGAATCTATTCTTAAAACACAAGCTTGGATTCGTTCAGCTAAGAAAATATTTGAAGGTTTGAAGCTCAGGGATGATCAGAAAAGATTACTGGCATCTTAGGCACTCAACGACGAAGCTTTGTTCTGGTGGGATTCGATCGTTAAAGATAATCCAGAAGGTAATATTACCTCGGATAGATTCAAAGAGATTTTCAGTGATAGATTTACCCCTCCAGAAGCAACTGAGCGGTTATGTGATGAATTCTACTATCTGATACAAGGAGATATGGATATCCCGGAATATCACAAGAAATTCAATGAGCTTTCTCATTTTGCCCCGCATCTAATTGAGAATCCGAAGAAGAAGAATCTGAGGTTTATTCATGGCCTTCGAAGAAAATATCAAGATAGTGTAATAAGACATGTGAAGCTCCCTTTTTCTGAAATGATATACATGGCTTGCCAGTATGAAGATCTTGACAAGAAAGGTATGTTTCGCGACGAAGAGGAAGTCAGTTCTAGCGACAAAAGGGAAATTGAAACTGATTGCCCAGAGACAAGTACGCAGCTTGAGGGGAGTACGCAGTCTGAAGTCAGTAAGAACCCTAAAGTCAATCGAAAAAGGGCCAGATCTGGGAAAGAACCAGTAACAACTTCCATGTGCAATAACTGCCATGAACAAGGGCATTTAACCAGAAAGTGTGGATCTTTAAAGAAACGAAGGAAGAATGAATCTAAATCCAAGAACAAGTTTCAAGAGAATAGAAAATGCGATCAATGCCATCTGACTGGCCATCTTTCAAAAGGTTGCCAGCTATCAAAGAAGTCTGAAATAGTACAGGTAAATGAAGTGGCAGAAATTGCTGGATCCTCAGCTAGTCAGGAAAGGCCAGATGTTTTAGAAGGCACGCTTACTGTCAAAAATATTCCAGTTAAAGTACTGTTTGACACGGGCGTGTCACGAAGCTTTATTTCAAGTAATGTGGTTAAGAAGTTGAAGTTAAAACTGAGGAATCTTAAAGAATCAATTAATGTGCAAAATCCAATAGGAGGTTCCCTTGTTCTCAGTCTATATTGCAAGGTGCAGGTCACTTATTCTCATTATCGTTTTCCATTCGATTTGGTTATTATGAATTTGTCGGAATTCGATATCATTCTTGGGTTGGATTGGTTGACCGAATATAAAGCCGAAGTTAAACGTGCCGAAAGGGTTGTTAAAGTTAACACGAAGGGTGTCAATATTGTTATACCCTGCATAGGCTCGGATTCAGATAGAAAAGAATTCTGGTCAGCTCTAGATGTTTCTCCTACTCAAATAGAATCTGCTCCTGTCACCACAGAGGATATTCAGGCCGTCATAGAAAATATTCCTGTTGTCAAGAATTATGCGGATGTGTTCAGAGAAGTTGTCAGCTTACCTCCGCAAAGAGAAATCGATTTCAAAATCGCTTTAATTCCGAATGCGAGGCCAGTAGTGCACACTATTCGAAGAATGTCTTTAAAGGAGAAAGAAGAATTAGACAATCAAACTCAGTAGCTCGTATGGAAGGGTCTGATCCGACCTAGTTTCTCTGATTGGGGAGCAGCAGTGGTATTTGTCCCAAAGTCAGACGGTACTCTTCGTCTATGCGTGGATTATCGTGACGTGAATAAGCAGACCTTAAAGAACAAATATCCATTGCCGCAAATTGACGACTTGTTGGATCGTCTGAATGGAGCCCAAGTATTCTCAAGGATGGACCTAGCTACAGGTTTCCATCAATTGCGTATTGCTGAAGAGTGTAACAACCCTGAATTTTGGGGCTAATTTAAAATTTTTATTTTTAGAAATTTTAATTGGTTTTTAATATTTAAAATAATTTGTTATAAATAATAACGACAGAGAGAAAAAAAAATTGTTTTTAATCAAAGTTAGAATTTTTATTACGAGCCTGAAATGGCACGGTAATTTCAGAATTCGATTTCAAACTTTGTATAATAATTTAATGTGAATTTGAACAATGTTGGTATAAATATTAAAATTAATGTTTTGTGTCATAGGTTGTTAAAATATGAACTTAACTTGATTATTTAGAATTGATTCTAAATGGCTATATATGTGATAATGACAGTGTTTGATAATATATGTAAAATGGAATGTGAAATTTATTGAATTAATAATATAAAATGGATTAACTAAATTTGAGATTTATTTTGTACTGATAATTTTAATCAATGGAATATGAATAACATAAATCATTTGATGTGGATTTATATTTGTTGTAAATTGAAATAACTTGCATTGATTGTAATGATAACTAAGTTTGGGTATATATTATTAAAGATAGAGATGTGGACTTTAATATTTAATTATATGAATTAAATGGCGTCAATGAATTAGTAATTAAAAACTTTAATGATTTAAACTTTTGAAAAATTTACAGTGAAAACTTAATTGAATGGTTAAGTATTGAAATTCAATCTATTATGTAAATTGTGACTTGCTTTGATTCCAAATAAATTTGTGATTTGTCTAAATTGATTGATGGTGAAACTTGGAATTGATATAATATATTCAATGAAAGCGGTTGTGTATGTATTTATAACTATAATAAAAATGGAATTTGGTAAATAATGAAAAATTGAAGTAACAATATATGAAATGGATAAACTAATTTTGAACTCCAATTATATACTGAAAATTTAGATTTGTGAATACAAGTAATATATATCATTTTGGGTATATAATGAATCTCAACGTGTTATAAATGTTATAATCTCCATTGATTGTAGATATTGATATAAATATGGTTAGTATGTATTTATTGAGAATTGGATATATATAATTTAACTTTAATGTTTTAATTATGTAATTCTATGATGAAAACTTAATTGAATGATTCAGGTAACGAAATTCAAGTTGTCATTACAATAATGACTTACATTGATCGCAATTAAAATATCGAGTTAGTCATTTTGATAAAATTTGGAAGTAGAAATTTAATATTAAATTACTTGTGTGAAATTGACTTGATTCATTTATAATTGTAATTCAAATTGAAAATCTATGATAATAATATAAAAATGGAAATTTTAATGTAAGAATTGATTTATTAAGTTATTAAGGCTTAAAATAAATAAATTATTTTAAAGTTTATCGTTCAATTGAAATTTTGTTGAATAATTAAATGTGAATATTTATCATACAAGGAAAACGATTCATGTAAATAAAACAAATTATAGGATAGACTTGAACTCAAACTTATAACCTTTGGAACTAAATTCAAATTAAGTATAGAATTAAGAATGAAAACGAAAAATGGAATGCTTTAATGAATAATTAAACCTTTGAAATTGATTGCCTAAATACATGCTTAATTTTTGTTCATACCCTAATACTTTCTTTCCCTATTTTTAATTTGGATATTGATAGTAACGTTCAGAATTTTGTTAAAGATGAATTAGAAAGAATTAGACTTAAACGTAAAATTACACATTTATTTAATATAAAACAAGCAAACCCTAAAGGCAAATTACACTGTTCATCGTCCTTAAGTCACAGCCGCCACCCTCATTTGTCTGCCGATTCTTTCTCCTCCATTTTCCCCTCTCCTCTCCTCGAATTAGCACCCACCACACACATCACCTTGAAGAGCCTTCTCTCCTCTTTCCATTGATACCAATCACCACCCATATAATCGCCCGTAGGCCTCGCCCCGACCACAGAGTTGTCGACTTTGCACCGCTCCCCACGCCGCCAGTCGCCACCGAGCGGGCCCCGCCTGCAGGCATGGCTGCGCCACACTTCGCTCTCCCCGTGACGCAGTTTGCTCGACCTCCAGGCGCCTGATACGTGTGCAAAGTCGCGCCAAAGCTCTGAACAATTACAAATACTCACGGCCGAAATTCAGAACAAAGAGAAGAGGGTATTTTATTTAAATTTTTTTAATTAATTAAAATAAATCACTCTCTAACTTAAATCAATCATATCTCTTTCGTCCAAGCTCGGAATTCAGTGATTTCAGAAGCTGTGGAATCGTGATTCGGAGCACTACGCTTTAGGACAATTTGGAACTGATTCTGGACTACTTGAAATTTGGACAAAATCTACAAACACAAGTGAGAACTCTGATCTAATTTAAATAATTATATATTAATGTAAATCGCGAAATTCTGATTTGTATACTATGGTTCTTGATCTGCGTCATGATGATATTTGTATGCGATGAGTATGGGATTATTGTATGTGATGATGCCATGAAATATGTGTGTTGTTCAGCTATTTTTTTTTGGGTGTAATCATGATGAGACTCTCATCTTTATTATCTTCTTTTTATTTTCATTTCTTTCAAAAGCAAAAAGGGGATTTTGACCTTTATATATATATTATTATTATTTTTTATGTAAATTTGAATCTTGGATTCACCATAGAATTAAATAACAAAGTTTTTAACATAAAAACTTGTTAATAAAATAAAGGACAATTTTTAATGTTATATTTTTGACAAGAAAAATAACACAAATTTTATGTTATGTTTGTTAAAGTCAAAAAGACACAAGCTTTATGTTTCTTTGTTAAAAAATCAAAACACCCATTTTTATGTCACGTTTGTTAACATAATATCAATGTGAATTTGTATGCTATGACACCCCAAAAACTATAAGCATGTGAATTTGTATGCTATGACACCCCAAAACTATAAGCATGTGAATTTGTATGCTATGACACCCCAAAACTATAAGCATGTTAATTTGTATGTCGTGAAACCAAAACCATCAGTGTGTCATTGTGAATGTTTTGACGCTAAAATCACCGTTGTGTTAATTTAGTTGAGACGACATGAGAGTCATCGTCATGTTGTATAATTGCAATGCATCAAAATATACTTTATGCAATAACAAACATAGTTGAATTGCTATTTTTGGTCGCACTAGAGTTGGCGAACAAAAAAAAATATATGACTTATGCAATAACATACATAGTTCAGTAGTTATTTTTGTCGCACTAGAGTTTGCGCACAAAATATGTTTTATGTAAAATATAGTTTAATCGTCATTTTTGTCGCATTAGAGTTTGCGAGCAAAATTGTGTTTCATGTAAAAACAAAAATGTGTTTTATGTAAAAAAAAAAAAAAATAGAACAGAAACATTATTTTCTATGTTAAGAGAAATAGAAAAGAAACATTATTTTCTATGTTAAGAAAATAGAAGAAACATTATTTTCTATGTTAAGAGAAATAGAAAAAAAACATTATTTTCTATGTTAAGAAAATAGAAGAAACATTATTTTCTATGATAAGAAAAATAGAAAAGAAACATTATTTTCTATGTTAAGAAAATAGAAGAAACATTATTTTCTATGTTAAGAGAAATAGAAAAGAAACATTATTTTCTTTGTTAAGAAAATAGAAGAAACATTATTTTCTATGTTAAGGAAATAAATAGGAAACATTATTTTCTATGGAAAATAAAAAGAAAAGTTACTTTTTTCTATGTAAAGAAAAATAAAAAGAAGAGTGACATTTTCAATGTAAAGGAAGAAGAAATAAAAGACATTTATATTTTATTTGTAAATATAGAGGAGAGGATTATTTTTATACAATATAAAAATATGCATAGTTAAAAACATTATTTTTGTCGCATTAGAACTTGCGGACAAAAATATACTTTTTAAAATGTGTACATAGTTAAACCACAATTTTTGTCGCATTAGAACTTGCGGACAAAAATATACTTTTTATAAATTTATATACATGGTTAAACATCATTTTTGTCGCATTAGAACTTGCGGACAAAAATATACTTTTTATAAATTTATATACATGGTTAATCATCATTTTTGTCGCATTAGAACTGGCGGACAAAAATATTCTTTTGATGAAATAGACCTAGTTAATAATGTTATTTTTGTCGCATTAGGATTGGCGGACAAATATATAAATGTGAGAGTTTAAAGGAATAAATTTATATATATATATATATAATATAAACTAAATTTTAAACGAAACGTGCGCGGTAGTTCGCGTATTGGCAATCATAAATTTAAACGGTTATACCGAAAGATCCGACAGTCGGATTTTCCCTAAACTGGAACCGTTAGGACCGCTTTAGGAAGATCTTTCCAATGATATAAATTTCGTCAAAATCCAATGGTTAGATTTCAGGATATGTGTAAATCAAAATTGGCTGAAAACAGCGCCAGGGACGCCCATCGACCCGAAGCGTCGTTAAATTATTTAGGCTATTTTTATACAAATAAAAATAGCGATAGGTCGTTATCAAATATTAATAACGATATGAAATGTTTTCAAATTATATATATATGCGAGAATCATTTGAGAAGACCGAGTTCAATCTCATTTCAAATGATTATACGACATTTTAAATCTAAGAGTTGAAGACGGCGATTGAAGACCGACGATCTTCACATCGAATTGGTAACTAGCGTTGAGGTCCTTGATTGATTTGCTCCCAAGACGGGGCTAAGATGGTAGTTATTCGGACGTAGTGTTGATTCGTACGCATTTGACTTTCGCTCAGACCCAGAGCATAAGTTATAAATGGATTGTGTGTCTGACATCGTACTCCGCTTAATATCACATTATTGATTTTCTGTCAATATATAAATGTTGGTGGTGAAGAATTCATTCTTTACTTAACACCCCGTTTATATATTGATGGATGATCAGTGGTACGTTATGGATTGACGATGTGGCATGCCAAGATGAAGATGAAGATGATCAAGGCTTTGTTGAAAAGCAGGCCTTGTGGATGAAGACTATATCGTAACTTCGCGAGCCTCACACCCCGGTATGATGGTGAACTGATCGTTTGATCAGTATGCTTTAGATATTTGTATGGATTCGGTCGACCGGAATGAGTTGGGTGTGGTCGCTCCATGCTCAGAGGGATAGGGCTTAAACTCTTGATTCCCATATAGAGGGATAGAGTAAGCTGTGTTTTCTCTTGCTGGGACGTAAGCCGCTGGTTACTCGATATCCCAAAAAGTGTGGATGTGCATATTGCACTACGTGATAGATCTTTCGAATCAGAAGCCATCATGACGGAAATCCAACTTCCGATACGACCCTTACGGACTTGATTGTATTACTAGTACGGAGGCATAATATATGGTACCTATGCTTCCTAGGATTAATACATTTACCTTGAAATATTTTCATATACACTAATAATAATATTAGATGCGTATTTGCCGTATTTAGCATGTTTAATTACCATAAGGTAAAACCCTATCCTCTGGTGTGCGTTGCATTGTGTGATGGGACCTGGGTCTTATGGTGATTTCATTTTTCCAAAAAGCATTGCGTTGTTGACGATTTATTTAATCATTTGTTATGACACTTTAAATTATGCACGGCAATCCATTAGAGTAAACCCGTTCCGCGTTAGCGGCGTGGTCTTTGGATTTGCCTTATTTCGTAATAGTTATTTTAATTAAGAATTCTCACACCAGTCCCACGACTGACCCATGTTTGTTTCCCCCTTTTTGCAAACTTGGGTGCCCTCTCTTCCACACGGGCAGCCGAGTATTTATCTACAGGTTCTCTTTTCAAGCTGGATTCTGGATTGAAGCTTAAAGCTGTGTCCAGAGTTTAGTTTTCTTTCCGCTGCACTGTATTAAAATTTATGTAAACTTTACCTTCCGCTGTATTCCTTTTGTGATGTACTCTGATATTCTGTACTCTGATGTAAACATTTTGTATTGTTTATAAAAGTCTGCTGTATTTGTTTTAATGTGTTGTATTCCCAAAGTTAAAGTATTCGGGATTTGAACGGTCTTGGTCGATCTTTCGGTCGATTGAGGTCGGGCAAAACCCGGGTCTTTACAGTTGGTATCAGAGCTCTGGTTAGCTCAAATCTTTAGGGTACAACTCGTTAGAACTGAACAAAAGTCTCATCAGAGATTGGATTAGTAATGTCCAATAAGAATGCTCATTAGAGATAGGATCAGCAGTATCCTAGAATGAGAAAACTCATTAGAGATGGGGTTAGTAATGCCCTAGAATGAGTTCAGAGTGATAAGCTTATAATTAACGTATTTTGATTATATATATAATCCTATTCTAGAAAATATGATTTTAAATATATAAAAGTTTATATATTTGATAAGTTAGCCAATAAATGAAATTAATAATATTAAAATTAAAATTTAGTTATTTAATTTAACTACCTTTAGCTTAGTTCCTTTTCGAGGACGAAAAGATTTTAAGTGGGGGCGACTGTAACAACCCTGAATTTTGGGGCTAATTTAAAAATTTTATTTTTAGAAATTTTAATTGGTTTTTAATATTTAAAATAATTTGTTTTAAATAATAACGACAGAGAGAAAAAAAAATTGTTTTTAATCAAAGTTAGAATTTTTATTACGAGCCTGAAATGGCACGGTAATTTCAGAATTCGATTTTAAACTTTGTATAATAATTTAATGTGAATTTGAACAATGTTGGTATAAATATTAAAATTAATGTTTTGTGTCATAGGTTGTTAAAATATGAACTTAACTTGATTATTTAGAATTGATTCTAAATGGCTATATATGTGATAATGACAGTGTTTGATAATATATGTAAAATGGAATGTGAAATTTATTGAATTAATAATATAAAATGGATTAACTAAATTTGAGATTTATTTTGTACTGATAATTTTAATCAATGGAATATGAATAACATAAATCATTTGATGTGGATTTATATTTGTTGTAAATTGAAATAACTTTCATTGATTGTAATGATAACTAAGTTTGGGTATATATTATTAAAGATAGAGATGTGGTGTAACATCCCGGTTTTTCGTCCATTTAAATTCGAATATTTTAATCTGTTTTATTGGAAACTTTAAATGATATTTAATCAAATTTGTTTAAGATAAAGTTAGAATATATATATATATTATTTAAACCAGAAATTTTAATGTAGAGTTTGAATTCTATACTATTGATGTTAAAAATGTTAATTAATAAATACAATGATATTATTTCTAGTAATTGAATTTGATTTATATTGATTCTAACAACTGTTTACAATTAAAAACCATCAATTAAAAGTAAACAAACATGAGGTTGATATCAAGTATTCCTTTACTAATAAAGTAGTCCATATGAAGGCGAATTTATTTCTTGAAAATATATTGACTGTAAAATGGTCATATGGTACTTGCATTTGATTCAACAATGTATAAATACACAGATGTGCAAGAAGAAGTAAAAGAATCCATTCATAGATTATTAGTGTACAATACATGTTAAATTTCTGCATTTGCAATATAAAACGGTACATGAAGAGTTTCGATGCAATACAAGTTCAAATTTATCTTATACATTACAAAGTCTCGAATACAATACAGAAAGAAATCAACATTTGGAATCAACTTCTCTATGTTTTCCAACCCAGCGGATCCGAGTCGTTCCCGTCAGTTTTGACCTGCGAAGAAGGAGAAGAGAAAACCCATTAAAAGGGTAATTTCATGATAAATAATAAACTGCATAAAAAAAGAAAGAAAAGGAAAAAAGAAAAAAAATAAAGGAAAGAGAGAAAAAGAAAAAAAAAACAGTGAAAGACACTCTTATAGGCACAGCTAAAAGGATTAGAAATGCATAGCCTTATAGATAAAGAAACAGCTAAAGCACATGTCATGAGCAGCTAAGGAAGTAGTACAATATGTAGCTGATAAGAACAGGTATGTATACATCAAATTTTAGCAGTACAATGCACATGCTAGAGAGAGGCAAATCTATACTTGTACAATGCAAAACAGACAAGACAATACATAGCAGTATTGGAAAAGAAAAGAAAGAAGAAAAATCTTCATGAAACAATAAAATCAAAACAGCAATTTAAGATATGTGTGTGAATATATATATTTTTCATCAAGTTCAATGTAGAACCGTATATATTCATACATCAGATCGAATACATATGAACAGGTAAAGGTAATAAATCAAATGAACAGCAAAAGATAAGATAAAAAAAAAAGGGGAAGAAGAAAAAAAATAATATAAATGATCAATACATAGAAACATAAATAACCAGACAACGAAACATCAGGATAGGTTCCAATGTCTCAAGCATGAGTAAGGCGCAGGCAGAAACTGAGTATGGATGTGAACATGCATAATACAACAAAGTTGCATACATTCAAGAATAAGTCGAGACTAGAATTGAAGTTGTTTGCTTAAGACTATACTTTATTTTAAAATTAGTTTCAACTCATGAAGTAATTTAAATATCCGGCATCAATTTAATTTCAGTTAAAGGAACATGTGTCTGAAGAATTCGACCTTAAAAGGTGTTAGGTTATATTATGTCTGGTACTGTAAGTTTACCATACAAGATATCTAAAAAAAAAAAAAAAAAAAAAAAAAAAAAAGAGGAAAAGAAAACAAAATGTAATCTTGAACTAGGATCATATCATCAGAAAATGAGATCATCAAAATCTTTACAGGAAAGAACAACACATGAAGAACTGACATGTATATTGATCAAATCTTTGTTGAACAATAAACTCACATGTGTAAACAGTAAATTTCTGATATGAATTTCACTGTTTACTTATATTTAAAATGGAAATCAAATACAGTTCAGGAAATCTATATCACTGTCCCAAAGATCTCTGATTTGAATACATAGCTAAACAGCTAGTTCCTACATCAAATCTCAACAGCTAAGAAGGGAAAACTGATGTGTATATATTTTTATACATAAATCTGTACAAGTGAAATCGAACAGAAGAAAAACATCATCAGAATAAATGGGTATATAAAACCAAGTAACATATATAGGGTCGAGTACCAATTCACTGCTGCCATGTATTTTTAAAATGAAACATAAAAATCTAACGTACAGTTTCAAAATCTATGAATAGAAATGACAAGTCATAGCCACAAACTAGCCTAACCTACCAAGCAAATGTATGTGTTTATTTACATAGTCAATTTCATGTACAATTCATGGTTTTCATATATTTAAAAATCTGAACACAATCTACACACAGATTCAATGTCTGTATTGACTAAACCATACGTAGCACAGCTATCTAAAATATGCAATTTCTATCAAAAATCCATTTCAAATCGATCTGAACATCATATATAAAATCCGAACCTAAAATCTACTTTTCAGATTTGATGTTGATCGATATAACAATTCGCAACCCCTAAAAGACAGTGATACTATCAACAACCAAACCCCAACTATAAATACATACAGGCAGTAGTGTTTCAACCATACCAAAATCCATTCGAAACAAAACAATTTGAAACCCACCAGAAAAAAAAAACAAAACTGTGATAAAATACTTAGCTTAAGTCGAAGGAGTACACGGATGTGAACCGATTCTTGGTGAAGTTGTTCGGAAGACCCAGGGGTTAGCAACCCGAATCAACAGATCGGATGAGGCTCGCTAACTGGGTGGTTGACCGTGGAGACGTGATGAAGTCGAGGGGGTTGCGACACCATGGTTTCTCTTCGTTTTCAGGTGAAGAATGAAATGAGGACTAGGGATTCACGGTTTTCGTGATTTGGGATATTTACTGGAGGCGGTGGAAATGAATTAGGGATTGAAGGGTAGGGTTTAAAAGGGAGGCGGGTCGGGTTCGTTGAGTTGGGCCGGCTGATAAGGGTAAAGGCCCAATCTAATTTTAATTTAGGTTTAAATAATTTAATCTCTTCGTCCGACTGTTTATACGATATCTCATGCATACAGTGTCGGATTAACGCGCGGTCAGATGCGTTGGGACCGTGGAGGCGAGCACTTCGAGATGGAGCAAGCGCAGTCCGAATCTGGAGTGACTGGAATTTTATTCGAATTAAAACGTCAGTTTAATTGGGTAGAACCAGACTGATATCGACAATTCTAAATACAGGTGAGTTAAACTCACTCAGCCCTTCCTGTTTATATTTTATATAAATTGGGTGCTTTTGTTTTGAGTGTTTTGATTGACTGTTGTTAGTTATATCTATATACTGTTGATTCAACAGATGGAATTAAACAGTCGTTTAATTTCAGAAATACCCACTGACTGGGGTTGACCCACACAAAGTAACTCCTTTGACGGGTCACGTTTATAAACTATGTTTGAAATTGTTTGAGTTGGTTGAATGGATTGTTGTTTGAATTGATGGTCATTATAAGAATGACGAATGATTGATTTTGATGGTCGTCAAACCATATTTCCATATCTGTTCTAATATTCACAAATGTCTAGAATTGGTTGGGTAATCAGCATCACTGGACCCAAAAGTCAAACAGTTATAAAATATGGATTTTTATAAGCAGTGAATCGAAAAGATTTGAAGTTATAAATATATTTTATAACGGGAATTGGATTTGAAAGATTTTTACATTGGAAGTTATTCAAAAGGAAATAAAATATTAAATTATTATTTATTTAAAGTTTATTGGAAACTTGTTTTATAAGATGAATTCTTAAGTCGATAAGGACTTTAAATAAAGGACAGGGAATTATCTGGTGACTAGATATTTGGTTAATTGTAAATGATTAAAAAGAGTTATTTAAATTAATTTCATTAATTTAAAAAAGAGGAATTAAACCAAAAGGGTTTAGAGAAATGGTTATGGTTTGAATTAACCAAGTAAGTTTGAAAGATGAACAGGTATATGTTTGAACTCGGGTTTTTATATAAAGAAATAAAGGGCTCCAAACCGAATACGATAGGTTAAAGGGAATTTTTACTTAATGTTTTGAATTAAGTAAAGGGAGGCGAAGATGAAAATGGTTTATGTTAAACCTGGAATTTTATAAGAATTTATAAATGGAATATGAGTTAAGTGTCGTTTTTGAATTCAAATACTTAAGAAGGGAATTAAGATAAACCAAATGAATTTGGAAAGAGATTTACCAAAAAGAAGATTTAAAAGTGAGCTTGGTAAACGAGAGTTGGAAATGGAAATTGAGATATTAATATCGGGTTTTTAAATTACGACTCGTATTTACCTGAAGGTAAGAACGTGGTTGGTCAAGGTCTGAGAGGTAATTAAAATACCCCAACTTGAACGACTTCGGGACGACCCAAAGATAATACTAGTTGGTAATGACGAGAGTGTGTGATAAGATTTCCAAAGTAGTGGAAATGAGATGAGATGATATTTACCATAGTAACAGAATTAAAAGGAAATTGGGCGATTAAATTTAAAAGCCAAGTGATGCTGAGTACCAGACCAGTGAATATATTTTATGATTTCATGGATGTTTACTTGATAGTAAATAACCAACTATCAAGTCTGACCTTTACGATTATTGGTATGGAAAGACCGGGATCGAAGGTATATTCGAAAACCATTCCAACCAACAAATACGAAAGTATAAGAAGATCAAGCGACGATCGAGATGGAGCATGTGAAGACCATAGATCTTCATGAAGCGGAAGAACCACTTACAATCTCTGATTCGCGCCGGAGATATTCTGGGGTTCTGTCGCGGTTGGAATCTATGGAATGCAAGGACTACTCGCTACTGATCCATGGGGTGATTCCTATATGAGATGCAGTAGGAGAGTACCTTCGGTTCATCCTGTTCCTGGATGACTTGTATGGACGGATGTCTGACAGAGTATTTCCAAAAGGATTTACATGCGTTGATTTCTCCAAACGTACCATAGTTGATGGCGGAGAAATGGTTATTCTCTAGCCAGATAGCTAGAGTATGTTTGTGGACGTCAATCAAGTGTGATCTGGCGGATCTGACGATGTGGCATTCAAAGTGTATGATGATCAGATGTGCTCTGACTTCAGGCCTCATCAACTGGGAAATGACAAAAATCGGGCAGGCAGCATGGCTATGTGGGTCGCTCCCATTAGGGTGTATGATCACCTATCTAGAGAAATTCCTTTTGTTTCTAAATCTATCGATTCTGCCCATTCGGGGACGGTGGTTTGAGTCCAACCGTCGGTGATATACATTCGATACACTCAAGCGAAATGAGTGGTCGGTCATGTGAGGGCCGGGTTGCAAGATGTTCTTGTTGAACCCAGTGTATTCGCCTCTAGAGATACACGTGCGGAAGGTGGTCCCATACCTTGTCAAGTTGGAAATCCAATATCCAATGAGCGCCCGCGGTTTTCAATTGTATACTATATACGGGGAGCGTGAGATGCAAGCGTTCCTCTAGATTTGTTAATTATTTGTATCTAGACATTATCATAATATCAGATTCAAGATATTGGTTTCAAAAATGTTTGGGTTATCGTAAGGAAAAAAAAACCGTCCGTGTTTATGTGTGGATTGATCTTACGATTATCTTTTTCTTTCGAAAGGATTTTAACTTTAAAATCAAGTTGTGTGATTTTCTAAATGCTGTGCGAGTTTATCTCACTCTGGTCCACCAGACTGACCCGGTGTTTTGTAAATGCTCGGGTTAGACCGAGGTGTACAGGTTCAGGTTATCAGATACTGAGAAGTCCGGAAACGAGCTGAAGATGTTCAGATGAATGATATTCCGCTGTGTGATTATATGAGGACAGATTATCAAAACTGTCCAGATGTGTGCTGTACTCTGATATTGTAAGTATTTTCAAAAGCTCTCAATAAATGTGGTTTCTATATTATATTTTGTTCCGCTGCGATGTGAGACTCTGGGTTGTGGTGTTTTTCTTCTTCTTCTATTCTAATATTTCTTTCTTTCTTATCTCACCCTCTAACTTCTTTCTAGACGCTCCAGTGTTTCGGTGTTTGGAGGATCGGTATAGGATACGGTAAAGGTATTTATATCGATTTTCGTGGCCGAAACCGCTGGGTCGTTACAGTGGTATCAGAGCTATTGGTTGAGTAGTAACCTTGGCTCTGTGGCGTGACTCAGTAGAGATGGGCTTAGCAATACCCTAGATTGAGTGTAAGTGTATATATACGAGTGAACGTATTTGTAGATTTTATAAAAATTTGTTTTATATTGTGGAGATTTATTGGTTGGGTTGTTTATGAGTTCTGGTCGATCAGTTTGATCCACTGTATCGATAGGGGTTCTAAACACTCAAGTACGATAAACCGACGCAGTATGTTTTGAAAGAGGATAAATGAAATAATTTTACCCAACGTATATTTTATATAGAAAAAGGAATTTATTTTCTATATTATATTAATGTGGAGTGTTTGTTTGTTCTGGTTGATTTGATTTGAAATCAAATTTGAATTATGAAATAAAGTTGAATTGATTTGAAAAATCAGTTAGTCAATTGAATCAGATATGAGAATGAAACTGAACCTGGTTAGGTAAAACCAATTCAAGAATGAATTCAAATTGAGTGAATGAATTGGGGTTTGAAAATTTAATGGATAAATAGACTGGGATTCGAATAAAGTGGATTGCCATTCGAAATTTGAATTTCCTTTTCGAAGAAGTTAAGGCTAGAGGAGCAGTTGTAGTCATACCGATCAAGCCATGCAGAGGAAGTACTGGCAAAATTCTCGAAAATTTTAGAGTTCGAATTTATTTTGAATTGAATTCAATAGTAATGATTTAAAAATAATACGATTCGAAACATTCTTCTTACCTTACAATTTCGAGGACGAAATTATTTTAAGGGGGGAAGAATGTAACATCCCGGTTTTTCGTCCATTTAAATTCGAATATTTTAATCTGTTTTATTGGAAACTTTAAATGATATTTAATCAAATTTGTTTAAGATAAAGTTAGAATATATATATATATTATTTAAACCAGAAATTTTAATGTAGAGTTTGAATTCTATACTATTGATGTTAAAAATGTTAATTAATAAATACAATGATATTATTTCTAGTAATTGAATTTGATTTATATTGATTCTAACAACTGTTTACAATTAAAAACCATCAATTAAAAGTAAACAAACATGAGGTTGATATCAAGTATTCCTTTACTAATAAAGTAGTCCATATGAAGGCGAATTTATTTCTTGAAAATATATTGACTGTAAAATGGTCATATGGTACTTGCATTTGATTCAACAATGTATAAATACACAGATGTGCAAGAAGAAGTAAAAGAATCCATTCATAGATTATTAGTGTACAATACATGTTAAATTTCTGCATTTGCAATATAAAACGGTACATGAAGAGTTTCGACGCAATACAAGTTCAAATTTATCTTATACATTACAAAGTCTCGAATACAATACAGAAAGAAATCAACATTTGGAATCAACTTCTCTGTTCATTTATACATAGCTAAACAGCTAGTTCCTACATCAAATCTCAACAGCTAAGAAGGGAAAACTGATGTGTATATTGATAACTAATTTAGAATTCTATGAATTCGAATTTAGAATTCAATGTTGTTTGAAAGAAAATTGGAATGTTTAATTCAAATAGAGTTGGAAATAGATTTGAACATAGAAATTCAAATGGGGTTTGAATATTTGAATTTAAAAAGGAAATTCAAAATGGAGTTGAATATCTAAATTCAAGTATGAATTTCAAATATAGAAATTCAAAAAGGAGTTGAATTAAGGTGGGAATTCGAATAGAGGATTTGAAATGGAATTCGAATAAAGAATTTGAAATGGAATTCGAATAAAGGATTTCAAATGGGATTTGAATACAGGATTTAAAACTATGGAATTTGAAATGTAAAGATTCAAATGGAATTTGAAATATATATGAATATATATATATTAGAATAGAGTTGAATTCATTTTAACGAAGTTTAAAAGTTTATATTTATAAATATAATTAAAACGAACTCGCCGCAGCGCTGCAGTTCGTAAAATAGCAATTTGAACTTCAATTGAATATATAGAACTCGATTGAAGTCGGAATTCTTCGAAACAAGAAACGTCAGGACCGGTTTGATAATAGTTTTCTAATGAAGGAGAAAAATCTGGATTTCGTCGTATAGATTTTGAGTTATGTCAAAATCAAATTTTCAGAAAAACAGCGCCAGAATCGTTTCAAAACCATAATGGTTTATTTTAATGTTATAAAAGGATTTTAAGCATATAAAATCCGAAGTTCTATTTAGAAAATTTCGGGGTTGAGTTGTAAAGTATATGTGAATTCAAGTTGTGTAAATGAATATGATTTTGAAACAGAAATCAGGTTTTTGACTTTGAATAGAACGAACTAATTTGAAATAGAAATTAGTTAATAAGATTTCGAAGGGATATTGGGGTTTGAATAAGTGAATTCGATTTGAAAATTTATATTCGGAATCAAAGGGGAACTAAAATTGAAATTGAAATTCAATTTGGTCGTGAGCGAGTTAAACATTTTATTTGAACATGCTATGTTCAAACGAAGGAGTAAAATAGGCAAAATGGCCGATTTAAAGAATAAATGGCGAAACTGAATTCAAACGATTAGATGGTATTGAATTGAATTGAAAACAGATGAATATGTGTAAGCAGGTTGGATATGAAGTATATGAAGATTGAAATTTATGTGCTCGACAATAAGGTACATGTTTAAATTCATATATGGGTTTTATGCGCCGTATCGGCAAGCCGCTTGGCTTTTCCCTTTTCTTTTTGATTGAGGAAGATACCGGGATGTTATTTGAAATTTCCCGATGCTCCCGATACAGGGGAGGTTATGGCGAAATTTTCCGGAAATTTAAGGAGTTAGAATATTTTTAAGATATTTTGATAATTTGAAATCATTATATCGACGTATTGAATTCGATAGTAAAGTGAATATAAAAATCGAATGTTATAAACAAAAGGGGATAGAGATAAGTGATTGGAATTGTTTCCAATTGCAAATAGAGTTTTTTTTTTCTAATATATAGAAAATAAAAGTAGATGATATTTGGAAACGTTTTCCAAATGGCATAAGAGGCCGAGCTGATTATTGAAAATATTTGGTTAACAAATATTGATAGAGGAAATGGAGAAGAGATTTAATTAATAAATATTAATTAAAGAGCCTAGTGATTTGTTTGATATGTTGGATGAACACTTGTTTTTATTCGATAGTTAAATCACAGACTATCGAAGTTTTGACCATCGTTGTCAATATGGAGAGACCGGTTGGATTATTATCCTAAGAACCACTCCGTATCGGCATAAGCGTTGCGAACCAAGTATGCTGAATATATTGAAGACGGAGTAAAGTGCAAGGGCTTTTCTATTTATAGAAATAGTGCCTTCGGTGTCGTTCAATCCCAGAACGAACGTAAATGGACGAATGTCTGACAGAGTATTTCCAATGATCAAATGGGTTGGTCTGTATGAATGTATATGGTTGCAACGGATTTATCCCTTAGCATAATATCCAGAATATTTGTGCAAACTCAACTAATGATTAACGGATCTGACAATGTGGCATTCAAAGTGATTGTGCTATCAATGAATGGTAAGTATGCGTAGCCTCAGGCCTCAACAACCGGGAAAGGACAAAAATCGGGCAGGCAGCATGGCTATGTGGGTCGCACCCATTAGGGTGTATAATCACCTATCTAGAGAAATTCCTTTTGTTTCTAAATCTATCGATTCTGCCCATTCGGGAAACGGTGGTTTGAGTCCAACCGTTGGTGATATACATTCGATACACTCAAGCGAAATGAGTGGTCGGTCATGTGTGGGCCGGGTTGCAAGATGTTCTTGTTGAACCCAGTGTATTCCTCTCTAGAGATACACAGTCGGAAGGTGGTTCCATACCTTGTCATGTTGGAAATCCAATCTCCAATAAGCGCCATGCGGGTTTTGATTTCATAATATATATGTGGAGCGTGAGATGCAAGCGTTCTACTATTTGGTTATTTACTTGATGTAGACATTATTATAATATCACTGGATTTTCGTATCAAAGTATTCGGGTTATAGTAAGGTAAAAACCGTCCATGTTTATGTGTGGGCTGGTCTTACTATTATCCTTTTCTTTCGAAAGATTTTTAAAAGTTAAACAAGTGGTTGGAGTTTACTCACACCAGTCCCATGACTGACCCAGAGTTTATTCTGTTTTGTTTTCCCTAAACTCTTGGGTGCCCAGATTTGTACGGGCAGTCAAGTGTTTCAGGCTTTTACAGATACACTTGGAGGAGCTTGAAGCAGGAGGCTTCAACGTTAGTTATCTATAGTTACTTCCGCTGGATCAAATGTTATATGTACTCTGATGATGGTATGTGTATATGTACAAAACAGATTTGTATTTCAAAGCTTATGTTATAGAATATATTTTATTCGTTCCGCTGTGAGTTGTGATCTTCGTTTTTCTTCTATTCTAATATTTCTTTCTTTCTATTTCTCATCCTCTAACTTCTTTCTAATAATGAGTCGTATTTCTGTGTTATTTGGGTTGGACGTGTGGTGTATTTAGTCAACTCAGATAGCTCGGATTTGCGGGTCGTTTCAGTTGGTATCAGAGCGTAACCATTATGATCGCTTCTTAGCTGTTGAGATTTGATGTAGGAAAGAACAACACATGAAGAACTGACATGTATATTGATCAAATCTTTGTTGAACAATAAACTCACATGTGTAAACAGTAAATTTCTGATATGAATTTCACTGTTTACTTATATTTAAAATGGAAATCAAATACAGTTCAGGAAATCTATATCACTGTCCCAAAGATCTCTGATTTGAATACATAGCTAAACAGCTAGTTCCTACATCAAATCTCAACAGCTAAGAAGGGAAAACTGATGTGTATATATTTTTATACATAAATCTGTACAAGTGAAATCGAACAGAAGAAAAACATCATCAGAATAAATGGGTATATAAAACCAAGTAACATATATAGGGTCGAGTACCAATTCACTGCTGCCATGTATTTTTAAAATGAAACATAAAAATCTAACGTACAGTTTCAAAATCTATGAATAGAAATGACAAGTCATAGCCACAAACTAGCCTAACCTACCAAGCAAATGTATGTGTTTATTTACATAGTCAATTTCATGTACAATTCATGGTTTTCATATATTTAAAAATCTGAACACAATCTACACACAGATTCAATGTCTGTATTGACTAAACCATACGTAGCACAGCTATCTAAAATATGCAATTTCTATCAAAAATCCATTTCAAATCGATCTGAACATCATATATAAAATCCGAACCTAAAATCTACTTTTCAGATTTGATGTTGATCGATATAACAATTCGCAACCCCTAAAAGACAGTGATACTATCAACAACCAAACCCCAACTATAAATACATACAGGCAGTAGTGTTTCAACCATACCAAAATCCATTCGAAACAAAACAATTTGAAACCCACCAGAAAAAAAAAAAAAAAACTGTGATAAAATACTTAGCTTAAGTCGAAGGAGTACACGGATGTGAACCGATTCTTGGTGAAGTTGTTCGGAAGACCCAGGGGTTAGCAACCCGAATCAACAGATCGGATGAGGCTCGCTAACTGGGTGGTTGACCGTGGAGATGTGATGAAGTCGAGGGGGTTGCGACACCATGGTTTCTCTTCGTTTTCAGGTGAAGAATGAAATGAGGACTAGGGATTCACGGTTTTCGTGATTTGGGATTTTTACTGGAGGCGGTGGAAATGAATTAGGGATTGAAGGGTAGGGTTTAAAAGGGAGGCGGGTCGGGTTCGTTGAGTTGGGCCGGCTGATAAGGGTAAAGGCCCAATCTAATTTTAATTTAGGTTTAAATAATTTAATCTCTTCGTCCGACTGTTTATACGATATCTCATGCATACAGTGTCGGATTAACGCGCGGTCAGATGCGTTGGGACCGTGGAGGCGAGCACTTCGAGATGGAGCAGGCGCAGTCCGAATCTGGAGTGACTGGAATTTTATTCGAATTAAAACGTCAGTTTAATTGGGTAGAACCAGACTGATATCGACAATTCTAAATACAGGTGAGTTAAACTCACTCAGCCCTTCCTGTTTATATTTTATATAAATTGGGTGCTTTTGTTTTGAGTGTTTTGATTGACTGTTGTTTGTTATATCTATATACTGTTGATTCAACAGATGGAATTAAACAGTCGTTTAATTTCAGAAATACCCACTGACTGGGGTTGACCCACACAAAGTAACTCCTTTGACGGGTCACGTTTATAAACTATGTTTGAAATTGTTTGAGTTGGTTGAATGGATTGTTGTTTGAATTGATGGTCATTATAAGAATGACGAATGATTGATTTTGATGGTCGTCAAACCATATTTCCATATCTGCTCTAATATTCACAAATGTCTAGAATTGGTTGGGTAATCAGCATCACTGGACCCAAAAGTCAAACAGTTATAAAATATGGATTTTTATAAGCAGTGAATCGAAAAGATTTGAAGTTATAAATATATTTAATAACGGGAATTGGATTTGAAAGATTTTTACATTGGAAGTTATTCAAAAGGAAATAAAATATTAAATTATTATTTATTTAAAGTTTATTGGAAACTTGTTTTATAAGATGAATTCTTAAGTCGATAAGGACTTTAAATAAAGGACAGGGAATTATCTGGTGACTAGATATTTGGTTAATTGTAAATGATTAAAAAGAGTTATTTAAATAAATTTCATTAATTTAAAAAAGAGGAATTAAACCAAAAGGGTTTAGAGAAATGGTTATGGTTTGAATTAACCAAGTAAGTTTGAAAGATGAACAGGTATATGTTTGAACTCGGGTTTTTATATAAAGAAATAAAGGGCTCCAAACCGAATACGATAGGTTAAAGGGAATTTTTACTTAATGTTTTGAATTAAGTAAAGGGAGGCGAAGATGAAAATGGTTTATGTTAAACCTGGAATTTTATAAGAATTTATAAATGGAATATGAGTTAAGTGTCGTTTTTGAATTCAAATACTTAAGAAGGGAATTAAGATAAACCAAATGAATTTGGAAAGAGATTTACCAAAAAGAAGATTTAAAAGTGAGCTTGGTAAACGAGAGTTGGAAATGGAAATTGAGATATTAATATCGGGTTTTTAAATTACGACTCGTATTTACCTGAAGGTAAGAACGTGGTTGGTCAAGGTCTGAGAGGTAATTAAAATACCCCAACTTGAACGACTTCGGGACGACCCAAAGATAATACTAGTTGGTAATGACGAGAGTGTGTGATAAGATTTCCAAAGTAGTGGAAATGAGATGAGATGATATTTACCATAGTAACAGAATTAAAAGGAAATTGGGCGATTAAATTTAAAAGCCAAGTGATGCTGAGTACCAGACCAGTGAATATATTTTATGATTTCATGGATGTTTACTTGATAGTAAATAACCAACTATCAAGTCTGACCTTTACGATTATTGGTATGGAAAGACCGGGATCGAAGGTATATTCGAAAACCATTCCAACCAACAAATACGAAAGTATAAGAAGATCAAGCGACGATCGAGATGGAGCATGTGAAGACCATAGATCTTCATGAAGCGGAAGAACCACTTACAATCTCTGATTCGCGCCGGAGATATTCTGGGGTTCTGTCGCGGTTGGAATCTATGGAATGCAAGGACTACTCGCTACTGATCCATGGGGTGATTCCTATATGAGATGCAGTAGGAGAGTACCTTCGGTTCATCCTGTTCCTGGATGACTTGTATGGACGGATGTCTGACAGAGTATTTCCAAAAGGATTTACATGCGTTGATTTCTCCAAACGTACCATAGTTGATGGCGGAGAAATGGTTATTCTCTAGCCAGATAGCTAGAGTATGTTTGTGGACGTCAATCAAGTGTGATCTGGCGGATCTGACGATGTGGCATTCAAAGTGTATGATGATCAGATGTGCTCTGACTTCAGGCCTCATCAACTGGGAAATGACAAAAATCGGGCAGGCAGCATGGCTATGTGGGTCGCTCCCATTAGGGTGTATGATCACCTATCTAGAGAATTTCCTTTTGTTTCTAAATCTATCGATTCTGCCCATTCGGGGACGGTGGTTTGAGTCCAACCGTCGGTGATATACATTCGATACACTCAAGCGAAATGAGTGGTCGGTCATGTGAGGGTCGGGTTGCAAGATGTTCTTGTTGAACCCAGTGTATTCGCCTCTAGAGATACACGTGCGGAAGGTGGTCCCATACCTTGTCAAGTTGGAAATCCAATATCCAATGAGCGCCCGCGGTTTTCAATTGTATACTATATACGGGGAGCGTGAGATGCAAGCGTTCCTCTAGATTTGTTAATTATTTGTATCTAGACATTATCATAATATCAGATTCAAGATATTGGTTTCAAAAATGTTTGGGTTATCGTAAGGAAAAAAAAACCGTCCGTGTTTATGTGTGGATTGATCTTACGATTATCTTTTTCTTTCGAAAGGATTTTAACTTTAAAATCAAGTTGTGTGATTTTCTAAATGCTGTGCGAGTTTATCTCACTCTGGTCCACCAGACTGACCCGGTGTTTTGTAAATGCTCGGGTTAGACCGAGGTGTACAGGTTCAGGTTATCAGATACTGAGAAGTCCGGAAACGAGCTGAAGATGTTCAGATGAATGATATTCCGCTGTGTGATTATATGAGGACAGATTATCAAAACTGTCCAGATGTGTGCTGTACTCTGATATTGTAAGTATTTTCAAAAGCTCTCAATAAATGTGGTTTCTATATTATATTTTGTTCCGCTGCGATGTGAGACTCTGGGTTGTGGTGTTTTTCTTCTTCTTCTATTCTAATATTTCTTTCTTTCTTATCTCACCCTCTAACTTCTTTCTAGACGCTCCAATGTTTCGGTGTTTGGAGGATCGGTATAGGATACGGTAAAGGTATTTATATCATTTTCGTGGCCGAAACCGCTGGGTCGTTACAGTGGTATCAGAGCTATTGGTTGAGTAGTAACCTTGGCTCTGTGGCGTGACTCAGTAGAGATGGGGTTAGCAATACCCTAGATTGAGTGTAAGTGTATATATACGAGTGAACGTATTTGTAGATTTTATAAAAATTTGTTTTATATTGTGGAGATTTATTGGTTGGGTTGTTTATGAGTTCTGGTCGATCAGTTTGATCCACTGTATCGATAGGGGTTCTAAACACTCAAGTACGATAAACCGACGCAGTATGTTTTGAAAGAGGATAAATGAAATAATTTTACCCAACGTATATTTTATATAGAAAAAGGAATTTATTTTCTATATTATATTAATGTGGAGTGTTTGTTTGTTCTGGTTGATTTGATTTGAAATCAAATTTGAATTATGAAATAAAGTTGAATTGATTTGAAAAATCAGTTAGTCAATTGAATCAGATATGAGAATGAAACTGAACCTGGTTAGGTAAAACCAATTCAAGAATGAATTCAAATTGAGTGAATGAATTGGGGTTTGAAAATTTAATGGATAAATAGACTGGGATTCGAATAAAGTGGATTGCCATTCGAAATTTGAATTTCCTTTTCGAAGAAGTTAAGGCTAGAGGAGTAGTTGTAGTCATACCGATCAAGCCATGCAGAGGAAGTACTGGCAAAATTCTCGAAAATTTTAGAGTTCGAATTTATTTTGAATTGAATTCAATAGTAATGATTTAAAAATAATACGATTCGAAACATTCTTCTTACCTTACAATTTCGAGGACGAAATTATTTTAAGGGGGGAAGAATGTAACATCCCGGTTTTTCGTCCATTTAAATTCGAATATTTTAATCTGTTTTATTGGAAACTTTAAATGATATTTAATCAAATTTGTTTAAGATAAAGTTAGAATATATATATATATTATTTAAACCAGAAATTTTAATGTAGAGTTTGAATTCTATACTATTGATGTTAAAAATGTTAATTAATAAATACAATGATATTATTTCTAGTAATTGAATTTGATTTATATTGATTCTAACAACTGTTTACAATTAAAAACCATCAATTAAAAGTAAACAAACATGAGGTTGATATCAAGTATTCCTTTACTAATAAAGTAGTCCATATGAAGGCGAATTTATTTCTTGAAAATATATTGACTGTAAAATGGTCATATGGTACTTGCATTTGATTCAACAATGTATAAATACATAGATGTGCAAGAAGAAGTAAAAGAATCCATTCATAGATTATTAGTGTACAATACATGTTAAATTTCTGCATTTGCAATATAAAACGGTACATGAAGAGTTTCGACGCAATACAAGTTCAAATTTATCTTATACATTACAAAGTCTCGAATACAATACAGAAAGAAATCAACATTTGGAATCAACTTCTCTATGTTTTCCAACCCAGCGGATCCGAGTCGTTCCCGTCAGTTTTGACCTGCGAAGAAGGAGAAGAGAAAACCCATTAAAAGGGTAATTTCATGATAAATAATAAACTGCATAAAAAAAGAAAGAAAAGGAAAAAAGAAAAAAAATAAAGGAAAGAGAGAAAAAGAAAAAAAAAACAGTGAAAGACACTCTTATAGGCACAGCTAAAAGGATTAGAAATGCATAGCCTTATAGATAAAGAAACAGCTAAAGCACATGTCATGAGCAGCTAAGGAAGTAGTACAATATGTAGCTGATAAGAACAGGTATGTATACATCAAATTTTAGCAGTACAATGCACATGCTAGAGAGAGGCAAATCTATACTTGTACAATGCAAAACAGACAAGACAATACATAGCAGTATTGGAAAAGAAAAGAAAGAAGAAAAATCTTCATGAAACAATAAAATCAAAACAGCAATTTAAGATATGTGTGTGAATATATATATTTTTCATCAAGTTCAATGTAGAACCGTATATATTCATACATCAGATCGAATACATATGAACAGGTAAAGGTAATAAATCAAATGAACAGCAAAAGATAAGATAAAAAAAAAGGGGAAGAAGAAAAAAAATAATATAAATGATCAATACATAGAAACATAAATAACCAGACAACGAAACATCAGGATAGGTTCCAATGTCTCAAGCATGAGTAAGGCGCAGGCAGAAACTGAGTATGGATGTGAACATGCATAATACAACAAAGTTGCATACATTCAAGAATAAGTCGAGACTAGAATTGAAGTTGTTTGCTTAAGACTATACTTTATTTTAAAATTAGTTTCAACTCATGAAGTAATTTAAATATCCGGCATCAATTTAATTTCAGTTAAAGGAACATGTGTCTGAAGAATTCGACCTTAAAAGGTGTTAGGTTATATTATGTCTGGTACTGTAAGTTTACCATACAAGATATCTAAAAAAAAAAAAAAAAAAAAAAAAAAAAAAGAGGAAAAGAAAACAAAATGTAATCTTGAACTAGGATCATATCATCAGAAAATGAGATCATCAAAATCTTTACAGGAAAGAACAACACATGAAGAACTGACATGTATATTGATCAAATCTTTGTTGAACAATAAACTCACATGTGTAAACAGTAAATTTCTGATATGAATTTCACTGTTTACTTATATTTAAAATGGAAATCAAATACAGTTCAGGAAATCTATATCACTGTCCCAAAGATCTCTGATTTGAATACATAGCTAAACAGCTAGTTCCTACATCAAATCTCAACAGCTAAGAAGGGAAAACTGATGTGTATATATTTTTATACATAAATCTGTACAAGTGAAATCGAACAGAAGAAAAACATCATCAGAATAAATGGGTATATAAAACCAAGTAACATATATAGGGTCGAGTACCAATTCACTGCTGCCATGTATTTTTAAAATGAAACATAAAAATCTAACGTACAGTTTCAAAATCTATGAATAGAAATGACAAGTCATAGCCACAAACTAGCCTAACCTACCAAGCAAATGTATGTGTTTATTTACATAGTCAATTTCATGTACAATTCATGGTTTTCATATATTTAAAAATCTGAACACAATCTACACACAGATTCAATGTCTGTATTGACTAAACCATACGTAGCACAGCTATCTAAAATATGCAATTTCTATCAAAAATCCATTTCAAATCGATCTGAACATCATATATAAAATCCGAACCTAAAATCTACTTTTCAGATTTGATGTTGATCGATATAACAATTCGCAACCCCTAAAAGACAGTGATACTATCAACAACCAAACCCCAACTATAAATACATACAGGCAGTAGTGTTTCAACCATACCAAAATCCATTCGAAACAAAACAATTTGAAACCCACCAGAAAAAAAAACAAAACTGTGATAAAATACTTAGCTTAAGTCGAAGGAGTACACGGATGTGAACCGATTCTTGGTGAAGTTGTTCGGAAGACCCAGGGGTTAGCAACCCGAATCAACAGATCGGATGAGGCTCGCTAACTGGGTGGTTGACCGTGGAGACGTGATGAAGTCGAGGGGGTTGCGACACCATGGTTTCTCTTCGTTTTCAGGTGAAGAATGAAATGAGGACTAGGGATTCACGGTTTTCGTGATTTGGGATTTTTACTGGAGGCGGTGGAAATGAATTAGGGATTGAAGGGTAGGGTTTAAAAGGGAGGCGGGTCGGGTTCGTTGAGTTGGGCCGGCTGATAAGGGTAAAGGCCCAATCTAATTTTAATTTAGGTTTAAATAATTTAATCTCTTCGTCCGACTGTTTATACGATATCTCATGCATACAGTGTCGGATTAACGCGCGGTCAGATGCGTTGGGACCGTGGAGGCGAGCACTTCGAGATGGAGCAGGCGCAGTCCGAATCTGGAGTGACTGGAATTTTATTCGAATTAAAACGTCAGTTTAATTGGGTAGAACCAGACTGATATCGACAATTCTAAATACAGGTGAGTTAAACTCACTCAGCCCTTCCTGTTTATATTTTATATAAATTGGGTGCTTTTGTTTTGAGTGTTTTGATTGACTGTTGTTAGTTATATCTATATACTGTTGATTCAACAGATGGAATTAAACAGTCGTTTAATTTCAGAAATACCCACTGACTGGGGTTGACCCACACAAAGTAACTCCTTTGACGGGTCACGTTTATAAACTATGTTTGAAATTGTTTGAGTTGGTTGAATGGATTGTTGTTTGAATTGATGGTCATTATAAGAATGACGAATGATTGATTTTGATGGTCGTCAAACCATATTTCCATATCTGTTCTAATATTCACAAATGTCTAGAATTGGTTGGGTAATCAGCATCACTGGACCCAAAAGTCAAACAGTTATAAAATATGGATTTTTATAAGCAGTGAATCGAAAAGATTTGAAGTTATAAATATATTTTATAACGGGAATTGGATTTGAAAGATTTTTACATTGGAAGTTATTCAAAAGGAAATAAAATATTAAATTATTATTTATTTAAAGTTTATTGGAAACTTGTTTTATAAGATGAATTCTTAAGTCGATAAGGACTTTAAATAAAGGACAGGGAATTATCTGGTGACTAGATATTTGGTTAATTGTAAATGATTAAAAAGAGTTATTTAAATTAATTTCATTAATTTAAAAAAGAGGAATTAAACCAAAAGGGTTTAGAGAAATGGTTATGGTTTGAATTAACCAAGTAAGTTTGAAAGATGAACAGGTATATGTTTGAACTCGGGTTTTTATATAAAGAAATAAAGGGCTCCAAACCGAATACGATAGGTTAAAGGGAATTTTTACTTAATGTTTTGAATTAAGTAAAGGGAGGCGAAGATGAAAATGGTTTATGTTAAACCTGGAATTTTATAAGAATTTATAAATGGAATATGAGTTAAGTGTCGTTTTTGAATTCAAATACTTAAGAAGGGAATTAAGATAAACCAAATGAATTTGGAAAGAGATTTACCAAAAAGAAGATTTAAAAGTGAGCTTGGTAAACGAGAGTTGGAAATGGAAATTGAGATATTAATATCGGGTTTTTAAATTACGACTCGTATTTACCTGAAGGTAAGAACGTGGTTGGTCAAGGTCTGAGAGGTAATTAAAATACCCCAACTTGAACGACTTCGGGACGACCCAAAGATAATACTAGTTGGTAATGACGAGAGTGTGTGATAAGATTTCCAAAGTAGTGGAAATGAGATGAGATGATATTTACCATAGTAACAGAATTAAAAGGAAATTGGGCGATTAAATTTAAAAGCCAAGTGATGCTGAGTACCAGACCAGTGAATATATTTTATGATTTCATGGATGTTTACTTGATAGTAAATAACCAACTATCAAGTCTGACCTTTACGATTATTGGTATGGAAAGACCGGGATCGAAGGTATATTCGAAAACCATTCCAACCAACAAATACGAAAGTATAAGAAGATCAAGCGACGATCGAGATGGAGCATGTGAAGACCATAGATCTTCATGAAGCGGAAGAACCACTTACAATCTCTGATTCGCGCCGGAGATATTCTGGGGTTCTGTCGCGGTTGGAATCTATGGAATGCAAGGACTACTCGCTACTGATCCATGGGGTGATTCCTATATGAGATGCAGTAGGAGAGTACCTTCGGTTCATCCTGTTCCTGGATGACTTGTATGGACGGATGTCTGACAGAGTATTTCCAAAAGGATTTACATGCGTTGATTTCTCCAAACGTACCATAGTTGATGGCGGAGAAATGGTTATTCTCTAGCCAGATAGCTAGAGTATGTTTGTGGACGTCAATCAAGTGTGATCTGGCGGATCTGACAATGTGGCATTCAAAGTGTATGATGATCAGATGTGCTCTGACTTCAGGCCTCATCAACTGGGAAATGACAAAAATCGGGCAGGCAGCATGGCTATGTGGGTCGCTCCCATTAGGGTGTATGATCACCTATCTAGAGAATTTCCTTTTGTTTCTAAATCTATCGATTCTGCCCATTCGGGGACGGTGGTTTGAGTCCAACCGTCGGTGATATACATTCGATACACTCAAGCGAAATGAGTGGTCGGTCATGTGAGGGCCGGGTTGCAAGATGTTCTTGTTGAACCCAGTGTATTCGCCTCTAGAGATACACGTGCGGAAGGTGGTCCCATACCTTGTCAAGTTGGAAATCCAATATCCAATGAGCGCCCGCGGTTTTCAATTGTATACTATATACGGGGAGCGTGAGATGCAAGCGTTCCTCTAGATTTGTTAATTATTTGTATCTAGACATTATCATAATATCAGATTCAAGATATTGGTTTCAAAAATGTTTGGGTTATCGTAAGGAAAAAAAAACCGTCCGTGTTTATGTGTGGATTGATCTTACGATTATCTTTTTCTTTCGAAAGGATTTTAACTTTAAAATCAAGTTGTGTGATTTTCTAAATGCTGTGCGAGTTTATCTCACTCTGGTCCACCAGACTGACCCGGTGTTTTGTAAATGCTCGGGTTAGACCGAGGTGTACAGGTTCAGGTTATCAGATACTGAGAAGTCCGGAAACGAGCTGAAGATGTTCAGATGAATGATATTCCGCTGTGTGATTATATGAGGACAGATTATCAAAACTGTCCAGATGTGTGCTGTACTCTGATATTGTAAGTATTTTCAAAAGCTCTCAATAAATGTGGTTTCTATATTATATTTTGTTCCGCTGCGATGTGAGACTCTGGGTTGTGGTGTTTTTCTTCTTCTTCTATTCTAATATTTCTTTCTTTCTTATCTCACCCTCTAACTTCTTTCTAGACGCTCCAGTGTTTCGGTGTTTGGAGGATCGGTATAGGATACGGTAAAGGTATTTATATCGATTTTCGTGGCCGAAACCGCTGGGTCGTTACATGTGGACTTTAATATTTAATTATATGAATTAAATGGCGTCAATGAATTTGTAAATAAAAACTTTAATGATTTAAACTTTTTAAAAATTTACAGTGAAAACTTAATTGAATGGTTAAGTATTGAAATTCAATCTATTATGTAAATTGTGACTTGCTTTGATTCCAAATAAATTTGTGATTTGTCTAAATTGATTGATGGTGAAACTTGGAATTGATATAATATATTCAATGAAAGTGGTTGTGTATGTATTTATAACTATAATAAAAATGGAATTTGGTAAATAATGAAAAATTGAAGTAACAATAAATGAAATGGATAAACTAATTTTGAACTCCAATTATATACTGAAAAATTAGATTTGTGAATACAAGTAATATATATCATTTTGGGTATATAATGAATCTCAACGTGTTATAAATGTTATAATCTCCATTGATTGTAGATATTGCTATAAATATTGTTAGTATGTATTTATTGAGAATTGGATATATATAATTTAACTTTAATGTTTTAATTATGTAATTCTATGATGAAAACTTAATTGAATGATTTAGGTAACGAAATTCAAGTTGTCATTACAATAATGACTTACATTGATCGCAATTAAAATATCGAGTTAGTCATTTTGATAAAATTTGGAAGTAGAAATTTAATATTAAATTACTTGTGTGAAATTGACTTGATTCATTTATAATTGTAATTCAAATTGAAAATCTATGATAATAATATAAAAATGGAAATTTTAATGTAAGAATTGATTTATTAAGTTATTAAGGCTTAAAATAAATAAATTATTTTAAAGTTTATCGTTCAATTGAAATTTTGTTGAATAATTAAATGTGAATATTTATCATACAAGGAAAACGATTCATGTAAATAAAACAAATTATAGGATAGACTTGAACTCAAACTTATAACCTTTGGAACTAAATTCAAATTAAGTATAGAATTAAGAATGAAAACGAAAAATGGAATGCTTTAATGAATAATTAAACCTTTGAAATTGATTGCCTAAATACATGCTTAATTTTTGTTCATACCCTAATACTTTCTTTCCCTATTTTTAATTTGGATATTGATAGTAACGTTCAGAATTTTGTTAAAGATGAATTAGAAAGAATTAGACTTAAACGTAAAATTACACATTTATTTAATATAAAATAAGCGAACCCTAAAGGCAAATTACACTGTTCATCGTCCTTAAGTCACAGCCGCCACCCTCATTTGTCTGCCAATTCTTTCTCCTCCATTTCCCCCTCTCCTCTCCTCGAATTAGCACCCACCACACACATCACCTTGAAGAGCCTTCTCTCCTCTTTCCATTGATACCAATCACCATCCATATAATCGCCCGTAGGCCTCGCCCCGACCACAAAGTCGTCGATTTTGCACCGCTCCCCACGCCGCCAGTCGCCACCGAGCGGGCCCCGCCTCCGGGCATGGCTGCGCCACACTTCGCTCTCCCCGTGACGCAGTTTGCTCGACCTCCAGGCGCCTGATACGTGTGCAAAGTCGCGCCAAAGCTCTGAACAATTGCAAATACTCACGGCCGAAATTCAGAACAAAGAGAAGAGGGTATTTTATTTAAATTTTTTTAATTAATTAAAATAAATCACTCTCTAACTTAAATCAATCATATCTCTTTCGTCCAAGCTCGGAATTCGGTGATTTCAGAAGCTGTGGAATCGTGATTCGGAGTACTACGCTTTAGGACAATTTGGAACTGATTCTGGACTACTTGAAATTTGGACAAAATCTACAAACATAAGTGAGAACTCTGATCTAATTTAAATAATTATATATTAATGTAAATCGCGAAATTCTGATTTGTATACTATGGTTCTTGATCTGCGTCATGATGATATTTGTATGCGATGAGTATGGGATTATTGTATGTGATGATGCCATGAAATATGTGTGTTGTTCAGCTATGTTATTTTGGGTGTAATCATGATGAGACTCTCATCTTTATTATCTTCTTTTTATTTTCATTTCTTTCAAAAGCAAAAAGGGGATTTTGACCTTTATATATATATTATTATTAATTTTTATGTAAATTTGAATCTTGGATTCACCATAGAATTAAATAACAAAGTTTTTAACATAAAAACTTGTTAATAAAATAAAGGACAATTTTTAATGTTATATTTTTGACAAAAAATTTTAACACAAATTGTTTGAATAAAAGACCAATTTTAACATAATTTGTTTGTTAAAAATAAAAAGAACAAATTTTTATGTTGTTTGTTAACAAAGTTAAAAGAACAAATTTGACGCTACTTTTGTTGTTAAAGTTAAAAGAATCATTTTGTCACTATTTTGTTGATTAAACAAAAAGAATCATTTTGTCACTATTTTGTTGATTAAACAAAAAGAACCATATTTGTCACCATTTTTGTTGTTGAAACAAAAAGACATTTTTCCTAATTTTGTTGTTAAAATAAAAGATTTACTTTTATGTCTTTTGTTAAAAATAAAAGAATAACTTTTATGTCTTTTGTTAAAAATAAAGGAATAACTTTTATGTCTTTGGTTAAAAATAAAAGAATACTTTTTATGTCTATTTTGTTAAGAATAAAAAGACAAACTTCTATGTTATTTTGTGAAGAATAAAAAGACAAATTTTTTATGTTATTTTGTTAAGAATAAAAAGACAAATTTTTTATGCTCAATTTTGTTAAAGTTTAAAGACAAAACTTTTATGCTATTTTGTTAAAATTAAAAAGACATAAACTTTATGTTATTTCTTTTTGTTAAGAATAAAAAAAAATAACACAAATTTTATGTTATGTTTGTTAAAGTCAAAAAGACACAAGCTTTATGTTTCTTTGTTAAAAAATCAAAACACCCATTTTTATGTCACGTTTGTTAACATAATATCAATGTGAATTTGTATGCTATGACACCCCAAAAACTATAAGCATGTGAATCTGTATGCTATGACACCCCAAAACTATAAGCATGTGAATTTGTATGCTATGACACCCCAAAACTAAAAGCATGTTAATTTGTATGTCGTGAAACCAAAACCATCAGTGTGTCATTGTGAATGTTTTGACGCTAAAATCACCGTTGTGTTAATTTAGTTGAGACGACATGAGAGTCATCGTCATGTTGTATAATTGCAATGCATCAAAATATACTTTATGCAATAACAAACATAGTTGAATTGCTATTTTTGGTCGCACTAGAGTTGGCGAACAAAAAAAAAAATATGACTTATGCAATAACATACATAGTTCAGTAGTTATTTTTGTCGCACTAGAGTTTGCGCACAAAATATGTTTTATGTAAAATATAGTTTAATCGTCATTTTTGTCGCATTAGAGTTTGCGAGCAAAATTGTGTTTCATGTAAAAACAAAAATGTGTTTTATGTAAAAAATAAATAAATGGAAAAGAAACATTATTTTCTATGTTAAGAGAAATAGAAAAGAAACATTATTTTCTATGTTAAGAAAATAGAAGAACATTATTTTCTATGTTAAGAGAAATAGAAAAGAAACATTATTTTCTATGTTAAGAAAATAGAAGAAACATTATTTTCTATGATAAGAAAAATAGAAAAGAAACATTATTTTCTATGTTAAGAAAATAGAAGAAACATTATTTTCTATGTTAAGAGAAATAGAAAAGAAACATTATTTTCTATGTTAAGAAAATAGAAGAAACATTATTTTCTATGTTAAGGAAATAAATAGGAAACATTATTTTCTATGGAAAATAAAAAGAAAAGTTACATTTTTCTATGTAAAGAAAAATAAAAAGAAGAGTGACATTTTCAATGTAAAGGAAGAAGAAATAAAAGACATTTATATTTTATTTGTAAATATAGAGGAGAAGATTATTTTTATACAATATAAAAATATGCATAGTTAAAAACATTATTTTTGTCGCATTAGAACTTGCGGACAAAAATATACTTTTTAAAATGTGTACATAGTTAAACCACAATTTTTGTCGCATTAGAACTTGCGGACAAAAATATACTTTTTATAAATTTATATACATGGTTAAACATCATTTTTGTCGCATTAGAACTTGCGGACAAAAATATACTTTTTATAAATTTATATACATGGTTAATCATCATTTTTGTCGCATTAGAACTGGCGGACAAAAATATTCTTTTGATGAAATAGACCTAGTTAATAATGTTATTTTTGTCGCATTAGGATTGGCGGACAAATATATAAATGTGAGAGTTTAAAGGAATAAATTTATATATATATATATTTATAATATAAACTAAATTTTAAATGAAACGTGCGCGGTAGTTCGCGTATTGGCAATCATAACTTTAAACGGTTATACCGAAAGATCCGACAGTCGGATTTTCCCAAAACTGGAACCGTTAGGACCGCTTTAGGAAGATCTTTCCAACGATATAAATTTCGTCAAAATCCAACGGTTAGATTTCAGGATATGTGTAAATCAAAATTGGCTGAAAACAGCGCCAGGGACGCCCATCGACCCGAAGCGTCGTTAAATTATTTAGGCTATTTTTATACAAATAAAAATAGCGATAGGTCGTTATCAAATATTAATAACGATATGAAATGTTTCAAATTATATATATATATATATGCGAGAATCATTTGAGAAGACCGAGTTCAATCTCATTTCAAATGATTATACGACGTTTTAAATCTAAGAGTTGAAGACGGCGATTGAAGACCGACGATCTTCACATCGAATGGGTAACTAGCGTTGAGGTCCTTGATTGATTTGCTCCCAAGACGGGGCTAAGATGGTAGTTATTCGGACGTAGTGTTGATTCGTACGGATTTGACTTTCGCTCAGACCCAGAGCATAAGTTATAAATGGATTGTTTGTCTGACATCGTACTCCGCTTAATATCACGTTATTGATTTTCTGTCAATATATAAATGTTGGTGGTGAAGAATTCATTCTTTACTTAACACCCCGTTTATATATTGATGGATGATCAGTGGTACGGTATGGATTGACGATGTGGCATGCCAAGATGAAGATGAAGATGATCAAGGCTTTGTTGAAAAGCAGGCCTTGTGGATGAAGACTATATCGTAACTTCGCGAGCCTCACACCCCAGTATGATGGTGAACTGATGGTTTGATCAGTATGCTTTAGATATTTGTATGGATTCGGTCGACCGGAATGAGTTGGGTGTGGTCGCTCCATGCTCAGAGGGATAGGGCTTAAACTCCTGATTCCCATATAGAGCGATAGAGTAAGCGGTGTTTTCTCTTGCTGGGACGTAAGCCGCTGGTTACTCGATATCCCAAAAAGTGCGGATGTGCATATTGCACTACGTGATAGATCTTTCGAATCAGAAGCCATCATGACGGAAATCCAACTTCCAATACGACCCTTACGGACTTGATTGTATTACTAGTACGGAGGCATAATATATGGTACCTATGCTTCCTAGGATTAATACATTTACCTTGAAATATTTTCATATACACTAATAATAATATTAGATGCGTATTTGCCGTATTTAGCATGTTTAATTACCATAAGGTAAAACCCTATCCTCTGGTGTGCGTTGCATTGTGTGATGGGACCTGGGTCTTATGGTGATTTCATTTTTTCTAAAAAGCATTGCGTTGTTGACGATTTATTTAATCATTTGTTATGACACTTTAAATTATGCACGGCAATCCATTAGAGTAAACCCGTTCCGCGTTAGCGGCGTGGTCTTTGGATTTGCCTTATTTCGTAATAGTTATTTTAATTAAGAATTCTCACACCAGTCCCACGACTGACCCATGTTTGTTTCCACCTTTTTGCAAACTTGGGTGCCCTCTCTTCCACACGGGCAGCCGAGTATTTATCTACAGGTTCTCTTTTCAAGCAGGATTCTGGATTGAAGCTTAAAGCTGTGTCCAAAGTTTAGTTTTCTTTCTGCTGCACTGTATTAAAATTTATGTAAACTTTACCTTCCGCTGTATTCCTTTTGTGATGTACTTTGATATTCTGTACTCTGATGTAAACATTTTGTATTGTTTATAAAAGTCTGCTGTATTTGTTTTAATGTGTTGTATTCCCAAAGTTAAAGTATTCGGGATTTGAACGGTCTTGGTCGATCTTTCGGTCGATTGAGGTCGGGCAGAACTCGGGTCTTTACAAAGAGTGTGTACCTATGACAGCATTCAGAGGTCCCGATTTATTCTACGAATGGTTAGTAATGCCGTTCGGCTTGTGTAATGCCCCTGCATACTTCGTCGATCTAATGAATAAAGTATTCCGTGGCGTCTTGAATAAATTTGTTCTAGTATTCATCGACGATATTCTAATCTACTCCAAGTCAAAAGCTGAGCATGAAAAACATTTAGAACAAGTTCTAGAAATTCTGAGAAGGAATATCTTGAAAGCTAAACTCTCTAAGTGCATATTCTGGCAAGACGAGGTGAAATTTCTTGGCCACGTTGTATCCAAAGAAGGAATTGCTATGGATCCAAGTAAAATCACCGCTATTCAGAACTAGAAACAACCGACTACACCTACTGAAGTCCGCAATTTTCTTGGATTGGCCAGTTATTATCGAATATTCGTCGAAGACTTTGCTAAGATATCCAGTTCACTGACCAAGCTTACTAAGAAACATGCCAAATTCAACTGGACTCCTGATTGTGAAACAGCTTTCCAGGAACTGAAAGTAAGACTGACAACCGCTCCAGTGTTAACAATTATCGATGGCAACCAGGATTTGAAGGTCTGGACTGATGCATCTCGAGAAGGTCTTGGCGCAGTGTTAATGCAGTGAGGGAAAGTTGTCGCTTATGCTAGTCGCCAATTGAAGCCACATGAAAAGAACTACGTAGTTCATGACCTTGAGTTGTTGGCCATCGTATTTACTTTGAAAATTTGGAGACATTACCTCTTGGGCGAGAAATTCGAACTGTATACAGATCACCAGTCATTGAAGTATCTGTTCACCCAGAGGGACCTGAATTTAAGACAGCAGCGTTGGCTAGAGTTCCTTGCAGCATATGATTTTGAAATTTTGTACACTCCAGGGAAAGCCAACGTTGTTGCAGATGCGCTCAGTAGAAAGAATGAAATCATTGCCAGTTTCATTCTTACGACTTCATTGATAGATAAAATATCTGCTCTTCAGAAGGATGATCGCTTCATTCAGAAGATCAAAGAAAGAATACAGAAGGGCGAACCCTTGAGTTTCCAAATTGATGACCAAGGGGTTCTAAGTTTAAAAGGTCGAATATGTGTTCCAAACATTCCTGAGCTCCGGAAGGAAGTACTTGACGAATGCCACAAATCTAAGCTCAGTATCCATCCAGGGGTGAGCAAAATGTATAATGACATCAAACGCACCTTCTTGTGGAAATCAATGAAGAGGGACATTTCGTTGTACGTTAGCAAGTGTTTCACTTGCCAACTGGTCAAAAGTGATCAACAGAAACTGGCTGGATTATTGCAACCATTGGACATTCCAGGAGGTAAGTGGGAGCAGATTTCTATGGACTTCATAGATGGTTTGCCCCGATCAAAGAAAGGTAATGACAGTATTTAGGTGATCGTAGATCGTCTCACGAAGACCGCCCATTTTATACCTGTCAGATCCAATCGAACGGCTCAAAGTTTAGCTTAGATTTACTTCAAAGAGATTGTTAGACTGCATGGAGTGCCGCTCAGCATAATCAGTGACCGAGACCCACTTTTTACTAGCAAATTCTGGGAAGCATTCCAGATAGAATTGGGGACGAAGCTAAATCTAAGTACCGCTTATCACCCTCTAACAGACGGCCAAACTGAGAGGGTAAATCGTATACTTGAAGATTTACTGCGGGCTTGCATTGTGGATTATGGCGGATCGTGGGAAGATTATTTACATTTGGCAGAATTCTCATACAACAACAGTTATCAAGCGAGCCTGAAAATGTCACCGTTTGAGGCGCTATATCATAGACCTTGCAGATCTCCCTCCTGTTGGGTTGAAACTGGAAATAGACTTGTATTGGGTCCAGATATGATTCGTGATGCTTCGGACAAAGTCGATCTCATCAAGAAACGATTACAAGCCGCTCAAAGTCGACAGAAAAGTTATGCGGATCCTAGAAGAAGAGATGTGTCATATGTAGTTGGTGATTATGTGTATCGTAAAGTTTCTCCGATGAGAGGGGTAATCAGATTTGGCAAAACTGGGAAGTTGGCACCGAGATTCATCGGTCCCTTTCCTATTCTTGAACGGATTGGAACCCTTGCATATAGAGTCCAATTACCTGATTGGTTTCCTGGTGTACATAATGTATTTCATGTGTCTCAACTCAGAAAACATGTGCATGATCCGGACTCTGTTGTAGAAGAAGCATCTCAAGAGTTCTTGGATATTACTCCAGAATTGGCTGTGAGAAGAGAGCCGATAAGTATTGTTGGCAAAGAAACGAAAGAGCTAAGGAACAAGAAGGTTCATTTAGTTAATGTGAAGTGGAGTGGAGATCCTAGAGACTGTACTTGGGAGACCGAGGATAGCATTAAGCAAGCATATCCCGATTGCGGAGTGGACATCTCTGACTAACCCTGGTGCAAGGTACATTTACAATACTTTACATTTCCGTGTTGTTTCCTACTTTACTATTGTTTCCTTTTCGAGGACGAAAAGTTTTAAGTGGGGGAGATTGTAACAACCCGGAAAATCTGAGCCAATTTAAAATTTTTATTTTGATTAAATTAAGCAGAAAATTCAGTCAGAATTTAAAAATTCCATTTTTAAATAATATTAAAGGCCTGAACGACCCTGCAGTTTGAAAATTTGAATTCAAACTTTGACTGAATGTGCAGGATGCAAAATAAATCAGATTTCAGCGAAACAATAAATATTTAAATCTGTTTGAGAATATCATTCTAACGAATCTGAAAGATCGAAATTTCATAGCAGAAATCAAAGGTTATGGCCAAATCAATTTTCAGAAAGGTCGCTGTGAAGTTAATACAGCCCTTGAAAATAGTGATTTTGCAAACGACCTCAAAATTCGACGAAACCAATTTTGTTGGATCCGGGACGTCAATTTATTGCTAAGTTGAATTTTCCATAATTTTAGAAATCAATATGTGAGCGAGGCAGAAGAAGATGTGTTTGGTCGATTTCAGTTAAATCGGATCGACCAGAAAAGGGCCATTTTACAAACAGTCTCAGAATTCGATGAAATCAGTTTTTTTGGGACCGTATCGTCCCAACATAGCTAGATGAATTTTTCGGGAATTTTTAGAAGCAGTATGTGGCCCTGGCAAATTAAAAGGTACGTTCAAAACAGAATTTGAATGTTTTATACTTTAATTTGAAAAATAACTGACTGTAACAGTCGAATCGGCCAACGAAACATATCCCATTGTGTCCGGGATGGGGGTAATTAGCTAGGGGCGACAGTCGTTGGGTTTGGATTGGAGTTCGTGTGTGAAGGGGGGTATTTTCGGATTTTTGAAATAAATAAATAAATAAATAAAGGGGGGGCCAATCATTTAATTCCACTTCAGCCTTTCTCTCTCCCCGCTACCCTGCTCGACACGGAAAACCATCGCCAGCTTCCCGTTCATTTTCCGACCGCCATGCTCCCCGAGACCAACCCCTACAGTTACGTTTATTGTAGATCTCCATCTCCTCTCCCCATCCATACCCAGTTCGCCTGAAACCGTGGAGTATTGGCTTCGAATCGCCCTCCTAAAGTCCTGTCGTTCGAGCTCCAGTTCCTCCATCGTGGTGCGTGTGAGTTCGCCATCAAGGGGTGGCGCAGGGGAGCCTTTCCAAGCCCGACATCGTGGTTCAGCCCGTTCCAGTCCAAGTGCAACGGATCGAGAGAAATTGCAAAACCTAGATTTGAGCATTTGCTGAAAGGGTACGGCTTATTTAATTTTCAACAGTAATAACACTTTAAAGTGTCGCAAATCATGGTTAACGAAAAAAAATCATATCTATTTGCTGTGTTAACGAAATTCAGTGAAACAAGAGACACCGGGACCGTGAGGACGTCTTCTACATTCTAGAAGAGACCGCATATTTTTCTGAGCCTTCTGCAATTTTTGGTGGAGTGGAACCCAATGTGAGATTTCTAAATTCAAAATGGAAGTGAAAACGAGTTGTATAAGTTATATAAGCGAAGTGTAAATTATATACGCATTGTATGCCTCATGTACATGTGTTGTATAAGTTATATGAGCGACTTATAAATTATACAAGCGTTGTATAAAATATATATGCTTTGAAATGTGTTGAAATGCAAGAGAAATATATATATATATATATATATATATATATATATATATATATATATATATATACGCCCCTCGTCCACAAACCATGGACGATATTTATTGATTGTGATTGTGTGAAATTTGGTGAATGATGCGAGTGGTTGAAAATGAATAATGCAAATGGTTGAAAACAAATAAAGTGAATGGTTGAATATTATTGTTTGTGGTTGAATAATGATTGTTGTGGTTGAAAAATACCCATGTGAGGTTGAGAGTGAATATTTTGGGTTGATACCACATAGGATTAGTTTGTGGTTGAAAGTGAATATTTTGGTTGAAACCACATAGAATTAGCTTGTGGAAATGAAAAGAAATGAAAAATAAACATGCCGCCTGCGTGTGAACTAGATGCATGAATCCCCATTGTCAAAAGCTGCAATGCTTTAAGGTAGAGCGAGGAGCCGTGGTAGAACGGTGCCGGTTTAACTACCCTGCCGTTATGCTGTCGAAATTTTCTATAATATTCATGTGTTAGAATTATTTTCATGTATTGAAACCATATTCATATATTGAAACAACATTCATGTGTTGGAACGATATTCATGTGTTGAAAAATATATTCGTACGTTGAAAAATATATTCATGTGTGGAATAACGTTCGTGTGATGAATAAATTCCTTGAAAGATAAAAATAACATTTCTATATATATATATATAGCCTATATAAAATACCCGTGTTTTGAAATAAATTGTTTTAACTATAAAAATTACATTTTTAACATATATACAAACTATAGAAATTATCCATGTGTGGAATAAAGAAGTAGAACGATAAAAATCATATTTTTATCGTATATGTGAAGTTGAAATATTCATGTGTTGAATATAAGAAGTGAATAATAAAAATTACATTTTTATTGTGAATATGAAGTGGTAAAAACATCCGTGTGTTGAATAAATATTTTTTGTGATAAAAATACCATCTTTATCGTGTATATGACTCGCTAAAAATATATAAGTGTTGAAATAAATATTTGTAAGTTGAAAATATTATTTTTAACATGTATAGGAAGTGTTAAAAATAACCATGTGTAGAAAATAATCCCTTGTTCGCTAGAAATATTATTCTAGCTTAGTTTTGCACAAATATATATACATGTGAACAGGAAAAAATGGATTAGCTGTTGAGTAAAGAATTTATTTGCGTGCCCGACAAATAGGTAAGCCTTAATGAGTTGGCTGCGCAATTTTATTATTATATCAACTCCTGTGAATGCCATTGGATGCGGAGTGCTGGTTGTTCTGTGTGAAATCATAAACGTCGCCATAGGATAGTAACAATTAAATTTGAACTACACTACATGGCATAATGCTTGAAGATAGAATACTTCATCATATACCACATTAGCACTTGGAGCTGATGTGACGAGGTTGAAAATTTACCATACAAGCGAGTAGCTCGTATGGCGATGACTATATTTCAGGTTGAACCGAAGACTGATATGGACTGTATAAAATATAACGGTAATTTGCCATATTAATAAAAACCCCACACGGGTCTGGAGTTGACAATAAACACGTCTCTCTAGTTGGTAAGACACAAAAACTCTTTGTAGGGTGACGAGAATTTATTCTCTGGAGTTTTTAAAACACACTGCCCTATGAACACTAGGATATATGTCACTATAAATATGTGTGTGCATTTTAGGATTTATTGGGTACCTAATACGGCCCAATAAATTTCCAAACCCCTTCCCGTACAAAGGAGGTTATGGCGAAATTTTTCGAAATATTAAGGTGTTAGTGAAATATTTGAAGTGAAAACGAGTTGGAAATCGTCGAAAGAATTATATTTATATATATAAATATAAATTAATTAAAACGAAATAAGGCCGTGCAGTTCGCGTTTTGAAATCTTAACTTCAACCGATTATACCGAAAGATCCGACCGTCGGATTTTGACGAAACTGAAACCGCTAGGTTCTCTTTGGAAATATATTTACAATGATATCTACTTTGCTAGGATCCAACGGTTAGATTTCCTGATATGTGTAAAACAAATTTGGGGAAAAACAGCGCCAGTGCCACGACGCGACCTGAAACATCGTTTAATTAAATATGGCCATTTTTAAATAAATAAAAATGGCGAAAAATCGTTATAAAATATTATAAGCGATATAAAGTGAAAATAAACCAGCTTTACTTGGTTTGCTTGTTATTTGATGGTTGAATGTGTTTCATATGAAAATTATACAAAATAACTGAAATGTGAATGTCGAATAATTTAACCATGATAAGAATCGATTTGAATTTTAAATATACGTGAATTATTTGAAAAGGCCGAGAAAATTCTCATTTCAAATAATTGATCGACAATTCGAAATCGAAGACGTGAAGACGGTTCAAGACCGACGATTTTCATATCGGATGGATGGGCGCTACCGAGGTTCCGGATTGGAGTAGCTACCTTGAAAGGACTGAAGTAGTAGTCGTTTAGAAGTGTGTGTTGATTGGACGCATATACGAGGAGTGGTGCCTCCGGTTTCGTTCAGACCCAGAACGGACTTGTAAATGGACGGTGTGCCTGACATTGGATTTTATTTTGTGCTGATTGATCTTCGTTAAATATATATCTGTTTGGCGGCGGAGAATTTATTCTCTTGCTTAACGCGCTTCTCTGAGACGTACGAGCTCAGAGGTTATATATCGATGGAAATCAGTCGCATGGAGTGAACTGCCTGTGTGGCACGCCTAAGTGGCAATGATCAAGGCTTCTGTTGCAAAGCAAAGTCCTGTGGTGATGATCAAAGCGTAGCTTTAATAGGTAGCTTTGTGTATAACGTGGATTCGCGAGCCTCACACCCCGGTATGAACCAGAAATGGGAGAAGGACTCAGGGGGGCATGCGTCTCTTTCTAGTTAGAGATGGTGTCGGTGCTTAAACTGGCCGACATTTATATTATTTTATTTACATTTGTGTGGTGGTTGGAATGCGAGGCGCCTCAGAAATGTAGTCAGTGGGCTCATTTATGCCCCATAGGGCGGAGAGACGTATTGCTTAGGATTTTATTTAATCCACATCGGGTGGACCGCCCCTGATGATCCAAAGGTCACTCGAGCCCTGACCTGAGACTCGGACTAGACAGTCTCGAATTCGGTGAGGATCTTGCCCCTAGCCTCGGTTCATAGATGGAAATCCAATTTTCAATACGACATGTGCGGTTTTGGTTATAAATATATATTTGGCGACATGATATATGGTACCCATGTCGTCTATGATTGATACTTATGATTGAATTTGCTTTTGAAACATTTATACACTAGTGATAATATCAGAAGACTTTGTTTTATACGGATCCAACATATTTTGGCCAATATAAGGTAAAACTCTATCCTTCGGTTTGCGTTGCATTGTGTGATGGGACTTGAGTCTTATATCGGCTTCATACTTTCTAAAAAGCATTGCGTTGTTTAAATGATTTGTTTTATAATATGCACTGGCAATCAATGGAGTAAACCCGTTCCGCGAATGTGGCGTGGTCCTATGATTTGCCTTGTTATTGTTGTGTAATCAGTTAAGTAGATTTCTCACACCAGTCCCATGACTGACTCATAGTTTGTTTCACTTTGCAAACTCTGGTGCCCTTATTGTTACACGGGCAGCCTTGTATTCAGGTTTAGCAGACTCCTTCTGGACAGCTGTGGAGCTGGAGCTGGACTTTATCATTTTTCTTTACTGTTTCAGTTATTATCATGTACATTATGTTTGATCCGCTGCAGACATTTTATGTTGAACTGGAACTGTATTTTGTGCTAAGGATGATCCTATCATGCTGTATAACTCTGATGATTATATTTATCCAGTGTGTTTTGCTGTTCATTATCTGTGTAATGATTTATTTCTGTTCTGCTATAATCTGTTTATGTGTTATATTCCAAAGATTACCCTTGCCACCGTCCGTACGGGATTTGGGGTCGCCACAAAAATTATACAAACAGATGGGGGCAGTGAGTTTTTACCACTTAAGCATGTATTTAATCAAAGAGGTATTATTCACAGAACCACGTGCTCATACACATCTGAAAAGAATAGCATTGTAGAAAGAAAACACAGACATATAGTGGAAATAGGACTAACATTGTTATCTATGTCTTCCTTACCTTTAAAATATTGGAATGAGGCATTTAACACAAGTGTTTATCTAATAAATAAGATACCTACAAGGGTTTTGCAACACAAATGTCCTCATGAAGTTTTATTTGGGAATAAACCAGATTACACCTTTTTGAGAACATTTGGGTGCTTATGTTTTCCATGCCTCAGACGTTATAATAATCACAAACTTTCCCTAAGATCCATCTGTGTACTTTTATAGGGTATGCAAGTAATCAAAAGAGATACAGGTGTTTGGATGATAAGGGAAAGATTGTTGTGTCTAGACATGTTATTTTTAATGAGTGTGTGTTTCCTTTTGCGGATAAGAAAAAGAATAGCAATCAAAGGTGTGATCAGTCGAGAACCATCATGGGAATTATTCCTACACTGACAGAATGGACTGAACAAACAGATGGCAATGAGACACCATAACCAACTCTAGCTTCTCCAACTGTTTCCAGCACCAGGTCTGGATACAGCTCCAGTGAGCATTTAAGTGAAGTTGAGGATCAAACTCAAAACTATGACAGTCACAATAGCAATGATCAGAATCAAAGCAGTGAAAATGACACACATGATAGTGACAGTAAAGAAAACAATGTTTAAAACAAACCAATTGGGCATCACATGACAACAAGAGCTAAGAGTGGCATATTTAAACCAAAAATATACAGTGCAACTATAGAAAATGCAGACACCATAGAACCAGTAACATATGAACAGGCCATCAAACATAAATCATGGTGCAAAGCTATGAATGATGAGTATGATGCTTTGATAAAGAATAAAACATGGATTCTTGTTGCTGCACCAATAGATAAGAATATTGTATCATGTAAATGGACTTACAAGTTGAAGAAAGATGCTGATGGAAACATGTGCAAGCATAAAGCCAGATTAGTAGCAAGGGGTTTTTCACAAGAGTATGGATTTGACTTTAATGAAACTTTCTCCCCAGTAGTCAAACCAACTACCATTAGAATCATGCTAAACTTAGCTTTATACAATGGCTAGGACATAAGGCAGTTGGATGTGTGCAATGCATTTTTAAATGGGGACCTACATGAAATTGTATATATGCAACAACCAAAGGGGTATGTTTGCAAAGGCAAAGAGAATTATGTGTGTCAACTGCACAAAGCTGTAACGTCCCGCATTTTGAACGGTTTGAATTTGAATATTTAAAACAGTTTAAATATTGAATTCAGAATATAAATGGATTTATATATTAATTAAAACGAAGTTGAACATATATAAATATGTATTAATTATAATCGAGCTCAGAATGACCCTGCAGTGCGAAATTTAACGTTCTGAACTTCAACTAAGTGTACCGGACTCGTTTTGAATCGGATTTCTTCCAAACGAGAAACGTTGGAATCTGTTGAACTGTATCTTTCCAATGGAAGTTGAAAATGGAGATTTCGTCGAATATATTTCAAGATATGTCCAAATCAAATATTCAAAAAGTCGCTGTGAAATCGTATATCGACCGTAATAGTTTATTTGATATAACTAGATATCAGTTGCAAATCTGGACAAGCTTCTTTTGAGGCGCAGCGATAATTTAATTTTTAGAATTTTACTTTAATTTTAATAAATTAAAATAAGCAACTTTTTATTCGGAATATTTTGCACCCTGTATCGATATTTTGGGGGTTTCAAAATATGAGTTAATCTACCGGTATTATTATATTTTTGGCACCGTGGCACCTCGCTGGACATGATTGTAATTTTATTTCTGTCTATAGCGATTCGAATATGAACATGCCTACCAAAATGAGGACCAAAGTGGCATGTGAATAAGAAACTTGAAACTATTACATTTGAATATATATAAACTTGTATTACTGAGAAATTTGATGAACACATTTCCAACACTTCGGCATCATTCATTGTGTCCTTTCTCATATTACCTTTTATAATATTACTATTAGTGTTCCTTTGAGGATAAGTTTTATGTCTCCTCATGAAATGAAGACCATAACCTAAACCTACCAAAGACCATAACCTACCTATCCTAGCACTGAAAATCAAGCATGGCTACTTTGGAAAATACATACCCTACCTGTACGAAAGGAAATGGCTCCCCTGCATATGCCATACTTTTTGAAATACAAACCCATACGTCTACTTTGGCAAAGTAGTACCTACCATACAATCAAGCTTACATCTTAAGCAATGTTCTATTATTTATTCGGTCGCTCCTCTCCTCTTTTTAAAACAACAGTCTCCATTAGTTTCTCCATAAAATCACGCTGGAGTTTTCAATGGCGTAAGAAAATATAAAATACAGTGATGCGGATGGAAGTAGCGCTGGAATGGTAGAAGTATTTCTAACATATAATAGTGTGCGGATTGAATTCCTGTTGCTCGAAGTTGGGGACCAAATGTACTAGGATGGACGCAGGGGAGGGCTGAGGCATTACTGGAGTGCATATGTGAAGTGTACGTGAGGAGATCTGGAAACCGAAATGGACAGGGAAGGAGTACAGTAGTTACAGGTTCACTAGGAATATGGCTAGGCTCGAGTACATGTGGATCCGCTGGAAACAAATATGGATGCAAGTATATTTGGCCATGAAGTTAGGTATGGGAGACATATACATAAAAGAGTGGTTCCAGCATGTATTGTGATGAAGTGAATACTTGCGGTGCATGTAAACAGCAGGGGAGATTTAAAGACATAAAACGGTGAAGTAAATTCATGAGGTCGTGAGCACAAATGAAGGAATGTAGTGCATGGGGTTTGAGTAAATTTATTGTTGCTGGAGTGTAGCTCGATGAGGGATGCGTGAGTGTTTGTAATGAAGGAAGGGGTGCATGACCTATGAAAGATGCATGAATGACGCCAGGAAGAACGGTTTTGAAGCCGGGAGATGGTGCTGCACGTGTAGGGACGGAGAAGGAGCCGGAGTCGTGACCGACAGATGATGCATGGGGCAGTTTTCCTGAAGTTGCGGGTGCGTGTATTCCAATAAGGAAGGAAGGCGTGCTTGGGTCTTTCCATACGGTGGTAGCTGGGTTCGCTAGCTACTGTGTGTGAAGAGAAGCATTTGTTTGTATCGAAAGAAGAAAACTTACAAAAAGAAGAAGAAGTAGTAGGCGCTAAGGGTTTGTTGAGCAACGGGAGGCAATACCATGAAGTGATGTGCGTATATATTTCACTAAAGCACGCATTTAACATGGAGTTGGGTTTAAACTTGTACAGTAGCGGATATGGTCTTGAAGTTACTGTGCGTGTTTTTAATTATTCAGAGAAGAAGAAGAAGCTTTAAGGTACGGTGTTGAAACAAACCAGTAGGGAAGTTCGAACTCAGTTCGTGATGGAGAAGAAGAGCCGAGTCTTTAAACTGATGAAGCACGGTGGAGTTCAACATTGGAGTACATGCAGGAAATAGTGATTATTTTTGGTGAGTAAGAAATGATGAACCGAGGATGAAGTTAATAAACATGGTCGTGGTCTTTGACTATAGTAGGAGACGTAAAAAGGAAGATAAAATGTGAGGCCAACAAAGATTTAAAGCATGAAGGGGGTGCGTGACTCGGGCACTGACTTCGGTCGCTACTTCTATTGTTTGGTGTCGCAGACTGCTGGGAAACGACAAAGAAAAATGGGCGTTCGAGTTACATCTAAGGAAGAACATTGAAGGAGGAGGGAATTTGTTTTTTTAGAAGAATGATATCGGACCGGGTCGTGATACGCACTGGAATTGGTCCGGAGAAATTCGGAGTTCGACTTAAATGACAGAACCGAATGTCGGGTATAATCTACTGACGCAAATCGTTAACTAACGGTTAACGCGCAAAGGTGAGTAAATTCACTAACTCTGATCTTTTTAAAATATTTTAATAATATTTTAGTGTTGTTTGAATGCTGTGTGATGGTCGATTAGGTAGATTACAGTTAAACTGGTTAAATATTATATACCGTAACATATGCACACAACATCAGTTGGACACTGATTCCATCAATTAGAATATCCCCTATTATAGAGTTAGTGTAAATTGTGTTGACTGACATCTGTGGATGCGGTAACCGGTTGGAGGAATCCGACCGGATTCCTCGATATTTATATGTATTTTTTGTTGTGTATGCACTGTTTGAACCCGAACCATATTTAAAACTCCATGCGAATATTGATGTTAAACGGAAATTCAACATCAGTTTCGATAAATCGATAAACGATATCAATTTAGAAAGTGATAACCGTCGACTGTAAAACCATCGTTTTGTTAAGAAGTTGATTTGCCGTTAGGCAAATGAACGGAGTTAATTATAAAAATTATATTTTTATAATTAAAGTGAAGTTTTAAATTTATAATAGAAGTTCTATTATAAACCAGTATTTTAGAGTTCGTTTTTATAAAATAAATAAAAACGATAGTTGATATTTAATAAAGTTATAAAGCAGAAATTATCCGACGATTAAGTATTTGAATAATTATATTTAGAAAATATTATTAGATTAATTATAATAATCTAATGTTAAGAAGTAATTTGAAATCAGTTAACGAAGTTACTGATGAAATGAAGTTGATTTAATCAACTGTTATTTGGGAAAATGATTTTAGATTAATTGGTCTTTAATTAATATAATGAAACAGTTTAGAAATAAATTAATCCAAATTTATGAGATTTAATTACCTGTTGGTTAAGAAGTTATAAATAGAACTGTGGGATGGAGAAAGCGAAATATAAATAATCATAAACACTAGAGATTTTAAAGTAAGGATATGGTGTTATAAAACCATAGTTAAAAATAAACATGAAAATACGATTTGACAGGTATTATAAGTAATAAGGAATTAGAGTGCAGACTTATATCGGTTCTAAGGTAAGAACGTTGTCGATCAAGGTCTGAGAGGTAAATGGAATACCCCAACTTGAACGGCTTCGCTATTATCGAGGAACGATATCAGTTTGTAACGGAAAGAGATGTCAAGATTTTTGTAACGGAAAGAGATGTCAAGATTTTTGTAACAGAAAGAGATGTCAAGATTTTTGTAATGGAAAAAGACGTCGAGATTAGTTATAAAGTGGCATATAGCAGCGTATTGAAAGTTTGAACTATAGCGATAAAATAAACGCTGTTGATTAGGCTTAAGCGTGACTGTATGTCAAGATTAGTTATAAAGTAGAATATTACAGCGTATGGCTAATTTAGAACTATAGCGATAAATTAACGCTGTTAACCAATCTTAAGCATGATTTTTATATAGCAGCACTTCCTAGAAAATGTAACAGTTTGGTTTGAAATCCACTTATTCGAAGGTGATAAATAACGATGTCGTAAGAAGATATAAGAATCATTTTTAGAAAGAGAGATTGGAGAATCGTGTTAGAAAACGATGACAGCATTTCGATGTTCGAAATGTGATTAGAATTTAACCATTAGGTTTTGGAACTAGAATTCGACGATGTCGAATGTATTAAAAGTAAATTATTTTAGGAATTATGATTCTGATAGGATAGTTAATATTAAACGACCAAATTATAAAAGCATATGTATGTAGTTATAAGCTTGATATCGATTTAACAAGGAGTTGACGTAGGAACAGAGTTTATAAAGCGAAATTGGAATATAAATCAGGAAAGAGATTTCGGTAAACAAGAAAATGGTAATTATTTGATAAAGATGGTCAGATTTCTATAATAGAAATGATATTCACATTTTTAAGTGAATAATGCTTTAAAGTAAACGCTTGGCAGATTTGAATGTTTAAAACGAAATTGGAAATATTTTTCCAATGGAGTTAGGATATATTATCCAAGTGTAGAAAAATGAATAACGTGAAAAGAATGGAAATGTTTCGAACGTTAATAACGCATGTTTTTTGAAACATGAGATAATAAGAATGTATAATAACCGGAATTTTTTCCGAGAATTGTAAGAAAGACTAAAACGGGATTTGGGAAATATCTAATAAGATATTGGAATGCGAATAAATAAACGAATGTTAAATAAAAGTGCCAGTGGTTGTGTGTGTTTAGTTGATCATTTAAATGGATGTTATTTTTACTTCGATAGTTAAATAACCGACTATCGAAGTGTTTTGACCATCGTTGTCAATACGGAGAGACCGGTTGGATATATTATCCGGAAACCACTCCGTATAGGCATAGGCGCTGCGAATTAGATATGCTAAAGATAATTGAAGACGCAGTTAAATGCAAGGGTGGTCCTGTTCTAGAATGGTGTTTTCTGTTTGTCCAGTCCTAGGACAACTTGTATAGACGAGTGTCTGACAGAGTATTTCCAACGGTCATGCCGTTGATTTTACAAATATATCAAGTTGGTGGGGAGAATGTAACTTCTCTTTATTCTACACCCAGTGTGCATTTGTGTAATCAATGTGTGATTACGGATTTGACGATGTGACATTCAAAGTGAATGGTGATTAGATGTTCTGAAGATAGACGTAGCATCTAGCCTCACAACCACGAAGTGATAGAAGTTGGGCTAGGCAGCATGGCTAGTTGGGTCATCCCCAAGCAGGGTGTATTATCACCGATCTAGAGAAAATTCATATTTGTACTTCTTTTTGATTCTGTATCTTCGGATGACGGTTGGATGGCCTACAACCATGGTGGCAATATATTCGCGACACTCAAGCTAAATGAGTGAGCGGTCATGTATGGCCGGGTTGCAAGACGTTCTTGTTGAACCCTGAGTGTATCCCCTCTAGAGTACACTATTCAGAAGGTGCTCCGATACCTTGTCTGTTGAAATCCAATATCCAATAAGCTCCCTGCGGTTTATGATTTTATACTATATATATATGTGGAACGTGAGATGCAAGCGTTCTGCTACTTGTATAATTATTTGTTTAGACATTATCATAATATCACTGGTTTTGATATCAAAGAAATTTTGGGTTATAGTAAGGTTTTTCCAAAGTTAAACAGTATGGTTGGAATTTACTCACACCAGTCCCATGACTGACCCAGAGTTTATTTGTTTGTGTTTTCCCTAAACTCTTGGGTGCCCAAATTTGTATGGGCAGTCAAGTGTTTCAGGCTTTTACAGATTCATTTGGAGGAGCTCAAAGCAAGAGACCTTGCCACTACTTATTTAAAGATTTTTTCCGCTGTGATGTATACCATGTATTATACTCTATTATGGTATGTATATATATATATATATATATATATATATATATACAACTCAGATTTGTATTTCAAGCTTGTTATATAATAAAGATTGTTATTCCGCTGTGAGATTTGTGTTTACTCTGATTATGTTCAGTGTTTTTCCTTCTTCTTCTATTCTATTAGTTCTATCTTTTCTATCTCATCCTCTTAATTCTTTCAATAATGGCACGGTTTTCAAGGTATCGAAAATCGCTCCGTTACAGTTCGTATCAGAGCATAAGGTTAAGTTATTAACTTGGCTCTGTGGCATAACTCAATAGAGATGGAGTTAGTAATACTCTAGATTGAGTTGAGTGTATATATATATGAGTGAACGTATTTGTAAATTAGTATAAAAACTGTTTTATATTGTGTTGACTGGTCAGTCGAGTGGTTTATGAATTCTGGTCGAAACAGTAGTGCAAACTGGATCGATAGGTGTTTCTAAACCCTCGAACAAAGTAATTTGACCCATTATGTTTTTAAAAGAGGATAAATGAAATAATTTTCCCCAAAAATATATTTTGATATAAAGAAATATATATCTTGATATTATTGGAGGAGTGATCATTATTATGATCAAACAGGATTATAATTGAGTTGGTTATATAAATTACTAATCGAAATATTATATAAGTATAATATGCAAAAATCAGATGAACTGAATCTGAATTTAAACCAGAATTGGAATTAAAACTCCGAAATTTGGAAAAGAGTTGAAATTGAATTTGAATTAAATATAAGGGAATTTTAAAATCCTGGGAGATTTGAAAATTTATTTTTCAGGTGCTGTGAAAGATATTTTGAAGTTATTTTCAAATGAAAATGTTTAAAAGTAAGTGTTTTGAAAAGTAATATAGTATTGAACTCACTTTGATAGCTGGAAAATAATTCTGACGATGACTGCAGCATCATCAGTGTTCATTTTCGAGGTTCTAAGTGACGGATTACTACCAAAGATTTTGTTGAATTATGGTGAGGAAACAAGTTGTCAGAAATTCAAATGTTTTGAATTATATATGATTTCATACTGATTTGAAATAAAGACCTAGGAATTTAAATTTTCTAAAATTTAACTTATGTAGTTAAATAGTTTGAAATGGTGAAGGTGAATTCTATCGAAGCCAGTTAAGTGGAAATTAGAATTTGATATTTTAATAAAATCAAAGTTGAGCGTAAGAGAACTAATTTGAGAAATTAAATTAGCAAGTGGAACATAGGAGTTTAAAATAAGATAAAAAAATTGGAAAGAATTTGGAAGGATCCAAAATGGAAATTGAAAAAGGGAAATATTGGAGATTCGAGTTACTAGTGAATCAATTCTTGGAGAATAACAATCGAATTGTGAATTTGGAGATGAAGATAACTGATTTGAGAAATAAATCAGTAAATGAAATTGGAGTTGAAATATAATTTGGTTGGGTAAAAAGTGAAAGATTGGTTTGAGAATGGATTGATGGAAACCAACCAACGATGCTTGGATATATGTTAAATGGCAAAGATAGAGTTAAATGCCAACCAAAAAGAGTCATGTTATATTTTATACGAGTATGAGATTTTGATGGGGCTGTTTGGCAAGCTGTTTGGCTGTTTGAATTTCTTTTGGATTTGGAGACGGCCGAGAGTGGCAAGTGGTTGTAGTACCGAGTGAGCCATGAAGAGGAGATGCTGGCGAGATTCTCTGAAAATTTAAGCTATTAGGAAATTTTCAGAATTTTCGAAAATATTCGGTAATAAGAAGAAATTAGTATTTTAAATTGGAATTAATCAGTTCAGTTAAAACTAAAATTATAAAGTAAATCAAAAAGATTTTTAACCTGCTCATAACATAAATTGTAGCATTTTCCCTATCTTAGCAATTTCGAGGACGAAATTATTATAAGGGGGAAGGACTGTAACGTCCCGCATTTTGAACGGTTTGAATTTGAATATTTAAAACAGTTTAAATATTGAATTCAGAATATAAATGGATTTATATATTAATTAAAACGAAGTTGAACGTATATAAATATATATTAATTATAATCGAGCTCAGAATGACCCTGCAGTTCGAAATTTAACGTTCTGAACTTCAACTAAGTGTACCGGACTCGTTTTGAATCGGATTTCTTCGAAACGAGAAACGTTGGAATCTGTTGAACTGTATCTTTCCAATGGAAGTGGAAAATGGAGATTTCGTCGAATATATTTCAAGATATGTCCAAATCAAATATTCAAAAAGTCGATGTAAAATCGTATATCGACCGTAATAGTTTATTTGATATAACTAGATATCGGTTGCAAATCTGGACAAGCTTCTTTTGAGGCGCAGCGATAATTTAATTTTTAGAATTTTACTGTAATTTTTAATAAATTAAAATAAGCAACTTTTTATTTGGAATATTTTGCACCCTGTATCGATATTTTGGGGGTTTCAAAATATGAGTTAATCTACCAGTATTATTATATTTTTGGGACCGTGGCACCTCGCTGGACATGATTGTAATTTTATTTCTATCTATAGCGATTCGAATATGAACATGCCTACCAAAATGAGGACCAAAGTGGCATGTGAATAAGAAACTTGAAACTATAACATTTGAATATATATATATATAAACTTGTATTACTGAGAAATTTGATGAACACATTTCCAACACTTCGGCATTATTCATTGTGTCCTTTCTCATATTACCTTTTATAATATTAGTGTTCCTTTGAGGATAAGTTTTACGTCTCCTCATGAAATGAAGACCATAACCTAAACCTACCAAAGACCATAACCTACCTATCCTAGCACTGAAAATCAAGCATGGCTACTTTGGAAAATACATACCCTACCTATACGAAAGGAAATGGCTCCCCTGCATATGCCATACTTTTTGAAATACAAACCCATACGCCTACTTTGGCAAAGCAGTACCTACCCTACAATCAAGCTTACATCTTAAGCAACGTTCTATTATTTATTTGGTCGCTCCTCTCCTCTTTTTAAAACAACAGTCTCCATTAGTTTCTCCACAAAATCACGCTGGAGTTTTCAATGGCGTAAGAAAATATAAAACACAGTGATGGGGATGGAAGTAGCGCTGGAATGGTAGAAGTATTTCTAACATATAATAGTGTGCGGATTGAATTCCTGTTGCTCGAAGTTGGGGAGCAAATGGACTAGGATGGACGCAGGGGAGGGCTGAGGCATTACTGGAGTGCATATGTGAAGTGTACGTGAGGAGATCTGGAAACCGAAATGGACAGGGAAGGAGTACAGTAGTTACGGGTTCACTAGGAATATGGCTAGGCTCGAGTACACGTGGATCCGCTGGAAACAAATATGGATGCAAGTATATTTGGCCATGAAGTGAGGTATGGGAGACATATACATAAAAGAGTGGTTCCTGCATGTATTGTGATGAAGTGAATACTTTTGGTGCATGTAAACAGCAGGGGAGATTTAAAGACATAAAACGGTGAAGTAAATTCATGAGGTCGTGAGCACAAATGAAGGAACGTAGTGCATGGGGTTTGAGTAAATTTATTGTTGCTGGAGTGTAGCTCGATGAGGGATGCGTGAGTGTTTGTAATGAAGGAAGGGGTGCATGACCTATGAAAGATGCATGAATGACGCCAGGAAGAACGGTTTTGAAGCCGGGAGATGGTGCTGCATGTGTAGGGAGGGAGAAGGAGCCGGAGTCGTGACCGACAGATGATGCATGGGGCAGTTTTCCTGAAGCTACGGGTGCGTGTATTCCAATAAGGAAGGAAGGCGTGCCTGGGTCTTTCCGTACGGTGGTAGTTGTGTTCGGTAGCTACTGTGTGTGAAGAGAAGCATTTGTTTGTATCGAAAGAAGAAAACTTACAAAAAGAAAAGGAAGCAGTAGGCGCTAAGGGTTTGTTGAGCAACGGGAGGCAATACCATGAAGTGATGTGCGTATATATTTCACTAAAGCACGCATTTAACATGGAGTTGGGATTAAACTTGTACAGTAGCGGATATGGTCTTGAAGTTACTGTGTGGGTTTTTAATTATTCAGAGAAGAAGAAGAAGCTTTAAGGTACGGTGTTGAAACAAACCAGAAGGGAAGTTCGAACTCAGTTCGTGATGGAGAAGAAGAGCCGAGTCTTTAAACTGATGAAGCACGGTGGAGTTCAACATTGGAGTACACGCAGGAAATAGTGATTATTTTTGGTGAGTGAGAAATGATGAACCGAGGATGAAGTTAATAAACATGGTCGTGGTCTTTGACTATAGTAGGAGACGTAAAAAGGAAGATAAAATGTGAGGCCAACAAAGATTTAAAGCATGAAGGGGGTGCGTGACTCGGGCACTGACTTCGGTCGCTACTTCTATTGTTTTGTGTCGCAGACTGCTGGGAAACGGCAAAGAAAAATGGGCGTTCGAGTTACATCTAAGGAAGAACATTGAAGGAGGAGGGAATTTGTTTTTTTAGAAGAATGATATCGGACCGGGTCGTGATACGCACTGGAATTGGTCCGTAGAAATTCGGAGTTCGACTTAAATGACAGAACCGAATGCCGGGTATAATCTACTGACGCAAATCGTTATCTAACGGTTAACGCGCAAAGGTGAGTAAATTCACTAACTATCATCTTTTTAAAATATTTTAATAATATTTTAATGTTGTTTGAATGCTGTGTGATGGTCGATTAGGTAGATTACAGTTAAACTGGTTAAATATTATATATCGTTACATATGCACACATCATCAGTTGGACACTGATTCCATCAATTAGAATATCCCCTATTATAGAGTTAGTGTAAATTGTGTTGACTGACATATGTGTATGCGGAAACCGGTTGGAGGAATCCGACCGGATTCTCGATATTTATATGTACTGTTTGTTGTGTATGCACTGTTTGAACCCGAACCATATTTAAAACTCCATGCGAATATTGATGTTGAACAGAAATTCAACATCTGTTTCGATAAATCGATAAACGATATCAATTTAGAAAGTGATAACCATCGACTGTAAAACCCTCGTTTTTTTAAGAAGTTGATTTGCCGTCAGGCAAATGAATGGAGTTAATTATAAAAATTATATTTTTATAATTAAAGTGAAGTTTTAAATTTATAATAGAAGTTCTATTATAAACCAGTATTTAGAGTTCGTTTTTATAAAATAAATAAAAATGATTGTTGATATTTAATAAAGTTATAAAGCAGAAATTATCCGACGATTAAGTATTGAATAATTATATTTAGAAAATATTATTAGATTAATTATATTAATCTAATGTTAAGAAGTAATTTGAAATCAGTTAACGTAGTTACTGATGAAATGAAGTTGATTTAATCAACTGTTATTTGGGGAAATGATTTTAGATTAATTGGTCTTTAACTAATCTAATGAAATAGTTTAGAAATAAATTAATCCAAATTTATGAGATCTAATTACCTGTTGGTTAAGAAGTTATAAATAGAACTGTGGGATGGAGAAAGCGAAATATAAATAATCATAAACACTAGAGATTTTAAAGTAAGGATATGGTTTTATAAAACCATAGTTAAAAATAAACATGAAAATACGATCTGATAGGTATTATAAGTAATAAGGAATTAGAGTGCAGACTTATATCGGTTCTAAGGTAAGAAAGTTGTCGATCAAGGTTTGAGAGGTAAATGGAATACCCCAACTTGAACGGCTTCGCTATTATCGAGGAACGATATCAGTTTGTAACGGAAAGAGATGTCAAGATTTTTGTAATGGAAAGAGATGTCAAGATTTTTGTAACAGAAAGAGATGTCAAGATTTTTGTAACGGAAAAAGACGTCGAGATTAGTTATAAAGTGGCATATAGCAGCGTATTGAAAGTTTGAACTATAGCGATAAAATAAACGCTGTTGATTAGGCTTAAGCGTGACTGTATGTCAAGATTAGTTATAAAGGAGAATATTACAGCGTATGGCTAATTTAGAACTATAGCGATAAATTAACGCTGTTAACCAAACTTAAGCATGATTTTTATATAGCAGCACTTCCAAGAAAATGTAACAGTTTGGTTTGAAATCCACTTATTCGAAGGTGATAAATAACGATGTCGTAAGAAGATATAAGAATTAGTTTTAGAAAGAGAGATTGGAGAATCGTGTTAGAAAACGATGACAGCATTTCGATGTTCGAAATGTGATTAGAATTTAACCATTAGGTTTTGGAACTAGAATTCGACGATGTCGAATGTACTAAAAGTAAATTATTTTAGGAATTATGATTCTGATAGGATAGTTAATATTAAACGAACAAATTATAAAAGCATATGTATGTAGTTATAAGCTTGATATCGATTTAACAAGGAGTTGACGTAGGAACAGAGTTTATAAAGCGAAATGGGAATATAAATCAGGAAGGAGATTTCGGTAAACAAGAAAATGGTAATTATTTGATAAAGATGCTCAGATTTTTGTAATAGAAATGATATTCACATTTTTAAGTGAATAATGCTTTAAAGTAAACGCTTGGCAGATTTGAATGTTTAAAATGAAATTGGAAATATTTTTCCAATGGAGTTAGGATATATTATCCAAGTGTAGAAAAATGAATACCGTGAAAAGAATGGAAATGTTTCGAATGTTAATAACGCATGTTTTCTGAAACATGAGATAATAAGAATGTATAATAACCGGAATGTTTTCCAAGAAGTGTAAGAAAGACTAAAACGGGATTTGGGAAATATCTAGTAAGATATTGGAATGCGAATAAATAAACGAATGTTAAATAAAAGTGCTAGTGGTTGTGTGTGTTTAGTTGATCATTTAAATGGATGTTATTTTTACTTCGATAGTTAAATAACCGACTATCGAAGTGTTTTGACCATCGTTGTCAATACGGAGAGACCGGTTGGATATATTATCCGGAAACCACTCCGTATAGGCATAGGCGCTGCGAATTAGATATGCTGAAGATAATTGAAGACGGAGTTAAAAGCAAGGGTCGTCCAGTTCTAGAATGGTGTTTTCTGTTTGTCCAATGATTGACATTGAAAAGTGTTTATTTTATTACTCTTATGCTTTATCTTTTGTAAATAAATAAATGATACTTTGGGTATTTTTTATGTGTTTTTACAGATTTCAAGCGTTGCCTCCTTCAATTCAAATCAAAGGCCAACTACAAGAAAGAGCTACTTCCTCACATCAAATTCATTTCAATTGCAAAATAATTAGTAGCTCACTGGTAAAGGCATAGGAATTGGTGCTGAGAGACCTGAGTTCGAACCCCGTCAAGCTCACTTTTTGCCAAAGAAACGGAGCGCGTTCACACTGGCCCTTTGCTTTGAGAAATATCTGGATTAGTGTTATGTTATATATATACACACATATTCATGTGTATGTATTTATGATGTGCACCAATTAACATTTCAGCAATAGCCATATTCTTGTCATGGAATTAAATTCAAATCATTCAATTTCAATTAGAAGAATTTCTGATTGAATTGTTGCCAAGAAGAAAAATCAATTTTGAAGATTTTATCTTATATTGCCTTTGGAGTCTGATAAGCGTCCTTGTTTGGAAGAATTAATTAGATGCAATCTTCTATCAATCAATTAGCCACATGGGAGAATTGAAAGATATGGAAAATATTTACCATGATATGCCCAGATTTTCTTCAATCAAGTTAGTCAAGGAAGGCAAGAGATATTCATGAATGAGGAGGCCCATTTATTCATAGACCTAATTAGGGTTTTCCCATTCTCATCTATAAATATGTGATTGTAACCATTGTAAAAATTCATTCATTCTTCTGTACTCTCTTTTAGTTCTAATAAAGCTTTCTTTTCTTTAGTTTCTGCATTTTATTTTCGTGGCAAATTGTGTTGTCTAGTCAATTAGATTTGCTAGAACACAATTTGCTATTGCTTCTATTTTTCTTACTAGTGATTGACCGTCTGATTAGATTCAGCGGTAATCCTAGTTTTTATTTTCAGTTGTTGATTTCTTTCCTGCAATTTTATTTCCAGTGTTCTATTTTATTTTAATCATTGAATTTATTACAGATCCGATTAGATTCGAATCTGTAGTGAATTTAATTGCATCTTTTATTCGTAGTTTCAGTTTTTATTTTGCTTTGCAAAAAAAATCAACCTCTAAGCTCTGTCTAACTCGCCCAAGAGATTAGATAAATAATTGATTTAATTCACCTCCCTGAGTTCGACCTGTATGCTACACGCCTGTATGCTTGCAGAATTTATTACAAATGTCGCGCTTTTCTAATTCATAGACTAGCGTCGATCAAGTTTTTGGCGCCGTTGCCGGGGAGGTAACGATTAAATTTTATTATTTATTTAATTTCTGATTCATGTTAGTTTTTATTTTTTTTTCTTGTTTTCGCGTATTCAAAAAAAAAACCTTTTTGGTTTCATTTATACATAAAAAAAAAATCTCATTTTGTTGATTTGGTATTGGTTGTTGCCACAATCTTCTAAATAAAAAAAAAAAACTTGATTGGATTGATTTGGTATTGGTCAATGATGCTATAATCTTCTATACAAGAGAAAAAAATTCTTGCCATTTTTTTCTTTTAATTTCTTTCTTCTTTTCCCTCGTATTTCTTTCCTTTCTTTTACAATCTTATTTCTTTCATAAAAAAATAAAAAAAAACTTGCTTTTTTTATTTATTTCGTTGTAAACTTCTTTTCTGTCATCTATACAAGTTCTCTTTTTTATTACTTTCCTTCTACAATCTTTTTCTCCTTTTGTACAAATTTCTGGAAAAAAAAAATCCACAAATTTCCTTCTGTTCCTTTCCTTGTGTTCTTCTGCCGCTTGTTCACATTTCTCTACCAAGCCAATCATCCACTATCAAATCGACAGTTAAATCATCCCTTCACGAAAAGCCATCTCCAAGTCTCGCGGACCTCCCCTTTGCATCCAAATACCCAGCAACCACTTCAGCCACTTCGCACCACAAAAAGCTCAAGACGTTCACAGTCCACCGCACACTACAACACCCCTTTCAACGCCCTGCCATCACCTCCCCACCGCAAATCTTCAACCTACCCACAGCTCTCACGCAACCCCACAGCAGCTTCTACACCACCCGATTCGAAAAAAAAAAAACCCCTCGGCAAGTCGAAGTAGCGAGCCGTCCAGATCCGAAACCCAAATCAATTGTTGGAAGTCTCGATTCATTTTTTTTTTTTGGATTCTGGAAAAGAAAATAAAATGGGTGTGGTTGGTTTGGAAATTCAATTGGTATGGGTTTACTGAGCTTTAGTATTGGTGGAGTTTTATAATTGAAAAGAAAGGGGTCGGTGTACTTTCGTTTGATTTGTTTTTTTTTTAGGAGTAGTAGTTTTTGATTCCTCTGTTCTACTGTTTTAGTGCGTGAGAGGTTTGATTCGAGCTGAGTCAAGTTTTGTTGAATCAGTTTGTTTTGCCTAGTTTGTTTTTGATTTTCTTTTCAAGCTAGTTTTAGTTTTCTATCCAGACTTGATTTTGTGAGTCTAGTCCAGTTTTTTTTATTTAGTTTAGTTCTTATTTACTTGCTCTCGTCTTTCTTTTCATTCAAAAAAAAAAAAAAATTCAACACAGGTACAGCTGAAATTTAAAAAAGGGTCTTAAAAAAAATTCAACACAGGTACAGCCCGAACCCGTGCCGCAGCGCAGTCAAGCAATTAATAGAAAGGGACAACAACAGAAAGCAGCAGACGATTCAAATGGGTTGGAGCGGTTGCACACCAAGTGGGGTGTGAACGCGCTAGCGCTTCCCAAATTCACTGGAGGACTGCCGATCAAGGTGAAAATTTTTAAAAACACTATAGGTGCTCTGCTGCAAAGAAAAATATATATAGACAATTGTTGTAAAAAAATTTCTGCAGGGGCAGCGGCTTTGAATGTACAATTTTTAATTTTTGCAATTATTTTGTGTGATTTCTGCAAATTTTTATTCATTCTGTTAAGGGCAATACCCCAATTCACATAAGGTGAGGGATTTCATCACCCTTTCCTTAGCCCACAAATTGCATTTCATCGTAGAATCTGACTAATAATAACGGTTAGACGTTGGACTTAAGGGAGTCACGGGCTCATCTAGGGCTTAATTATATTGTGATAGTTGATTCATTTGGAACGAATTATTTCTCGGTGTCTAGACTACGGCAGAGAAATAACCATTTATAAATATTACGGTGATTCGTAAATATTATATCGGTTGTTACTCTGAAGGTACTTAAACCTTCGGCTGCATTGCTAGGGTGATTCCTGGTGCACCGATAACTCCTGTCCGTTAACTGGCCGAGAAATCTTTTGATCTAAGTAATCAAACACATCACTTTATAATTTTGGGTTAATAGCCAATAAGGACAGAAAACATCATTGTAGCTAATTTTTGTGCTTGCATTCAACAACAATGAGTGAAAAAAGTGTTAGCCAACAAAATTCTCCTAGGGGTTCTCGAATCAACCAAAATTTTCCACCCGAATTGGATCAAAATCGAGTGAATCAAAACTTTCCAAACTTTGGGGATCAAAACCAAATAAATCAAAATTTTCAAAACATCAATATCCAAATGGATAGACCCTTGTCTCTTCGTGATCGATGTTATCCGACTAGGACCGTTCAACCATCTGTCATTGTGTTCCCACCAGCTGAAGGAAACAATTTTGAGCTAAAACACTCTTTTATCCAAGGGGTACCAAAATTTACTGGGTCTGAAAATGCTTATGAATTTCTGAGTGAAGTTGAATTGTATGCCTCCACAACAAAAATGCAACAATTATCTAACGAATCGATCAAGCTAAGGCTAATTCCATTTGCACTACTTGAAAGCGCTAAAAGATGGCAAAATTCTCTTCCACGACATTCCATAAGAAGTTGGGATGAATTTGTCACTGCATTCTTGAAAAAGTTTTTCCCTTTCCATAAAACTCTAAAAATCCGAACCGAGATAAATCAATTTTGTCAAAATGAGGGGGAAACTTTTTCAAAATACTTTGAGAGATTCAACCAGCTATTATATAGTTGCCCTCATCATGGAATTCTAAAAGATCACTTATGTTAAATTGCATATGAAGGGCTAAACTATCAGACTAGAACTCAACTAGAATCAATGTGTGGAGGAGACTTTATGTCTTAAACAGCCGATGAAGCTTGGCGGTTCTTAGAAGATTATTCTGAAAAGGACATGCAGTGGGAATCGATTCGTGTTCCCATTCGTACTTCTACTAGAGGAGTGCATGTCGTGGACCCAAGTCAAATTCCCTTAGAAACTCAAACTTCTCAAGCCGGAGAAGGGTTACCCCACTATTACTCTCAAGACCAAGCCAATGCCATAGCTCAAAACAACCCTTACTCATCAACGTACAACCCTGGTTGGAGGAACCACCCAAATTTTTCCTGGTCAAACCCCAATAATTCGGCTAACCCATCTCACGTGCAACCCTTTATTCCCAATCCGAATTACCAAGGTCCACCCCCCAATTCTCAAACCCCTCAAGCTACACCTCAATCCAAACAACCTTATAGGCACCCTAATTTTCAATCATCAAACCAATCATCTCAATCTTCTCAACCGTCACCAGACATTGTGCGTTTAGAAAAACAAATGGAACAAATGATGAATATGATAAAGGAACTAGCGAAAAATAACGAGAAAGGAAAGTTGCCTAGTCAACCTGAGGTGAATCCAAAATATAACTCTCGTACTGTAAATTCTTGTGAGGACGAAAACCATAATCCAGTCAACGCTATTACAACCCTTCGATCTGGAAAGAGGATTGATAATAACGTGGGCAACCCTAGCGAATCTTCTAACTCTACCCCAATCCCTAATCTTGATGATCATCCATTGGCTTCGAATGCCAATTCTTCTGAACCTCAAATTCCCTTAAATGTTGGCAATCCCAACAGTTCTTCTCCTTGTGTCGGCAAACCCGACCCACCTTTGAAAACCAATGTTGGCAATCCCAACATTTCATCTTCTACACCCCTACCACCTTTTCCTCGAATGATGAAACTGATCGTAGAGTCGAAAAACCAATTGCTCCTTTTCCCCATAGACTCAATAATAAGAAGAAAGCAGCAAATTTCGATAAAATTCTGGAAATTTTCAAACAAGTCCGTGTGAACATTCCTCTTTTAGACACCATTGAACAAATTCCTCAATATGCTAAATGTCTTAAGGAATTGTGTACACAAAAACGTGCGACCAATGTCCCAAAAACCGCCTTTCTAACTGCGAATACAAGCTCTGTTCTTTCGAATCTTGCCCCAGTCAAGTATAAAGACCCTGGCTGCCCTACGATTGATTGTAAAATAGGAAACACCCACATCTCTCGTGCTCTACTCGACCTTGGTGCCAGTGTCAACCTTCTCCCTTATACTGTCTATCGTCAACTTGGACTAGGGGAGATTAAACCAACAAACATCACACTTCAACTAGCCGATCGATCTGTCAAAAAGCCATTGGGAATTATCGAAGACGTCTTGATACAGATCGAACAGTTTTACTTCCCTGTCGATTTTATAGTTCTAGAAACAGAGCCTGTCTCAAATCCCAACGTTCAAATACCATTGATCTTAGGACGCCCCTTCTTAGCAACCTCTAATGCTGTCATTAATTGTAGGAATGGTCAACTTCGACTTTCCTTCGGGCACCTAACCATTGAGCTAAACATTTTTAATCTCAACAAACAACCTAGGGATTTTGAGATCGATGAAATTGACATGATTCAAACCACAGTTGATGAAACCTCTAGTGACACTTCTGAAGCCTTGAAAATGTGTCTTGACCATTTCGACTCTGATTTCAATGAACTCGAATACATTTCTGAACTAAACAAAATTCTTGACTCCGACACTTCGTCACCTGAATCTAACCAGGGAATCTTGACTAATGTTGATACACAAGAACTTCCTAAGTTAGACCTCAAACCCTTGCCACCAGACCTTAAGTATGCATATTTGGACCCATCACAAACTTTTCCCGTAATCTTGGCTTCTGATCTTACCGAAGACCAAGAAGAAAAAGTTTTAGAAATTTTACGGGAAAATAAAAATGCATTGGGGTGGGAAATTAGCGATATAAAAGGAATTAGCCCATCAATTGTGGAACATCGCATACATTTAGTTGATGAGGCTAAACCCACCCGTGAATTTCAAAGGCGATTAAACCCAAACATGAGAGAAGTGGTCAAGGAGGAAATAATCAAATGTCTAGACAATAACATCATCTATCCCATCTCCGATAGTACTTGGGTGAGTCCAGTACAAGTTGTACCAAAGAAGTCGGGAGTCACAGTGATCAAAAACGACAGTAATGAACTCGTCCCAACAAAAATCAAAACCAAATGGCGTGTGTGCATCGACTATCGAAAGCTCAACTCAGCCACACGAAAAGACCATTTTCCCTTGCCTTTTATTGACCAAATGCTCGAACGCTTAGCGGGACATGAGTACTACTGTTTTCTCGATGGATACTCTGGCTATAACCAAATTCCTGTTGCCTTAGAAGATCAACATAAGATCACCTTTACTTGTCCCTTTGGAACCTTTGCTTATCGTCGCATGCCTTTTGGTCTTTGTAATGCCCCCGCGACTTTCCAAAGGTGTATGATGAGTATTTTCTCTGATATGGTAGAAGAATTCTTGGAAATATTCATGGACGATTTTTCAATATATGGATCATCTTTTTCCCAATGTCTCACTCATTTAGAACTCGTCCTTAAGCGTTGTAAGGAGAAATCACTTGTGCTTAATTGGGAGAAATACCACTTTATGGTGAAAAGGGGGATAGTTCTAGGTCATGTCGTCTCCAAAGATGGCCTAGAAGTCGATAAATCCAAAATCGATTTGATTGCTAATTTACCTCCTCCTAAGTCTGTCAAAGATGTTCGCTCATTTCTTGGCCATGCAGGATTCTATAGAAGATTCATTAAGGATTTCTCAAAGATTTCAAAACCTCTCTCGAATTTACTTGCCAAAGACGTAAAGTTTGAATTTTCCAATGATTGCAAAACATCTTTTGAAACTCTTAAATCACTCTTGACCACAACTCCCATCATTCAACCTCCTGATTGGACTCAACCCTTTGAACTTATGTGCGACGCTTCTGACTTTGCAATTGGAGCCATCTTGGGTCAGCGAATTGATAAACTCCCTCGAGTCATTTACTACGCTAGCAAAACCTTAAACGAGGCCCAATTGAATTACTCGACTACTGAAAAGGAATTTTTGGCAGTTGTCTTCGCTCTTGAGAAATTCAGACCATATCTCATAGGATCCAAAGTCATAGTTTACACTGACCATGCTGCCCTACGATATTTGCTTTCTAAAAAGGATGCCAAAGCCCGCTTGATTCGTTGGATCCTTCTTCTTCAAGAATTCGATATAGAAATACGAGATAAAAAGGGTTCTGAAAATGTCGTAGCTGATCATCTCTCTCGAATTGTGCACGAAAATGATAACGACATCCAAATCGATGACTATTTTCCTGACGAACAACTCCTTTCGAGCTCTAACACCCCTTGGTACGCTGACATTGTGAATTATCTTGTCACACAACAAATGCCCGCTGAATGGTCGAAACAAGATAAACAAAAATTTCTCTCGAAAGTTCGAAACTTCTATTGGGACGACCCATATCTTTTCAAATACTGTCCCGACCAAATCATTCGAAGGTGTGTGCCTGATCATGAACACCAAAGTATTCTCTCTTTCTCACATGACCATGCTTGTGGCGGTCATTTTGGAGCCAGAAAAACTGCTGCAAAAGTTTTGCAAAGCGGTTTTTATTGGCCCACACTCTTCCATGACGCTTTCGAATTTTGCTCTAAATGTGAGCGATGTCAAAGAACGGGTCGAATCTCTAAGCGAAACATGATGCCTCTCAACCCCATCTTAGTGATTGAGTTATTCGATGTTTGGGGCATCGATTTCATGGGACCATTCCCTAATTCATTTGGGAATCTTTACATCTTACTTGCGGTAGATTATGTCTCAAAATGGGTTGAAGCCATTCCGACCAAAACCAACGACAACAAGGTTGTTGTCAAATTCCTCAAAGAAAACATCTTTTCACGCTTTGGCACACCTCGAGCTATCATTAGCGATAATGGCACTCATTTCTGTAATCGTGCTTTTGAGTCCTTGCTCAAGAAATACTCAATCACACACAAGATGTCAACACCTTACCATCCACAAACTAGTGGACAAGTAGAAGTTTCCAATAGACAAATCAAACAAATTCTTGAGAAAACTGTGAATTCCAATAGAAAGGATTGGTCTGTAAAACTGATTGATGCACTTTGGGCTTTTCGCACTGCTTATAAAACCAATCTAGGGATGTCACCATATCGATTAGTCTTTGGAAAGGCCTGTCACTTACCTCTCGAATTAGAGCATCGTGCTCTTTGGGCCATAAAATTTTTGAACTTTGACTTAGAAAAAGCCGGCTCACACAGGAAGTTACAAATTTCTGAATTAGAGGAATTAAGAAATGAGGCGTATGAAAATGCGAAAATTTACAAAGGAAGAACCAAAGCCCAACACGACAAAAACATACTTCGTAAGGAATTCAACGTAGGTCAAAAAGTTCTTTTATACGACTCTAGACTTCACTTGTTTCCAGGAAAACTCAGATCTCGATGGGCTGGACCTTATGTCGTGAAAACAGTATACCCTCATGGAGCGGTTGAAATTGAAAATCCTAGGGATGGAAAAGTCTTCAAAGTAAACGGTCAACGACTGAAACCATTTTTGGAATTCGAGCAATATGACGAAGATGACTCTATCGATCTGCATGATCATCCACCATGAAATCAGGTGGTATACGTTCTTTTTCTTTTAGTTTTCTTTTTCATTTTTTCATTTTATTTTTGTTTTTCTGCCTTAGACAGTTGGGACACTGTCTCAATCAAGTGTGGGGGGGGGGGGGAGTCTGCATTTCATCTATTTTCATTTTTCTTTGTTTTTATTTCTTTTTATTTTCAGCCATTTAAGTAGGATCATCATGCATTTTAGACTGTAGTAACATGCCATTTTTTCTTTTTTGAAATACGACTCATTTTCAAGTGATTCAACAAAATAAGTTTACAATTTTTAGCCAGTTGATAGTATTTTTCTCTCTCAACTTAGATCGAATAGGAAATATAATGAAAAGTTTAATTTTGAGGGATAATAGTGTAACCAGTATATAGGGAGATTCTTAGGTGATGGCCATGAAATCTATTCTATATTGTAGACTTTGTTTAAATAAGTGGAGGACTTAAAATACTTATATTGGCTTTTCAAATCTTTAAAACTAAGTTGTGTTAAGTTGAACTCGCGTAACTCTCTTTTGTGCTTATATTTTCGATAATAATAATAATAGTATTCCAAGGGTATCCAACATTGCTTGTATATCGAGCGTTGGTGTGCAAACCCGCCAAGCTCTATCCGACACGTTGTTGACAAAGTCAAAGTTGGAATATCTTGGTCTCATTTTATGGGATTGGACACCTAAGGATTACCGACACGTTGTTGACAAAGTCAAAGTCGGCCTGCACAATCCGCCAAGCTCTTTACCCACTCTCCGTTAGTCCGCGAGGCAGTGCATGGGTGGTAAACCTTGGTCTTTTTAGGTGTATGTACTTAATCATAAATCTTAAAATTTTATAGAATAAAGAATAAGCGATGATACCCAAACACTTCTTGACCTTATTGATTTGACTAGCCATACATGAGAAAATTAGAATACCACTTTGCAAACTGTGCCAAGCAAACTAAGAATTTATTTCATGGCTGCACTATGTTATCGACCGAACTAACTGGCCAAACTGGAATTTCACATTTGAAAACTTGATCTATATTGAAAATTTGTGACAAGTCGAGGTATCTAAAGTAAAATCAACTGACTAGAAATTGTTAACTTAATTTGTTGTACCACTTTCCTGAAACAAGTCGTGTTTTCATTTTTCGTTTTTATTTGCATATGTCCATTGCATTCATGTAGCTTCATTAGAATCATAGCATATTACATTTGGATTTTGTGGGTAGTATCCGCTGAAAACCCTCACGAGACACCACTCGTCCTACTGGGGACACCTAGAGGTTTAACGGCTTGTTGCATACGCTCAATGCAATCGTGTTTCCTACGAAAGTGCGACCTATCTAGTTAGTTTTTCATTTTTTTGTTTTACTCGAGGACGAGTAAAAGATAAGTGTGGGGGTATTTGATTGACATTGAAAAGTGTTTATTTTATTACTCTTATGCTTTATCTTTTGTAAATAAATAAATGATACTTTGGGTATTTTTTATGTGTTTTTACAGATTTCAAGCGTTGCCTCCTTCAATTCAAATCAAAGGCCAACTACAAGAAAGAGCTACTTCCTCACATCAAATTCATTTCAATTGCAAAAGAAGTAGTAGCTCACTGGTAAAGGCATAGGAATTGGTGCTGAGAGACCTGAGTTTGAACCCCGTCAAGCTCACTTTTTGCCAAAGAAACGGAGCGCGTTCACACTGGCCCTTTGCTTTGAGAAATATCTGGATTAGTGTTATGTTATATATATATACACATATTCATGTGTATGTATTTATGATGTGCACCAATTAACATTTCAGCAATAGCCATATTCTTGTCATGGAATTAAATTCAAATAATTCAATTTCAATTAGAAGAATTTCTGATTGAATTGTTGCCAAGAAGAAAAATCAATTTTGAAGATTTTATCTTATATTGCCTTTGGAGTCTGATAAGCGTCCTTGTTTGGAAGAATTAATTAGATGCAATCTTCTATCAATCAATTAGCCACATGGGAGAATTGAAAGATATGGAAAATATTTACCATGATATGCCCAGATTTTCTTCAATCAAGTTAGTCAAGGAAGGCAAGAGATATTCATGAATGAGGAGGCCCATTTATTCATAGACCTAATTAGGGTTTTCCCATTCTCATCTATAAATATGTGATTGTAACCATTGTAAAAATTCATTCATTCTTCTGTACTCTCTTTTAGTTCTAATAAAGCTTTCTTTTCTTTAGTTTCTGCATTTTATTTTCGTGGCAAATTGTGTTGTCTAGTCAATTAGATTTGCTAGAACACAATTTGCTATTGCTTCTATTTTTCTTACTAGTGATTGACCGTCTGATTAGATTCAGCGGCAATCCTAGTTTTTATTTTCAGTTGTTGATTTCTTTCCTGCTATTTTATTTCCAGTGTTCTATTTTATTTTAATCATTGAATTTATTACAGATCCGATTAGATTCGAATCTGTAGTGAATTTAATTGCATCTTTTATTCGTAGTTTCAGTTTTTATTTTGCTTTGCAAAAAAAATCAACCTCTAAGCTCTGTCTAACTCGCCCAAGAGATTAGATAAATAATTGATTTAATTCACCTCCCTGAGTTCGACCTGTATGCTACACGCCTGTATGCTTGCAGAATTTATTACAAATGTCGCGCTTTTCTAATTCATAGACTAGCGTCGATCATCCAGTCCTAGGACAACTTGTATAGACGAGTGTCTGACAGAGTATTTCCAACGGTCATGCCGTTGATTTTACAAATATACCAAGTTGGTGGGGAGAATGTTACTTCTCTTTATTCTACACCCAGTGTGCATTTGTGTAATCAATGTGTGATTACAGATTTGACGATGTGACATTCAAAGTGAATGGTGATCAGATGTTCTAAAGATAGACGTAGCCTCTAGCCTCACAACCACGAAGTGACAGAAGTTGGGCTAGGCAGCATGGCTAGTTGGGTCATCCCCAAGCAGGATGTATTGTCACCGATCTAGAGAAAATTCATATTTATACTTCTTTTCGATTCTGTATCTTCGGATGACGGTAGGATGGCCTACAACCGTGGTGGCAATATATTCGTGACACTCAAGCTAAATGAGTGAGCGGTCATGTGTGGCCGGGTTGCAAGACGTTCTTATTGAACCCTGAGTGTATCCCCTCTAGAGTACACTATTCAGAAGGTGCTCCCATACCTTGTCCGTTGAAATCCAATCTCCAATAAGCGCCCTGCGGTTTATGATTTTATACTATATATATGTGGAACGTGAGATGCAAGCGTTCTGCTACTTGTATAATTATTTGTTTAGACATTATCATAATATCACTGGTTTTGATATCAAAGAAATTTTGGGTTATAGTAAGGTTTTTCCAAAGTTAAACAGTATGGTTGGAATTTACTCACACCAGTCCCATGACTGACCCAGAGTTTACTTTTTTGTGTTTTCCCTAAACTCTTGGGTGCCCAAATTTGTACGGGCAGTCAAGTGTTTCAGGCTTTTACAGATTCATTTGGAGGAGCTCAAAGCAAGAGACCTCACCACTACTTATTTAAATATTTTTTCCGCTGTGATGTTTACCATGTATTATACTCTGATATGGTATGTATATATATACAACTCAGATTTGTATTTCAAGCTTGTTATATAATAAAGATTGATATTCCGCTGTGAGATTCGTGTTTACTCTGATTATGTTCAGTGTTTTTCCTTCTTCTTCTATTCTATTAGTTCTATCTTTTCTATCTCATCCTCTAAATTCTTTAAATAATGGCACGGTTTTCAAGGTATCGAAAATCGCACCGTTACAAAAGCTATATATGGCCTAAAGCAAGCCTCAAGAGCATGGTATGTTAAGCTAAAAGATACTCTAGGTGTCTTAGGTTACACAGCAACAAAGTCAAACAACTCACTTTATACCAGAACACAAAGTCAAGGAAGTGTTTACATACTCGTCTATGTTGATGACATTCTCATAACAGGAAATGATAGTGCTGAAATCAACAAGGTCATATCTCATTTGAATAAAACATTTGCTATTAAAGACATCGGTGAAGTGAATTATTTTTTAAACATACAAGTTCAAAGAAAGTCAAAATCAGAAATATTTCTATCTCAAAGAAAATATATATCTGAAATTCTCATCAAATCTAACACCGACAAAGCCAAACCTATTTCCACACCCATGACTAGCAATTTACGACTGTCAAAACACAAAGGTGATTCAATCGACAACTGCACACAATATCGTAGTATAGTTGGGGCTCTCTAATACCTCACTATTACGAGACCAGAAATTTGTTTCAGTGTGAATAAGGTTTGTCAATTTATGGCTAATCCTCTAAGTGAGCACTGGAGAGAGGTTAAGAGAATTCTACATTACCTACAGGGAACTATAGAGCACGATTTAACAATCAAAGCAGGAAAAGACATTAATTTGAGCACTTATATTGATGCTGACTGGGCCAACGATCCAAATGATAGAAGATCAACCTCCGGTTACTGCTTATTCATGGGACCAAACCCTATTTCCTGGTGCACAAAGAAGCAGCCAACAGTCTCCAGATCGAGCACTAAAGCAGAGTACCGAGCTATCGCTTCGGCAACTGCTGAAATCATTTGGGTAGACACCCTAATAAATGAATTAGGGTTATAGTTCACGAAGAAACCTATCCTTTGGTGTGACAATAAAAGCACCTTTTCTTTATCCATCAACCCGATACAACACTCAAGGATGAAGCACATTCAAATTGAACTCCATTTCATCAGATAACGAACTGAAGCAGGGAAGCTCATAATCAAGCATATATCAGCCTTCTACCAGAAGGCCGACATCTTGACCAAATCTTTATCGAGGAGTAATTTTGAAAGACTCAGAGAAGATTTGAGAGTTTCTAGTGGCGGCGTAGAAGGAAGACATGGAAACCCTGGACCGGTTTGACGGGGGATATTAACATATGAATATGTTATTATACAAATCGACGTTATACTTAAAGCCCATGTATTTCTTTTGGGTATGTATTAATTACGTTTGGGCCATGCATATGTAGCCCATACAACTGTTATTATCTCTATATATAGCGATACCTCTGTACATCTTATTCATTCAATTTTACTCAATACAATTTACAAGTTTACATCTATATCACAAATCTTACATAGATTACTGTGATTACACATATGAATGATGTTATTTGCATGTTACATGTAATTAATATGAATATGTTGGATGTTGAAATTCTAATGTGGGGACAAAAAGGAATAATTTCATGACATGAAAAATTAGTAAGAAGATGGTAGGAAAAACATACCAAATTAAATAACATCATTATTATATCACTAAAAATAAATATTAATGCCAGTAAACTGATGATAAAAAAGGGCATAAATATTCCCATATCTGCTCTTTTTTTTGGATTAAAACGAGATGAATAAATGTTGAATGTTTTTTTTAAAATGTTGCACACCAGCCTGCATTAAGAAAATAGAGAATGACTATATCTACGTAAAATGGACGTTGTTAAAAAGAACAAGTCCACCCCTACAGCAAATTAATAATTTAAAATAAAAGAAGTTTTATTATTGTTATTATTATTTACAGTTATAGATCTAATATTCAAAGAAATTTTCCTTATTTGCCTACTTTTAAGCTTTGCGGTAACAATTTTTTTTAATTTCGGACTGCATTTATCCTCTTTAGTAATAAGAATCATTTTCAACTATTTTGTTCTTTGTTTATTAATGATATAATATGATTTTTCAAAATTAGATAGGATTAAGGAATTAATTCTTTATGTAACTAAGGTTACATTATGTTCTTATATATTCTATATTTTGTAAAGTTAATCACTGGAAATATTCTCTCTATGATTGGCTAATTCGTAGTGATTTTTATTTTACTAGGTTTCATATTAGCACCAGAATTTTTCATTTCACTTCTCCTCTTCACTTCTCCTTTTTTCCTTAAACTTCTGATTAGATATTAGCATTGTGCATCATTTCCAAGTTTTATAATTTACATCAGGTAGGGAATAAAGGTTATTCATAATTATACGTCATTTCTTTGCATACTATGGCTTACAAAATATCCTTCAAACGATGGAAAAGAAAATAGAAGGATTAAGGAATTTTTTTAAACTATTCGTATCCAAAGAAAATTAAAGGCATTAAATATAAAACTGAGATTGCGTTTGGAATTAATAAAGAGAAAGCGAGCACTATAAACACAGTCGAGAACTTCTTATGTTATCATAATATTGAAATATGCAACAACTCTCATGCTCAATGCAATTATTTGTTTGTTGTTCCTTTAATCTTTCCATATATTCAAGTTATAGAGTTAGCCGTCTATATCTTAAACTTGATTGGTATAACTAACTAACATTTTTTTTTTGAAGAAAGGGGTACTTATATTACAAGAAAAAGAGTACATAAAAAGGACGAAGATAGCACAAAATACAGACTTTAAACTAAACGAATACTGTACAAAATATAAAACAGCTAGCTCCGTCCAGAGACATAACACACCAGACAAAAGTCTGAAAAACAACAAACTCAAAAAACACTAGAAATAACCATACACACTACTATTTGACCCAAAATCCCAAACCAAAGAGAAATGTCTTCATGCATATCCAACTGCCAACCAGAAATCAACTGCTCAACCAAAAATCACCGAACAAGAGAAGACCCACAACTTCAAACTACCGCATTAGAGAACTCATAAACTGAAAAAGAATAACTGCAAACATGAGGTCAACAGGGAACATAACACAAGAGATTTACCCACACTAATTGGCAGTTCCTCCCTTGTGACTCCACCAGTCAAAACCAGATTCATTTCCCCTGCTTTGCCTTTTTTGACCGAGTTTGTATTTGATTCATAAGGTTATTCCACTCTGGATTATCTTCAACTAAAGGTTCATCAGTTTCAAGCCTGTTTCCTTTTTTGAACTTACTATGATTAGATAATACTCTTCTCTTTTTAAAACTATTAGAAGAACAAAAGGAACTGTCTGAATCGTTCATAAAAACATCTCTACTTACAGTCTCTTCTTTACCATCTTCATTGAAATCCGGTATTCCATCAATTCTATTAACATCCAGTTTTCCTTCTTTCAAAGCCTGCATACTCATTTTATTTTCCGCAAGAACTTCGAATGGATTGTTATCTCTCGTCATATATTCATGTAATTTATTCACTTCATCTTTATAAGAATTTTTAACTTTTCTTGCATAAGATTATAGTCAGCAGAAAGAACTTTAGGATATGCAGTTTTATCCACCTCACAATTATTAACTACATTCATTCTTATACTAGGATTGCAAACTGATTCCTGCTCCTCTCTATGAAAATCTGGAATAATTTCATCATTATCAACAGACTTATTTTCTTGATTCAATTGAATGTCTCCAGTGTTCTCATTCATTTGATTGTACCGCATCTTCACTTTCCTATCTAAGTCCATCCCACTGTTTAAATTAGCATCATTCTTAGAAACCCAAATCTTTGTAGACTTACACATAGACTTTATAAATTGAGCATGCATAGGGAACCCACTCATACACCACCCTTTGCCAAATTGTTTCTCCATTTTCATACTGAATTTGAACTTTTTTTGGGAAAGTAAAGTCTATGTTCACTTCAACTAAAATTCAAGCATAAGAAATTCAACATGCATTCTCTGTTATATTATCCATCAAAAGGGGCTGACCTAATAAAGAAGTAATCCTATTAATAGCTTCTATTGACTAAAAATCAAGATCTAAATCAGGTAATTTTATCCAAATTGGGAAGGAATTAAGATATTCTTTTGTTAACTTCATCCCAGGTGTATGTCTTTTCATAAAAATTAGTCTTCTATTATAAAAGTGAGGCCCTGTAGATAAAATTCTTTCACTATCCTCGGCTAGATCGCATTTGATTACGAAAAACACGTTGTCTCTCGAGAATAGCTGGTAGTTACCCTTCAATTTCCAGTTATATAATTTTTCAGGAAATTATAGTAAGGTTTATTTCCATAAATGTAAAACACTATCGTGTTGTTCCATTTTTCCCTTGCCTTATTCACCAAACTATCACTAATTGCAGCAAACTTGTGATTGTCTCGAGTTGCAGGCTCATAATAGAGAAGTTTGATGACATTTCGATGCATGTTATTCTCTGTAACAGCTTCTATCCACTTTTTAGTCTGAACAGGATAAAGAAAAGTGGAATTTACCTGAGAACTTGGGACTAGATCTGGAAAATTCTCTTTAAAATCCAGATCTGGACTTCGAGCTTTGCTGTGAATCGAAGAACTAATTCTCCTTGCATGTTGATGAATTGAAGATTTATCTGGAGGTATACCATTTCTATTATCAGAATCTAAACAAGCGAGTTTTGTTGAACGAGAACTTGGTGAGAAAGAGGAAAAGGTTGCCATGACTCTAGCCTTGCTTTTTCCTAAGAAAATTCTTAGATCAAATTTCTTCATAACTCACTAACATGTATCAGAAAGCATTTTTTATTTTTGTATGCCATCATAAAAGTTGCAGTTAGATGAAAGATGCAACTTCTTATATATTTACAATCTAAAACCATATTCTATCTCAGTTAATTAGGCCCCAAATACAAGTACAATATTATAATTTTATATTACATCCACATGAGTAGATTTATATTATTAAAATATCATATATTCAGTTTCATGGAAGTTTATCGGTAAGAGCACCATATTTTACGATTCATGGTACCCTGATGGTATTTAGAAGCCTCAGCCCAAAAGAAACACTAAAATTCAACTACTTCCTATCCTTCTCATCGTCATCATTCTATTCTATTTATAAGTACTTTTATTGTTGACCCATACGTTACATTGTTCTTAGTAAAAATATGATTGTTCTTTCAAGATACATGATCTTTGACTAACCAAATTACAAATCTTAACTTTCAAGTTAAAATGATGTTTAATTACTTTTGTGAATTTTGGGAGGGTTAACTAGACTGCAAACATATAAAATAGGTAGCAACGATATAAAAAGTAGGAAGGGATTTTTTCTATTATTTAATTTATACAAATGTTATTTTGAGGTTTAGTCTTTACTGTGGTGGCGGAGGCATGGATTGATGAATGGTTGATCCGATTTACTATGGAGTTGATAGTTAGATTCCTTATCAAATAGCCTGGATCTACTATCAGCATGAAGATGAGGATGATGGACTTGCTTAAAACTAGGAGGCAAAACAAAAGTAGAGGTGACTGTTTTTAGTTAATCATGTATGCAAAAGCGCTGATTTTTTACTTTGTATTTCTCTTAAGTCATGTTTTCCTATTAAAACAATTGAATTTGATATATATATTATCAGATAATTATTATTTTATTTCAGGTACATTTTAAACATACTTTTTGTTAGCATCACTTACATTGATTATGTATACAATATTCCTATTCATGCTGATCTTAATCACATCTATCCAATTTTACCATATTTTAATGTTATTTTACTCGGGATAACCTCAAATTTAATATTTTTAAATGTTTTTTTATGAGTAGGATAACTGATGGTGGGTGGTGGTAAGTTACATAGTTTGCATTATTATTGTTGCTTACAGTATATACTGATTACCGGAGATGGATACAAATGGAGCTATACAGTTGTTTTTTCAAAGAAATGATGTTGGTGCAGTGCATGATAAGCCAATATAGACAATCATTGTTCGCTGGTAAATCTAAGATTTTAACATTAAACTACTTCGTATTAAAAAATATTCGATGTTTTTTATTGTTTGATATATAGGCTTGAACTTTTTTTTTAAATTACTGCCTAATTAGGTTTTAGGAATTTTATAGTGGCTTGATCTTATATTCATTGCTTAAAAATAACTGTGTATTTTTAACTTTTTTGGAATCATGTAGCCCATGTGCGAAATATAATAGAAGAAATACAAAAGAAATGTCAAGGCGGTTGACTATGCAAGCTGTTGCAAGGACAATATAGTTTAATTTTTGATATTTTTTGTAATGATTTAATTGTAAATTTAGCTCGGTTTATATGAAATATTGTGAAACAAAAACTGTAATATAACTTGCGTTGTGCTCTTATGAATTATTTATTAATTTCATTCCTTGTGCTGTCAACTACTCCATATCTACATTTCGTCGTGTTGTGTTTTTGGTGCAGTCATTATAAACAAATATATTTGGAACATTCCTACTTACTAATTAGTAATGGGTCATGGCATTGGCATACAAGACCCAATGATGAGTTGATATGTCATCTGTATATATATTCTAGCTCTAACCGCGCAATACTAATTTGAAAAAGTATTTATTTTCTTGGTACCTGTAACAAAAAATATGATTCTAATCCATATTCCAGTAACTACTTTTGTTTCTTCCAAATGGATTATGCATGATGGTTTAGTGCCAGCTTTTCTGGCGAAAATGTATATGATTTACATGAAAATTATGTAATAAGGAACAATGGCGGAACCAGAATTGCAACAATGAAGGGGCCAAAATTTTATGGGGGCGGTATGCACTACATTTTGATGAAAATTGTCCACTTTTGTTTAATTTATTTCCAATTTTTTTCTATATTTTCTTATCTGAAAAAGCTGATTCCTAGTCTAATTTTTTTGGGGGTGGCTCTGCCCCTACCGGCCCTAAAGAAGTCCCGCCCCTGCTAAGGAATATTAAAAAAATTCACATGCTCTCATCTTTTGAGGTATTTTAACTAAGGGTAGTCCATTTTGACATAATTGTGTCATAATTGTTTTCGATCATTGGATCCATTTCTGAATTTCACCTCTCCATATAAGAATAAAAAAAATTAACTGTCCTGCCTCTGTGTCTTTCAATTTGTGTCTAATTTTACGTTTAGATAATCGCCTTCTTAAACTAATTTATTTAGTGTTGATGGCAAAAAAATGTCGTAAATATCCAAGATTCCAATTACTAGGAATTATCAATTTGGTCATATTGACAAGAGCGGAAAAGGGTAAATAACACGCGAGATTTATAGTGGTTTGGCCTCGAGAGGGTTCTACGTCCACTTTGAAGAGTTATTGGAATTATATTGATCACACAAAGTTACAAAGTCAAAACCCTCTCATGACATCTCATTACATTCATCCCCAAGCTATATGATGTCATAATTATCATATATTTAATATATTAGGGAAAAGATATTTTAATCCTTCTTCTTCCTCAAATAGGAGATGCCATTAAAGTAGGTCTCTAGAGGTCTTGAGCCCACAAATTCCAAACCCTTTGAGTTATGAAGTCATGGGGTATTTATAGGACAAGGGTTAGGTTGGAGTAGGTAGGAGTTAGTAGGAGTAGGTAGGAGTAGGTGAAAATAGGGACCACACCCAGGAATTTCGCACCTAGCACCTGCATATGCCAGAATTTTGCTCCCATCCCTAGGGTGCGAAATTTGTATCCTGTAGGATAAGAATTTCGCACCCTATCGGGCGCGAGACTCGCACCCTACGGAGGTACGAATTTCGTACCTCTCGGGGTGCGAAATTCGCACCCTAGGGTAGAAATTTCACACCCTTCTCGATGCGAATCTCGCACCCCTTAGGGGTGCGAAATTCGCACCACATTGGGTACGATGGTCGACATATGGGGGGTGCGAAGGCCATGGGCAGGGGTGTTTCGGTGGCCCAAGGTTCGGGATCACGACTCGGAATACAAGGCCTTGGCTTGCACGATCCCTCCTCAACCTGTTTCCTTCGCTCCTGGATGTCCTCCTTAGTCTTGACTCCATGAGATGGGTTGATTTGAGCATGTCGTGAATACTTTTGGGAACCAGACAAAAATGCCGGTTAACATTTTCCATCCAAAGCACGTCTTGTCTTGGCATGTTGTGCTTTGCAGTGGTTGAGGTAGTAATTGGGCAGTTGACTTGACCTGTAAGTTAAAGAAAAATGGATGTTTACTATCAGACTTGTTCGTTGTGGAATTGCGAACGAGCCGTCGTCTGTGCGGCGATGTGGTCACGTTGCCAAGTATTCGTAATGCGTCTCCTCCGTAGGTTTGCAGTGATCGGTATATGCGTGGAATACGTGTACATGAGCGCGTGGTATGATGTTTTGAACCCAAGGGTACGAAAACACACATTTTTTTAACGGGGCGCGAAATTTCGAACCATAGGGGTTCGAAATTTCGAACTGCAGAGGTTCAAAAATTTGAGACCTGGAGGTTCGAAATATCAAACCCTAGAGGTTCGAAATTTAGAACCCCGGAGGTTCGTAATTTCGAACTTGTGGGTGCGAAATTTCAAACCCGTGGGTTCGAAGTTTCGAACCCTGGAGGCTCGAAATTTCGAACTCATGGTTGCGAAATTTCGAACCCGTGGGTTCGTAGTTTTCGGGAATACCAAGGGACTTTCTCTTTTCATTATAAATAGCCCTCCCTCATTTTCTTCTTCCATTATTTTTCTATCTCGGCCGCCATTGATTCAGAGCTCCGAAGCCCAGTGCTTTTCGAACTAGACTTATTAAGGTTTGGGGTCGAGGCGCAAGGAGGAAGGAGGTCGAAGTGTCGTGGCCCGGCCAGAGTAGTTCGACGCGAGGGAGAGAGGCGGAGGGCTGGGAACCTCGACCCTCATAGGGTTCGAAATTTCGACCCTCTTGGGGTTCAAATTTCCGAACCCTCGTGAGTTCGAGTTCCCGAACCTCCACGGCTCGAATCTTCAAACCTGAGGGGTTCGAATTTCTAGACCTTCCGGGTTCGGATTTTCGAACCTCCGGGGTTCGAAATTTCGAACCTTGAGGGGTTCGAATCCTCGAGCCTGGGGGGCTTCGAATTTTTGAACCTCCAGGGTTTGAATTTTCGAACCCCTCAGGGTTCGAACTTTTGAACCTTGAGATTCTAATTTTCAAACCCTGGGTGTTCGAATTTTCGAACCTTGAGGTTCAAATTTTCGAACTTTGAAGTTTGTTGGAGCCTCTTTCGCCTATCGCGGGGTTCGGGTTTGCTTCTAGCCCAACTGCTCTGTGCCACGCCTTATCAGGGTATTGTTTCTCTTATACAGAACTTCGATCTCCTAACTACCCGCCCTTAGGTTCATATCTCACCTATTTCCTTGCGCGATTGCGTGAGTGTGTATGAGGATAGTCACGTGGACAGGGACTTGAATCTTTCACATAGGATAGTGCATGTGCCTGAACTATGGCTGAACTGTTGGACTATTTAACTTTCCTTTGTATATCTCAATTTTGCATGACACTGCACGTACATGTTAGCTTTTACCAACACGAGGGGTACATGTTATTCCAATGCGATGTCTAATACTAGTGTGGTAAAGTATAGCTAGTGATGGAAACAAGTTCAAGGACAGGGAAAATCACGGAAGCCGAGGCTTCCCTGCCATCGTCAAATACATTTGATTCTACCGACAGTGGTGGCTCTGATGGTAGTGAGCGTGAGACTACCGAAGAATCCATTCATTCTCAAATGGGCAGTTTGCTCGAAGTGTCTGAGCACGGGGAACAAACTGTGAGATTACATTCTTCGCTCATACATGAAGAGGTCGAGAATGTGGATATTATTGGCGGAGATGCGCCGGCTGCTCTGGTATCCCCGGATATGTTGCCCGACGCAGTTATCTTGGAAAATCCGACAGACTCGGTACCGTCGCGCATGGATGCTAAGCAGTTAGGAAAATGACGTTGCGATTCAATGTACCAGAGGATGATGTTCAAGCACTGGGAGAGGGTGGTAGCGCTCACGCACCGCCCGAGGGTTTGACTGCCTGGAACATGCAAGCTTTTTTTGCGTGATGCGTGCCCCCAGCCAATGAATTTATTCGGGACATGCTATTCTCTTTCCGCCTTGCACCTTCGGAATTGCATCCAAATGCTTATTCATCGCTCTTAGGCACTTACATTCTATACCGAGAATATTTGCACTTAGAACGTACCGGAGAGGACATTCGGTATTTCTTCAATCTGAGGAGAACGTCTAGCGGATCGCCCTCCCAATGGTTCCTGGAAGTGACAGCCACTACCAAATTCTTCGTCGGGGAGTGGCCTAGGCCGTCGGTGTTCAAACAAGACTGGTTCTTTATGCGCTGCCCTCCTGGATTTGTAAGGAGGTGGATAAAAGGGAGTAAGTACTTTCAACTCTGTTTCCTACTATAATGTTCTTGGATCCTGTGTCTTATCATCTCTTGAACACAGAAGGAAATCCCGAGGTACCCACCGGTGAGGATTTCTAGCAATGCTTTAATGCTCTACGAGAGAATCCCGAAGAAAATGGATACTGTGATAAGCTAGGAGTGCTTTCTCCGTGTTGGGTTGCTTCCGGATGATCGGGCTATATTTAGGCCTGCCGTTGCAAGCAATGTTCCCAAAGGAAAGTGATGGAAGGTCCTGTGGCTTCTGGTTTGAAAAGAAAGCTGCCTTCGGCCGGGCCCAAGCCCAAAAAGTTTGTCAAGTTCCAAGGAGATGTGCGTGGAGACGAGGCTCATGGTAGACAAGGGTTTGTTAAGCACTCCAGTCCCTCCTCCGACAGGAGAGACCGGGGGAGGAACGTTAGACAGACCACAGTCTCCGGTGATTCTGACCGAGACCACCGCCTCGCTCGAGGAGGAGGGCCAAGTTGACACCCTTAACAATCTTGACTTAGAAGTATCCCCGTGGCTAGTTACGTCTAGCCTGGAAGAACTAGCTATTACTGCGAAGGGGTTAATTCCTTCGAGCGGACCACAATCTAGTTAGTTGAGAGAACACTTAGTGCATACACTCATACACACTACATAGCATTTAGGCTTCCCTGAATGTGTGACTTGTCTGACTTTGCTTGTTTTCCTTTGACAGGTGATATGGCTAGAGGGCGTGGAGGACGAGGTTGTGGACATGGAGGTCGCCAACGCACTAGGAATCCTTTCTTCGAGGGCTTCAGGAGAGGGACCAGCTTATACGATACCCCACCTCCGTCGGATCGCGGCGGTGAACACCGTGGTGAGGATCGATCTCGACAATCTCTGACTCCTCCTCCCCCTCTAATTCGGGTGTCCAGAGGAGGCTCTCGACTCAACTTAGGGGGTTCGCTGCGTCTTCCTTTGGCTGTTCCTTTACATGTAACACCCTCGGCTCCCGCTCCAATGACTACAGGGAGGGATCAGCCACCCGGCCAACCAAGACCGGAGAGGGCTACCGCAGTGGGGAGGCAAGACCTTGCGGAGCCCGAGGGGAAAGAGCTTTCCTTGGACGAAAAGAAAGCATTACTGAGGCGAAACTTTCCTCAACATTATTTTGATGAGATAAAGTTCGTCCCTGATCTCCACCCGTCCTCTGTCAAGATGTCCGGGTATGTCCGGATGCACATGAGAGCCCGATACCACCAAGCCGACCAACTTCTGAGGTACTCCCGCAAGCTCTCAGAATTGATTAGAAAGAAAAACCTGGAGCTCATCAACCAGGGGTTAGTTGTTGACGCCGAATGTACCACCATCCAAAACTTGAACACAGAAATAGGTGAGACTTCCTTTTTGTATCTGGGAAATTTTCATTACTTTCCCTTGTATATTCAAATACTAACTTGTGGGTCTCGTTATTTTCAGCCGAGATGAGGCAAAGGTATGAGGCACTTAAGAGGGAGGTTGATCACTCCCGCTCTGTTTTCACGGAAACTATAGCTGATTTAACCACCATGAACACAACCCTAAAGAAGGCTAAGGCCGAGGTGGACACGGTTTGTATCGAACTGGAAAAGGATAATGCAAGAGTTTCTGAACTCCAGGACGACAATAAGGCTTTGAGAGAGGAGAATGACAGCTTGAAGAGTCAGCTCGAGGCAGTGAGGAAGGCGAAGGAAGAGGCGGAGGCCAGTAATCGGGATGTGCTGAGCACAGTGGATGGGCTGAAAGCCGAACACCTGAGAGAGGTGGCGCAATTGAGGGAGCACCTGGAGGATACGGAATTCCGAGTAGAATCTTCTGTAGTGGAAGGTATCAAAGATATGTTTGTTAATGTCTTGAGATTCCATGGACTCTCGTGGGTTGATGATTATTCCCGTGAACTAGCCCGGACCTGGGAGAGGTTGGTTCCATATGAAGCCTGTTTGCACCAAGTGGACGTGAGCACTTTGAATGAGCTCTAACTTATGGTTGATCTCCTGACCGATGAAGAGCGTGAAAAGTTAGAGGAAGGTAGGGGGATGCTACTAAAGGATACCAAGAGGGAGAGGTTAGCGAAGCTTACCACCAAAAAGGGGAAATCTGTCCTGACTGAGAGCGTGGTAGTAGCAGAAACATTTGGAGAAGGAATCTCTCATTGGCCACTAGCTCCTGAATCTGCTATGGTAAGCGATCCCTCCGCTTTGGTTAAGGTTTCGACTGAGTATGACCCTGGGCATCCGGAGATAGGAGAGACCGGATTCGCGCTACCTGCTATGACGATCCCCCTTCCCGTCCTTTCTAGACCATTCCTGACCGAAGGTATATTCCTTTTGCCATGCATCCCCGAGGATGACGTGATTACCGAATTTGCGGACTAAAAGGTTGCGTTTTTACTGTGCAGCCCTTTCTGGATTGACCATGGCGTCGGGCTCTGCCCCCGTGGTTCCCCAAGTGACCGAATCTTGGATAGGACCTACGAAAACACACTTTGGAGAAGGTGGCGATCAGTTGGACACTTATTCCGATATACAGATAACTCCCAGTCTTTATGAAAGCCTCACCGAAGAAGGAGAGGTAGCTGATGGACAGAGAGGTCACGCTAGAAGCCTAGTTGAAGCCGATGTGCCCTCGATGGCGGCTATGGTGGAGGCCCAAAAAGCCAAAATAGTGGCTAAGTGTGGAGAGGTGGAGGAGAAGCAGAGGCATGATGAGGCCTCCAGGCAAGTGGTCCTAATAAAGACCAAACGGGATGCAGAGGCACGAGCTGTCGAGACAGTCATGCGAAGAAAGGCCGATGAGGAGGCGGAGAAGAAGAGGGCTGCTGATGATGCCCAGAAGAGAAGGGAATATGAGGAAGCCCAGCAGAGGGCCGCCGAGACCCTTGAGAAAACCAAGGTTGGTGATGCTACCGCGCACAAGTCCCAGAAGCTTGTTGAGCTACGGGCTGCTAGAGAGGCCAAGGAGAAGGCTGAAAGGAAAGGTAAGGCGATCCTAAAGAAGGGTAACGCCATGGTAGCCCTTGCTGTCGGGAGTGCCCCCATACCTATGCTGCGTGTCGCCCTTACCGACATTACGGAGATCTCTAGTGGTGATGGTGCGGACGAGAAGCGTCTCTCGGCTTCTCATGAATCGACTACTTCTCAGAAGGGCCGAGAAGGCCGGAGCGGGTCAGGAAGGAAGAGGCATGGCGCGAAGGATGAACCATCAAGTGCCTAATCTGCAAAAAAGAAACACAAGCACAAAAATAAGAGACATGATTAGTGTTAGCATCCTAAGTAGAAGTTACCGTTTATTTTGGTAGTGTAGGCCGATAGTTTACACGAGTACGACCCTCGCTTTTGGTATTTCAAGACATGGTGTGGCTTTCATGTACACCCTGTCATTAGAAAGAAAGATGTTAGATGTGTAGTTTGTTTAATGTGCGTGTGTGGAAATGGAAAATGAATTGGTAAAGATTGCGATTTGTGTTGAGTGTTCAGATGTTCCTCTCATGTTTTCCATTGTCCTGTACTTGCACAAGCGTACTTATCGTTACACTTAACAAAATAGCGATCGTGGTCCGCGCTCTTGGTAAATTATTCTAGAGGGGTGTGATTGAGCGCAGGCTTCAAGTAAGTTTCCCTCAGCTCAGGAAACCCGTAGTTTGCGAAGCCGGACTGAGCGTTTGCTGTTTTTGGGTTGCCTGGGGTTAATCCAAAGTATAGCGGAGGCATGTGACGTCGCATTATGCGGTCCGCCCGGTGTGTGGCTCTCCCATCATTCATAGGGTTGAGGCGAGCCGCAGACGTCATTTATTCGCCTGAGAAGAGAAGCGCGGATCATCAGCCCGTAGGGTCCGATCGTGGCCATGGGCTACCCCTCAACCTTGAGAGCTTCTAGGAAGAAACAATTTAAGGTCGGTCTCGGTGCTGCGCCAAGATTCGACCAGCACCCGTTGCCAGGGGAGAAACTTACATCACTCCTGGATGGCTATTGGGCGGCCCCAAGTCGCTTGGGACATGGGCGCGGAATGATTTATCTTCGACCTCGGCACGGGGCCGAGGTTCGAGTTCGTGGTTATTTATACTCGGTCGCGCCACGGGCCGACGACTCGAGTAGTGTTGCTGGCTCCCGTGCTTGGGATGCCGGTCGTAGCCAATGTAGTTTGGCCTCGAGGTTGGCTCGAGGTTCAGATGGCGGTGCTGGCTCCCGTGCTTGGGGGCCGACACAGTGATCGACTGTTCACACACAAGCTGGTTGTTAGGATTAATCAAACGTGTCGTGCGAGAAGTAAACACAAAAAAGAGATAGAAAGTTGAACATAATTTCCACTGATAACTTTGGCAGTAGTAGCCTTTACAATGCCTTAAATTGCTAGAAAACAAAACATCGTTGGAAAGCGTAAGCAACTCTATACGAAGTTATGTAAAGTAGCGGCGGAGATGTTCACTGTTCCATGCCCTTGGGAGTTCGGCTCCGTCCACGGTTACGGGTTTGAAAGTTCCATCGCTGAGCCTTAGTTGTATGGAGTGTGGGCCTTCTCAACGAGGAGCAAGACCTACTGGTGGAGGGAATACCCGTTTTAAGACGAGGTCGCTGATGTTGAGGTCCTTACGGCAGACCCTAGAATTGAAGTATCAGGCGACTCGTTGTTGCTGGGAAGCAGCTCGGAGATCGGCTTCGTTCCTTTTTTCCTCTAGCAAGTCGAGTGAACCTAAAAGTAAATCTTGGTTTGTTTTTGGATCAAAGTAGGTGACTCGGTAGGATGGAAGCTTGAGCTCGATAGCAAGGGCGAAGGGAGTGTGTCCGGTCGCCATCTTGTGGGTGGTTCGGTAGGCCCATACGGCTAGAGGAAGCTCGTCTTCCCACATGCCCCCAGCCTTCTTCAGATGCTTCTTGATGATGGATTTAATGATCTTGTTAACTTCCTTGACTTGCCCATTGGCTTGGGGATGGGTAACTGCAAAAAATCTCTTTTCGACGTTGTGCCGCTAACATAAGGCTTTGAATTCAACGCTCTCGAACTGAGTGCCGTTATCAGAAATGATAGCTTGAGGGACCCCATATCGAGTGATGATGTTGCGTACGACGAAGTTGGCCATCTTCTTGGTGGTGATTGTGGCAAGAGCTTCGGCCTATGCCCATTTGGTAAAATAATCAACTGCGACGACAACATATCGTTCCCTACCCCGGGCCATTGGAAGAGTTCCGATGATATCGATTCCCCATATGGTGAATGGCCATGGGCTGGTAATTTGTGTCAATTCTATTGGCGGGGCTCTCGGGATCTTTGAGAAGCGTTGGCACTTGTCGCACTTGCGAGCGTAGTCTACGGCATCTTGGTCGAGCGTAGGCCAATAATAGCTGTGTTTGAGTATTTTCCTTGCCATTGTTTGTCCTCCAGTATGGTCGCCACACTCCCCTTCATGTACATTGGCTAGCACTCTGATGGCGTCATGATGGGATACGCATCTGAGTAATGGGACAGAGAAACCTTTGCGATAGAGTACCCCAACCATAAGAAGGTAGCGAGTTGATTGGCGGGTGAGCGTTCATCTTTCCTTGTAGCTTCCCGGAAGGGTCCCATGTTGTAGGTAATTCCTAATTGGTGTCATCCAAGATTCAGGTTCGGATTGGGCGTTCATGACCGCCTCGGTTCGTGTTTGCTTGATAATGGGGGAGTTGAGCACTTCGACGGGGGCGAACCCCAAGAGTTGCGAATCCTCGGAGCTTTCCATCTTGGCCAGTGAATCGGCTTTTTCAGTTTGTTCTCGGGGAATGTGTGTAATGACGAAGTGGTCGAAGTGGGTCAGTAATTCCTGAACCTGAGTTAAGTAAAGCACGAGTCGTTCCCCCTTAGCTATATATTCTCCCTGCACCTGGCGCACGATGAGTTGTGAATCAGAGAATATTTGAATTGTCTTCAGTTTGAGTTCGATCATGATTCTAAGACCGGCTATCAAGGCCTCATATTCTGTGTCGTTGTTTGTAGCAGAAAAATTCAGCTTGAGTGTGTAGTGTATCGGGAGTTCCTCGGGAGTGATGAGCACGACTCCGTCCCTAGAGAATTTGCTGTTAGAGGACCCGTCCACGAACAGTTTCCATTGGTTGTCGGAAGCCTCAGTGTTTTCCTTAGGAGTCTCGACGGGAGTCGTGAACTCTACTATAAAATCGACGAGGGCTTTTCCGAGAATGGCCCGACAAGGAATAAATGTGATCTCGAACTGGCTTAGCTCCATACTCCATCTTAATAGTCGGCCGGATGCCTCGGGTCGTTGTAGGACAGGACGTAGCAGCTGGTCGGTGAAAACCTTTATGGGATGAGATCGGAAGTATGGTCAAAGTTTCCGAGAAGAAATCAATAAGCAAAATGCCAACTTTTCCAACTTCGGGTAATTCTTCTTTGCCCCCGTCAATCGTTTGCTTATATAGTAGACGGGCCGTTGGACACGATCTTTGAGGCGTATTAGTGCCGAGCTGATTGCCTACGTAGAAACAGCCAAATAAACATATAAGTCCTCATGGTCTATGGGCTTAGATTTTATTGGTGGTCGCTCTAAGTGATCAAAAAGTTCCTTGAATGCAGAGCCACATTCGGGGGTCCACTCGAAATTGCGTTTCCCCTTACGAAGTAAATCGAAGAAAGGAATGCACTTGTTGGTGGCCTTAGAGATGAATCAATTCAAAGCGGCGACCTTCCCATTCAAACTTTGGACATCCTTGATGTTCTTGAGGATTTGGATGTCCCGAATAGCTTGGATTTGTTCTGGATTAGCTTCGATTCCCCGGGAGTTGACGATGAAACCCAAGAATTTTCCTGAGGCGACTCCGAAGGATCATTTCAGGGGGTTGAGTTTCATGTCGTACTGGCGGAGGACATCGAACATTTCAGAGAGGTTGTGGACATGGTCGCTATATTATTTTGATTTGACCAAAATGTCGTCCACGTACACCTCCATGGACTTTCCAATTTGGCTTTTAAAGAGTCGATTAACCATTCGCTAATAAGTGGCACCGATATTCTTGAGGCCGTAGGGCATGACACGGTAGCAGTAAAGTCCAAGGTCGGTTATGAAAGAGGTTTGACCTTGGTCGCGAAGATTCATTGGGATTTGATTGTAGCCTAAGTAGGCGTCCATAAAAGATAGTAGCTGGTATCCGGTGGTTGAGTCGAGTAGTCGATCGATCTTCTTAAGCGGGAAACTGTCCTTGGGACATGCCTTATTTTGGTGGGAGAAGTCGACACACGTCCTCCACTTACTATTTGCTTTTTTGACCAGAACTGGATTGGAAACCCATTCGGGGTAGTTGGCTTCGCGGATAAAGTTATTATTAAGCAAGTGGTCTACCTCTTCCTCGAGGGCCTTGGACCTCTCGGGTCCCAAGAAGCGGCGTTTCTGTTTGATTGGAGGCATTGTAGGATCTATTCTTAGAGAATGGAAATCAACCGCAGGGTCGATGCCCCTCATGTCGGAGTGAGTCCATGCAAACACGTCTAAGTTATCCTTCAAGAAATACATAAGACCCTCTCTGATTGCTGGATGAAGGTGTGATCCTATCTTTAACACCCGTGATGGATCGCCGGGATTGATGGGAATATCCACTGTGGGTTCAACTGGAGTAGCCCTCTCGTATTCGGGCTCTTCGTCCTTGTGGGGGTCGAGGTCATCAGAAAGATGACAGTGGCATCTGAGCAAGGCCCTGACGCCGCTGATTGCTATGTGAGTGCGGTCTCGGCGCAAAAAGGTATGGGCACAGCTTTGCTCTGGTCCTTATTGCGCGCGCTCTTCCATTCTATCGTATAACATTCTCTTGCATTGGCTTGGTCGCCTTTAACTGTTCCAATCCCGTTTTCTTTTGGGAATTTCATTAGGAGGGACCATGGCGACAGGCAAACCCGAAATTCTATGAGGAAAGGACATATGAAGAAGACGTTGTATGGGGAGATGATGTCAATAACCACGAAGGTGATGATTCAGACTCGGCTTCGGTCCCCAATGACGAGTTAGACGGGTAGGTCAATGATTCCTACCGGACAACTGGAAGCTCCGTTGAAGACGTGGATCAAGGCATGGCATGGTTTGAGATCCTTTGCTTCTAATTTCCTATGGTCGTAAGCAGCTTTGAAAATGATGTTGAACGAGCTTCCTGAGTCAACCAATATTCTTCGGACGGATGCGGCACCAATTTGGGCCGTGATAACTAGAGGATCGGTGGTCGGGATTTCAGTTCCCGTAGAATCCCTTTTGCGGAAAACGATGTCGTTCCGCATATTTTTTTGGAGTTTGGCTGGGATGGACTCATCGGGAGTGGAGCAAGCCTCATAGGTGGCATGCTTTATGGAACTTACGTATTCTTCCATTTTTCGGAAGCTGTCATGTGTGGGGCCAGGCCCGCAACATATAGTGTTGATCATGATCCCTCACCTTGAATTAGATGGACCCAGAGCTGTCTTGGCGGCTGCCCGAGGTGTAGGCATCGGGGGTTTTGGATTTGTTTTAGGAGGAAAGGGCTCTTAGACGTATTTCTCAAGTCGTTTCTCGCGGATAAGCTTTTTCAATTGCGTCCCTGAGCTAGCGGCATTCATTGGTGTAATGCCCATATATGTCGTGGTATCAGCAGTACCTACCAGTATTTTTCTCGAGGTCGGTTGATTACCTAGTCCGCGACTTCTTGTATGGAAAAGTGTTGCATGTCTCCAAATAAATAATTTCTAGGTCCTCATTTAATGAGGTGTATGTCTTTTAGGCTCGGTAAGGGGTCGAGCTTCCTTGGTTTGGTCGGGGCCTAATCGTTAATCCGACCACCTTGCCTTCCGTTATTCGGTCTTTGCTTGGAGGGACCCGGCCCTTTGTTCCGATCAGAGGGCTCTCCCACTTGTCTCCCTCTGAGGTTGTTATTTGTAGTGTCTACTTGAGAATTGTTGGGGTGACTGGTTTTGGAGAGCCAATGCCGTCTTGCTTCTTCTTAGCATAAGTACCGCCCCGCCTTTTCGTATAAAGCGTCGAGGCTTTTTGGCTGCTTCCGATCGATCCATGCCCCGAATTTGAAAGTTGGAAGGACACCATTTGCTAGCTGAAAGAGTATGGTACGAGGGTATGGATCCTCGACCTCGGTGAGGGCGACGTTGAACCGGGAGAGGTAGCTTTTGAGTGATTCGGCGGGTCCTTGGTATAGGTTGGACAAAGTAAGGGCATTTTTCGGAGTTGGGATATGCATCCTGAATTGCTTAACTAGTTCTATCGCTAGCTGGCCGAAGTTTTTGATTGAATCAAGTGGGAGGCGAGAGAACCAAAGTAAGGCAGTCCCTGATAGGAAGACTGGGAAGCACTTGCATTTGACTGGATCATTGACCCGGCTCGAATCCATTTGCCATTCATATCGATTTAGAAAGGCATAGGGATCGGTGGTACCGTCGGAGAGTGGCATTTGTGGCATGCTGAAGTGTAACACCCCGAATTTTTAATGACATTAAAGAGAATAAATTAAATAATAATTAATTTAATATTCATAATTAGAGGAAACGGACTGCACCATTGCGTCCGTCTTGAAATTCTGGTCAAGATAGACATTTGGTTTGCGTAAAACGGACACCGTGTGAAGAAGTTATGAGATTTTTAAGTTTGTATATGCACAGAAATATTTTATATAAATGCATGAGTCAGAGGTGAGTCAGAGATGAGTCAGAATCCTATCCATAGGATTCAAATTCGAAAAATTCATCTGAGTAGCAAAATTCCCGCTCTAAGGGGTCGACCCCCCTAGAGGGGTGTCGACCTAGGGGTCGACCCGCCCACAGGGGTGTCGGCACCCCTAGGGCTGAGGTGGAACTCGGTTTCAGGGGGTCTGGCAGCTATATATACGTGACATATTTCTCATATTCTCTTCATTGGGAGTCATGGAGGCCATATGCTGCTGGAGTGCGAACTGAACCGTTTCTACAACAACATATTCTACAAATCCAATTCAGAAATTCTAGATCCGTTCTTCCTAAATTCTCTAAACCTAATGTTGTGAGTTTCTAGATTAATTTTAGGTTTAGATAAATAAAATTATACTTTGAAAGACTATGAATTGGATATGTTGTAAAGTATGATTCTGTGTTAATGTGAAATTCTATACTATGTCATGACAGATCTATTTTCCTAGATCTAATACAATTGTGGTGATTCGATTTTGTTGCTTATGTGGATCTTGACTTGTAACCATGTTATGGTGGATGTACATCTATTAATTTGGACAATTGTGACATTACTTGGATCTAGATATTTATGTTAATTACCTTTCACCTGTCATATTGTGATACATTGAGATATGTTGTAAACTTGACATGTGAATCCACCTTTTGATCTAAACATGTTACTATGTCACCCTAACTATGCTAGATCTAGGTAATTGGACACCTAATGTTTAATCCAGATCTCATTATGCTTGCTTAAATATCATAGGGATTGCCACAAGTTACCAGTTTGATGTCCACTTTATTATGATATTAATCACATGTCCATTCAATTTGTTATTATGTCAGTTTATGTTCATGTTTATGCCAAGACATGTTGAAACTATCACCCTTGTCATATTCCCTTTTTATTTTTTTAGCTAGGCTACTTTATAGCCTAAATGCCGCCAAAATACGTACGAATTCGTTAGAGAGGAAACGGGGAAAAAGGGATTATAATTGGCATGATTTATGTAATGTTTAATATGAAAGGGGACATGTAATTCAAATGGGGAAAACATAGAAATAGTTACCTATAATGACATAGGTAGATTTGGATTAATTTGGAATGTTTAGTAATTTACAATTAGGAGTTGCAAATTGTACTTATGACCGAGGTTAGGTTATATTAGTGGTGGAAGTATGCCCGGACCCGACCGGCATATCCAGCAGCCACTAATGTTGAACCTAATGTGGGAGTTCTAAGTACGCAAATACGAATCGGGCTAAGATACGAGGTTAGGCCCAACTCTGGAATAAGACTGCCTGGACCCGACCGGCATGTCCAGCATCCACACGTTGTAGGCCTAAAGTGGGAAGTCTAGCCCATTATAACCATAATTGGACATGGTAATGAAATGGACTACTTAACCTAATTTAATATGACTATGGACTTAAGTTAGGGTTAAGTAAAATTGGATGGGTAGTGGTGGGTTAAGTAAATTAGAGGGGATGGGTAATATGTATATATAGGCCCACGTACTTAACCCAATAAGGTTAAGTAATTAAAGACACCAAGTGGTATACATAACCAGTAGATAATGTAACAGGGTTATGTAATTAAAGACACCTAGTGGTATACATAACCAGTAGATAATGTAATAAAGTTATGTAATTAAAGACACCCTTTAGGGTAAGCATAACTAGTATAGGGCTATGTAATTAAAGACACCTGAAGGTATACATAGTCAGCGGAAAACCTAGTGGGGATGCAAGACAAGGGGGAGAGCTTGTATCATATTGTGTGGGACCCATTTTAGTCAGTAACCCGGAGTTGGTATCAAGTAAAGAACTCCGTACTAGGCGGAGAAGGGGCACGCTTACTGATTGATTGTAAGAGATCCAAACGAGGCGGATGGTGTGGGCGGCGCAAATCGACCGGGGACATGTGCGTGCATTGGCCGGGCAGAGGGGACTAAGACGACCGTGACACCAGTATATATGGTTGTGCACACCATGGGTTACCACTTTAGGAAGTGATACCTCCTCTGTAGGGCCAGCACATGATATCTACAGGGTAGGGATCCGATCGATTAGGGTAGTGGTTAGGGTATACTTGGACGTATGACCTAAGCCTACCAACTTGTAGTGGAAGGGATCATCTCATTTCAGTTATTGTAACGACCCGGATTTTAAGCGACTTTGGTTATCGACATAAACTCGATGTCGATAACCAAAACATCATAAAATCTCGGATAGTTAATGAAAGAAATCAGAGGGTAAGGAAAGATAAGGTAGAACTAATAGAATAGAAGAAGAAGAAGAATATCATCAGAGTAAACACGAATCTCACTGCGGAACGAACAAAATATAACATAACTTTTGAAATACAAACAGTTATATATACAACAGCACTTATCAGAGTGCAGCACTTACAACAACAGCGGAAATAATAATAGCTATAGAATCATGAAGCCTCCTGCTCCAAGCTCTCCAAGTGTATCTGTAAAATCCTGACTACTTGACTGCCCGTACAAATTTAGGCAACCAAGAGTTTAGGGTAAACAACAAAGTAAACTCCGGGTCAGTCATGGGACTGATATGAGTAAAACAGTTTAAAACAGTTTGAACAAGTAAACGATATCTCATAAGACCACGCCGCATAACGGAACGGGTTTTTCCCTTATGAGAATCCAACAATTTTGTAAACAATATCATTCTGATATTATAATAATGTCTAAGTACAATTAGATATAAATCTAGCAGAAACGCTTTCATCTCACGTTCTACATATATAGTATACAATCAAAACCGCAAGCACGTATTGGGTAATTGGATTTCCAACTATGACAAGGTATGGAACCACCTTCCGATCAGTGTACTCTAGGAACGATACACTGGAGTTCAACAAGAACATCTTGCAACTCAGCCACACATGACCGACCACTCATTTCTCTTGAGTGTATCGAATGTACATCACCAACGGTTGGGATCAGCAACCGTTCCCATATATATATATATATATATATATATATATATATATATATATATATGGGACAGCATTGATAGATTAAAGAAGCAAATGAATATTCTCTAGATAGGTGATTATACACCCTACTTCGATGCGACCGACTTAGCCATGCTGCCTGCCCGATTTCTGTCATTTACCGGATGTGAGGCTAGAAGCTACACATCTCTTTTTCATATCATATATTCATTCACTTGGAATACCCCATCGTCATACCCGCCAAATCATTATCGATTTCCTTAACGGTATCACGGGTATGAAGCTAAGAGAAACGAATTCCTCCGCCACCAACGTAATACGTTGAAGAGATCAACATATATGATTTGTTAGGAATACTCTGTCAGACATTCGTCCATACAAGTTGTCCTGGGACTGGGCAAACCGAAGGCACTATTCAGTACATCCATCTTAGGCACTGTTATCTAAGACTTATACAATAGCCCTTGCACTTTACTCCGTCTTCAATATATTCAGCACATTTGATTCGCAACGCTTATGCCAATACGGAGTGGTTCTTCGGATAATAATACAACCGGTCTCTCCATATTAACAACGTAAAATGGTCAAAAACATTGATAGTCTGTGATTTAACTATCAAAGAAAACTCGTGTGCAAACAACGATTTTATTTCCAGATGGTAATTCTATCAATCAATCATCAATCATATATATATATTCATATTTTCTATGTTTAGAAAATATACGTAAACACTGGAAAACGTTTCCATCTACTTAATAACACATCACTATCATTCCACAACTATTAGTCCCTAACTGTAAACTAGTAAGAGAACGACTACCCAAGTATAAATCCCGAAGGCCGAAACCAACATCAGATCGATACTCAGAAAGCTGTTCAACATAACTAATCTCCAGTCAGTTTCTGATTTAGCTTAACTCCATTTCTTAATTTATTATACATGAACATTTCTTTTTCTAATCCGTATTTCCAATTTCAATATTTGATTATGTTTCTGATTCTATTGGGAAAACATTTCCAAATTGTAACAGCCCGGGTTTTGAGCGACTTTGGTTATCGACATAAACTCGATGTCGATAACCAAAACATCGAAAAATCCCGGTTGTTAATGAAAGAAGATAGAGGGTGAGAATAGATAAGATAGAACTAATAGAATAGAAGAAGAAGAAGAACATCATCATCAGAGTAAACACGAATCTCACAGCAGAACGAATAAAATATAACATAACTTTTGAAAATAAAACAGTTATGTATACAATAGCACTTATCAGAGTACAACACTTACAACAACAGCGGAAATAATAATAGCTTTAGAATCCTGAAGCCTCCTGCTCCAAGCTCTCCAAGTGTATCTGTAAAATCCCGACTACTTGACTGCCCGTACAAATTTAGGCACCCAAGAGTTTAGGGAAAACAATAAAGTAAACTACGGGTCAGTCATGGGACTGGTATGAGTAAAACAGTTTAAAACAGTTTGAACAAGTAAACGATATCTCATAAGACCACGCCGTGAAAACGGAACGGGTTTTCCCTTATGAGAATCCAAACAACTTTATATCAAAAACCTTTTGATATTATAGCAATGTCTACATACAAATAGATATCAATCTAGCAGAAACGCTTTCATCTCACGTTCTACATATATAGTATACAATCAAAACCGCAAGCACGTATTGGGTAATGGATTTCCAACTATGACAAGGTATGGAACCACCTTCCGATCAGTGTACTCTAGGAACGATACACTGGAGTTCAACAAGAACATCTTGCAACTCAGCCACACATGACCGACCACTCATTTCGCTTGAGTGTATCGAATGTACATCACCAACGGTTGGGATCAGCAACCGTTCCCGTATATATATATGGGACAGCATTGATAGATTAAAAGAAGCAAATGAATATTCTCTAGATAGGTGATTATACACCCTACTTCGGGCGATCGACTTATCCATGCTACCTGCCCAATTTCTGTCATTTACCGGATGTGAGGCTAGAATATACGCTTATCTTTTCACATACCACATCTTCATTCACTTAGAATGTCACATCGTCATACCCTTTAAATCACAAATTGATTTCCCCAAAAATACCACGGGTATAAGATAAGAGAAACGAATTCCTCCACCACCAACGTAAATACGTTTGAAACGATCAACTCACGTGATCTACCAGATATACTCTGTCAGACCTTCGTCCATACAAGTTGTCCTGGGACTGGACAAACCGAAGGCACTATCCAGTACATCCATCTTAGGCACTGTTATCTAAGACTTATACAATAGCCCTTGCACTTTACTTCGTCTTCAATTATCTTTGGCATATATGATTTGCAACGCTTATGCCAATACAGAGTGGTTCTTTGGATAATAATCCAACCGGTCTCTCCATATTAACAACGTTAAAATGGTGAAACTTCGATAGTCGGTGAGTTAACTATCAAATGAAAAATGTCCGTGTGCAACCAACTATCTTATTTCCAAATGGAAATATCGATCCAATCTTCAAACATATATATATGTATATATATATATATATATATATATTCACATTTCCTTATTTTCTATGGTTTAGAAAATATACGTTATTAACACTGGAAAACATTTCCATGACTTAATTACATATCACTATTTTTCCACAACTATCAGTCTCTGATTGTAAACTAGTATAAGAACAATTTCCCAAGTATCAATCCCGAAGGCCGAAACCAACATCAGATAGATACTTAGAAAACCATTCAACTTAACAAGTCTCCAGTCAGTTTCTGCTTCCTTTATTTGATTACATTTCTGATTCTGCTTTGGAAAACATTTCCAAAACTTCTTAACTTAGATTTAAACAGATGTTTAAATCAACATCGCGATGACAACTCAAACCACTATACTTATTTACTAATTTCACTTAACCACTTTCACTCTCGAAGCTTAACCATTTCTAAATTAAAACGAAGTTAATCAAGTTGGGGTATAACTACCTCTCAGACCTTAACTGAACATCATTTCAAATCTCGAAATAGGTTAAGTTCATCTTTTAACTCTTTAACACTTCCTTACGTAACTTCCGGATATAATTTACGATTTCCAACTCCTTTTTGGTTAACTCTTATTCTATAACTCTTATTCGAATAACTCCAATCTGATAACCCTTATTCGATTAACTCTAACTCCATTCAACTCTAACTGGATTAACTCTTATTCGAATAACTTACATCCGAATAACTTATATTTGATAATCTCTCTTCTTCGAATAAACTATAGTTGATTTAACTCCTGTCAAATAACTAGATTCGATTAACTCCCTTCGAATATCTCTGATTCGATTAACTCACTTCGAATATCTCTGATTCGATTAACTCACTTCGAATATCTCTGATTCGATTAACTTACTTCGAATAACTTATATTCGATTAACTCACTTCGAATAACTTATTCGATCTCTTTCTTTCGAATACGCCATATTCGATAATCTCCTTTCGAATAACTTATATTCGATTAACTCGACTCGACGAACTCGACTAACTTGGTTCGACCAACTCGATTCGACTAACTTGGTTTGACTAACCATACTTGATTAACTCAACTCGATTCACTTAACTCAATTAACTTAACTCGATAATCTAACTCAATAACTTAACTCAATCGTATTGACTTGATAACTTAACTCAATTAACTTAACTCAGTCATCTTGACTTGATAACTTAACTTAGTAACTTAACTCGATCACTCAACTCGATCAACTCCTATCGAATAACTAGATTCGATTAACTCCATTCGCTTGACTCTAGATCGCATCTTATTCGGATTAACTCTAACTGATTAACTCTAACTGGTTAACTCTAACTGATTAACTCTAACTGATTAACTTGACTTACTTAACCCAACTGGTTAACTTGACTAACTTAACCCAACTGGTTAACTTGACTAAATTAACTCAACTGGTTAACTCGACTAACTTAACCCAACTGGTTAACTTGACTAACTTAACTCAACTGGTTAACTTGACTAACTTAACTCAACTGGTTAACTCGACTAACTTAACTCAACTGGTTAACTCGACTAACTTAACCCAACTGGTTAACTTGACTAACTTAACTCAACTGGTTAACTTGACTAACCTAACTCAACTGGTTAACTCGACTAACTTAACTCAACTGGTTAACTCGACTAACTTAACCCAACTGGTTAACTTGACTGACCTAACCCAACTGGTTAACTCGAACTGAACTGGTTAACTCTAACTGAACTGGTTAACTCTAACTGAACTGGTTAACTCTAACTGAACTGGTTAACTCTAACTGAATAACTTATTTTGATTCAACTCCTTTTTGATTAACTCCTTTCGAATACCATATTCGATTAACTAACTTCGAATACCATATTCGATTAACTCCTTTCGAATACCATATTCGATTACTCCTTTTCGAATACCATATTCGATTACTCCTTTTCGAATACCATATTCGATTAACTCCTTTCGAATACCATATTCGATTACTCCTTTTCGAATACCATATTCGATTTCTCCTTTTCGAATAAACTATTCATTTATAAAGATTTACTTTTTAGTAACGGTTCTTCACTTTACAAATGATTTCCTTTTTATAACGTTTTCCTTTTTATAACATCCTATTCAGTTATAAACAAATTCCTTTTTTTATAACTCTATTTATTTTCTAAATATTTCCTTTTCAATTTTATTCTTAAAAATATTCTAACTCCTTAAATTCCCGGAAAAATTCGCCATAACCTCCTTTGTACCGGGAGCATCGGGAAAATCCCCAAACCCGCCACACAGGCCTTTCCATTCAAAAGAGAAAATGATTTTCAATTTATTTCCTTTTTGAATATCTCCTATTTATAAATATTCCAATTTATAAATATTCCTTATTTATAAATATTTCAATTTATAAATATTTCTTATTTATAAATGTTCCATTTATAAATATTATATTTTCACTATCACTTTGAAAATTCCCTTATCAACATCCCGTATGTTATGGTATTCAATCCTATCAACCCACGATGATCAATAACGTCCAACCACATATAATCGACAACAGATTTTATATCACATCATATAACAGAATATGTGAATCAAAACAGTATTATAAATATTGAGGAACCCAGTTGGGTTCCTCCAACCTGCTTCCCTGCATCACAGATGTTACACAGTAAAATCAACATCACTTTCAGTTCGATAGTATATATTCTGATGGCAAAATAAATATATAAATATTTATCGGTTTATATATATATATATATATATATATAATTTCCACTAACTGACTAGCAGTTCAATCAATCAACCAACATACAACAATCAACAGATGATTAACAGTTCTAAGAATACATTATAAAAATATAACTGTTCAGAGTTGGTGAGTTTTACTCACGTTGGACTATCATCATTAATAACGATAATTGTCGCTCGATTCAGATGGACAGTTTATTTTGCTATAAATTCATACGAGCCCCAATCCCCTTCCAGTCAGCTTCATTGGGTAGTGTCCGTCCCTACGATCCCAACGCAACTTGTTTCTTCTAATTCTGATAACGTATGACGGAGTTATGCATTTTACAATGTCGTATACATTCAAATATAAATTAAACCTTAAATTTACTTCCATTGGGCCCAACCCCCTTTTTACCTCGGCCCACTGACCAATTTAAAAACCGAAATGAATAGTATTCCTTCCCCAAACCCGTTTGCAAATTTTCCAGGCCCAACTTCTAAAACCCCCAGGCCCAAACCCTTAAAGCCCAGACTCCCCTTTCCTTTCCTTTTAGACGGCCCAAGGCCCATCCAATTTCGCATCTGACAAGCCCACGCAACACTCACCAGAAAATCCTGCACCCTTCATTCTTCACCGAAGATCAATGGACTCCACACATCACCACACCGATTCCTTCATCAGCAAATCAACCGAACTCCAGCTCCATGAAAAACTTCCACAATATCTACCATCCTACCTCACTGTGCTTCATCACGTTCCAGCCTCCACTCCTTTGCGCATCAACCCCTTCATCCCCTTCAAACAACGAAGACAGCCCCTCAGTAAAACAACAAACATCGTATGGCTCAAACTCCCCAACTTATACAACTCCCTCTCAATATTTCCGCCACTTCTCTACAAAATGCACCCATCAGTCCAGTAATATTCAATAGACCCCTCCTTAATTCGATACTACGCTCAGAAAACCCACCCAAACATCTCGTCCAACCCCCAGATCCCGTCGTACTGCCCTTTCCCGCAAGGAACCCTACCCCGTTTTGTTCTGAACACAACTGCCTCCTTTACCTTGCACAGCTCTCTCCCTTGCGACGACCCCACTCAGACAGCGACCGCAGCCGCTCCACATGTTGTTCGAAGAACAGGAAGATAGGCAGCCAATGGATCCAGCTTTGATCGATTTTATATTGATTTGTGGAATTCCCTTTTTGATTTGTAAAACGCGATTTCATTTTTTTCTTTGCTTTTGTTTGAGGATGAATGCTTTTCTGGTTTTGAAAAATGAAGGGATGGCGGCTTGTTTTATTTCCAGAAAAGTGAACGAATGGTTTAGGTTTAGAGATGGAAAAGTTATTATATAGGGTAAGGGAAGGAGATATTTTTACTTATTATATTATATTATAATCGAATGCTATTTGTAATTGTCATCTAAAAATTCCTGTAGTCACATACGAAACCCAAATTCGACAAAAATGGTCATGCAGATACAGTTTGACATTACGGACCTAACGAGACTGGTTTCGTCGAATTCCGACTCCGTTTGCTCACACAGTGTATTTTTAACTGTCGAAATACTGACTGTTTTTCACTCTAAAAATCTGTACGGCCACACAGTGACTCTAAAAATCACGAAACTGGAAATCTAACAACTATTTGACATTGCGGATCCAACAAAATTAGTTTTGTCGAATTCCGACTTCGTTTGCAAAAGTGGCTATTTTTAAAGCTCTAAATAGCCTATTTAAATATATAAATATATTTAAATTAAATTAAATTGAATATAAATAAATTTATATTATCGTATATATTCACCGTGGAATACCGTACAGCTCAAGGAAAATCCTATATTTAATTCTAACTCGATATTACCTCGTCAGAGTTATATCGATGTTCGATTTCTATTTAAATCCTTATATAAAAATATAATTAAATCCTTATGGTCAGGGCGCTGCATTTCTGAGAATTTGATTTGGACATAACTCAAAATCTACACGACGAAATCCCGATATTTCTCTTCCACTAGACAGATATACTTCACCAGCTCCACACGTTTCTTGTTTCACAGAAATCCAACTTGAAACGGCTTCTGTATATTCAGTTGAAGTTCAAATCGCCAAATAGCGAACTGCCGCGCCATTTCGAGCTCGACTATAATTATAATATAAATTATACGTTCTGACGTCGTATATTAAATATATTCGTTATTTAAATAGTTAAATAACTTCATTATTACGTTGCTAAAATTCCGGGTCATTACAATCTTTCCCCCTCAATAAAATTTCGTCCTCGAAATTTGCTAAGCTAGGGGACGACCCTATCTACTGGGTAAAAATTTATCTGTTTACCTCTTATCTCCGATTTCAACTGAACCAATTAATATCGATCAAAATATTAATTTATTCTGATTAACCAAATTTTCAAAAATCATGAAAATTTTCTAACGCCTTAACTTTTCGAAAAATTTCGCCAGCACCTCCTTTGTACTGGTCAATAACTCAAACTCCAACTCGCCTCTCTGGGCCATCTCCAGCCCAAAACAAAATCAAAACGCCAAGCGGCTTGCCAAATCGGCTCATAAATCTCATGCTTATACCAAATATAAACTTGTACTTTTTTGTCGGGCATATCACTATGTCCTTTGCATCAGTTACTGATTCAACATATACTAATGCATTCCAATCAATTTTCAATCTGTTTTTACCCACAAATCCAACCATTTGCTTAACCTAAGTCGAATTCAATTCAAACTCCAATTTCAAATTCAAACTGTTAACTCCTCAACTCAATTCCATTCCAGATTATCCTATAATCAAATCCGGTTTTATTTAACTTAGTTCAAGTTGAATTTTACTTCATATATTCATTCTTACCATCTTATTTTATTTAACTTCATAAGTTAAATTTAAATCCCATAATTTAAATTCCTGGGTAAATTTCAAATCAATTTGAAATCATAACAACAATTCAAAACCTTTGAATTTCCGAACACCTTGTTTTCACAAATAATTTTAAAACAAATTCTTTGGTAGTAATCCGTCACTTACAACTCGAAAATGAACACCGATATGCAGCTGTCATCATCGGAATCTATTTCCCAGTGGTCGAAGTGAGTTCAATATTATATTACTTTCAAATTGAAAAACATTTTCAAAATCTCCTAGGAACTTAAAATTTCCTTTTTTTAATTCCTGATTCTGATTTAAATTCAGATTTAATTCATCTTATTTCATATACTTTACTCATATGAATTCTGATCAGTTATTTATAACCATTTCACTTTTATAATCTTACTCGATTATACTATCAACCAACATATCCAATATATATTGTAATTCCAATATGTATTTCTTATAACCAAATATATTTCGGGTAAAATTATTTCATTTACCCTCTTTCAAAACATACTATGACGGTTCATCGTATTCGATCGTTTAGAAACCCTTATCGATATTGTGGTGCCCCACCATCGACCAGAATTCACAAAATACTCAACCAATAAATCTCCGTAATATAAACCAAATTTTTATATCAAATAACAAATACGCACTCGTATATATACACTCACCTCAATCTAGGGTATTAATAACCCCATCTCTACTGAGTTACGCCACAGAGCCAAGGTAAATCACTTAACCTTAAGCTCTGATACCAACTGTAACGACCCGGAAAAATGGGTTCAAGTAGGCTTTTCAACCATCCTCTCCCCCTCCTTCCTAAGCAGCAGGTAATACCCCACTGTGGCTTACATTGGTACCCCAGCACCACGTTTTACGGCCAGCCTTTCGACTTCACAACCAACCCTACCAAAGGGACATGTAGGGGTAAGAGTCTCCCGTTCGCCACCTAACGAAAAGCGAGAACCCCCTATCATGCGACACATGCACAAAGCACGCAACATGGACTGGTATGAGTAAAACAATTTAAAACAGTTTGAACAAGTAAACGATATCTCATAAGACCACGCCGTGAAAATGGAACGGGTTTTTCCCTTATGAGAATCCAAACAACTTTATATCAAAAACCTTTTGATATTATAGTAATGTCTACATACAAATAGATATCAATCTAGCAGAAACGCTTTCATCTCACGTTCTACATATATAGTATACAATCAAAACTGCAAGCACGTATTGGGTAATGGATTTCCAACTATAACAAGGTATGGAACCACCTTCCGATCAGTGTACTCTAGGAACGATACACAGGAGTTCAACAAGAACATCTTGCAACTCAGCCACACATGACCGACCACTCATTTCGCTTGAGTGTATCGAATGTACATCACCAACGGTTGGGATCAGCAACCGTTCCCGTATATATATATGGGACAGCATTGATAGATTAAAAGAAGCAAATGAATATTCTCTAGATAGGTTATTATACACCCTACTTCGGGGCGACCGACTTAGCCATGCTGCCTGCCCGATTTCTGTCATTTACCGGATGTGAGGCTAGAATCTACGCTTATCTTTTCACATACCACATCTTCATTCACTTAGAATGTCACATCGTCATACCCTTTAAATCACAAATTGATTTCCCCAAAAATACCACGGGTATAAGCTAAGAGAAACGAATTCGTCCGCCACCAACGTAAATACGTTTGAAACGATCAACTCACGTGATCTACCAGATATACTCTGTCGGACCTTCGTCCATACAAGTTGTCCTGGGACTGGACAAACCGAAGGCACTATCCAGTACATCCATCTTAGGCACTGTTATCTAAGACTTATACAATAGCCCTTGCACTTTACTTCGTCTTCAATTATCTTTGGCATATATGATTCGCAATGCTTATGCCAATACAGAGTGGTTCTTCGGATAATAATCCAACCGGTCTCTCCATATTAACAACGTTAAAATGGTAAAACTTCGATAGTCGGTGAGTTTACTATCAAATGAAAAATGTCCGTGTGTAACCAACGATCTTATTTCCAAATGGAAATATCGATCCAATCATCAAACATATATATGTATATATATATATATATATATATATATATATATATTCACATTTCCTTATTTTCTATGGTTTAGAAAATATACGTTATTAACACTGGAAAACATTTCCATGACTTAATTACATATCACTATTTTTCCACAACTATCAGTCTCTGATTGTAAACTAGTATAAGAACAATTTCCCAAGTATCAATCCCGAAGGCCGAAACCAACATCAGATAGATACTTAGAAAACCATTCAACTTAACAAGTCTCCAGTCAGTTTCTGCTTCCTTTATTTGATTACATTTCTGATTCTGCTTTGGAAAACATTTCCAAAACTTCTTAACTTAGATTTAAACAGATGTTTAAATCAACATCACGATGACAACTCAAACCACTATACTTATTTACTAGTTTCACTTAACCACTTTCACTCTCGATGCTTAACCATTTCTAAATTAAAACGAAGTTAATCAAGTTGGGGTATAACTACCTCTCAGACCTTAACTGAACATCATTTCAAATCTCGAAATAGGTTAAGTTCATCTTTTAACTCTTTAACACTTCCTTACGTAACTTCCGGATATAATTTACGATTTCCAACTCCTTTTTGGTTAACTCTTATTCTATAACTCTTATTCGAATAACTCCAATCTGATAACCCTTATTCGATTAACTCTAACTCCATTCAACTCTAATTGGATTAACTCTTATTCGAATAACTTACATCCGAATAACTTATATTTGATAATCTCTCTTCTTCGAATAAACTATAGTTGATTTAACTCCTGTCAAACAACTAGATTCGATTAACTCCCTTCGAATATCTCTGATTCGATTAACTCACTTCGAATATCTCTCATTCGATTAACTTACTTCGAATAACTTATATTCGATTAACTCACTTCGAATAACTTATTCGATCTCTTTCTTTCGAATACGCCATATTCGATAATCTCCTTTCGAATAACTTATATTCGATTAACTCGACTCGACGAACTCGACTAACTTGGTTCGACCAACTCGATTCGACTAACTTGGTTTGACTAACCATACTTGATTAACTCAACTCGATTCACTTAACTCAATTAACTTAACTCGATAATCTAACTCAATAACTTAACTCAATCGTATTGACTTGATAACTTAACTCAATTAACTTAACTCAGTCATCTTGACTTGATAACTTAACTTACTAACTTAACTCGATCACTCAACTCGATCAACTCCTATCGAATAACTAGATTCTATTAACTCCATTTGCTTGAATCTAGATCGCATCTTATTCGGATTAACTCTAACTGATTAACTCTAACTGGTTAACTCTAACTGATTAACTCTAACTGATTAACTTGACTTACTTAGCCCAACTGGTTAACTTGACTAACTTAACCCAACTGGTTAACTTGACTAACTTAACTCAACTGGTTAACTCGACTAACTTAACCCAATTGGTTAACTTGACTAACTTAACTCAACTGGTTAACTTGACTAACTTAACTCAACTGGTAAACTCGACTAACTTAACTCAACTGGTTAACTCGACTAACTTAACCCAACTGGTTAACTTGACTAACTTAACTCAACTGGTTAACTTGACTAACTTAACTCAACTGGTTAACTCGACTAACTTAACTCAACTGGTTAACTCAACTGACTTAACCCAACTGGTTAACTTGACTGACCTAACCCAACTGGTTAACTCGAACTGAACTGGTTAACTCTAACTGGACTGGTTAACTCTAACTGAACTGGTTAACTCTAACTGAACTGGTTAACTCTAACTGAACTGGTTAACTCTAACTGAATAACTTATTTTGATTCAACTCCTTTTTGATTAACTCCTTTCGAATACCATATTCGATTAACTAACTTCGAATAGCATATTCGATTAACTCCTTTTGAATACCATATTGGATTACTCCTTTTCGAATACCATATTCGATTAACTCCTTACGAATACCATATTCGATTACTCCTTTTCGAATACCATATTCGATTTCTCCTTTTCGAATAAACTATTCATTTATAAAGATTTACTTTTTAGTAACGGTTCTTCACTTTACAAATGATTTCCTTTTTATAACGTTTTCCTTTTTATAACTACCTATTCAGTTATAAACAAATTCCTTTTTTTATAACTCTATTTATTTTCTAAATATTTCCCTTTCAATTTTATTCTTAAAAATATTCTAACTCTTTAAATTCCCGGAAAAATTCGCCATAACCTCCTTTGTACCGGGAGCATCGGGAAAATCCCCAAACCTGCCACACAGGCCTTTCCATTCAAAAGAGAAAATGATTTTCAATTTATTTTCTTTTTGAATATCTCCTATTTATAAATATTCCAATTTATAAATATTCCTTATTTATAAATATTTCAATTTATAAATATTTCTTATTTATAAATGTTCCATTTATAAATATTATATTTTCACTATCACATTGAAAATTCCCTTATCAACATCCCGTATGTTATGGTATTCAATCCTATCAACCCACGATGATCAATAACGTCCAACCACATATAATCGACAACAGATTTTATATCACATCATATATCAGAATATGTGAATCAAAACAGTATTATAAATATTGAGGAACCCAGTTGGGTTCCTCCAACCTGCTTCCCTGCATCACATATGTTACACAGTAAAATCAACATCACTTTCAGTTCGATAGTATATATTCTGATAGCAAAATAAATATATAAATATTTATCGGTTTATATATATATATATATAATTTCCACTAACTGACTAGCAGTTCAATCAATCAACCAACATACAGCAATCAACAGATGATTAACAGTTCTAAGAATACATTATAAAAATATAACTGTTCAGAGTTGGTGAGTTTTACTCACGTTGGACTATCATCATTAATAACGATAATTGTCGCTCGATTCAGATGGACAATTTATTTTGCTATAAATTCATACGTGTAACACCCCGTATATTCTATAAAAGTAAAATTAACAAATTAAAGTATAATTAAATTGTAACAGAAAAATTAAGGGAAACGGAGATCACCATTGCGTTCGTCTCGGAATTCTGCTTAAGATAGAGTCCGAGTTTGCGCAAAACGGATAACGTATGAAGAAGATATCTTTAATTTAAATATTACAGCAAAACATGAAAAAGAGAAGTAAGGAGAGGACAATAATTATTATTGTTCTAAGACTTATTAACAAAAGCCTCTTTAGCTCAGTTGGTTAAGGCATTGGATTTGTAGCATGGAGGTCGGGGGTTCGAACCCCGGCGGCGACATAATTTTTATCTCTGTTTTAGAGAGGGCCAACTGAGCATGCAAATACATGTACGTATACAAATTCAAATTTTGAAAGGATAAGAACATACATATAAGGAAATAAAGAAAATATATGTATATATATGAGATTATATATATATATATATATATATATGCAAAAATATATGTATACAATAGATAAAATTCAAACATACTAAAACAGCTCAATTTAAAGTTTAATTTTTGAAAATCGAACCCAGTCCCTCCTGGCTGGCCTGGTCTGTGCTTGGTCGAATTTCTGAGCCTTGCCTTGTCACAAGGGCTAGGTGGCAGCTCCTGATTGGTCTTTCTTTCGAATGAATGGCTACGATTTATCCAAGCTACATCGACGGTCCTAATTAGTTCATAAACTCTATAAAAATGACCCTAGGCTCTACCTAAACTATTCATTCAAAAATAAAAATAAGGCCGTCATGCTGCTGAGGAACGACTAGGAGTAGCCACCACTTTTGAGAGACGATTAGGAGACACTTTCTAAAGCACTAAAGCAACTTAACAAATCAAATCGACGCCTATGACAAGGGAATCGCATCTCCAATTCCAGAATTCAGATTTCTGAATTGAAGAATTCGCCACACGATTGTAAGTGGAGTATTATTCAGATATAAATAAATAACTGTGTTTGGTTCGTTAAATTGAAAATGAGAATTGTACTTGGTTTGTGACGATTGGATATTATTTATATGTTGTTATCAATTGAAATATTGTGGTATGACGATTGGATATTCGCAAGTAGGTAATTTATGTTGAAACCACATGTTTATGGTAGTTAAATTGAGATTCATACAAGTTTGTGGTTTTGCTATTATGCCAACGTGATGTATATTTTGTATAGAATCACTTTTTATGTAATTGGATCAAATTTGGGGTATTATGGTTTATATGAATCTATGTTGAAAATTGGCAAATCATACTTTTGTGTAAAAACAAAAGTAAGCACCTTTATGATCATAACCATATATGTGACACATAAGTTACATTAGAATTACATTCCACTTGAAAAGCAAGCATCTTTGTTAACTTATGTTGATCCTATGAATATGACTAGGCTATGTTTGGTATTATGCCTAATTTAAAAACATGTTAGGCCAATATTGTAATATATGTGACATATAGCTAAAGTTAGATTTATATTCCAATTGCAAGTTTGCATGAATAATGTAAAAACCATGATTTCATGTTTAGAGGATAATTATGCCATGATTTTATGAATATATATCAAAATACATGCTTTCATGTTTATGTATATTTATGACACAATTATATAAATAGAACGAAAACTATGATTCCATGTTTAGGAATATTTATGCCATGATTTTATGAATATACATCAAAATCCATGCTTTCATGTTTATGTATATTTATGACACAATTATATAAATAGAACGAAAACTATGATTCAATGTTTAGGAATATTTATGCCATGATTTATGAATATACATCAAAATCCATGCTTTCATGTTTATGTATATTTATGACACAATTATATAAATAGAACGAAAACTATGATTCCATGTTTAGGAATATTTATGCCATGATTTTATGAATATACATCAAAATCCATGCTTTCATGTTTATGTATATTTATGACACAATTATATAAATAGAATGAAAACTATGATTCCATGTTTAGGAATATTTATGCCATGATTATGAGAATAGATTAAAAATCATGGTGTATATAAATGATTTAAGTTATGTCATGATTATATGCATAAAATGATTTATGTTAATGCCTTGATGATATGATGTTACAATTGCAAGTTCACATGTACCTACTTCATGTTAATTGAATCGTTCGTTGCAAGTTCATGCGTTCACATTCCCTTTTTGTATGTATAATCACATTTTAAGCCTCCCCTTTTTCATGTGGCTAAGTTGGGCTTAAAAGGCTAAGCCCAATATATATTATAATAAAAACGAACGTATTAAACGGGGGAATTAGCGTTGGGCCAATTAATTAATAAATCAAAATATAAAAGTAAATGGGCCCAATTTCAAGAATGGGTTGGGCCCATGGTTGGTGTAAGCCTTTACACCATTATTAATAATGGGCCGCAAATATTTACATATAAAAAGAAAAGAGACAAAATATGTAAACTTAGAAAATACAAAGATCTTTTAGCACAGTGGTTAGTGCGTGGTGTTGCTTTCCGAGAGGTCAGGGGTTCGAATCCGGCGGGTGTCTCATTTAGTATCAGAGCATAGGTTTACCAGGTCAGATAAAAAGTTTTGAAAATTTATTTTCAAAAGAAAACTTAAAGAAGCATTTTTAAAGATAAAATGTTAATTTATTTAAAAAGGCATAGTCCCCCAAAGCCATATGCACTATCTTTTGATCCTCTGCTTGAATCCTTGTTTCCTTCTTTCTTGAGTCTCTGGGGCTCCCGGCTTTCTGGGAGGTAACCTCGTCGAAGGGAAAAGTAGTGCCCGACTTCCATCGATAGCCGTAGTAGTTTCACCAGCGGCTAGTTTTCTTTCAAGCTTTGTAGGGTTTTCTGTGCGATGGAGGCAGCTTTCGAGGGGTTTGTCAACATGTTTACACAAGGAAGAGGATGAGGAGTTTTGCTAAGGGGCACAACCCAAGGATGAAGAATTCATGGATATGGACTTGGCTCACGATGGAGGGTAGTTAGATTTTTGACTTGCCTTGGGAATACCCTCGAGATTCCGTGCTATCAGTTAGGCTTAGCTACCTAGAGTCGCTTAAGTGCTTAATTGTTTGATTGTTTTGCTAGTATCATCTCACGTAGATCGTCCAAATTCGGGGGAGGTATCCCTTGAGTGCTTGTCTGATATTGGTTTAGGCCTTTGGGGCTTGTACTTGAGGAATGTCGAGTTCGACTAGGATGGTTTGCGTGAGGGATAAATAGTTGTTGCGATTTTTCATGGGTGATATCTTATTTTACTTAGCAAGGTAGAAATATTTCCGTTTGGAGTTTAGTTTATCTTTCTGATAATCTTTGATCTCTTTTCCGTAAGTTAGGCATGTTAGTATCTATCTTTTTAGGTATATCTCCTCGATATTATCCTTTATCCTTAGGTAGAAACCCCTTTGGATGTAAACATGTATTTGAAACATGTTATGGATGATGGTTGCAAGTGGTTGCAAGTGATTGCTAGTGGTTGCTCGTGGTTGCATATACACACACAATCTAGGTTTAGATCGGCTCAGTCACTTCATATTGCATATGCATATATGTTTTATTTTCGTATATGGTTGAAGCTTAATGTGTTATTATATGGATGCCGCATTTGTTTGAATGATTGTGCACTCATATAGAATCATGAATAGGAAAAAAATTGCATACATAATGGATTCATGACACTTACATAAATTGCATTAAGGAGGTCAACTGAATCAGTAGACCGCCTGATTTTGCATTAGATAAGTACATGTACATACACCTTGCATATGATCATGAAGCATTAGAAATCTTTAAGGGCAATGAATGCTCGTGTATGATGGATGAGTAGATGGACGTTTGGATGTTAGGACATACATTCTTCCTAAGCTTGAAGATTTCGGGGACGAAATCCTTTTAAGTGGGGGAGAATGTAACACCTCGTATATTATATAACAGTAAAATTAACAAATTAAAGTATAATTAAATTGTAACAAATAAATTAAGGGAAACGGACATCACCATTGCGTTCGTCTCGGAATTCTGCTTAAGATAGAGTCCGAGTTTGCGCAAAACGGATAACGTATGAAGAAGATATCTTTAATTTAAATATTACAGCAAAACATGAAAAAGAGAAGTAGGGAGAGGACAATAATTATTATTGTTCTAAGACTTATTAACAAAAGCCTCTGTAGCTCAGTTGGTTAAGGCATTGGATTTGTAGCATGGAGGTCGGGGGTTCGAACCCCGGCGGCGACATAATTTTTATCTCTGTTTTAGAGAGGGCCAACTGAGCATGCAAATACATGTACGTATACAAATTCAAATTTTGAAAGGATAAGAACGTACATATAAGGAAATAAAGAAAATATATGTAAATATATGAGAATATATATATATATATATATATATGCAAAAATATATGTATACAATAGATAAAATTCAAACAGACTAAAACAGCTCAATTTAAAGTTTAATTTTTTAAAATCGAACCCAGTCCCTCCTGGCTGGCCTGGTCTGTGCTTGGTCGAATTTCTGAGCCTTGCCTTGTCACAAGGGCTAAGTGGCAGCTCCTGATTGGTCTTTCTTTCGAATGAATGGCTACGATTTATCCAAGCTACATCGACGGTCCTAATTAGTTCATAAACTCTATAAAAATGACCCTAGGCTCTACCTAAACTATTCATTCAAAAATAAAAATAAGGCCGTCATGCTGCTGAGGAACGACTAGGAGTAGCCACCACTTTTGAGAGACGATTAGGAAACACTTTCTAAAGCACTAAAGCAACTTAACAAATCAAATCGACGCCTACGACAAGGGAATCGCATCTCCAATTCCAGAATTCAGATTTCTGAATTGAAGAATTCACCACACGATTGTAAGTGGAGTATTATTCAGATATAAATAAATAACTGTGTTTGGTTCGTTAAATTGAAAATGAGAATTGTACTTGGTTTGTGACGATTGGATATTATTTATATGTTGTTATCAATTGAAATATTGTGGTATGACGATTGGATATTCGCAAGTAGGTAATTTATGTTGAAACCACATGTTTATGGTAGTTAAATTGAGATTCATACAAGTTTGTGGTTTTGCTATTATGCCAACGTGATGTATATTTTGTATAGAATCACTTTTTATGTAATTGGATCAAATTTGGGGTATTATGGTTTATATGAATCTATGTTGAAAATTGGCAAATCATACTTTTGTGTAAAAACAAAAGTAAGCACCTTTATGATCATAACCATATATGTGACACATAAGTTACATTAGAATTACATTCCACTTGAAAAGCAAGCATCTTTGTTAACTTATGTTGATCCTATGAATATGACTAGGCTATGTTTGGTATTATGCCTAATTTAAAAACATGTTAGGCCAATATTGTAATATATGTGACATATAGCTAAAGTTAGATTTATATTCCAATTGCAAGTTTGCATGAATAATGTAAAAACCATGATTTCATGTTTAGAGGATAATTATGCCATGATTTTATGAATATATATCAAAATCCATGCTTTCATGTTTATGTATATTTATGACACAATTATATAAATAGAACGAAAACTATGATTCCATGTTTAGGAATATTTATGCCATGATTTTATGAATATACATCAAAATCCATGCTTTCATGTTTATGTATATTTATGACACAATTATATAAATAGAACGAAAACTATGATTCCATGTTTAGGAATATTTATGCCATGATTTTATGAATATACATCAAAATCCATGCTTTCATGTTTATGTATATTTATGACACAATTATATAAATAGAACGAAAACTATGATTCCATGTTTAGGAATATTTATGCCATGATTTTATGAATATACATCAAAATCCATGCTTTCATGTTTATGTATATTTATGACACAATTATATAAATAGAACGAAAACTATGATTCCGTGTTTAGGAATATTTATGCCATGATTATGAGAATAGATTAAAAATCATGGTTTATATAAATGATTTAAGTTATGTCATGATTATATGCATAAAATGGTTTATGTTAATGCCTTGATGATATGATGTTACAATTGCAAGTTCACATGTACCTACTTCATGTTAATTGAATCGTTCGTTGCAAGTTCATGCGTTCACATTACCTTTTTGTATGTATAATCACATTTTAAGCCTCCCCTTTTTCACGTTGCTAAGTTGGGCTTAAAAGGCTAAGCCCAATATATATTATAATAAAAACGAACGTATTAAACGGAGGAATTAGCGTTGGGCCAATTAATTAATAAATCAAAATATAAAAGTAAATGGGCCCAATTTTAAGAATGGGTTGGGCCCATGGTTGGTGTAAGCCTTTACACCATTATTAATAATGGGCCGCAAATATTTACATATAAAAAGAAAAGAGACAAAATATGTAAACTTAGAAAATACAAAGATCTTTTAGCACAGTGGTTAGTGTGTGGTGTTGCTTTCCGAGAGGTCAGGGGTTCGAATCCGGCAGGTGTCTCAATACGAGCCCCAATCCCCTTCCAGTCAGCTTCATTGGGTAGTGTCCGTCCCTACGATCCCAACGCAACTTGTTTCGTCTATTTCTGATAACGTATGACGGAGTTATGCATTTTACAATGTCGTATACATTCAAATATAAATTAAACCTTAAATTTACTTCCATTGGGCCCAACCCCCTTTTTACCTCGGCCCACTTACCAATTTAAAAACCGAAATGAATAGTATTCCTTCCCCAAACCCGTTTGCAAATTTTCCAGGCCCAACTTCTAAAACCCCCAGGCCAAAACCCTTAAAGCCCAGACTCCCCTTTCCTTTCCTTTTAGACGGCCCAAGGCCCATCCAATTTCGCATCTGACAAGCCCACGCAACACTCACCAGAAAATCCTGCACCCTTCATTCTTCACCGAAGATCAACGGACTCCATACATCACTACACTGATTCCTTCATCAGCAAATCAACCGAACTCCAGCTCCATGAAAAACTTCCACAATATCTACCATCCTACCTCACTGTGCTTCATCACGTTCCAGCCTCCACTCCTTTGCGCATCAACCCCTTCATCCCCTTCAAACAATGAAGACAGCCCCTCAGTAAAACAACAAACATCGTATGGCTCAAACTCCCCAACGTATACAACTCCCTCTCAATATTTCCGCCACTTCTCTACAAAATGCACCCATCAGTCCAGTAATATTCAATAGACCCCTCCTTAATTCGATACTACGCTCAGAAAACCCACCCAAACACCTCGTCCAACCCCCAGATCCCGTCGTACTGCCCTTTCCCGCAAGGAACCCTACCCCGTTTTGTTCTGAACACAACTGCCTCCTTTACCTTGCACAACTCACTCCCTTGCGACGACCCCACTCAGACAGCGACCGCAGCCGCTCCACACGCTGTTCGAAGAACAGGAAGATAGGCAGCCAATGGATCCAGCTTTGATCGATTTTATGTTGATATGCGGAATTCCCTTTTTGATTTGTAAAACGCGATTTCATTTTTTTATTTGCTTTCGTTTGAGGATGAATGCTTTTCTGGTTTTGAAAAATGAAGGGGTGGCGGCTTGTTTTATTTCCAGAAAAGTGAACGAATGGTTTAGGTTTAGAGATGGAAAAGTTATTATATAGGGTAAGGGGAGGAGATATTTTTACTTATTATATTATATTATAATCGAATGTTATTTGTAATTGTCATCTAAAAATTCCTGTAGTCACATACGAAACACAAATTCGACAAAAACGGTCATGCAGATACAGTTTGACATTACGGACCTAACGAGACTGGTTTCGTCGAATTCCGACTTCGTTTGCTCACACAGTGTATTTTTAACTGTCGAAATATTGACTGTTTTTCACTCTAAAAATCTGTACGGCTACACAGTGACTCTAAAAATCACGAAACTGGAAATCTAACAACTATTTGACATTGCAGATCCAACAAAATTAGTTTCGTCGAATTCCGACTTCGTTTGCAAAAGTGGCTATTTTTAAAGCTCTAAATAGCCTATTTAAATATATAAATATATTTAAATTAAATTAAATTAAATATAAATAAATTTATATTATCGTATATATTCACCGTGGAATACCATACAGCTCAGGAAAAATCCTATATTTAATTCTAACTCGATATTACCTCGTCAGAGTTATATCGATGTTCGATTTCTATTTAAATCCTTATATAAAAATATAATTAAATCCTTATGGTCAGGGCGCTGCATTTCTGAGAATTTGATTTGGACAAAACTCAAAATCTACACGATGAAATCCCGATATTTATCTTCCACTAGACAGATATACTTCACCAGCTCCACACGTTTCTTGTTTCACAGAAATCCGACTTGAAACGGCTTCTGTATATTCAGTTGAAGTTCAAATCGCCAAATAGCGAACTGCCGCGCCATTTCGAGCTCGATTATAATTATAATATAAATTATACGTTCTGACGTCGTATATTAAATATATTCGTTATTTAAATAGTTAAATAACTTCATTATTACGTTGCTAAAATTCCGGGTCATTACACAAATCTTCTTTACTTGGATTTAAACAGATTGTTTAAATCATCATCAAGACAACAATTCAAACCACTATACTTATTTACTAAAATCACTTAACCACTTTCACTCTCGAACCTTAACTATTTCTAAATTAAAACGAAGTCAATCAAGTTGGGGTATAACTACCTCTCAGACCTTAACTGAACGACATTCAAATCTCGAAATAGGGTAAGTTCATCTTCTAACTCTTTAACACTTCCTTACGTAACTTCTGGATATAATTTACGAGTCCAACTCCTTTACAGAATCACTTGATTATAACAGTGGTGTTATAATTTCCTGCTTCTGAAATACAATAACATTAATATAACTCTTATTTCCTAACTCGAATAAATAACGAACAACCAATTTATCAACTCCTATTTGGTTAAATCTTATTCTATAACACTTATTTGAATACTCCAATCAAATAACTAGATTCGATTAACTTACTTCGAATATTTCTGATTCGGTTAACTTCGCTTCGAATAACTCTGATTCGATAAACTCACTTCGAATAACTCTGATTCGATTAATTCACTTCGAATAACTCTGATTCGATTAACTCACTTTGAATAACTCTGATTCGATTAACTCACTTCGAATAACTCTGATTCGATTAACTTACTTCGAATAACTCTGATTCGATTAACTCACTTCGAATAACTCTGATTCGATTAACTAGGCTCGACTAACTTGGTTTGACTAACCATACTCGATTAACTCAAATTGACTAACTTAGCTTATTTAACTCAACTTGATTAACTCCTATCGAATAACTAACATTCGATTTAACTCCATTCGTTTGACTCTAGATCGCAGCGATCACAAATGGTTACACCTGATTCCCTCAGGAAACATCCGACCGCCTTAGGTTATTTACAGCCCTGCGAATTTCCGCTAGTAGTCGTGCTAAATGGCATCTCACTTGGATTAACTCTAATTGATTAACTCTAACTGATTTACTCTAACTGATTAACTCTAACTAGTTAACTCTAACTGATTTACTCTAACTGATTTACTCTAACTGATTAACTCTAACTGGTTAACTCTAACTGATTAACTCTAACTGGTTAACTCTAACTGATTAACTCTAACTGGTTAACTCTAACTGAACTGGTTGTCTCTACTGAACTGTTAACTCTACTGAACTGGTTAACTCTATTGAACTGGTTAATCTACTGAACTGGTTAACTCTAACTGAACTGGTTAACTCTAACTGAACTGGTTAACTCTACTGAACTGGTTAACTCTAACTGAACTGGTTAACTCTAACTGAACTGGTTAACTCTACTGAACTGGTTAACTCTAACTGATTAACTTGACTTACTTAACCCAACTGGTTAACTTGACTTACTTAACCCACTGGTTAACTCGACTTACTTAACCCACTAGTTAACTCGACTTACTTAACTCACTGGTTAACTTGACTTACTTAACCAAACTGGTTAACTGGACTTACTTAACCAAACTGGTTAACTGGACTTACTTAACCCAACTGGTTAACTCTACTCGATTTACACAACTGGTTAACTCTACTCGAATAACACAACTGGTTCACTCTACTCGATTAACATAACTGGTTAACTCTAACTCGATTAACACAACTGGTTCACTCTACTCGATTAACACAACTGGTTAACTCTAACTCGATTAACTTGGTTTGATCAACTCATTTGACAATCTGGTTTAACTAACTCATTTAACAAATCTGGTTTAACTAACTCATTTGACAAATCTGGTTTAACTAACTCGATCAACTTGGTTTGATCCACTCATTTGACAATCTGGTTTAACTAACTCATTTGACAAATCTGGTTTAACTAACTCGATCAACTTGGTTTGATCCACTCATTTGACAATCTGGTTTAACGAACTCATTTGACAAATCTGGTTTAACTAACTCATTTTGACAACGTTTATTCATTTTTAAAGATTAACTTTTAAATAACGGTTCTACACTTTAAAAATGATTCCCTTTTCAATTCTATTTGTAAATGGTTTACAAATATTCCATTTTCAAATTTATTCTTCAAAATATTCTAACTCCTTAAATTCCCGGAAAAATTCGCCATAACCTCCTTTGTACCGGGAGCATCGGGAAAATCCCCGAACCGCCACACAGGCCTTTCCATTCAAAAAGAAAATGTTTTGAAATTTATTTCCTTTTTAAAAATATCTCCTATTTATAAATATTCCAATTTATAAATAGTCTTTATTTATAAATATTTAAATTTATAAATATCTCTTATTTATAAATATTCCATTTATAAATATTTTATTTTCACTATCACTTTGAAAATCTCCTTTATCAACATCCCGTATGTTACGGTATTCAATCATATCAAATTACGATGATCAATAACGTCCAACCACATATAATCGACAACAGATTATATACCACATCATATAACAGAATATTTGAATCAAAACAGTATTATAAATATTGAGGAACCCAGTTGGGTCCCTCCAACCTGTTTCCCTGCATGACAGATGTTATACAAAAAAATCAACATCCCTTTCAGTTCGATAGGAACTATTCTGATAGCAGAATCAATATATAAATATTTAATGGTTTATATATATTTATATATATATTTATATATATATATATATAAAATTTCCACTAACTGACTAGCAGTTCAATTAATCAACCAACACACAACAATCAAAAGATGATTAACAGTTCTAAAAATACATTATAAAAATATAACTGTTCAGAGTTGGTGAGTGTTACTCATATTTGCAGTTCATCGCTAAAGAACGATAAACTATTTTTGATTTGAATCAAACAATTTATTTCTCCATAAATTCATACGAGCCCCAATCCACTTCCAGTCAGTCTTATTGTGAAGCTCTCATCCATACGGTCCCAACGCAACTTACGGTTCGTCGATCTGATATCGTATGTAGGAGATATAGTTTTTTTTTACAAGTTCAATACATTGCTTAGATTAAAAACTAAAACTTTAAATTTAAATAAATAAAACAATTGGGCCTCACCCTCCTTCCTTGGCCCAAACCCTCCCACGTTTTTCAACCCGTCTTCCTCAATTGAAAAACTGCCGTGACCTCCTAAAAGAAGCTCCACCATTTTAGCAACTTCAAGCCTTCCTCATTTCTCCATTGCTTCGCGAAACCCACAACCAGGACCACCGAACCACTCACTCAACCATCCTCTCCAACCCCGTCCTCATTTCAGCAAGCTCGCACCCACCATGGAAAATCCGGTCTCGAGAGAACCTGACGTTCCTCAGTAAATTCACCGAACTCCACCACTATGAAACTCCACAAAAAAATCACCATTCGAACCCTTTAAGTGCCATAAACCCAAACCGCACCCCCAATTGAAATCAAAACTCCTATATCCTGATAAATCCCAAACCCTAGCTCGCAAGACCAAAGTACTAGTCGACTGAAACGGGATCGAACAACCCAAAAACTACATAGGATTGAAGCTTTATCAATGCTAAGTCTAAATATATTTATCTCCAGATTTATGGATATTGTTTTGATTTGATTTTGATTTTCTTACTTTGGATATTTTACTGGAAAAATGAAAAGTGGCGGCGCACCAAATTTCAACAGAGAAATGAAGTTAAAAATTAGGTTTAGGCAAATGTTAGGCTATTTATAGGGAGAATTAATATCTAGATATTTTGTGGAAGGGAATATTCCCGGTATATGCTCATTTATATATTCATTTTGCTTTCTAAAAATTCTCGTGATTACATACGATACCCAAAAATCATGAAACTGGACATGTAGCTAGAGTTCGACATTACGGTCCCAACGAAACTGGTTTCGTCGAATTCCGACTCCGTTTGCTCACACAGCGTATTTTTAACCGTTGGAATACTGACTGTTTTTCACTCTAAAAATCCGTACGGCCACACAGTGACTCTAAAAATCACGAAACTGAAAATCTAACAACTATTTGACATTGCGGATCCAACAAAATTAGTTTCGTCGAATTCCGACTCCGTTTACAAAAGTGGCTATTTTTAACGCTCTAAATGACCCATTTAAATATATAAATATATTTAAAAAAAATTAAATTAAATATAAATAAATTTATATTGTCGTATATATTCACCGTGGAATACCATACAGCTTCAGCAAAATTATATACTTGATATTCCAAGTCCTGGTTGAACCGATGTTCAATTTACATTGAAAAATCCTTTTATAACGTATATAAAGCGTTACGAATTATAAAGGAATTCCACGGCGACTTTTCTGAAATTTGATTTGTACGTAAATCAAAATCTACACGACGAAATCCCGATTTTTCTCTTCCACTAGAAAAATATACTTCACCAGCCCCACACGTTCCTTGTTTCACAGGAATCCGACTTGAAACGGACCCTATATATCCAGTTGAAGTTTAAATCGCCAAATAGCGAACTGCCGCGCCATTTCGAGCTCGATTATAATTATAATATAAATTATACGCTCGACCATCGTTAATTAAATATATTCGTTATTCAAATTCAATTCTAAACTGAATTATATACTTTGAATTTCCCCATTCACACCATATCGCCATTTCAGCCAATTCTGATTATTTCAGAATTAAATATATTATTTAATTATTATTTTAATTAAATATTCCTATTATTTTATCAACGACCATTATATTCTCTAAATCACTATTTAAATAATTAAATAAATTAATTATTATATAGTTGAAAAATGCGGGTCATTACATTCTTCCCCCCTTAATAAAATTTCGTCCTCGAAATTGCTAAGCTAGGGGACGACCCTATCTACTGGGTAAAAATTTATCTGTTTACCTCTTATCTTCGGTTTCAACTAAACCAATTAATATCGACTAAAATATTAATCTATTCCGACTAACTAAATTTTCAAAAATCATGAAATTTTTCTAACGCCTTATATTTTCGAAAAATTTCGCCAGGACCTCCTTTGTACTGGTTAATATCTCAAACTCCAACTCGCCTCTCTGGGCCTTCTTTAACCCAAAAGAAAATCAAAACGCCAAGCAGCTTGCCAATTCGGCTCGTAAATTCCAAACTCATATAAAATTTAAACTTGTACCTTTTTGTCGGGCATATCATTATATCCCTACTATCTGTTACCACCTCGGCATATACCAATGCCATTCTAATCAAACTTAAATCAGGTCATCCTCAGATCCAACCATTCGCTTATATACAAGCCGAATTCAATTCAAACTCCAATTTCAAATTCAAACTGTTAACTCCTCAACTCAATTCCATTCCAGATTATCCTATAATCAAATCCGGTTTTATTTAACTTAGTTCAAGTTAAATTTTAATTTATATATTCATTCTTACTATCTCAATCCCTTTAACTTCATAAGTTATATTTAAATTTCGAATTTTAAACTCCTGGGTTTATTTCAAATCAGCTTGAAATCATAATACCAATTCAAAACATTTGAATTTCTAAACATCTTGTTTTCTCAAAACAATTCAAAAACAAAACCTTTGGTAGTAATCCGTCACTTAGAACTCGAAAATGAACACCAGTGATGTAGCTATCATCATCGGAATCTATTTTCCAGCGATCGAAGTGAGTTGAATACTATATTACTTTCAAATTTAAAAACGTTTTCAAAATCTCCCAGGAACTTAAAATTTCCTTATATTAAATCCTGATTCATTTATCAACACTTACTCAAATTTTCAGGAATTTTAATTCCAATTCAAATTCAGACTTAATTCATCGGTTTTCATATGCTTTACTTATATGAATTCTAATTGGTTATCCATAACCATTTCACTTTTTATAATCTTATTCGATTATAATAACAATCAACACAACCAATTATACTATGTTAACTTTAAAACATATCATGTTGGTTCATCGTATTCGAGTGTTTAGTAACCCTTATCGATACAGTGGATCAAACTGATCGACCAGAATTCACAAACTACTCAACCAATAAATCTCCACAATATAGAACAATTTTTATATCAAATAACAAATACGCTCACTCGTATATATACACTCAAACTCAATCTAGGATATTACTAATCCCATCTCGACTGAGTCACGCCACAGAGCCAAGGTAATACTTAACCTTATGCTCTGATACCAACTGTAACGACCCGGATTTTAAGCGACTTTGGTTATCGACATAAACTCGATGTCGATAACCAAAACATCATAAAATCCCGGATAGTTAATGAAAGAAATCAGAGGGTGAGGAAAGATAAGGTAGAACTAATAGAATAGAAGAAGAAGAAGAATATCATCAGAGTAAACACGAATCTCACAGCGGAACGAACAAAATATAACATAACTTTTGAAATACAAACAGTTATATATACAATAGCACTTATCAGAGTGCAGCACTTACAACAACAGCGGAAATAATAATAGCTATAGAATCATGAAGCCTCCTGCTCCAAGCTCTCCAAGTGTATCTGTAAAATCCCGACTACTTGACTGCCCGTACAAATTTAGGCACCCAAGAGTTTAGGGAAAACAACAAAGTAAACTCCGGGTCAGTCATGGGACTGGTATGAGTAAAACCGTTTAAAACAGTTTGAACAAGTAAACGATATCTCATAAGACCACGCCGCATAACGAAACGGATTTTTCCCTTATGAGAATCCAACAATTTTGTAAACAATATCATTCTGATATTATAATAATGTCTAAGTACAATTAGATATAAATCTAGCAGAAATGCTTTCATCTCACGTTCTACATATATAGTATACAATCAAAACCGCAAGCACGTATTGGGTAATTGGATTTCCAACTATGACAAGGTATGGAACCACCTTCCGATCAGTGTACTCTAGGAACGATACACTAGAGTTCAACAAGAACATCTTGCAACTCAGCCACACATGACCGACCACTCATTTCTCTTGAGTGTATCGAATGTACATCACCAACGGTTGGGATCCGCAACCGTTCCAGTATATATATATATATATATATATATATATATATATATATATATATATATATATATGGGACAACATTGATAGATTAAAGAAGCAAATGAATATTCTCTAGATAGGTGATTATACACCCTACTTCGGTGCGACCGACTTAGCCATGCTGCCTGCCCGATTTCTGTCATTTAACGGATGTGAGGCTAGAAGCTACGCATCTCTTTTTCATATCATATCTTCATTCACTTGGAATACCACATCGTCATACCCGCCAAATCATTATCGATTTCCTTAACGGTATCACGGGTATGAAGCTAAGAGAAACGAATTCCTCCGCCACCAACGTAATACGTTGAAGAGATCAACATATATGATTTGTTAGGAATACTCTGTCAGACATTCGTCCATACAAGTTGTCCTGGGACTGGACAAACCGAAGGCACTATTCAGTACATCCATCTTAAGCACTGTTATCTAAGACTTATACAATAGCCCTTGCACTTTACTCCGTCTTCAATATATTCAGCATACTTGATTCGCAACGCTTATGCCAATACGGAGTGGTTCTTCGGATAATAATCCAACCGGTCTCTCCATATTAACAACGTAAAATGGTCAAAAACATTGATAGTCTGTGATTTAACTATCAAAGAAAACTCGTGTGCAAACAACGATTTTATTTCCAGATGGTAATTCTATCAATCAATCATCAATCATATATATATATATATATATATATATATTCATATTTTCTATGTTTAGAAAATATACGTAAACACTGGAAAACGTTTCCATCTACTTAATTACACATCACTATCATTCCACAACTATTAGTCCCTAACTGTAAACTAGTAAGAGAACGACTACCCAAGTATAAATCCCGAAGGACGAAACCAACATCAGATCGATACTCAGAAAGCTGTTCAACATAACTAATCTCCGGTCAGTTTCTGATTTAGCTTAACTCCATTTCTTAATTTCTTATACATGAACATTTCTTTTTCTAATCCGTATTTCCAATTTCAATATTTGATTACGTTTCTGATTCTATTGGGAAAACATTTCCAAATCTTCTTTACTTGGATTTAAACATATTGTTTAAATCATCATCAAGACAACAATTCAAACCACTATACTTATTTACTAAATTCACTTAACCACTTTCACTCTCGAACCTTAACCATTTCTAAATTAAAACGAAGTCAATCAAGTTGGGGTATAACTACCTCTCAGACCTTAACTGAACGACATTCAAATCTCGAAATAGGGTAAGTTCATCTTCTAACTCTTTAACACTTCCTTACGTAACTTCTGGATATAATTTACGAGTCCAACTCCTTTACAGAATCACTTGATTATAACAGTGGTGTTATAATTTCCTGCTTCTGAAATACAATAACATTAATATAACTCTTATTTCCTAACTCGAATAAATAACGAACAACCAGTTTATCAACTCCTATTTGGTTAACTCTTATTCTATAACACTTATTTGAATACTCCAATCAAATAACTAGATTCGATTAACTTACTTCGAATATTTATGATTCGATTAACTTCGCTTCGAATAACTCTGATTCGATTAACTCACTTCGAATAACTCTGATTCGATTAACTCACTTCGAATAACTCTGATTCGATTAACTCACTTTGAATATCTCTGATTCAATTAACTCACTTCGAATAACTCTGATTCGATTAACTCACTTCGAATAACTGTGATTCGATTAACTCACTTCGAATAACTCTGATTTGATTAACTAGGCTTGACTAACTTGGTTTGACTAACCATACTCGATTAACTCAACTTGACTAACTCTGCTTATTTAACTCAACTTGATTAACTCCTATCGAATAACTAACATTCGATTTAACTCCATTCGTTTGACTCTAGATCGCAGCGATCACAAATGGTTACACCTGATTCCCTCAGGAAACATCCGACCGCCTTAGGTTATTTACAGCCCTGCGAATTTCCGCTAGTAGTCGTGCTAAATGGCATCTCACTTGGATTAACTCTAATTGATTAACTCTAACTGATTTACTCTAACTGATTAACTCTAACTAGTTAACTCTAACTGATTTACTCTAACTGATTAACTCTAACTGGTTAACTCTAACTGATTAACTCTAACTGGTTAACTCTAACTGATTAACTCTAACTGGTTAACTCTAACTGAACTGGTTGACTCTATTGAACTGGTTAACTCTACTGAACTGGTTAACTCTATTGAACTGGTTAACTCTACTGAACTGGTTAACTCTAACTGAACTGGTTAACTCTAACTGAACTGGTTAACTCTACTAAACTGGTTAACTCTAACTGAACTGGTTAACTCTAACTGAATTGGTTAACTCTACTGAACTGGTTAACTCTAACTGATTAACTTGACTTACTTAACCCAACTGGTTAACTTGACTTACTTAACCCACTGGTTAACTCGACTTACTTAACCCACTGGTTAACTCGACTTACTTAACTCACTGGTTAACTTGACTTACTTAACCAAACTGATTAACTGGACTTACTTAACCAAACTGGTTAACTGGACTTACTTAACCCAACTGGTTAACTCTACTCGATTTACACAACTGGTTAACTCTACTCGAATAACACAACTGGTTCACTCTACTCGATTAACACAACTGGTTAACTCTAACTCGATTAACACAACTGGTTCACTCTACTCGATTAACACAACTGGTTAACTCTAACTCGATTAACTTGGTTTGATCAACTCATTTGACAATCTGGTTTAACTAACTCATTTGACAAATCTGGTTTAACTAACTCATTTGACAAATCTGGTTTAACTAACTCGATCAACTTGGTTTGATCCACTCATTTGACAATCTGGTTTAACTAACTCATTTGACAAATCTGGTTTAACTAACTCGATCAACTTGGTTTGATCCACTCATTTGACAATCTGGTTTAACTAACTCATTTGACAAATCTGGTTTAACTAACTCATTTTGACAACGTTTATTCATTTTTAAAGATTAACTTTTAAATAACGGTTCTACACTTTAAAAATGATTCCCTTTTCAATTCTATTTGTAAATGGTTTACAAATATTCCCTTTTCAAATTTATTCTTCAAAATATTCTAACTCCTTAAATTCCCGGAAAAAATCGCCATAACCTCCTTTGTACCGGGAGCATCGGGAAAATCCCCAAACCGCCACACAGGCCTTTCCATTCAAAAAGAAAATGTTTTGAAATTTATTTCCTTTTTTAAAATATCTCCTATTTATAAATATTCCAATTTATAAATAGTCTTTATTTATAAATATTTAAATTTATAAATATCTCTTATTTATAAATATTCCATTTATAAATATTTTATTTTCACTATCACTTTGAAAATCTCCTTTATCAACATCCCGTATGTTATGGTATTCAATCATATCAAATTACGACGATCAATAACGTCCAACCACATTTAATCGACAACAGATTATATACCACATCATATAACAGAATATATGAATCAAAACAGTATTATAAATATTGAGGAACCCAGTTGGGTCCCTCCAACCTGTTTCCCTGCATCACAGATGTTATACAAATAAATAAACATCCCTTTCAGCTCGATAGGAACTATTCTGATAGCAGAATCAATATATAAATATTTCATGGTTTATATATATATATATATATATATATTTATATTTATATATATATAAAAAATTTCCACTAACTGACTAGCAGTTCAATCAATCAACCAACACACAGCAATAAACAGATGATTAACAGTTCTAAAAATACATTATAAAAATATAACTGTTTAGAGTTGGTGAGTGTTACTCACATTTGCAGTTCATCGCTAAAGAACGATAAACTGTTTTTGATTTGAATCAAACAATTTATTTCTCCATAAATTCATACGAGCCCCAATCCACTTCCAGTCAGTCTTATTGTGAAGGTCTCGTCCATACGGTCCCAACGCAACTTACGGTTCGTCAATCTGATATCGTATGTAGGAGATATAGTTTTTTTTACAAGTTCAATACATTGCTTAGATTAAAAACAAAACTTTAAATTTAAATAAATAAAACAATTTGGCCTCACCCTCCTTCCTTGGCCCAAACCCTCCCACGTTTTTCAACCCGTCTTCCTCAATTGAAAAACTGCCGTGACCTCCTGAAAGAAGCTCCACCATTTTAGCAACTTCAAGCCTTCCTCATTTCTCCATTGCTTCGCGAAACCCACAACCAGGACCACCGAACCACTCACTCAAACATCCTCTCCAACCCCGTCCTCATTTCAGCAAGCTCGCACCTACCATGGAAAATCCGGTCTCGAGAGAACCTGACGTTCCTCAGTAAATTCACAGAACTCCACCACTATGAAACTCCACAAAAAAATCACCATTCGAACCCTTTAAGTGCCATAAACCCAAACCGCACCCCCAATTGAAATCAAAACTCCTATATCCTGATAAATCCCAAACCCTAGCTCGCAAGACCAAAGTACCAGTCGACTGAAACGGGATCGCACAACCCAAAAACTACATAGGATTGAAGCTTTATCAAAGCTGAGTCTAAATATATTTATCTCCAGATTTATGGATATTGTTTTGATTTGATTTTGATTTTCTTACTTTGGATATTTTACTGGAAAAATGAAAAGTGGCGGCGCACCAAATTTCAACAGAGAAATGAAGTTGAAATTTAGGTTTAGGCAAATGTTAGGCTATTTATAGGGAGAATTAATATCTAGATATTTTGTGGAAGGGAATATTCCCGGTATATGCTCATTTATATATTCATTTTGCTTTCTAAAAATTCTCGTGATTACATACGATACCCAAAAATCACTAAACTGGACATGTAGCTAGAGTTCGACATTACGGTCCCAACGAAACTAGTTTCGTCGAATTCCGACTCTGTTTGCTTACACAGCGTATTTTTAACCGTTGGAATACTGACTGTTTTTCACTCTAAAAATCCGTACGGCCACACAGTGACTCTAAAAATCACGAAACTGAAAATCTAACAACTATTTGACATTGCAGATCCAACAAAATTAGTTTCGTCGAATTCTGACTCCGTTTACAAAAGTGGCTATTTTTAACGCTCTAAATGACCCATTTAAATATATAAATATATTTAAATAAAATTAAATTAAATATAAATAAATTTATATTGTCGGATATATTCACCGTGGAATACCATACAGCTTCAGCAAAATTATATACTTGATATTCCAAGTCCTGGTTGAACCGATATTCAATTTACATTGAAAAATCCTTTTATAACGTATATAAAGCGTTACGAATTATAAAGGAATTCCACAGTGACTTTTCTGAAATTTGATTTGGACGTAAATCAAAATCTACACGACGAAATCCCGATTTTTCTCTTCCACTAGAAAAATATACTTCACCTGCCCCACATGTTCCTTGTTTCACAGGAATCCGACTTGAAACGGACCATGTATATCCAGTTGAAGTTCAAATCGCCAAATAGCGAACTGCCGCGCCATTTCGAGCTCGATTATAATTATAATATAAATTATACGCTCGACCATCGTTAATTAAATATATTCGTTATTCAAATTCAATTCTAAACTGAATTATATAATTTGAATTTACCCATTCACACCATATCGCCATTTCAGCCAATTCTGATTATTTCAGAATTAAATATATTATTTAATTATTATTTTAATTAAATATTCCTATTATTTTATTAACGACCATTATATTCTCTAAATCACTATTTAAATAATTAAATAAATTAATTATTATATAGCTGAAAAATGAGGGTCATTACAGTTATACTAGTAATAATGCAGAGTAATCATTAGTGAAGCACATACACCTTAACTTGCTTACCTTGTCACACCTGCCATTTATGTAGCGATCTGTCTTATCCACTTTATATGCCTATCATGTTGCTTTTATTTATCTACAGGCTAAAAGTAACTAGACTCGCTAGACATTATGTCTGACCCTGTTGTTTATCCTTCTTTCTTCCGTTCCCCCCAGTTCCCAGGGAGGAAACACTCAGACTTAATCGGGATTCAGTAATCATCTTGCTAGGAAGTATGGCTCAAGTTCTTGTCTCTACTATGGCTTAACTCTTTTTATTGGGGGAATGATGCTTTTTATTTACTTATGTACTCTGATGGTGCAAGACAGAAGTTATTTTATTGTAATAGTTTTTGTGACTTATGAAATTGTGGACCACGGTCTTATGACTTATGTTTGAAAGAAAAGTTTAATTTTTCCGCTGTTGCCTTATTTATATCTGTCTTGTAATAATTCTTTGTCTGTTTACCTATAGCGCTTCACGAAACTTAATGCATTCCCTTAGTGAGTGACATTAACAGACGTGGGGTGTCTCATGAAGCATCGAGGCAACTCAGCTTCGTTCACCCTTCTTGTGAAGGGGTTGCGCCAAATGTGTGCCTCCCAAGAATCATGCACATTCCCTCGCATTTCCCTCACGATCCTTCGGACTATGTCGGGAAGATAAACTGGATGGGGATCCGCCATTGGGATCCATGGGTTTTGATGAGGTTACGAAGTTCTATTGCGAGGGCGTCTTCTATGGTGGACGTCCGGGTCGTCTTCTTCCATGTCCTCGACATCTATGATCGGATCCTAGTGTGGATGATAAGGCGAAGCAGGTTGATGCGGGTACTATTCGGGAAGAGTACGGGCCGCCAGAATAGTAGGTCCATCATCTCGGTGGGCGACAGTCGGGTTTTGTCGAGGAATGGGGTGGTTAGCAGGACTTGGTCCGTCATTGATGATCAGGCGAGAGCGATCTCAGTATTGGGTCCCCTCGCTATACGTGACTGTAGTTCGGTCGCCGTTGCCATTAGCATAGCCATTGCCGTTACCGTTGTCGAGGGCATTGGTGCGAACGACGACGTTGTTGATGTGGCTAAACCTCCGTCTTTGATGTGGGCCTCTCGACTCAAAAGAGGAAGTTTCCGAGACAGTTAATCGAGGTCAAGCATTGTTCCGAGCTAGTTGAAGTCGAGCGACGATGCGCTGACTTTCTTGAAGTTGTCGCATAAGGTCGATGTTATTCCTTAATGCTTGATCGAGCTCGACCGTTGTGTTCTCATTTTTTCATTAAGCGCGCAGATTTGAGCTTGTGTCGCAATAGCTTCGGGGTCCACGATAGGAGGGACTTTTTCATTAGTGGCCGGGATGTCCGTCGGTTGAGGTTGTTGAGATGTCCCGGCCTCGGCTGCGGCTGAAGAGCCGACCATTGCGTTCTTTGGTCGCTTTGCCATCGTGAGCAGACTCGGCAGCAGGTTTAGTAAGGAACCTCAAGCTCGTCGAAGGTCGAGATGACAATGTGCGACAAAGGCGCAAAATCCGAGTTTTCTCGGTGAAAGCACCAAATGTTGACGGCAAAAAATGTCGTAAGCACCCAAGATTCCAATTACTAGGAATTATCAATTTGGTTGTATAGACAAGAGCGGAAAAGGGTAAATAACACGCGAGATTTATAGTGGTTTGGCCTCGAGAGGGGCCTACGTCCACTTTGAAGAGTTGTTGGAATATTATTGATCACACAAAGTTACAAAGTCAAGACCCTCCCATGACATCTCATTACATTCATCACCAAGTTATACGATGTCATAATTATCATATATTTAATATATTAGGAAAAAGATATTTTAATCCTTCTTCTTCCTCAAATGGGAGATGCCATTAAAGTAGCTCTCTAGAGGTCTTAAGCTCATAAATTCCAACCCCTTTGAGTTATGAAGTCATGGGGTATTTATAGGACGTGGGTTAGGTCGGAGTGGGTGAAAATTGGGACCACACCCAGGAATTTTGCACCTGGTACCAGCATATGCCAGAATTTCGCACCCCGCCCTAGGGTGCAAATTTCACCTCGTGGGGTGTGAAATTCGCACCATGTCGGGCGCGAGACTCGTACCCTTCGGAGGTAAGAATTTCGTACCCCCCGGGGTGCAAAATTCGCACCCCAGGGTACAAATTTCGCACCTTGTTGGGTGCGAATTTCGCACCCTGCTTGGTGCGAATTTCGCACCCCCTAGGGGTACGAAATTTGCACCCTGTGGGGTACGAAGGTCGCCATATGGGGGGTGCGAAGGCCATGGGCAGGGGTGTTTCAGTGGCGCATGGTTCGGGTTCACGGCTCGGACTGCGAGGCCATGGCTTGCGCGGTGCCTCCTCAACCTGTTTCCTTCGCTCCTGGATGTCCTCCTCCTTAGTCTTCACTCCATGCGATGGGTTGAATTGAGCATGTCCTAAGTACTTTTGGGAACCGGACAAAAAGGTCGGTTAACATTTAGTGTGTATAATTTAAATATTAAGCGGAAGGTAACATCATGCACAACTCATATCATTTACTTTTGTAAAGTTATGATTAGCTATGTGTAATAATGCACTACTTGCAAAATTAGGAATAATTGATAGCTGATATTATTGTTTGTTATATAAAGTCATTGTGCTTTAAAATGTGATTTTGCTAGTGTTTTGATATTCCTAAATACATTTGTCGTTGAAAGTTTTTCAATAATGTTCATGGACACATAATTTTAGAAATTACTATCCATAAACATATGGTTTCAACATAGTTAACTGTAAATTTTAAGAACACAATGTTAGACAAATTATATGACGAACCCCGTGTGCATAGCACGGGTTCGCACTTGTAATAACAATACAAGTGTACATATTTAAATGGTATGATTGACTATGTATAAATACAACGTGTCTAAAAAAATACATCAAGTAACTCAAACATTCTAACATAAGACTCAAGACATAGCTGTGGAAAGATATAACCAAACTTACGCGATGCAAGCCTAAATCCATAGATTTACCTGAAATAACTCGATCCGCCTCCTCACACAGCGCCGAGGCGTAGTGGTTGGAAAACCCGCACCCTCTCATAAAATATGAGTTGAAAGCTAGGCCTAGTAGGTTTATTTATACCTATCACAAAGAAACACATCCATCTGATTCAAAAGAATTAAATCTGAATCGTATAAATTATAAAACTACGGCATCCTGGCCTGTAATGGGTCGACCAGCCTAGAAGTGTATCGCCCCTTAGGTCAACCCACTTCTAGCATGGGTTGACCCATATACTTTTTTTAAACCATACATCGGGTCTTCCAGCGTAATTTTTGTTATCCTTAAAAACTAACTTAACGTTATTATTCTTTAACCATTTCTGTTGATTTCCAAATATTATTTCCTATTTTGGCACATGTTCTTTTTTCAAATTCAAATGCGTAATCAACGTGCACATTAATAATTCTCTCTCTTTTTAAATTCTTGCGCGTTTAATTCTTTTAATTCCACGAACATTATCTTTAACGTTTATTTCTTCCATCTTAACACACATTTTATTTTCAAATTTCAAACACGTATTCTTAATACACGCATGTCCATCTTGAATTAAAGTATTACTCAATTAGCATCATTTAAACTTCCTTCTATTACATGGTTTTATACCATTTATGACGCACATTTGTTTACGTGTTGCTTTTGTAATTTTGTTGGAATGAATCTATATGTGTGTTCACAAGTGTGTTCACACTCCAAAATTAATGATATGTTTTCTAATTTTGACGTTAAATCCATTATTCTTCTTTTAATGTAATTTGTGACATGCATAGTCAAATTAAAGGTGATGCCATTTCAATATTAATTACTTTTTGTCACACACATTTGTTTTCCTATTTATTAAATGGTTAAGTTTATTAACATGTTAACGTTAATAATCTTCCATTGCTTCCAAATTCAAACGCACATTGTTTATACAATTAATACACGCATATATTTTTTGATTATTTTATAATGTACCATTTATTAGCTTCCATTCTTTTTATTTAGTTATATATATCATTGCAATGTTATATTGGCACAATGGAAATTTTTTATTGCTTATTTTATAACTGCGTTTGTTTTCGAATTTCAAACGATTATTAATATAATTTTTTTGATAGTTTTGTCATTAAAACTGCGAAGTGTTAAAATTACTCTCTCATCCCTCATTTGATCGACAAACAGAAAAAATCAATTTCAAAACTTAAGTGCTCTCTCCTCAACCCAACATCATCACGCCTGGATCCCTATGAAAAAATGCGACACGAAAGTTGCCCTTCTCCTTGAAATATCGCACCCGACAATAGTGCATTGAAGGCCTCGAGATCGTTGGGTTAGGTGTTTCTTGACGCGAGAAACACAACGCAATAGACATTTTTCTGTATCGTCCCCCAAATCCCAAGATAATTGGAACCCTAGGTTGCTATTCAAACTCGGCCATTGCCTTGATTGGAGCCGCACCTTGCAATATTTACATGAGATCAAAGAGAATTTAAATCTGAGTGCAAAGCCGGATCCGATTTTTTATTATTATTTTTTTGTTGAGAAAAGAAGGGGATCTAAATTTTCAAAGATTAAAATAGGATACGACCATGAGAAAAAGAATAGGATGAAGCTACAACAGAATAGGGAATTGTCAGCCAATAGGGAATTAAGTTTAGCAGATAACAAGGGTATTTATAATAATTTTATTCATAATTAGGCCTAAAAACTTGCAATCTCCAAGCAAGACACACAGTCTATCATTTTGTAAGTAAAAAGGACTTCTAAAAACAATGGATCTAGTCCACAGATCCAATTCGAAAGTATATAGAAGTTAGCCTTCAAAACTTGGGTCATATAATTACAATTTCTTATAGAAATTAACACATGTTTTTATTTTGCAAAATCCAAACGATACATCTGATCGCTAGGAAACGTTACAGCATGCAACAACTTAATGTTACGATTCCAAAAATATAAATTTCATCGTAATCCGACACCGTACCTAAAACGATAATTTTCGTGTGTATTTCAAGCCTAACTTTCCCCCGAACCGTCAAATCTCAAAACATAGTTATCCATATACCTTTTTCTCCCCCTAATGAACAATCTAAACTCAATGGAAATGGTCTCAAGTCCTGATTTGATCATTTATTAAGAATATCCCTTTAGGACAATCAAATTGTAACAACCCACCCAGAATGAGATCGAGAAAAGGCCCATCGAAACTTAGAATCATTCTAAACGGATCGTTGGTTCCTGTAAGGATTACATTTGCACAGTATATATATACACAGATACTTCGAAAGGAAATCTCACACAGTGGAAAGAGAAGATATAATATTGAAATATGATGTACCACTTATTTAAAAATCACAGAAATACAACAGTCACGGTTACATCTATTCAATGGGTACATCAAATAGCTCATTCTCACAAGTTTCCAAAAGAAGTAAAGCAATAACTACTAATAATAGCATAATAACTTCGTCTTCTTCATCAGCTTAAATCATGATTTGTCCATGGCTTTTACCCCATTTGCTGACCTGTTGGATATGTTAAGGAGAGGGGTCAGAACGTAAAGTTCTGTGTGACTGAAATATGGTGTTACTTAATGTCCATATCCTATATTGTTAGCAGGTTACATATGTCAAGGTATGTTTACGCAACACACAAGATGCAAACAAATACCAAGTATCCAACCAATGGGGTGGATATCCAAGTCAGTCGCCCATTAGTGTTTTCAGCATAAAGACCCAACGAGGTGGGCATTCTCAGTCACTTATGTCCCTATTAAAGGTGGATTCTTATGATCTCTTATAACCCTGAGGCAGACCCCAAGTGTAACGTCCTAGAATTTTAGCGATATAATAATTAATTTATTTAATTATTTTATTACATTGGTTTGATAATTTTAAATGATTTGAATTTAAATATTTTGAATATTTAATTAATATAATAATTTAGGAAATAAATTTGATTCCGAAATAATCGGAATGAATTGAATTTGCAATATCATGTGAATTGGATCATTTAAAGGATTTAATCCAGGTTAGAATTGAATTATAATAATGAATATATTATTTAAACGATAGACGAACGTATTAATCATAATATAATTTTAAAACGAGCCCGTAATGTCGCGACAGTTCGTAATTTAATGTTTTGAACTTCAACTGAGTGTACAGGATTCATTATAAATCGGATTTCTTAGAAACAAGAAACGATGGAATCTGTTGAACTATATCTTTCTATTGGTAGTGAAAAATCGAGATTTCGTGTTATGGATTGCAAGTTAGGTCCAAATCAAATTTTCAGAAAGTCGCCGTGGAGCGTTTATAAGCCATAACGGATTATTTAATATAATTAAATATTGGCTTCGATTTTGGACAAGCCGTTTAATACGTAGTGATAATTTAATTTTTAGAATTTTACTGTAATTTTTAATTTGGAAAATAAGCAACTTTTTATTTGGAGTGTTTTACACCCTATATCATCATTCTGGGGTTTTACAGAACAAGCTAACCTGTCTATATTATTATATTTATACGATCGTGGCACCCCGCTATATCATCATTCTGGAAAATAAGAAACTTTTTATTTTTGTCCGTAGCTATCCGTAAATAAACAAAATACTATATAACATATACCGCGTATAAACAGATATGTCAACAATTTTTTTTTCGAAAGTTAAGCGCAAATTTTATTAATCACCAAAATATTTACATTACATATATCAGCATATACAAGTATGCTATGATATATAACCATCCTACTCTATACCCTTCAAAATCACTAATACTCACTTGCTAACCATAAGTGATTACAGAAAGAATCACCAGTAATCAAAGTTACATTCCAGTTGCTCTTGCTTCTAAAACATCTGGTTAAAAAACATTTCATGATAAGTTTGCATGTACCATAATCCCTCAGTTCTGACACAAGGCACAAGTCAAAACTCACGTGTAGAATTTATCAAAAAAGGGGCCAGGGTTGCGCCTTGTGTGCCATTTCTGTGACATCACCTTGCTACCAGCGGGTAGTATGTCTTCAAGTATGAACTCATGTCCCTCATCAAGGTCATCATCAGCCCAAAATTTTCCTTTAGGTTTCTTGCCTTTGGATATTGCAGATGGATAGGCACTCATTGAAACAACAGAGGATAACATGGAAGATTCAATTGCTGAAGGAGGAAGAATTAGGTGGTCAGGTGGCTTTAAATTAGCATATGGGGAAGCAGATTGCTTGGCACTGGAAGAAGAAGTTCCAATCAAAGCCGAAGTAAAATTCATACAAGAAGAAGCAGGAGAACTCTGACTATAAGTTGATGAACATGACATAGAACCAGAAAGAGCTAAACAAGGAGCAAGAATAGTGGCACTAGAAGATGAACTAGTTCCCAAGAAATGAATACAAGAAATAGTTCCATCACCTGTAGCCTTATTTGAAGTTTCTAAATGTTCTCTTGTATCATCAAATAGATTGCCAAACATGGTCTGCATGTCAGCGTTAGCTGTGTAGTCTGAATGAGCATTGGTAACCAGATTAGATTGAAAAATAGTAGGCTCATCAGGACCATGACCATCAATATCAACATTCTACTCAGTAACATTAATATCAACGTTCTGCCCAGTATCATCAGTAGCTAAGTATGCAAAAGAGTTACCATTTTCATTGCCAGTAGCAACTGAAAAATATGTCATACCCTTATTAGTATCTACCTCCTTTCTCTTCCAATACTTCTTTTTTTGTTGTAAACATTTGTCCATTTGTACTAATTACCATTTGCACGTATTTTAATATGTGGTTTTTGTATTTGCACACTCTCAGCTGGACAATAATCCCTCCCATTAGCATTACCCAGATTCTGATTATCCTTATTGTTATTGGCGTGTAATTCACAGTGGGATGAATCATGTCCAAATACCCTACAACAGACACAAATATTTGGTTTCCAGTCATAGCTAACCTTTACAATAGGACAAGCATCTCCCAAACCATCAATCTTAATAGCATTTGGTAACTCGAATTCAGGTGATACTTCAACCAATGCCTTCGCATATCTGAACCTATCTAACCTTTCAGTGCTAACATCATAACAAATCAATCTTCCAACATGATTCACAAGCCAGTTGATGCCTATTAGAGTCCATAAAACCATGGGTATCCGGTATAAATGGATCCAAACAGGGACTTTTTTTATTTGAGATTGGGTACATCCTATGGTTGGATCCCAAAAAGATATGATAAACATCCTACCACATATGAAGGTGGGATCAGATCTGAGAATTTTTTCAATATCAGAGTCATTGGAGAATTTAAAGTAAAAGTGAGACCCATCGGATTTAATATCAACCTCGCCATCAAGCTTCCAATGCCTATGCAAATAATTAGATACAGCGTGAAACGATAACGTACCATCGAGGAAAAATCCGATCAGAAAATTACTCCAGTAATTAAGACCTTGCTGCTTGATAAGATCTGGTATCATATGCTTCTTTCCATCTCTCGGTATATCGAAATGGAGTGGCTTGTACGATCCTGCATTCTTTGGGGAAGATCTAAATAGAGACACGTAATCAGATTTCACTAGATACGATGGTTGTGATGGAAAATCCAAATCTGGATTTGTATCCATCGAAGAAGAGGGATTTCCAGAGGGAGGTGGTGGATCAGGGGGTTTGGGGGGTGGAGGGCGAGGTGGAAGAGGTGGAAAGGCATCGGTGGCAAAGGAGGAGGAGATAGGAGAAGATGAATGAGTTGTCACCGCTGCCATTGCTAGGTCATCTAAAAATTGGGGTAAGATCTGTCGAAGCAGGTAGCCTTAACCGTGTGTGGTAGAGAAAAGCCTGAAGGCTGATCCCGTCCCTGTTTGGGGAGATGCCTACCGTCTCTCCTTTCAACGAACTACCAGTTCCAATCAAATTAACAGGCAGAATTGTTTCAAAATAACATTTTTAAGGTCAAGTTTCCAATCTGCAAGGTAAAAACACAAAAGGCATGCAGATAGTAAATTGTTTCAAATCACAGAAATCATGCGGACACCCCCTTAATGCATGCACGTCTAAACAGTAGCCTATGGTTGACATATTTACACCCTACGCTATACCCTAAGTTGAAACGTTGGAGTGAAGTATAATTAAACAAATATTCAGCATCCTTAATGCTTAAGTAAAAGAATACTATATATAATATATACGGAAGTCCTCCATTCTTTTCCTTCTGAAACCAGAAGCACTTCGCCATTTCCCTGAAGAAAAACCAGAGCAATAACATGGAAATAAAATAATTACAAAACAATAAACTCTTCAACTATAAATACTAAGATCAGATCGCTCAGCTCGTATAAGGGGAAGCTCCAGTTCGGTACCATGGGGAGATGATGCGGTCACTATCTGAAGGGTTGGCGGTTCTGAGAGGTTTGTGCGAATGAGTGTTTGCATGGATGGATAGAAAAGAAGAACAATGGGAACAAAAAAGTTAAACGGTGGAGGAGGAAATGGAATAGCAGAGTGCAAGTGGGAACGTTGTGTTGGTATGAGAGATCAAGGGAAAGGGACGAGATAACTGAAATGTAAACAAAGGGAAAGTATTGGTGTTCGCGGCTTGCACGTAAGGATCTTGAGATGCAATCTAATAGATTGGGATCCTTTCTTCCGTGAAGACAAAAGCATGAGGAGCAGTAAAAATTTTGAGAAGGAAGTAAACTACAGGGAGCAAAATGAACTGGGTATATGTGAAAATGGGAGCAGCAGGCGCCTCGTCTTCAATAGAGAAGAACGGATTTCCGTGGGCTTAAAAATGAGTAATTGGGCCCTGCTTTCTTTTGAATAATTGGACCCTTAAGTTTATAAAAAAAAGTGCAGGATTAGTTTTTCGAAGGAGATGATGTGAGTTAGTTTTGTGTATAGGGGAAGAGATGAGGGAGCAGTAGAGTTCGGACATGGAGTGATTCTTTTTACTAGAGAAGTGCGTTTGCATATAGGAGAAGAGGCGAAAGTTGCGACATACAATGATGATTGGAGAATGAAACATGGCATTCAAAGGAGCATCACGTAAGGTATATGGCCATGAAGGGTTGTTCAAAGTATACGGGAAAGGGGCTTTGCATCAACAAATAAATACTGGGGGTGTGTTTTTGAAAACGGTGAGAAGAAAAGAGTCAAATGATGATGTTAAAGTCTACACTATTTGTGTACGTGAGATGCTAAAATCTCCGCAGAAGATAAGTTGATGAAGTTCATGTTAAGACAACTGAGGTGAGGTGGGTAGAAAAGGGTGCAGCATGCCATGTCTGAAGCGTGCGTCGTTTTCTTTGTATCGGGGAAGATGATGAAAAACAGAGTGGGTGAAGGAGAAGACACTATTCATAAGGATTGATACGGAAATGAAATGGGTTGGGTAGTGACGGTGAGCCCAAAATATAATTAAATAATATTTAGTTTTTAATTAGTATATATATACTGGTAAATATAATATCTCGTGCATGCGAACTCAGAATGACGAATCATCAGCCATATTGGATCCGTATGGACGTAGGCTACGCGATGAAGCTGTTCTAGAGCAAATTGGAGCTCGTGAGAATTTATGGCAAAATAAAACGGTGGATAGAATCATTGACCATTAATCATAATTTAACGATTAACAACCAAGGTGAGTAAATTCACTAACTCTGATTATTTTCATAATATTTAAAACATTATTTAATATCGATAAGTAATGGTTAAATGATGTGTGATGGTTGTTTGGATGAATTGCTATTGAATTGGTTAAAATAATCTATATAAGTCGTTAGTTGAATATTGATTCTATAATATTCTATATTGATATAAGTTGGTGTTATTTATGTGGTTAACATCTGTGGATGCAGGGAAACAAGTTGGAGGAATCCAACTGGATTCCTCAACAAATATATTGTTGTTTTTCATATATTACGTTATATGATGTGACAAAATATTTGTGGTTAATTATTGTTTGCTTGAGTCACACTGGCATGAAATAAACTGGTATTTAAATACCGTGAAACATACTAGAAAAGAATTTGAATTCTAAAAAGAAAAAACTATAGTTATAATGAGGATTGTGAATGTTTTCCAAGAAACATGAAGGGTTAAAACAGGTTTTGGAAACCTTTGGGAAGATATGGGAAGTGGGAAATTAATTAAAGGGCCAATGATTGTTTGATACTTAGTTGTAAATTAGAATGGATGTTGTTTTTCTTTGATAGTTAAATCACCGACTATCAAAGTTCTTTTTTTGACCTTCGTTGTCAATACAGAGAGACCGGTTGGATTCATTATCCGAAAACCACTCCGTATAGGCATAGGCGTTGTGAATTAGATTATGCTGAAGATAATTAAAGACGAAGTTAAATGCAAGGGTCGTTCTGTTCCAGAATAGTGCTTTCTGTTTGTCCAGTCCCAGTACAACTTGTATGGATGAATGTTTGACAGAGTACTCCTAACATATCACATAAGACGATCTTTTCAGGGTATTATGTCTGGTGGAGGAGAAATTCGTTTCTCTTAGCTTTTATAGCAGTAATATTTTGGAAGATCAACTAGTGATTTGACGGATTTGACAATGTGGCATTCAAAGTGAATGGTGGTGTAACGACCCGGATTTTGAGCGACTTTGGTTATCGACATAAGCTCGATGTCGATAACCAAACCATCGAAAAATCCCGGTAATTAATGAAAGAAATTAGAGGGTGAGGAAAGATAAGATAGAAACTTAGAATAGAAGAAGAAGAAGACACAACATCAGAGTAACACGAACCTCACAGCGGAACGAATAACATATAATAGATAACATAACTTTGAAATATAACAGTTATGTATACGATAGCACTTATCAGAGTACAGCACTTACAACACAGCGGAAATAAACTATAGCTATATGATCTTGAAGCCTCCTGCTCCAAGCTCTCCAAGTATATCTGTAAAATCCTGACTACTTGACTGCCCGTACAAATTTAGGCACCCAAGAGTTTAGGGAAAACAACAAAGTAAACTCGGGGTCGGTCATGGGACTGGTGTGAGTAAAACAGTTTAAACAAGTATATGAACAAGTAAACGATATCTTATAAGACCACGCCGCAGAACGGAACGGGTTTTTCCCTTATGAGATTCCAAAATATCTTTATATCAAAAACCTTTTGATATTATAATAATGTCTATGTACAAATAGATATCAACTAGCAGAAACGCTTTCATCTCACGTTCTACATATATAGTATACAATCAAAACCGCAAGCACGTATTGGGTAATGGATTTCCAACTATGACAAGGTATGGAACCACCTTCTTATCAGTGTACTCTAGGAACGATACACTGGAGTTCAACAAGAACATCTTGTAACTCAGCCACACATGACCGACCACTCATTTTGCTTGAGTGTATCGAATGTATATCACCAACGGTTGGGATCAGCAACCGTTTCCCGTATATATATGAGACAGCATTGATAGATTAAAGAAGCAAATGAATATTCTCTAGATAGGTGATTATACACCCTACTTCGGTGCGACCGACTTAGCCATGCTACCTGCCCGATTTCTGTCATTTACCGGATGATGAGGCTAGAAGCTACACTTTATCATCACATCAGATTCACTTTGAATGCCACATCATCAAATCCATCCAATCACCGATTGACGTCCTCAACAATGCATTATGTGTTAGATAAAAGAAGTTTCCTTCTTCGCTTCCACTCTTGGTACGGTTGGAGAAATCAATATACGTGATCGTCTGGAAATACTCTGTCAGACATCCGTCCATACAAGTCATCCAGGAACAGGATGAACCGAAGGCACTATTCAGTACATCCATCTTAGGCACTGTTATCTAAGACTTATACAATAGCCCTTGTACTTTACTCCGTCTTCAATTATCTTTGGCATATATGATTCACACGCTTATGCCAATACAAAGTGGTTCTTTGGATAATAATCCAACCGGTCTCTCCATATTAACAACGTTAAAATGGTCGAAACTTCGATAGTCTGTGATTTAACTATCAAAGAGAAATAAGTGTGCAAACAACGATATTATTCCCAGATGGAAATTCTATCAATCAATCATCAATCATATATATATATGTCTATATATATTTTTTCCTTATTTTCTATGTTTAGAAAATATACGTTAACACTGGAAACATTTCCATCTCTATCCATATTTCCAATTTCAATATTTGATTTCGTTTCTGATTCTAATTGGAAAGCATTTCCAAATCTTCTTTACTTGGATTTAAACACAGGTTTAAATCAACATCGCGACTACAACTCAAACCACTATACTTATTTACTAAATTCACTTAACCACTTTCACTCTCGAACCATAACAATTTCTAAATTAAAACGAAGTCAACCAAGTTGGGGTACCTCTCAGACCTTAACTGAATAACATTTCAAATCTCGAAACAGGGTAAGTTCATTCTTTTAACTCTAACCAATCAACTCTTTCCACTTAACTCCTTACCTAACTCCTTTCGATCAACTATACTCGATTACTCCTTTAACTCTATTTAAACCAACTATATTCGATTACTCCTTTAACTCTATTTAAACCAACTATATTCGATTAACTCTTTTGATTCTACTCTAATCAATTTAACTCCATCGAATAACTAACTTCGAATAACTCCTTCGAATAACCAAATTCGATAATTCCTTTTGTTTAACTTTATTTGAATAACTAATTCGAATAACTCTTATCGATTAAACTACAATCGATAACTCCTTCGATTTAACTAATATTCTATAACTCACTTCGATTTAACTAATACTCTACAACTCACTTCGATTTACTAATGATCGATAACTCCTTCGATTTAACTAATATTCTATAACTCACTTCGATTTACTAATGATCGATAACTCCTTCGAATAACCAAATCCGATAATCTCCTCTCGAATAAACGATATTCGATAATCTTCCCTTTCGCTTAAACAAATCTATAGCTCCTTTTCGAATAACTAAATTCGATAACTCCTTTTCGAATAACTCTAATCGATTAACTCAAATCGATTAACTCTAATTCGATTAACCCTATTTAATTACTCTATTTGTTTAATTCTAACTCTAACTGGTTAACTCTAACAGGTTTACTCTGACTGGTCAACCCTAACTGATTAACTCTAACTGGATAACTCTAACTGGTCAACCCTAACTGATTAACTCGACTTATTCAACTTAACTTGATTTAACTCCTATCGAATAACAAATATTCGATTTAACTCCTTTTCGAATACCTAATTCGATTTAACTCCTTTTCGAATACCATATTCGATAACTCCTTTCGAATACCATATTCGATTTACTGACTTTATTCGCTTTAAAAAGATTTCCTTTTAACAACGCTTATTCATTTTTAAAGATTTACTTTTTAGTAACGGTTCTTCACTTTAAAAATGATTTCCCTTTTATAACGTTTTCCTTTATATAACGTTTTCCTTTTCATCTCTATTTATTTTCTAAATAATTTCTCCTTTGTAATTCTATTTATTTCCTAATTAAATAATCCTTTTATAATATCTAATTTATTTACCAAATAAATAATCCATTTAATTTCTTATTTATTTAATAAGTAAATATCTCCTTTTAATCCTATTTATTTATCAAATAAATATCTCCTTTCATCTTTATTTATTTCCTAAATAAATAAAACTTTTTACTTTTATTTATTTCCTAAATAAATAAATTCTTTATAATATCTTTATTTGTGTTGTACCAATATATATTCCTTTTATATTTGCTTTCAAATATATTTCCTTTATATTTGATTAACAAATAAATTCCTTCTATATTTGATTAACAAATAAATCCCTTTATATTTGATTTCAAATATATTCCTTTATATTTGATTTCAAATATATCTCCTTTTCAATTTCATTTGTAAGGGTTTTACAAACATTTCTATTTCATTTTGATTTGTAAATGATTTACAAACCTTTCTCTTTTTATTTGATTTCTGAAAAATATTCTAACTCCTTATATTCCTGGGAAAATTCGCCATAACCTCCTTTGTATCAGGAGCATAGGGAAAATCCCCAAACCCGCCACACAGGCCTTTCCATTCAAAAAGAAAATATTTTGGAATTATTTCCTTTCTGAATATCTCATATTTATAAATATTCCAATTTATAAATATTCCTTATTTATAAATATTCAAATTTATAAATATCTCTTATTTATAAATATTCCATTTATAAATATTTTATTTTCAATATCACTTTGAAAATCCCCTTATCAGTATTCCGGTATGTTATGGTGTTCAACACATCAAATCACGATGACCAATAACGTTCAACCACATATAATCGACAACAGATTATATATCACATCATATAACAGAATATATGAATCAAAACAGTATTATAAATATTGAGGGACCCAGTTGGGTCCCTCCAACCTGTTCTCCTGCATCCACATATGTTACACAACATGATTGTCATCACTATCAGTTCAATATGGATTATTCTGATAAACAGAATCAATATATAACTATATAACTGTTTATATATTATATATATTTATATATATATATATATAATATTTCATTAACTGACTAGCAGTTAAATCAAACTGTCAACACACAATCAAACAGACAATTTCTAACAGTTCTAAAAATACAACATGAAATTATAAACTGTTCAGAGTTGGTGAGATTTACTCACATTGGCGCGTTAATCGTTAAATAACGGTTTGCGTTATTTGACTCAGTTGGACAATTTATTTTGCCATAAATTGTAACGAGCTCGGATTCACTCCCGGTCAGCTTCATGGTGTAGCCACCGTCCCCACGATCCCAACGCAACTTACGGTTCCCGATTCTGACCTCGTATGATCAAGTTGTCGAGTTTAAAAGTTACTACACTTTAATTTGAATTAAATAAAACAAAGAAATAGGGATTAGGCTTTACCCCTCATTCCCGGCCCATCTTCTAAATATAAAAAACCGGACCCGGTATTTCTTTCTTCCCCAATTCTTAATACCGCTTCCTGCTTCTTCCATGTCCTCAACCGAACGTCCTCTTCCTCCCACAACTCTTTCCTTCCTTCCCATTAATTCAAATAAAAATCACTAAAATTTCCAGCTTTCAATCCTCTTCACCTCCACCCCAGAAACTCTCAACTCGCACTCGCCCAACGAAAACCGACGACGAGCCGGTACTGTAGCTCACGAGAAACCTATGACACCAGAAATCGTCGAACACCACAGAAATGATGGAGCAGCTGCTATTCGCCATCACAAACCTGAATCCATCATCCGTTCCTCCTATAATCGCCTCAAATCGCCATGCCCTCAAGCCCTAGCTTTGCTGTTCAAAACCGTGACCCAAAAAATCAACGTCGATCCCTTTGAAATTCATACAGTGATGAAGATAATCACCTCACGGACTCAAAGACATTAGTTAGAGGATTTATAGAATTTTATTTTCTTTTCCATGGATTTTCTTTTGAATTTGTGTACTGCGTTTTTTCTGAGTAATACTTTGTGGCGGCTCAGAGTTTTTGAGCAGAAGGCTTTGTGAATTAGGTTATAAGAAAGTTAGGGGGGTATTTATAATGGTTTCAAAATATCTAGATATTTTGTATTGAGATATTTTAAATTTTATATTCATTTTATATTCATTTCTGGTCCTTAAAAATCCCTGCGACCACATACGATACCCAAAAATCACCAAACTGGACATGTAGCTAGAGTTCGATATTATGGTCCCAACGAAACTGGTTTCGTCGAATTCCGACTTCGTATGCTCACCCAGTGTAACACCCCGTAATTCTGTGACATTAAGATTCTCAAATTAAAGTATAATTAATTTTTAAAAGAAAAATTAAAAGAAAAAGATCCATGCAGTTGTTTAATTTAAGTATTGTAACTAACATGAAAAAGAGAAGTAAGGAGAGAACAATAATTATTATTGTTCTAAGACTTATTAACAAAAGCCTCTGTAGCTCAGTTGGTTAAGGCATTGGATTTGTAGCATGGAGGTCAGGGGTTCGAACCCCGGCGGCGGCATAATTTTTTTATCTTTGTTTTAGAGAGGGCCAACTGAACATGCAAATATATGTACGTATACAAATTCAAAATTTGAAAGGATAAGAACGTACATATAAGGAAATAAAGAAAATATATATATACATATGAGAATATATATATATATATATATATATATATATATATATGCAAAAATATATGTATACGAAAGATAAAATTCAAGATAAGGCTACAGTCAATGAAATATGGCAACATCATTTGAATTTTGAAAATAAAATGAAAGTTGTGCGTATATATATACGCGTAAAATGGTCGTTAGAGGAATTATATACATATAAGAATATTTCATGTGAATAAAACAGTTAAATAAATTCCAGAAATTCAAAAGTTCGAAAATCAAACTTCTACGCCAAAACAATTCATTCGAAATTCAAATTTCTACGCCAAAATAGCTTGTGGGACCCAATGCTGACTCAGCACTGCGTGTATGATAAGGTTTGGCTAGATTCATCTATGTACCTGGACTATTTTCTTAACTGGGTTCAATGCTGACTCAGCGCTGCGTGTACGATAAGGTCTTGAGCAGCTATATAAACAGCCCTAGTCTTCATACTCTTTGCACCAATTCTCTTCTATCCTTATGCTGCTAAGATTCATGGCTTCTTCCCCTCCTCTAAATTTTCTTAAATAATTAAAATAAAATATAAATTCAAGACATGGAGATGCTGCTCAAATCTGTTCAAGAGAAGATTCAAATCAAAGTGAAGAATTCAAAGGCTAAATCAACAAACCTCGAGCAACGACATACGAATCTTAGCATCGCCGTTCTTCTATTCTAGATCTAATTTCTGTAAGTTGGTTATTTCTAGACTTGAACGTTTTATTTCTATTTGTGACATGAAATTAAAAGGATATAAGAAAAATGCCTAATCTCTTCACTTGGATCTGTGTTTATTTAATTTTTTGGATCTAATTCTTGACTATGGCCCAGAACATACTATGACTTTGATTGACGGCCTATGACTATTGAACAAAGAGGATATGCCTATGATCATGATTATGAGAACTATGACCATGAACCTATTGCCTTTGAATTACGAACATGAACCTTGATTTGGGACATACAACATATGACTATGACATTGCCTATGACAATGACTTATGACTATGGGAATTATTTTCCCTTTTGGACTATGAACATTGCCTATAACTATGAACTTTGCCTATGATTCATAATTAGGAAAATTGTTGCTTAAGTTTTGTGGCTATGAAATTGGGTCTAAACCCGATTATCTATTTTATCTGTTCCTTGTTTTTCTTTGGTTTTAGACTGTGGGAATTTACCTATTCGGTTAGGTCTACCCATGTTCTTGAACCTATTCTATCTATTGGTTTTAGACCGTGGGAATTTACCTATTAAGTTAGGTCTACCCATATTCTTGAACCTACGTCGTTATCCAAACCTTTTATGCCAGTTATTATCCCTTTTCATAGCATATTTGGTTCATTCCCTATTTTCTACGAATCTAGATTTATTTACAATCTAGGTTAAATCACGATTATACGAACGGTGGGAATGCAATTTGGGGAAAATATGAAAATGAACATAAATGTAGTTACAAGCTTGGAAATTGGCATAAATTGGGAATATGTATTATGGCATGTTCATAGGAATGCAAATTGGATAAGTTTGACATATTAAATTTAGTATTAGCAAGTAAGCTAAATTTTAGGCATGAAATGTAAACTAGAATAATAATTCTAGTCTTACCATAAACTGTGAATTAGGAATGTTAAATCAAAATTGTGTTAATTAAAGATTTGGAATAAGTATATTAGCACAATTTTGAATTTAGCCATAATTGTGAGAAATTGTCATGTTTAGAATAAATTATGGTTAGTGACACTTAATTTGGTATAATTTACATACCAAAAAGTATAAATAAGATAAATAAGAGGGAACGGGCCATAATAATAAATGTGACAATGTACATTAAAAGTGTAATAATGAAATAAGTAAATTAGGAGTAAATTTACTTATAGAATTTGTCATAAATGATAAATTGTTCATTTACCACAAAATATGTAACTTGCATATAGGTAAAGTTTTGGCCATAAATTATAAACTAGGATATTTAATCTAGTTTTGGCAATGAAATAGGAAATGGCCTGAACCTCAAGTTGGGTTAGGACTTGGGCCTAGAATATAAGTATACTAGTGGGCAGGACAAAATGAAAATGGTATAGGCCAAGTTTATTTAAAAAGGGAAAATGGACTTTGAAGATAAATTGTTGACAATTTATATATGGACAAAAGAAAGGTTTTCTCCTTGAATAACACATACAACTGAAAGTTCTAGGGTGACAGAGAGGATATTGTCTAGGCTTGGGTTTGGAAAATACAAGTTTCCTGCCCTCCCTGGCTATCCCTAACTGATCCGAAGGACGGGATGGTTGTTTTCAAAACCAGATTTGGAAATTAATCAAAAACCCTTTGAACTTAGAAAACATGAATATGCCTAACCCGAGGTTAGACTAAGTTGCGGTGTAAACCTGCCCGGAACCGACCGGCACATCCAGTAACCGCAGCAATATCTGTCTAATGTGAGAGGTTGCGGCTTTAATTTATTAATTAAAGCTAGAACAAGAATGGGAGAGTTAAGTCCATAGAAACACTTAACCAACTTAACACAGTTAAGCTAGAATGGGAAGGTTAAGTCCATAGGAACACTTAACCAACTTAACACAGTTAAGCTAGAATGGGAAGGTTAAGGAACACTTAACCAACTTAGCACAGTTAAAGCTAGAATGGGAGGGTTAAGTCCATGGGAATACTTAGCCAAATTAACATGTTGACTAGAATAGAAGGTGGGGTTAAGTAAAGTTAATGCACTTAGCCAATTTAACATGTTAATTAGACTAGAGGTTGGGGTTAAGTAATACACTTAGCCAATTTAATATGTTAGCTGGACTAGACCATAGGGTTAAGTAAACTTGAACGCTTAACCATCAGAATATGATAAATGAATAGGGTTAAGTAAAAAGGATAAAGGGATAACACTTAACCAGTTTATCAGGATAAATGAAGAGGGTTAAGTTAGCTTGAATTGACTAATGACACTTAACCAACCCAAATTGACGGGAAAGAGAACTAAGTAGTAATTCATAGTATAACACGGGAAGGAGCGAATGTCCGTCCGAGAAGGCTCCAACGAATTGGGTTACGAAGCCCGAGGCTTCGAGGGGACGTGAGGGTACTCTTGGTATCCCTCTGTGAGGCTGCAGATGATCCGCCTGGGCCCACAGAGGTTAAGGTCTGCGAAGAAGAACCAGGGGTATGCCTTGGTTGCAATATGTGACGGCAAGGAATTTCGCTCGGTCCGAACCAGTCGCTAAACCGACCCAGGCCGTTCGAAACGCCCTATCGTTTGAGAACACGACAAATCAGAATGCATACAGAAGAATGTTTCATTGTATATTACAACAATGCATCAGATTACAAGAATATACAGAGTATAAATGAATAAATATTACACAGAAATATCAGAGATTTAAATTACATTTAAATACATAGCAGCGGAAAATAATACAATACACAACTAGAATGAGATATACGGATACAAAGCTTTCCGGATATCGTTCCAGCTGTAAACCAGGATCCTGTGAATATAAATCTACAAAACCAAAACTACTAGCTGCCCGTGTCAAAATAGGGGCACCCAGAGTTTAGGTTAAAACAATAAACTCCAGGTCAGTCATGGGACTGGTGTGAGAACTAAAACAGTTAATCTTTATTTTAAATCATTAGGTAAATCAAGGGACCACGCCGTATAACACGGAACGGGTTTCCTCCCAAGAATACCAGTGCATAAACTAACAACGCAATGCTAAATAAAGAAAAATGAAGCTGTTATAAGACCCAGGTCCTATCACACAATGCAACGCAAGCCGGGGGATAGGGTTTTCCCTTATAACAGCCAAAGAATGCTTGATACGTTTAAAACAAATCATTTGATACTATTATAAGTGCATAGTGTATAAAACAACTTCAAATCATAAGTATCAATCATAGGCGGCATGGGTACCATATATCATGTCGCCATATATAGGTTTACAAATAAAACCGCAAATGTCACGTATTTGGAAATTGGATTTCCGTCTATGAACCGAGGCAAAAGATAGTCCTCAACCGATTCGAGACTGCCTAGCCCGAGTCTCAGGATCAGAACGCATCGACCCTTGGATCGTCAGGGCCGGTCCACCGATGTGGATTAAACTTAAACCCTGGACACTGCGTTTCGCCGCCCTTTGGGGCGTAAGCGAGCCAACGAATGACTCCATCGGACCCGGATCGTCCGATCTAACCGAGGCGCCTCGCAACAGCAACAACCACATAAGTCAAACTCGTCAGGGCGTGTAAAACCACTGACGCCACTTCTAGCTAGGAGGAAACGCCGGCCCTCCCTGAGGTCCGTCTCCCGTTTTTGGTTCATACCTGGTGTGAAACACGCGAGGTAAACGTTACACAAAGCTACGCCACAAAGGCCGTGCTTTGATCATCAACCACAAGACTTTGCTTTTCAACAGAAGCCTTGATCATTTGCATCTTAGCATGCCACACAGGCAAACCATCCTATGCAACCGATATCAGTCACACAGAATGAAATCCGATGTCAGACACACAGTCCATGTACAAGTCCGTTCTGGGTCTGAACGAAACCGGAGGCACCTAGTACCCCGCATATCCATCGATCTCCAAGTACGTCTGGACGATCACCAACTGTTTCCATCTTCTTGGGTGTACAGCCCAATCTAGATCATCAGCTATCACCCAAACGACGTGAAGACCTCCGGTCTTCGACCATCGTCTTCATCTTCGACTTATCGTCGTATCAGTTATTCAGAATGGGATAAACCCAGTCTTCCCGAATAACTCGCGTATATTTTAAATAAGTGTTACACAAACACAACATACGCCTCATTCCAATTCATCAGTCACTAACGGTAAATTAACCAAGAGAATAATTCCCCAAATATTAACCCCGAAGGCCGAAACCAACATCAGATCAATATCCAGAAAACCCTTCTGCTTGGCTAACCGACAATTAGTTTCTAAATTTCACATTCATAGGGAAAGGTTCCCATTAATTTTATCAAAGATAAATTCTTGAATTTATTCTTTAATCTATTTTTGAATATCAATTCAAACTAGTCGGGATTAGCTAACCTTACCGAAGTAATCATTTGTTTTCATTTCCCAATCCCAACCTATTCATCCCATGAAGTAAAACTGGTTAAACTTCATATCTAACACCACGGTGTTATCGGTAAATTCAATTACCATTTCACGTTTAAATCTAATTAAAGATTCACCTATCGCCTGGAGCAAAACTGGTGATACTCCATTCTCGACCATTTCAATCTAATTAAAGATTCATTAAAACTCAACTTAGTTTTAATCGTTAACTGGGTTAAAGAATCCATGTCATTTAAAAACACAGTTCACGATAAACCCAAAATCACATTCATTAATCATCGGGTTAAAGAACGAGTTTTATTTAAAAACACTGTCCACGATAAACCCAAAAATCAATATCGATTCAATTCCAATTAAATGTCATTTAATTGGTACACTTCATTAAATCTAAATAAAATGATTTAATCTTTTCTCAACTGGGTCCAAGAACAGTGTTAATGAAGACACCATTCACGACAAACCCAAATCACATTTGATATTAAACACAAGGTTCTGAATAGAAAATATACCGGCTTATATTCAATATCAAATTCTACGACTAACAAATATCGTATGGGAAATAACGATATATATATATATATATCTATATCTTTCAAATTTCCATAACAACATTTGTATAATCACGAAATCCAACATCGAAATATTCCGAAGACAATTTCGATTCAAGTCCATTCCAATGCAATCATTAGAAATTTTGGTTATTTTCAAAACCATTTCAAATTCAATTTATTTATTTAAAAATAAATAGAATTATAATTCTAGTTCAAAACTAGTTCATTTCGAGAAAAATCTATTTTTATCTTTTCAAATATGGAGTTTTTCATCCCAAATCTTCACAAATCATTTCTTATGATTTTACACAAATTATTGCTATTTTTAATAATTTTATCAAGGCCCGTACAGTCGATTTCCAACAACGGCCATCGAACTGCACTTACAGCGACCTTTTTCCAATTTGATTTGGACATAATTCCAAATCCAACCGTTAGATTTCTAATTTATCACATTCGTTAGAAAGCTCTTTTCGATACGAACCCAACGGTTCCGGTTTTAGGAGAATCCGAAGGTCGGATCTCCCGTAATGTCCGTTTGAAATAAATGGTCGAAATTCACGAACTGCCGCGGCGTGGCGCGTTCTATTCAGGCCATTATATTATATATATAATATACATAATATATATATCGTCGATTTCTATTTAAAACGAATTATATAAATAGTTTTGAATTCGTTTCAAAAACTTTTCAACTTCCATTTCAATTCAAATCGAAATTGAATTCTTCTTTATAAATTTGTTTCAAAATTCATTTCTATTCAATTCAAATTTCAATTCAATTTGAATTCATTTCAATTCGCTTTCAATTCAATTCGAAATCGTTTTCAATTCAATTCATTTCGAAATCGTTTTCAATTCAATTCATTTCGAAATCGTTTTCAATTCAATTCATTTCGAAATCGTTTTCGAAATCGTTTTCAATTCAATTCATTTCGAAATCGTTTTCAATTCAATTCATTTCGAAATCGGTTTCAATTCAATTCATTTCGAAATCGTTTTCAATTCAATTCATTTCGAAATCGGTTTCAATTCATTTCGAAATCGGTTTCAATTCATTTCGAAATCGTTTTCAATTCAATTCATTTCGAAATCGTTTTCAATTCAATTCATTTCGAAATCGTTTTCAATTCAATTCATTTCGAAATCGTTTTCGAAATCGTTTTCAATTCAATTCATTTCGAAATCGTTTTCAATTCAATTCATTTCGAAATCGGTTTCAATTCAATTCATTTCGAAATCGTTTTCAATTCAATTCATTTCGAAATCGGTTTCAATTCAATTCATTTCGAAATCGTTTTCAATTCAATTCATTTCGAAATCGTTTTCAATTCAATTCATTTCGAAATCGTTTTCAATTCAATTCATTTCGAAATCGTTTTCAATTCAATTCATTTCGAAATCGGTTTCAATTCAATTCATTTCGAAATCGTTTTCAATTCAATTCATTTCGAAATCGTTTTCGAAATCGTTTTCAATTCAATTCATTTCGAAATCGTTTTCAATTCAATTCATTTCGAAATCGGTTTCAATTCAATTCATTTCGAAATCGGTTTCAATTCAATTCATTTCGAAATCATTTTCAATTCAATTCATTTCGAAATCGTTTTCGAAATCGTTTTCAATTCACTTTGAAATCGTTTTCAATTCACTTTGAAATCGTTTTCAATTCACTTTGAAATCGTTTAAAATCGATATAAATATCGTTCACGTCAAAATGGCGTCAAACTAATCAACACGACTTCATAAATTTCTATTTTCAAATATTCTATTTCAAATATTTCTATTTTAAATATTTCCATTTCTAAACTGGAATGAGGCCCAATCAATTACCATATAAAATTAATTATATGGATTTTCACACAACACATGTATATAATAACATTGAAAAATGATCAACAATCAACCAAAGTGCACTACACTGTATAAGCATCAAATAAAGATATCTAACGCTTATAACAGCCTGTCAATCAATCGATCGACATATTTAATCAATCAGGATGAGTGAACTTCAAATTTCATCCCAACACCCGTGTGGGGTTTCAAACAATCGAACGCATATTTTAGTTGTGCAGTTGGGCGATGTGTAAAATTTATCGTCCCAATCAATGTCATTCAAATAAGTGTACATAAACAAACCATCTGGTTTGTAAATGAATATTTATTTATTCATTTCACTATTTTCATATTCACGTTAAAAATTATATTTTTAACGATAAAACATTTTTATTTCAGCCTATGAATTTCTATTCAATTCATTTATTAAATAAAATGATATTTTTATTTTTCTAACCTATTTTAGAAAATTTCGGCGGCATAACGGCACGATACTAGAAACGGGACAAGGCCAAGCCTTATCCCCGGTCTAGTGAAGGCCCACGCCATTCACACATCAATCAAATCAATTTCATCTTGCAAACCACAAATTTTGGAGTAAGAGTCTAACCTAGCCTTACTCCTTCGCCTTATAACGGCGCACGTCTAATCCTAACCAATTTATCGATTCGATTTTTCACACCACAAACCACATTCAAACCAATATCGCAATCAATCACCAAACAGGCAAACAAACAAGTCCATGGTCTGTGGACAATTGTGTCGGGTGCTACTAAACACCGTCTGCATCCTAGTATATATATATAACTAGAAAATAAAATTGAAAGGTGAGAAATTCTCACATATAGCTATCCTAGCTCCACGGCTCTTCATTTGCAGAAGTCTTCGTCGTTTCGCCTTTTTGTCACCTTCGTTGCCCAAGGCCACTATATATATAAAAATCGAATTTTTATTTCAAAGTTCAATATATAAAAATCGAATTTTTATTTCAAAGTTCAATATATAAAAATCAAATTTTTATTTCAAAGTTCAATATATAAAAATCGAATTTTTATTTCAAAGTTCAATATATAAAAATCGAATTTTTATTTCAAAGTTCAATATATAAAAATCGAATTTTTATTTCAAAGTTCAATATATAAAAATCGAATTTTTATTTCAAAGTTCAATATATAAAAATCGAATTTTTATTTCAAAGTTCAATATATAAAAATCGAATTTTTATTTCAAAGTTCAATATATAAAAATCGAATTTTTATTAATATAGATTCCGCCTTTTTCCATTTCAAAGATCTAATATTTTCTTTTACTTTTTAAAGTTCAAATCTTTTACCTTTTAAAAATCCAAATCTTTTACCTTTTAAAAATTCAAATCTTTTACCTTTTAAAAATTCAAATCTTTTAAACCTTTTAAAAATAAAAATCTTTTTAAACCTTTTAAAAATAAAAATCTTTTTAAACCTTTTAAAAATAAAAAGAATCAGTTTTAAATTTCTTTACAAAAATCAGTTTTATATCTGGAATGTAAATCACATAATAAATGATAAAGAAAGTAAAGCAAAAAAAAACTTAAATTAACTTACAGCGGGGGGGGGGGGGGGCTGTGCTTGTTCGTCAGCGGAAGGGGGGGGGGTTCGGAGCTGCGGAGGAGCTTCAGAAGGCGGGGGCTGGGGGTCGGAGGAGGGTGCGGTCGGTGGTTTCAGGTGGGGGTGGTCTCGCGTCACCGAGCAGCAGGGGGGGAAGGGTTCGGGCGCGGGATCTCTGAGGAAGAGGAGGGTGAGCGCAAGAGGAGGGGAGGAGATAGGGGAGGTGGGCGTCGAACGGAGGAGGCTGGCGTTGGATGAAAGGCGGCTTCGCCTCTTTGGGGTTTTTTTTTCTTTTTTTTTTTCCTGATTCGAAATGAATGGACGGGGGGGCCAGAGTGTTTTAAGGAGGGAAAAGATATATTTTTTTTTATTTATTTTATTTTATTTAATTATTAAATTATATTCTCATAAAGTAACTTTTTCTGACGACTTCAGAATCGAACCCACCGCCTGTCGTCCATAGCATTTTACCCCCATTCCGAACACAATGGGATATGTATCGCAAGCTGTTTCTACCGTTTCGATCAGTCTCCTTTGAATTTACATTTAAATCACTACATTGAATTTTAAACGTACATTTCAAATTACCGGGGCTACATACGAACATGAAAAATTCCAGAAAAATATTTTCTAGCTTCGTATTGATGATACGGTCCTAACAAAACTAGTTTCGCCGAATTCTAAGACCGTTTGAAAAATGGCCAATTTCCAGTCGATTAAAATCAACTGAAAATGGTCAAACGCATTTTCCTTTGCCACGCTCACATATTGATTCGAAAAATTATGAAATTTGAAACCTAGCAATAACTTAACATCACGGACCCAACAAAACTGGTTTCGTCGAAATCCGAGGTCGTTTGCAAAACGGCTATTTTTAAGGGCCTTATATATATAAAAATATATATAAATTCCACAGCGACTATTTCTAATTTTAAACTGGACATATCTTATCATTTCTAAGATGAAATCCCAGTTTGTTAACTTCATTACAAAGATATAGTTATACAGATTCAAATATTTCTTGTTTCGTTCAATTCTGACTTATATTGAATTCTGTATATTCATTTGAAATTAGAAATCGAATTTTCGAACTACCGCGCCATTTTCAATTCCTTTTATAATTATATATAATTATTATATATTCTAACGACGACGTATATAATATATACGTTCGAATTCTATTCAAAATAAATTCCTCGTCGATATTATTTAAAATAATCTATTTTAAATATTCAAAATTCGCTAAAATTGCCAAAATAAAAATTTTAAACTGGCCCAGATTTTGCGGGTTATTACAATCTCCCCCACTTAAAGCTTTTCGTCCCCGAAAAGGAACAAAGTCGAAAGTGGTTTCATTAATCAACTCTACGTTCGATCTGGTTTCCATTCTCCAACTTTTCAGTTTTTGAGAATTTCTCAAATTTCAAAAATTTGGCTAACTCCCTAAATTTTCGAAAAATTTCGCCATAACCTCCCCTGCACCGGGAGCATCGGGGAATTTCAAATAGCTTCCCCAGTCCTTCAGATCTCAAAAAGAAAAAGAAAAAGCCAAGCGGCTAGCCAATAGGCTCACAAAATCATCATCACCCAAACAAAACAGGAAATTATGTAGTAAACATGTACCTATTTGTCGGGCAAACAAATTTTATTCTTCGGCTCTAGCCTCCTTGCTATGACCTGTTCAATGATATATATGTATATGCAAGCAAACGCATCCAATTTTTAATACAATTCAATATTTGGTTATATTAGGCATAATGGTTCAAAATTAGCAAACAAATAGGCAAACAACACAAACATCAATCAATTAGTGGATTAGAGTTTTCAAATTCATAATTTTGATACATATACAAAAAATCATGTTTTTGATGCCAATTCACAACAATGTGTTCTAACTATATATAAGTTTTGGTTCTCACACCAGCCTAATGGAAATATATAGAAAATCACACCTTCAACTCTCGAACACTAATTCTGATGATGTAGCTACAATCATCAGAATCATCTTCGGGCGACTAGAGTGTGAATCTATATCTATCCAGTATATTAAAACTTCGAATACACGTGGATCAGACGTATACCCAAAATCTTTATATACTGCATTGTCCAAATCAATATAAATAATCAAATACGAATAGTTGATTTAAATTTTCAAAACAAAGAATGTTTTCATTTGAAAAATATACTCTTCACACTCGTTCTAGGATACTACTGATCCCATCTCTAACGAGTCATTCCCATTGGATTTTACTAACCCAATATCTGATGAATTCTTTCGTATGGTTCTAATGTGCCTTGTTCTCTGAGCTTTGTAAGCCAAAGCTCTGATACCAACTGTGACGGCAAGGAATTTCGCTCGGTTCGAACCAGTCGCTAAACCGATCCAGGCCGTTCGAAACGCCCTATCGTTTGAGAACACGACAAATCAGAATGCATACAGAAGAACGTTTCATTGTATATTACAACAATGCATCAGATTACAAGAATATACAGAGTATAAATGAATAAATATTACACAGAAATATCAGAGATTTAAATTACATTTAAATACATAGCAGCGGAAAATAATACAATACACAACTAGAATGAGATATACGGATACAAAGCTTTCCGGATATCGTTCCAGCTGTAAACCAGGATCCTGTGAATATAAATCTGCAAAACCAAAACTACTAGCTGCCCGTGTCAAAATAGGGGCACCCAGAGTTTAGGTTAAAACAATAAACTCCAGGTCAGTCATGGGACTGGTGTGAGAACTAAAACAGTTAATCTTTATTTTAAATCATTAGGTAAATCAAGGGACCACGCCGTATAACACGGAACGGGTTTCCTCCCAAGAATACCAGTGCATAAACTAACAACGCAATGCTAAATAAAGAAAAATGAAGCTGTTATAAGACCCAGGTCCTATCACACAATGCAACGCAAGCCGGGGGATAGGGTTTTCCCTTATAACAGCCAAAGAATGCTTGATACGTTTAAAACAAATCATTTGATACTATTATAAGTGCATAGTGTATAAAACAACTTCAAATCATAAGTATCAATCATAGGCGGCATGGGTACCATATATCATGTCGCCATATATAGGTTTACAAATAAAACCGCAAATGTCACGTATTTGGAAATTGGATTTCCGTCTATGAACCGAGGCAAAAGATAGTCCTCAACCGATTCGAGACTGCCTAGCCCGAGTCTCAGGATCAGAACGCATCGACCCTTGGATCGTCAGGGCCGGTCCACCGATGTGGATTAAACTTAAACCCTGGACACTGCGTTTCGCCGCCCTTTGGGGCGTAAGCGAGCCAACGAATGACTCCATCGGACCCGGATCGTCCGATCTAACCGAGGCGCCTCGCAACAGCAACAACCACATAAGTCAAACTCGTCAGGGCGTGTAAAACCACTGACGCCACTTCTAGCTAGGAGGAAACGCTGGCCCTCCCTGAGGTCCGTCTCCCGTTTTTGGTTCATACCTGGTGTGAAACACGCGAGGTAAACGTTACACAAAGCTACGCCACAAAGGCCGTGCTTTGATCATCAACCACAAGACTTTGCTTTTCAACAGAAGCCTTGATCATTTGCATCTTAGCATGCCACACAGGCAAACCATCCTATGCAACCGATATCAGTCACACAGAATGAAATCCGATGTCAAACACACAGTCCATGTACAAGTCCGTTCTGGGTCTGAACGAAACCAGAGGCACCTAGTACCCCGCATATCCATCGATCTCCAAGTACGTCTGGACGATCACCAACTGTTTCCATCTTCTTGGGTGTACAGCCCAATCAAGATCATCAGCTATCACCCAAACGATGTGAAGACCTCCGGTCTTCGACCATCGTCTTCATCTTCGACTTATCGTCGTATCAGTTATTCAGAATGGGATAAACCCGGTCTTCCCGAATAACTCGCGTATATTTTAAATAAGTGTTACACAAACACAACATACGCCTCATTCCAATTCATCAGTCACTAACGGTAAATTAATCAAGAGAATAATTCCCCAAATATTAACCCCGAAGGCCGAAACCAACATCAGATCAATATCCAGAAAACCCTTCTGCTTGGCTAACCGACAATTAGTTTCTAAATTTCACATTCATAGGGAAAGGTTCCCATTAATTTTATCAAAGATAAATTCTTGAATTTATTCTTTAATCTATTTTTGAATATCAATTCAAACTAGTCGGGATTAGCGAACCTTACCGAAGTAATCATTTGTTTTCATTTCCCAATCCCAACCTATTCATCCCATGAAGTAAAACTGGTTATACTTCATATCTAACACCACGGTGTTATCGGTAAATTCAATTACCATTTCACGTTTAAATCTAATTAAAGATTCACCTATCGCCTGGAGCAAAACTGGTGATACTCCATTCTCGACCATTTCAATCTAATTAAAGATTCATTAAAACTCAACTTAGTTTTAATCGTTAACTGGGTTAAAGAATCCGTGTCATTTAAAAACACAGTTCACGATAAACCCAAAATCACATTCATTAATCATCGGGTAAAAGAACGAGTGTTATTTAAAAACACTGTCCACGATAAACCCAAAAATCAATATCGATTCAATTCCAATTAAATGTCATTTAATTGGTACACTTCATTAAATCTAAATAAAAAGATTTAATCTTTTCTCAACTGGGTCCAAGAACAGTGTTAATGAAGACACCATTCACGACAAACCCAAATCACATTTGATATTAAACACAAGGCTCTGAATAGAAAATATACCGGCTTTTATTCAATATCAAATTCTACGACTAACAAATATCGTATGGGAAATAACGATATATATATATCTATATCTTTCAAATTTCCATAACAACATTTGTATAATCACGAAATCCAACATCGAAATATTCCAAAGACAATTTCGATTCAAGTCCATTCCAATGCAATCATTAGAAATTTTGGTTATTTTCAAAACCATTTCAAATTCAATTTATTTATTTAAAAATAAATAGAATTATAATTCTAGTTCAAAACTAGTTCATTTCGAGAAAAATCTATTTTTATCTTTTCAAATATGGAGTTTTTCATCTCAAATCTTCACAAATCATTTCTTATGATTTTACACAAATTATTACTATTTTTAATAATTTTATCAAGGCCCGTACAGTCGATTTCCAACAACGGCCATCGAACTGCACTTACAACGACCTTTTTCCAATTTGATTTGGACATAATTCCAAATCCAACCGTTAGATTTCTAATTTATCACATTCGTTAGAAAGCTCTTTTCGATACGAACCCAACGGTTCCGGTTTTAGGAGAATCCGACGGTCGGATCTCCCGTAATGTCCGTTTGAAATAAATGGTCGAAATTCACGAACTGTCGCGGCGCGGCGCGTTCTATTCAGGCCATTATATTATATATATAATATATATAATATATATATCGTCGATTTCTATTTAAAACGAATTATATAAATAGTTTTGAATTCGTTTCAAAAACTTTTCAACTTCCATTTCAATTCAAATCGAAATTGAATTCTTCTTTATAAATTCGTTTCAAAATTCATTTCTATTCAATTCAAATTTCAATTCAATTTGAATTCATTTCAATTCGATTTCAATTCAATTCGAAATCGTTTTCAATTCAATTCATTTCGAAATCGTTTTCAATTCAATTCATTTCGAAATCGTTTTCAATTCAATTCATTTCGAAATCGTTTTCGAAATCGTTTTCAATTCAATTCATTTCGAAATCGTTTTCAATTCAATTTATTTCGAAATCGGTTTCAATTCAATTCATTTCGAAATCGTTTTCAATTCAATTCATTTCGAAATCGGTTTCAATTCAATTCATTTCGAAATCGTTTTCAATTCAATTCATTTCGAAATCGTTTTCAATTCAATTCATTTCGAAATCGTTTTCGAAATCGTTTTCAATTCAATTCATTTCGAAATCGTTTTCAATTCAATTCATTTCGAAATCGGTTTCAATTCAATTCATTTCGAAATTGTTTTCAATTCAATTCATTTCGAAATCGTTTTCAATTCAATTCATTTCGAAATCGTTTTCAATTCAATTCATTTCGAAATCGTTTTCAATTCAATTCATTTCGAAATCGTTTTCAATTCAATTCATTTCGAAATCGTTTTCAATTCAATTCATTTCGAAATCGTTTTCAATTCAATTCATTTCGAAATCGGTTTCAATTCAATTCATTTCGAAATCGTTTTCAATTCAATTCATTTCGAAATCGTTTTCAATTCAATTCATTTCGAAATCGTTTTCAATTCAATTCATTTCGAAATCGTTTTCAATTCAATTCATTTCGAAATCGGTTTCAATTCAATTCATTTCGAAATCGGTTTCAATTCAATTCATTTCGAAATCGTTTTCAATTCAATTCATTTCGAAATCTTTTTCGAAATCGTTTTCAATTCACTTTGAAATCGTTTTCAATTCACCTTGAAATCGTTTTCAATTCACTTTGAAATCGTTTTCAATTCACTTTGAAATCGTTTAAAATCGATATAAATATCGTTCACGTCAAAATGGCGTCAAACTAATCAACACGACTTCATAAATTTCTATTTTCAAATATTCTATTTCAAATATTTCTATTTTAAATATTTCCATTTCTAAACTGGAATGAGGCCCAATCAATTACCATATAAAATTAATTATATGGATTTTCACACAACACATGTATATAATAACATTGAAAAATGATCAACCATCAAACAAAGTGCACTACACTGTATAAGCATCAAATAAAGATATCTAACGCTTATAACAGCCTGTCAATCAATCGATCGACATATTTAATCAATCAGGATGAGTGAACTTCAAATTTCATCCCAACACCCGTGTGGGGTTTCAAACAATCAAACGCATATTTTAGTTGTGCAGTTGGGCGATGTGTAAAATTTATCGTCCCAATCAATGTCATTCAAATAAGTGTACATAAACAAACCATCTGGTTTGTAAATGAATATTTATTTATTCACTTCACTATTTTCATATTCACGTTAAAAATTATATTTTTAACGATAAAACATTTTTATTTCAACCTATGAATTTCTATTCAATTCATTTATTCAATAAAATGATATTTTTATTTTTCTAACCTATTTTAGAAAATTTCGGCGGCATAACGGCACGATACTAGAAACGGGACAAGGCCTAGCCTTATCCCCGGTCTAGTGAAGGCCCACGCCATTCACACATCAATCAAATCAATTTCATCTTGCAAACCACAAATTTTGGAGTAAGAGTCTAACCTTGCCTTACTCCTTCGCCTTATAACGGCGCACGTCTAATCCTAACCAATTTATCGATTCGATTTTTCACACCACAAACCACATTCAAACCAATATCGCAATCAATCACCAAACAGCCAAACAAACAAGTCCATGGTCTGTGGACAATTGTGTCGGGTGCTACTAAACACCGTCTGCATCCTAGTATATATATATAACTAGAAAATAAAATTGAAAGGTGAGAAATTCTCACATATAGCTATCCTAGCTCCACGGCTCTTCATTTGCAGAAGTCTTCGTCGTTTCGCCTTTTTGTCACCTTCGTTGCCCAAGGCCACTATATATATAAAAATCGAATTTTTATTTCAAAGTTCAATATATAAAAATCGAATTTTTATTTCAAAGTTCAATATATAAAAATCGAATTTTTATTTCAAAGTTCAATATATAAAAATCGAATTTTTATTTCAAAGTTCAATATATAAAAATCGAATTTTTATTTCAAAGTTCAATATATAATAATCGAATTTTTGTTTCAAAGTTCAATATATAAAAATCGTATTTTTGTTTCAAAGTTCAATATATAAAAATCGAATTTTTATTTCAAAGTTCAATATATAAAAATCGAATTTTTATTTCAAAGTTCAATATATAAAAATCAAATTTTTATTTCAAAGTTCAATATATAAAAATCGAATTTTTATTTCAATGTTCAATATATAAAAATCGAATTTTTATTTCAAAGTTCAATATATAAAAATCGAATTTTTATTTCAAAGTCCAATATATAAAAATCGAATTTTTATTAATATAGATTCCGCCTTTTTCCATTTCAAAGATCTAATCTTTTCTTTTACTTTTTAAAGTTCAAATCTTTTACCTTTTAAAAATTCAAATCTTTTACCTTTTAAAAATTCAAATCTTTTACCTTTTAAAAATTCAAATCTTTTAAACCTTTTAAAAATAAAAATCTTTTTAAACCTTTTAAAAATAAAAATCTTTTTAAACTTTTAAAAATAAAAAGAATCAGTTTTAAATTTCTTTACAAAAATCAGTTTTATATCTGGAATGTAAATCACATAATAAATGATAAAGAAAGTAAAGCAAAAAAAAACTTAAATTAACTTACAGCGGGGGGGGGGGGGGGGGGCTGTGCTTGTTCGTCAGCGGAAGGGGGGGGTTTCGGAGCTGCGGAGGAGCTTCAGAAGGCGGGGGCTGGGGGTCAGAGGAGGGTGCGGTCGGCGGTTTCAGGTGGGGGTGGTCTCGCGTCACCGAGCAGCAGGGGGGAAGGGTTCGGGCGCGGGATCTCTGAGGAAGAGGAGGGTGAGCGCAAGAGGAGGGGAGGAGATAGGGGAGGTGGGCGGCGAACGGAGGAGGCTGGCGTTGGATGAAAGGCGGCTTCGCCTCTTTGGGGGTTTTTTTTCTTTTTTTTTTTTCCTGATTCGAAATGAATGGACGGGGGGGGGCCAGAGTGTTTTAAGGAGGGAAAAGATATATTTTATTTATTTATTTTATTTTATTTAATTATTAAATTATATTCTCATAAAGTAACTTTTTTTGACGACTTCAGAATCGAACCCACCGCCTGTCGTCCATAGCATTTTACCCCCATTCCGAACACAATGGGATATGTATCGCAAGCTGTTTCTACCGTTTCGATCAGTCTCCTTTGAATTTACATTTAAATCACTACATTGAATTTTAAACGTACATTTCAAATTACCGGGGCTACATACGAACATGAAAAATTCCAGAAAAATATTTTCTAGCTTCGTATTGACGATACGGTCCTAACATAACTAGTTTCGCCGAATTCTGAGACCGTTTGAAAAATGGCCAATTTCCAGTCGATTAAAATCAACTGAAAATGGTCAAACGCATTTTCCTTTGCCACGCTCACATATTGATTCGAAAAATTATGAAATTTGAAACCTAGCAATAACTTAACATCACGGACCCAACAAAACTGGTTTCGTCGAAATCCGAGGTCGTTTGCAAAACGGCTATTTTTAAGGGCCTTATATATATAAAAATATATATAAATTCCACAGCGACTATTTCTAATTTTAAACTGGACATATCTTATCATTTCTAAGATGAAATCCCAGTTTGTTAACTTCATTACAAAGATATAGTTATACAGATTCAAATATTTCTTGTTTCGTTCAATTCTGACTTATATTGAATTCTGTATATTCATTTGAAATTAGAAATCGAATTTTCGAACTACCGCGCCATTTTCAATTCCTTTTATAATTATATATAATTATTATATATTCTAACGACGACGTATATAATATATACGTTCGAATTCTATTCAAAATAAATTCCTCGTCGATATTATTTAAAATAATCTATTTTAAATATTCAAAATTCGCTAAAATTGCAAAAATAAAAATTTTAAACTGGCCCAGATTTTGCGGGTTATTACACAATATATATGGCAACCTAAAGAATAGGATGGACCGGCGTGATTCGGCGAGAAAACGGTAGCCCTGTGATAGCAACTCGTCGTCTACCATCCATCTTGAGTCAGTCGAGATACGTGAAGCGGAAAGGCGGAGAACTCCAAAAGACCATAATTGCTATCTAGTTATGGGTAAGGATGGCCATAGGATAGTGGGGCACTGGAGGCCGGCGTATAGTTCTCATTTTACAAAGGGTGCCTTTCATTAGTTGAGGGAGGGGTCAAGTGGGACCATAGCCACTGGAATAAAAACAGACCTTAGCATCTGCATTGGCAGATATCTGAAAGCTCCCGACCGAGTTCTGTATTCCTTGATTTGCCCTGTCACAGGACTCGGACCGCACATTACAGGACATGTGCATCTAGACAAGCGATAACGATTCGCGATACATGCGTGGGGAAGCCTAGGAACATATACCACTCTAGGTAGTGTGTCCTAGACTTGGGGGCATTGTTCGACAGGTAGCGTAATCCCTAGTTGGACTAGGTGGCATAAACCCTGAACTCGAAAAGCGTTCAGCAGATAGAGTAAAACTATAGTTAAACCTAGAAAGCACTTGATAGAAAACCCTAGACTAGATCTAGGTAATAAATAATAAATGTATGCCTGAAGGCAATGGAAACTACAGGGGTTAGGATCACGTTATCGTTACTAGTTGAACACTAGTTAGGTGGTGCAGAGATATAGAAACCAGTATAACAAGGAAATAGCGAAGCTGCGAAAGTATTAGAGCGTATCCAGTCATCTTAGCATATCTTGTGACTACCTTGTCCAATCTTGTTGACCCTATCGTCATGGTGTAATCTTGTATTCAGTTAATTCATGTCGTTTTGTTTTCCATGTTCACATGCTAGAAGTTACTGAACTTACTCAGGCTTTATGTCTGACTCTGTTTTTCTTTCGTCTTCTTTTCTTCCGTTCCCCCCCCCCCTAGGTAGTAAAGGAGGGAATAGTTTAGCTCAAGTTAAGTTGGACTGCCACTCTTTCCCAGCTTGAAGATTTGTCGAAGTTTGCCTGGATTCTCTTTTCAGATGCTATGGCTGGCTCTTGCTACATTGGGGAATATATAAATGTATTTTCATGCTTCTTTATTTTATAAAGATAGATGATACTCTGATATTGTAAAAGAATTTTGTACAGACTATTTTATCAATAAAGCAAAGTTCTATTTTCCACTGTTTAATAATTTGTCTGTCTTGTAATTTATCTGCATCTTTTACCCAAAATGCTCCACAGAACTTAGTGCATTCCCTTTGTGAGTGACACTAACGGACGTGGGGTGTTACACGTGGTATCAGAGCTGAAGGTTACCAGATCAGATAAAGGATTTGAAAAATTATTTTCAAACGGTTTTAAAAGAAGCAATTTCAAAAGAAGAGATTTGTTTTAAAGGCATATTCCCCAAAGCCATATGCACTATCTTCTCTTCCTCTGTTTAAATTCTTGTCTCCTTCTTTCTTGAGTCTCTGGGGCTCCTGGCTTTCTGGGAGGTAACCTCATCGAAGGGCAAAGTAGTGCCCGACTTCCATCCATAGCCGTAGTTGTTTCATCTACGGGCAGTTTTCTTTCAAAGCTTATAAGGTTTTCCGGACGATGGAGGCAGTTTTCGAGAGATTTGTCAACATGACTACACACGGAAGGGGATGAGGAGTTTGGCTAAGGAGCATAACCCTAGGATGAGGAATTCATGGATGTAGACTTAGCACACAAAGGAGGAAGAAATTATAAAGCCTAAGACAAGAGGAAGTATCTTTACTAGGGTATGTTAGGGCATATACTTAAGGACAAGGGCAAGAACGAGGACGAGATTTTCAGAAGGACAAGTACATGCTTTCGCCACCAAGCGTACCTAGGAGAAAGGTAGTCCGGTTGGAAGAGTCTAGTTTTCTGTTCGTGCTATTTCCTTAGGTTCTAGCGCTTCTCATTTGTTCATATCCACTTTCATAGTTGGGTCTCTGCACCATAGTACTTGTATAGTAGAAAGATCCCACTAGAGTCTCAAATCCAATTGGTGGTCCGACCAGTTTATTTTTTTTGTTAGTAGGGATTTGAGAATAGCTATCGAGTTTGCTTATATCATCTCACGTAGATCGTCTAAATTCGGGGGAGATATTCCTTGGGTGCTTGTCTGATATTGGTTTAGGCCTTTGGGGCTTGTACTTGAGGAATGTCGAGTTCGACTAGGATGGTTTGCGTGAGAGATGAATAGTTGTGACAGGCACTCTAAAAAGCGCGTAGTGATCTTTCAACCCTTATAGTTATGGCATGGTGGATAAGGGAGAGACCTCTAATCATACACTTGGTACCGTGATTGACATCTGTTTATTTTGGAAATGGAGGTTAGGAACTTCACAATCGTGAAGATAAATTGGTTAAGATACAGTGGAGTAAAGCTCAAGAAGGCTAGATACTAGCAACATGCCCTTTTTCCTTAAGGGTGCATCCTTGATTTCTCTGTTTAGGAGCTTTACGCGTAGTTGTTTCTCTCTTTCCAAAGTATATCCTCTAGGTCGTATCTGCGATCCTTAGGTAGAAGCCAATGGATGTAAACATGTATTTGAAACATGTTATGGTTGAATGGTTGCAAGTGGTTGCAAATGGTTGCTCGTGGATGCATATGCATACGTATTAGGCACTAGATCAAGTTCGGACGCTCTCATATTGCATTTACATATATGCATTTGTTTATAAGTTGAACTTGATATGATATCATATGGGCGTTGCATATGGTTGAATGGCTGTGCACGCATGTAGTATTTACATGACTTGGGATGTTTGCATGCATGATTGGACGCATGGCACTAACATGATTTGCATTAAGGAGGTCAACTAAATCAGTAGACAACCTGATTTTGCATTAGATAGAGACATATACACACACTATCCATATGAACATGAAAGCATTAGAAATCTTTTAAGGACAATGAATGCCTGTGATTGAATGGTTGAGTAGATGGGTGATTGGATGGTAGGACACATTCTTCCTAACTTGAAGATTTCGGGGACGAAATCCTTTTAAGTGGGGGAGAATGTAACACCCCGTAATTCTGTGACATTAAGATTCTCAAATTAAAGTATAATTAATTTTTAAAAGAAAACTTAAAATAAAAAGATCCATGCAGTTGTTTAATTTAAGTATTGTAACTAACATGAAAAAGAGAAGTAAGGAGAGAACAATAATTATTATTATTCTAAGACTTATTAACAAAAGCCTCTGTAGCTCAGTTGGTTAAGGCATTGGATTTGTAGCATGGAGGTCGGGGGTTCGAACCTCGGCGGCGGCATAATTTTTTATCTTTGTTTTAGAGAGGGCCAACTGAACATGCAAATATATGTACGTATACAAATTCAAAATTTGAAAGGATAAGAACGTACGTATAAGGAAATAAAGAAAATATATATATACATATGAGAATATAAATATATATATATATGCAAAAATATATGTATACGAAAGATAAAATTCAAGATAAGGCTACAGTCAATGAAATATGGCAACATCATTTGAATTTTGAAAATAAAATGAAAGTTGTGCGTATATATATACGCGTAAAATGGTCGTTAGAGGAATTATATACATATAAGAATATTTCATGTGAATAAAACAGTTAAATAAATTCCAGAAATTCAAAAGTTCGAAAATCAAACTTCTACGCCAAAACAATTCATTCGAAATTCAAATTTCTACGCCAAAATAGCTTGTGGGACCCAATGCTGACTCAGCACTGCGTGTATGAAAAGGTTTGGCTAGATTCATCTACGTACCTGGACTATTTTCTTAACTGGGTTCAATGCTGACTCAGCGCTGCGTGTACGATAAGGTCTTGAGCAGCTATATAAACAGCCCTAGTCTTTATACTCTTTGCACCAATTCTCTTCTATCCTTATGCTGCTAAGATTCATGGCTTCTTCCCCTCCTCTAAATTTTCTTAAATAATTAAAATAAAATATGAATTCAAGACATGGAGATGCTGCTCAAATCTGTTCAAGAGAAGATTCAAATCAAAGTGAAGAATTCAAAGGCTAAATCAACAAACCTCGAGCAACGACATACGAATCTTAGCATCGCCGTTCTTCTATTCTAGATCTAATTTCTGTAAGTTGGTTATTTCTAGACTTGAACGTTTTATTTTTATTTGTGACATGAAATTAAAAGAATATAAGAAAAATGCCTAATCTCTTCACTTGGATCTGTGTTTATTTAAGTTTTTGGATCTAATTCTTGACTATGGCCCAGAACATACTATGACTTTGATTGACGGCCTATGACTATTGAACAAAGAGGATATGCCTATGATCATGATTATGAGAACTATGACCATGAACCTATTGCCTTTGAATTACGAACATGAACCTTGATTTGGGACATACAACATATGACTATGACATTGCCTATGACAATGACTTATGACTATGGGAATTATTTTCCCTTTTGGACTATGAACATTGCCTATAACTATGAACTTTGCCTATGATTCATAATTAGGAAAATTGTTGCTTAAGTTTTGTGGCCATGAAATTGGGTCTAAACCCGATTATCTATTTTATCTGTTCCTTGTTTTTCTTTGGTTTTAGACTGTGGGAATTTACCTATTTGGTTAGGTCTACCCATGTTCTTGAACCTATTCTATCTATTGGTTTTAGACCGTGGGAATTTACCTATTAAGTTAGGTCTACCCATATTCTTGAACCTACGTCGTTATCCAAACCTTTTATGCCAGTTATTATCCCTTTTCGTAGCATCTTTGGTTCATTCCCTATTTTCTACCAGTCTAGATTTATTTACAATCTAGGTTAAATCACGATTATACGAACGGTGGGAATGCAATTTGGGGAAAATATGAAAATGAACATAAATGTAGTTACAAGCTTGGAAATTGGCATAAATTGGGAATATGTATTATGGCATGTTCATAGGAATGCAAATTGGATAAGTTTGACATATTAAATTTAGTATTAGCAAGTAAGCTAAATTTTAGGCATGAAATGTAAACTAGAATAATAATTCTAGTCTTACCGTAAACTGTGAATTAGAAATGTTAAATCAAAATTGTGTTAATTAAAGATTTGGAATAAGTATATTAGCACAATTTTGAATTTAGCCATAATTGTGAGAAATTGTCGTGTTTAGAATAAATTATGGTTAGTGACACTTAATTTGGTATAATTTACATACCAAAAAGTATAAATATGATAAATAAGAGGGAACGGGCCATAATAATAAATGTGACAATGTACATTAAAAGTGTAATAATGAAATAAGTAAATTAGGAGTAAATTTACTTATAGAATTTGTCATAAATGATAAATTGTTCATTTACCACAAAATATGTAACTTGCATGTAGGTAAAGTTTTGGCCATAAATTATAAACTAGGATATTTAATCTAGTTTTGGCAATGAAATAGGAAATGGCCTGAACTGCAAGTTGGGTTAGGACTTGGGCCTAGAATATAAGTATACTAGTGGGCAGGACAAAATGAAAATGGTATAGGCCAAGTTTATTTAAAAAGGGAAAATGGACTTTGAAGATAAATTGTTGACAATTTATATATGGACAAAAGAAAGGTTTTCTCCTTGAATAACACATACAACTGAAAGTTCTAGGGTGACAGAGAGGATAGTGTCTAGGGTTGGGTTTGGAAAATACAAGTTTCCTGCCCTCCCTGGTTATCCCTAACTGATCCGAAGGACGGGATGGTTGTTTTCAAAACCAGATTTGGAAATTAATCAAAAACCCTTTGAACTTAGATAACATGAATATGCCTAACCCGAGGTTAGACTAAGTTGCGGTGTAAACCTGCCCGGAACCGACCGGCACATCCAGTAACCGCAGCAATATCTGTCTAATGTGAGAGGTTGCGGCTTTAATTTATTAATTAAAGCTAGAACAAGAATGGGAGAGTTAAGTCCATAGAAACACTTAACCAACTTAACACAGTTAAGCTAGAATGGGAAGGTTAAGTCCATAGGAACACTTAACCAACTTAACACAGTTAAGCTAGAACGGGAAGGTTAAGGAACACTTAACCAACTTAGCACAGTTAAAGCTAGAATGGGAGGGTTAAGTCCATGGGAATACTTAGCCAAATTAACATGTTGACTAGACTAGAAGGTGGGGTTAAGTAAAGTTAATGCACTTAGCCAATTTAACATGTTAATTAGACTCGAGGTTGGGGTTAAGTAATACACTTAGCCAATTTAACATGTTAATTAGACTCGAGGTTGGGGTTAAGTAATACACTTAGCCAATTTAATATGTTAGCTGGACTAGACCATAGGGTTAAGTAAACTTGAACGCTTAACCATCAGAATATGATAAATGAATAGGGTTAAGTAAAAAGCATAAAGGGATAACACTTAACCATTTTATCAGGATAAATGAAGAGGGTTAAGTTAGCTTGAATTGACTAATGACACTTAACCAACCCAAATTGACGGGAAAGAGAACTAAGTAGTAATTCATAGTATAACACGGGAAGGAGCGAATGTCCGTCCGAGAAGGCTCCAACGAATTGGGTTACGAAGCCCGAGGCTTCGAGGGGACGTGAGGGTACTCTTGGTATCCCTCTGTGAGGCTGCAGATGATCCGCCTGGGCCCACAGAGGTTAAGGTCTGCGAAGAAGAACCAGGGGTATGCCTTGGTTGCAATATATATGGCAACCTAAAGACTAGGATGGACCGGCGTGATTTGGCGAGAAAACGGTAGTCGTGTGATAGCAACTCGTTGTCTACCATCCATCTTGAGTCAGTCGAGATACGTGAAGCGGAAAGGCGGAGAACTCCAAAAGACCATAATTGCTATCTAGTTATGGGTGAGGATGGCCATAGGATAGTGGGGCACCGGGGGCCGGCGTATAGTTCTCATTTTACAAAGGGTGCCTTTCATTAGTTGAGGGAGGGGTCAAGTGGGACCATAGCCACTGGAATAAAAACAGACCTTAGCATCTGCATTGGCAGATATCTGAAAGCTCCCGACCGAGTTCTGTATTCCTTGATTTGCCCTGTCACAGGACTCGGACCGCACATTACAGGACATGTGCATCTAGACAAGCGATAACGATTCGCGATACATGCGTGGGGAAGCCTAGGAACATATACCACTCTAGGTAGTGTGTCCTAGACTTGGGGGCATTGTTCGACAGGTAGCGTAATCCCTAGTTGGACTAGGTGGCATAAACCCTGAACTCAAAAAGCGTTCAGCAGATAGCGTAAAACTATAGTTTAACCTAGAAAGCACTTGATAGAAAACCCTAGACTAGATCTAGGTAATAAATAATAAATGTATGCCTGAAGGCAATGGAAACTACAGGGGTTGGGATCACGTTATCGTTACTAGCTGAACACTAGTTAGGTGGTGCAGAGATATAGAAACCAGTATAACAAGGAAATAGCGAAGCTGCGAAAGTATTAGAGCATATCCAGTCATCTTAGCATATCTTGTGACTGCCTTGTCCAATCTTGTTGACCCTATCGTCATGGTGTAATCTTGTATTCAGTTAATTCATGTCGTTTTGTTTTCCATGTTCACATGCTAGAAGTTACTGAACTTACTCAGGCTTTATGTCTGACTCTGTTTTTCTTTCGTCTTCTTTTCTTCCGTTTCCCCCCCCCCCCCCCAGGTAGTAAAGGAGGGAATAGTTTAGCTCAAGTTAAGTTGGACTGCCACTCTTTCCCAGCTTGAAGATTTGTCGAAGTTTGCCTGGATTCTCTTTTCAGATGCTATGGCTGGCTCTTGCTACATTGGGGAATATATAAATGTATTTTCATGCTTCTTTATTTTATAAAGACAGATGATACTCTGATATTGTAAAAGAATCTTGTACAGACTATTTTACCAATAAAGCAAAGTTCTATTTTCCACTGTTTAATAATTTGTCTGTCTTGTAATTTATCTGCATCTTTTACCCAAAATGCTCCACAGAACTTAGTGCATTCCCTTTGTGAGTGACACTAACGGACGTGGGGTGTTACACCCAGTGTATTTTTAACCGTCAAAATACTGACTGTTTTACACTCTTAAAATCCGTACGGCCACACAGTGACTCTAAAAATCACGAAACTGGAAATCTAACAACTATTTGATATTGCGGATCCAACAAAACTGGTTTCGTCGAATTCCGACTTAGTTTGCTCACACAGAGTACTTTTAAAGCTCTGGATGACCCATTTAAATATACAAATATATTTAAATATAATTAAATTTAATATTTAAAAATAAATATTATCGTCTATATTCACAGTGGAATACCATACAGCTCAGAAAAATCCCATATTGATTTCTAACTCGATATCCACTTCTGGGTCAACCCGATATTCGATTTATATTGAAATTCCCTTTTAAAATATAAATAATTCCTTTATAAATTATAAAGGAATTCCACAGCGACTTTTCTGAAATTTGATTTGGACATATCTCAAAATCTATACGATGAAATCCCGATTTTTCTCTTCCACTAGAAAGATATACTCCACCAGCTCCACACGTTTCTTGTTTCACAGAAATCCGGCTTAAAACGAATCCTGTACATTCAGTTGAAGTTCGAATCGCCAATTTACGAACTGCAGCGACATTTCGAGCTCGATTTTAATTATAATATAATTATACGTTCAAACTGACGTCGATTGAATATATTCGTTATTCAAATTAAATTCCAAGCTGTATTAAATATCACAGGTGATACAGTTCACACCATCTCGCCCTTCCGGCCAATTCTGATTATTTCAGAATTAAATATTCACCATTATTTAATTCCACGACCATTAAATCTTTTAATTCACCTTATATATAATTAAATAAATTAATTATAATACCTCTACAAATGCGGGTCATTACATTCTTCCCCACTTAAAATAATTTCGTCCTCGAAATTGCTAAGGTAGAGAACGACCCTACTAACTGGTTAGAACATATCTGTTCACTTCCTAAACTTCAGTTTCCAACTGGACCCATTTAATTTCAATTAAATATTAATTAATTCTTATCAACGAAAATTTTCAAAAATCCTGAAAATTTTCTAACGCCTTAACTCTTCGAAAAAATTCGCCAGCACCTCCTTTGTACTGGTCAATATCTCAAACTCCAACTCGCCTCTCTGGGCCATCTCCAACCCAAAAGAAAATCAAACAGCCAAGCGTCTTTCCAATTCGGCTCATAAATCGTATATCCAATAGAAATATAAACTTGTACCTTTTTGTCGGGCATATCAACTCTATCACTTCTATATGCTATCGACTCAGCATATACCAATGTTATCCCCAATCAAATCCTGATCACTTTATCCTTACCACAGTTATTGGTTTTATACTCGAACCGAATCTCATTTAAACTCAAGTCTCATCCTTGATTCAAAACTTTTTACCAAGTAATACCGTTTCCATTACCAGATTATCTCTAACCATATCCAATCCATCTTTATTTAACTTAGTTTAAGTTAAATTCCAATTTATTCACTTTTACCATTTCAATTATTTAACTTCATAAGTTAAATTAAATTTTGAAATTTAAATCCCTGGGCTTTATTTCAAATCAAATTGGAAACCATAATAACAATTCAAATCATTTGAATTTCCGAACAACTTGTTTTCTCAACACCATTTCAAAAACAAAATCTTTTGTTGTAATCCGTCACTTACGAACTTGAAAATGAACACTGATGATGTCTAGATTCATCATCAGAATCTATTTTCCAGCAATCGAAGTGAGTTCAATACTATAAAATCATTTCTAAACATTTTCACTTTGAAATTCATTTCAAAATATAATTCATACTGCTTGTAAAACAATTTAAAATCTCCCAGGATCTTAAATTTTCCTTATTTTTAATCCAAATCCATTTACAAACACTTATCCAATTTTCCAGAGTTTTAATTCAATTTCTGGTTTAAATTTCAGATTTAACTCATCTGATTTCACGTATTTCACTTATATAAACTCTGATTGGTTATTTACATAACCATTTCATTTATAATCTTACTCGATTATAATATCAACCAATATATCCAATATGTATCAAAATATACTTTGGGTAAAATTATTTTAATTTACCCTCTTTTCAGAACATATCGTGACGACCCATCGTATTCAAGTGTTTAGTAACTCCTACCGATACAGTGGATCAAACTGATCGACCAGAACTCATAAACAACTCAACCAATGAATCTCCATAATATAAAACAAATTTTTATATCAAATACAAATACGTTCACTCGTATATATACACTCAAACTCAATCTAGGGTGTTACTAACCCTATCTCTACCGAGTCACGCCACAGAGCCTAGGCAATTCACTTAACTTAAGCTCTGATACCAACTGTAACGACCCGGATTCTGAGTGACTTTGGTTATCGACATAAGCTCGATGTCGATAACCAAACCATCAAAAAATCCCGGTAATTAATGAAATAAATTAGAGGGTGAGGAAAGATAAGATAGAAACTTAGAATAGAAGAAGAAGAAGACACAACATCAGAGTAACACGAACCTCACAGCGGAACGAATAACATATAATAGATAACATAACTTTGAAATATAACAGTTATGTATACGATAGCACTTATCAGAGTACAGCACTTACAACACAGCGGAAATAAACTATAGCTATATGATCTTGAAGCCTCCTGCTCCAAGCTCTCCAAATATATCTGTAAAATCCTGACTACTTGACTGCCCATACAAATTTAGGCACCCAAGAGTTTAGGGAAAACAACAAAGTAAACTCGGGGTCAGTCATGGGACTGGTGTGAGTAAAACAGTTTAAACAGGTATATGAACCAGTAAACGATATCTCATAAGACCACGCCGCAGAACGGAACGGGTTTTTCCCTTATGAGAATCCAAAATATCTTTATATCAAAAACCTTTTGATATTATAATAATGTCTATGTACAAATAGATATCAACTAGCAGAAACGCTTTCATCTCACGTTCTACATATATAGTATACAATCAAAACCGCAAGCACACGTATTGGGTAATGGATTTCCAACTATGACAAGGTATGGAACCACCTTCCGATCAGTGTACTCTAGGAACGATACACTGGAGTTCAACAAGAACATCTTGTAACTCAGCCACACATGACCGACCACTCATTTTGCTTGAGTGTATCGAATGTATATCACCAACGGTTAGGATCAGCAACCGTTTCCCGTATATATATGAGACAGCATTGATAGATTAAAGAAGCAAATGAATATTCTCTAGATAGGTGATTATACACCCTACTTCGGTGCGACCGACTTAGCCATGCTACCTGCCCGATTTCTGTCATTTACCGGATGATGAGGCTAGAAGCTACGCTTTATCATCACATCAGATTCACTTTGAATGCCACATCATCAAATCCATCCAATCACCGATTGACGTCCTCAACAATACATTATGTGTTAGCTAAAAGAAGTTTCCTTCTTCGCTTCCACTCTTGGTACGGTTGGAGAAATCAATATACGTGATCGTCTGGAAATACTCTGTCAGACATCCGTCCATACAAGTCATCCAGGAACAAGATGAACCGAAGGCACTATTCAGTACATCCATCTTAGGCACTGTTATCTAAGACTAATACAATAGCCCTTGTACTTTACTCCGTCTTCAATTATATTTGGCATATATGATTCACACGCTTATGCCAATACAGAGTGGTTCTTTGGATAATAATCCAACCGATCTCTCCATATTAACAACGTTATAATGGTCGAAACTTCGATAGTCTGTGATTTAACTATCAAAGAGAAACAAGTGTGCAAACAACGATATTATTCCCAGATGGAAATTCTATCAATCAATCATCAATCATATATATATATATATATATATATATATATATATATATATGTCTATATATATATATATATATTTTCCTTATTTTCTATGTTTAGAAAATATACGTTAACACTAGAAACATTTCCATCTCTATCCATATTTCCAATTTCAATATTTGATTTCGTTTCTGATTCTAATTGGAAAGCATTTCCAAATCTTCTTTACTTGGATTTAAACACAGGTTTAAATCAACATCGCGACTACAACTCAAACCACTATACTTATTTACTAAATTCACTTAACCACTTTCACTCTCGAACCTTAACCATTTCTAAATTAAAACGAAGTCAACCAAGTTGGGTTATAACTACCTCTCAGACCTTAACTGAATAACATTTCAAATCTCGAAACAGGGTAAGTTCATTCTTTTAACTCTAACCAATCAACTCTTTCCACTTAACTCCTTACCTAACTCCTTTCGATCAACTATACTCGATTACTCCTTTAACTCTATTTAAACCAACTATAATCGATTACTCCTTTAACTCTATTTAAACCAACTATATTCGATTAACTCTTTTGATTCTACTCTAATCAATTTAACTCCATCGAATAACTAACTTCGAATAACTCCTTCGAATAACCAAATTCGATAATTCCTTTTGTTTAACTTTATTCGAATAACTAATTCGAATAACTCTTATCGATTAAACTATAATCGATAACTCCTTCGATTTAACTAATATTCTATAACTCACTTCGATTTAACTAATATTCTATAACTCACTTCGATTTACTAATGATCGATAACTCCTTCGATTTAACTAATATTCTATAACTCACTTCGATTTACTAATGATCGATAACTCCTTCGAATAACCAAATCCGATAATCTCCTCTCGAATAAACGATATTCGATAATCTTCCCTTTCGCTTAAACAAATCTATAGCTCCTTTTCGAATAACTAAATTCGATAACTCCTTTTCGAATAACTCTAAACGATTAACTCAAATCGATTAACTCTAATTCGATTAACCCTATTTAATTACTCTATTTGTTTAATTCTAACTCTAACTGGTTAACTCTAACAGATTTACTCTGACTGGTCAACCCTAACTGATTAACTCTAACTGGATAACTCTAACTGGTCAACCCTAACTGATTAACTCGACTTATTCAGCTTAACCTGATTTAACTCCTATCGAATAACAAATATTCGATTTAACTCCTTTTCGAATACCTAATTCGATTTAACTCCTTTTCGAATACCATATTCGATAACTCCTTTCGAATACCATATTCGATTTACTGACTTTATTCGCTTTAAAAAGATTTCCTTTTTAACAACGCTTATTCATTTTTAAAGATTTACTTTTTAGTAACGGTTCTTCACTTTAAAAATGATTTCCCTTTTATAACGTTTTCCTTTATATAGCATTTTCCTTTTCATCTCTATTTATTTTCTAAATAATTTCTCCTTTGTAATTCTATTTATTTCCTAATTAAATAATCCTTTTATAATATCTAATGTATTTACCAAATAAATAATCCATTTAATTTCTTATTTATTTAACAAGTAAATATCTCCTTTTAATCCTATTTATTTATCAAATAAATATCTCCTTTCATCTTTATTTATTTCCTAAATAAATAAACCTTTTTACTTTTATTTATTTCTTAAATAAATAAATTCTTTATAATATCTTTATTTGTGTTGTACCAATATATATTCCTTTTATATTTGCTTTCAAATATATTTCCTTTATATTTTATTAACAAATAAATTCCTTCTATATTTGATTAACAAATAAATCCCTTTATATTCGATTTCAAATATATTCCTTTATATTTGATTTCAAATATATCTCCTTTTCAATTTCATTTGTAAAGGTTTTGCAAACATTTCTATTTCATTTTGATTTGTAAATGATTTACAAACCTTTCTCTTTTTATTTGATTTCTGAAAAATATTCTAACTCCATATATTCCCGGGAAAATTCGCCATAACGTCCTTTGTATCGGGAGCATCGGGAAAATCCCCAAACCCGCCACACAGGCCTGTCCATTCAAAAAGAAAATATTTTGGAATTATTTCCTTTCTGAATATCTCATATTTATAAATATTCCAATTCGTAAATATTCCTTATTTATAAATATTCAAATTTATAAATATCTCTTATTTATAAATATTCCATTTATAAATATTTTTTTTTTCAATATCACTTTGAAAATCCCCTTATCAGTATTTCGGTATGTTATGGTGTTCAACACATAAAATCACGATGACCAATAACGTTCAACCACATATAATCGACAATAGATTATATATCACATCATATACCAGAATATATGAATCAAAACAGTATTATAAATATTGAGGGACCCAGTTGGGTCCCTCCAACCTGTTCTCCTGCATCCACAGATGTTACACAACATGATTGTCATCACTTTCAGTTCAATATGGATTATTCTGATAAACAGAATCAATATATAACTATATAACTGTTTATATATTATATATATATATATATTTATATATATATATATATATAATATTTCATTAACTGACTAGCAGTTCAATCAAACATTCAACACACAATCAAACAGACAATTTCTAACAGTTCTAAAAATACAACATGAAATTATAAACTGTTCAGAGTTGGTGAGATTTACTCACATTGGCGCGTTAATCGTTAAATAACGGTTTGCGTTATTTGACTCAGTTGGACAATTTATTTCGCCATAAATTGTAACGAGCTCGGATTCACTCCGGGTCAACTTCATGGTGTAGCCACCGTCCCCACGATCCCAACGCAACTTACGGTTCCCGATTCTGACCTCGTATGATCAAGTTGTCGAGTTTAAAAGTTACTACACTTTAATTTGAATTAAATAAAACAAAGAAATAGGGATTGGGCTTTACCCCTCATTCCCGTCCCATCTTCTAAATATAAAAACCTGGACCCGGTATTTCTTTCTTCCCCAATTCTTAATACCGCTTCCTGCTTCTTCCATGTCCTCAACCGAACGTCCTCTTCCTCCCACAACTCTTTCCTTCCTTCCCATTAATTCAAATAAAAATCACTAAAATTTCCAGCTTTCAATCCTCTTCACCTCCACCCCAGAAACTCTCAACTCGCACTCGCCCAACGAAAACCGACGACGAGCCAGTACTGTAGCTCACGAGAAACCTGCGACACCAGAAATCGTCGAACACCACAAAAATGATGGAGCAGCTGCTATTCGCCATCACAAACCTGAATCCATCATCCGTTCCTCCTATAACCGCCTCAAATCGCCATGCCCTCAAGCCCTAGCTTTGCTGTTCAAAACCGTGACCCCAAAAATCAACGTCGATCCCTTTGAAATTCATACAGGGATGAAGATAATCACCTCACGGACTCAAAGACATTAGTTAGAGGATTTATAGAATTTTATTTTCTTTTCCATGGATTTTCTTTTGAATTTGTGTACTGCGTTTTTTTCTGAGTAATACTTTGTGGCGGCTCAGAGTTTTTGAGCAGAAGGCTTTGTGAATTAGGTTATAAGAAAGTTAGAGGGGTATATATAATGGTTTAAAAATATCTAGATATTTCGTATTGAGATATTTTAAATTTTATATTCATTTTATATTCGTTTCTGGTCCTTAAAAATCCCTGCGACCACATACGATACCCAAAAATCACCAAACTGGACATGTAGCTAGAGTTCGATATTATGGTCCTAACGAAACTGGTTTCGTCGAATTCCGACTTCGTATGCTCACCCAGTGTATTTTTAACCGTCAAAATACTGATTGTTTTACACTCTAAAAATCCGTACGGCCACACAGTGACTCTAAAAATTACGAAACTGGAAATCTAACAACTATTTGATATTGCGGATCCAACAAAACTGGTTTCGTTGAATTCCGACTTCGTTTGCTCACACAGAGTATTTTTAAAGCTCTGGATGACCCATTTAAATATATAAATATATGTAAATATAATTAAATTTAATATTTAAAAATAAATATTATCGTCTATATTCACAGTGGAATACCATACAACTCAGAAAAATCCCATATTGATTTCTAACTCGATATCCACTTCTGGGTCAACCCGATATTCGATTTATATTGAAATTCCCTTTTAAAATATAAATAATTCCTTTATAAATTATAAAGGAATTCCACAGCGACTTTTCTGAAATTTGATTTGGACATATCTCAAAATCTATACGATGAAATCCCGATTTTTCTCTTCCACTAGAAAGATATACTCCACCAGCTCCACACGTTTCTTGTTTCACAGAAATCCGGCTTAAAACGAATCATGTACATTCAGTTGAAGTTCGAATCGCCAATTTACGAACTGTAGCGCCATTTCGAGCTCGATTTTAATTATAATATAATTATACGTTCAAACTGACGTCGATTGAATATATTCATTATTCAAATTAAATTCCAAGCTGTATTAAATATCACAGGTGATACAATTCACACCATCTCGCCCTTCCGGCCAATTCTGATTATTTCAGAATTAAATATATTATTTAATTTATTATTTAAATTAAATATTCATCGTTATTTAATTCCACGGCCATTAAATCTTTTAATTCACCTTTTATATAATTAAATAAATTAATTATAATACCTCTGCAAATGCGGGTCATTACAGGTGGCCAGTTGATCTGAATATAGACGTAGCCTCTAGCCTCACAACCCGGAAAGGACAAAAATCGGGCAGGAAGCATGGCTAGTTGGGTCATACCCAAGTAGGGTGTATTGTCACTGATGTAGAGAAAATTTATATTTGTTCTTATTTTTGATTATGTATCTTACGGATTACGGTTGGATGGCCAACAACCGTGGGTGACAATATATTTGCTACACTCAAGCTAAATGAGTGGGCGGTCATGTGTGGCCGGGTTGCAAGACGTTCTTGTTGAACCCCGGTGTATCCCCTCTAAAGTACACTGATCGGAAGGTGATCCCATACCTTTTCAATTGGAATCCAATCTCCGATAAGCGCTCCGCGGTTTTTGATTTTATATTATATATGTGGAGCGTGAGATGCAAGCGTTCTGCTACTTAGTTATTTATTTGAGTAGACATTATTATAAAATCACTGGATTTTGATATCAAAATATTTTGGGTTATAGTAAGGTAAAAACTGCCCATGTTTATGTGTGGGTTGGTCTTACTATTATCCTTTTCTTTCAAAAGGATTTTCAAAGTTAAACAATATGGTTGGAGTTTACTCACACCAGTCCCATGACTGACCCAGAGTTTATTTTGTTTGTTTTCCCTAAACTCTTGGATGCCCAAATTTGTACGGGAAGACAAGTGTTTCAGGATTTTACAGTTTCACTTGGAGGAGCTCGAAGCAGGAAGCTTCACCGCTAGTTATTTAGACAATATTTCCCCTGTGATGTATATGTGTTATACTTTGATATGGTATGTATATACAAATTTGGATTTGTATTGAAAACTTATGTTATATAATGTATTTTATTTTGTTCCGTTGTGAGATTTGTGTTTACTCTGATTATGTTCTGATGTTCTTCTTCTCTTCTATTCTATTAGTTCTATCTTTCTACTTCTCATCGTCTAACTTCTTTCTCTTAACATTTTGCTTTCTGTATAATCAGGGTTGACTGTGGTAATAAAATGTTAGCTTAAATTGGTACGGAAAAGTGGGACGTTACAACGTGGTATCAAAGCTGATGGTTAAGTGATTACCTTGGCTCTATGGTGTAACTCAGAAGAGATGTGGTTAGTAATACCCTTGATTAAGTTTGAGTTTATATATATGAGCGCGTATTTGTAAATTGTTATAAAAACTATTTTATATTGTGTTGATTTGTTTGTCGAGTGGTTTAAAAATTCTGGTCGATATGGTAGTGCACACTATATCGAAAAGTTTTTCTAGACTCTTGAACAGAGTAATTCGGCATAATATTGTTTTGGAAAAGGGTAAATGAAATAATTTTACCCAAAATATATTTTGATATAAAAAGATGTATATATTTTGAATTATTATGATATATATTGGATGTGTTGAGTTGTTAATATAATCGAATCAGATTATAATCGAGATGGTTATAAACAACCGATTAGAAATTCGTATAAGTACAATATATAAGATCAGATGGAATAAATATGAATTTGAACAAGAATTGGAATTAAACTCTGGAAACTGATAAATATGTTTGAAATTAAATTTTGGATTATATATGAAGATTTTAAGATCCTGGGTGAATTTGGAAACGTTTTCCTATGTATTATGAAGAATATGTTGAAAACTTTCAAAATAGAAATGTTTGAAAACAAGTTTTGAAGATGTTATTGTATTGAACTCACTTCTATTACTGGAAAATAATTCTGATGATGCTGGCCACATCATCTGTGTCATTTTCGAGTTTCGGAGTGACGAATAACTACCAAACAATTTTGTTTTTGAATTATTCTGAGAAAACGAATTATTTAAAATTCAAATGTTTTGAATTTTTATTATATGAGTATATATATTTCAAACTGATTTGAAATAAACCAAAGAATTTGAATTCTGAAATATAAATTTACTTATGAAGTTAAATAGATTAAAATGGTAAAAGTACATAAATAAGTTAGAATTTAACTTAAATTGAGTTAAATAAAATTAGATTGGATTAATGATAATCTGAAATGGAATTAGGTTGTTAAGTAAGAATCTGGGATTGAGATTGGAACAGGAATTAGAAATGGAATTTGATTGGGTAGAGGTGAATGATTGGATTTGAAAACAAACTGATTGGAGATCAGTATTTGGAATGCATGAGTATATACCGAAGTGGTATCAAATAGAAGAGAAAGAGTTGGTGTTGGATCTAGATTAACCCTAGAGGGGGTGAATAGGGTTTATTGAAAATTAAACGAGATATTAAAAATATCAGATCACAGAATGCAGCGGAAATAAAAATACAGAAAGTAAATGACACACAGATATACCCAGCTTCGGAAAAATCCTGCCTACTGATGCATTCCTAAGGTTTCTACTAGGTGTTATAAACAGATCCCACTTACAGACCCTGTAAACTCGCGAACCCCTCGCTCCTGTCCTAACCCTACGCTCAAAACCCTAGACTGGTCAATATCCCATAAACCAGATTTTCCCAGATAACAAAACCGCAACCTGTAAACCCTAGATTTTACAAACTCCAGTAAACTGCCAGTTAACACCCTAACTGGTTTCCTAGATTTTACAGACCTAGAAACTGTTGAGACGGTTTTCAAACGAATATAAAAAAATCAAAATAAAGTAATACAACCTAGAACCCTAGGAATTAAAATAGAAGGATCATCCCCTTATTCATTTAAAAACTTGGTCGGCCCCCTTTTTGGTTGTGTTGCACTCTTGTTTGTTTCACCCGATCACTTTCCCTTTTGAACAAAAATGGCGGCGGCTCCTAGGGTTTTCTCTTTAATCCCCAAACCGATTGACGTGGTGATAAATTGCTTCGATGCTTCGACTATTTTCTTCAGCCAATTTGGGTGCTGATCGAACCTCTAAAAGATTGTGAGTTTTCTAAATTTACTCTATGCTTGAAATTATTATCTGTGTATTCGATTTCCTTAAAAGGCCGATGATGAATTTGTTGTTAATATAGGATAATTAAATCCTAAACATGCTCTGATTTCCATGAATGACATCCTTTGATTTCGTATATGTAACTTGATCCTGATTTTGTGCGGTTTTCAATTTGGTTTCCTCGGCTTTTAATGTCTTGATCAATTATGGAAAATTTTATTTGATGTCCCTTGTGTGAAGAGTTTTGGAATAAAAAATTGTGATGAAGTCAGAAATTATTTTTCCTCCAATAATGACTCTGGTCGACTTAATGAATCTGATTTGTTGTTTTGAGATTCTTGCTCGAAATGTTGCAGTGATTCCTCAAATGATTTGTTTAAGTCTAGAATGAAATCTTGCCAAAAATGTTTACCTTTGATTTAAACACTACCTTGAATGCAGAAAAAGATACTTGCCCAAAATAGTGTGTCCGATACTGGAAACATTTTTGTATTTATTCTTGCCATGAAAAAAGTTTGTTGAATATTTTGAATCGATTAAAAATTTGCCACAAATACAAGGTGAGATTTCTGGAGACAATTTAACACTTGCCAAAAACAGATTTCTTTGATACACTGTTGCCTTTGATTTGCTATTGTAAACTTACCAAAATATTCCACAATGTTGTTTTGGAAATATAATTGATTCTTTGCCAAAACAGTTGCCATATATCTGGAATTATTCGTTGCCAAGAAAGGCTTGAGTTTTCGCTATAGACCTTGAATGAATTCTGAAATGAAATCCCTGAGATTTTATATTCATGACTTTGAACATATCTGGATTCCTGCCCATTTATGTGCACTTGAATGACTCATATAAATTTGAGTGTAGTATATTTGACCATCTTTAATTGCATTTAAACAAGTGAACCATTTGACTTTGTGCTGAGCCATTTAAACATGAGTACAAACATGCTTGGCTTGGCTATGTAAACATTCTTATTCATGCCTCGAACTGATGTATTCCATTAATACGCACCATTTATATTTGCTATGCCCATTTGAATGCTACTTCACTTGCTTTTGCTGCCAAGTTGTTTCTGTCCATGTTGAGCTGAACCATATGACACATTGTGCTTGCATGTTCACTGTCTTGATGAAAAACTGCTCCACTTATATTTGTTGTGTGACACAGAAATTGCACATGCACACATGGACTGCACTATCAATGCTTGATCATTTTGAAATATACTGTTCCATGAAAAAAACTATGCTGTAGTAATTTCATTTGTACATGCAGTATTGAATTGTGTACATCCATCCTTATTTGTACCATTGTGCTCTCCATATTGCACTTGAATAGCCTGACTTGCAAATGCACCATTCTTTGTTTGTGTACTTTGAGGTTTGCTGAAAAACTTGTGCATCTTTGTTTACACTGCATTGAACCATGCTCCATGTTGACTTGATCTTGTATCACTTGAACTTGAACTAGATGAGTTGATCTATTGTTTGGTGTGAATGCTTCTTGTGTACATGTCCATCATATGTTGCTCGGTCATTTGAGTTAAACATGTTTTTCTTTGCTGTTTGGACTGAAATTTGTGACCATTATTGACTTGAAATTGCTTTGCTCGACACTTGGGTTGCTTGCTTCATTTGCTCCATTTCACTGCTATGTTGACCATGTTGACATGTATGTATACATATATGTATATATACATGTATATGTATATATATATATATATGTATATATATATATGTATGTCTATTCGAGTATATATCAGCAGACCGCTACACTGTGTTGTGGCTGTTCAAAATCTACTGGTTCAGATCAGCAAACCAGTGTAGTGTGTTGAGGCTGATCAATGGGTACTAGAAATATATACATATCAGATCAAGTCATGAAAAAAGATGAGAAACACACCAGAAATCTGAGGCAAATAAAAATTTTAAAATTAAAATTTATATTCGTGCGTATACAGTTTTATTTCTATTGCAGTGTATTGTGTGTGTGTGTTTCATGTGACAGGTAAGCAGAAGATGACTGGACTGACAGTGAGCTGTAAAGATAGAAGACTGAAGACAAAAGATAGTGAATCAGTACAACTTAGTATGTATATGAGTGAGATGTCTGTATAACTGAGTGTCAGTGTTGTAGAGAGGAACTGTGTACTGAAATTGAATGTATTGAAATGTATATCAGTGAATATATACAAATAGTGGAGTTGTAAATCAATACTGTTTAAATATTGAAATAAAATATTATATTTAAATAAAATACCATGTGAATATTTATATTTCTGTATAGCTGTATTTATTTAAATATGAATATTATATTCCTGTCTGTGATGTATATGTGAAACAGTACAATAACAAACACATTTAAAATAATATTTATTTTGTTGTTATCATCAAACCAAAAAAATCACATAATTGTGTATACAACTGCGTTATATACAAAAATCTCCCCCGTTTGATGACGACAAACAAATATCAAGATATTGAAAAATAAATGTGTTTGACAGTGAAGAACTGAACTCCCCCTATTTGAATGCTCCCCCTACAACAGAAACTCACCCTATAACTGTGCATGAGTGAAACGGAAAAAATGAATGAATTTTCAAAGTTAAGACTATTTATAAAATATTTGCTGGTATCAGAGCACTCCCCCTATAACTGTGCATGAGTGAAAAGAAAAAAAATGAATGAATTTTCAAAGTTAAAAATATTTATAAAATATTCACTCGTAAATCAAAATCTCAACCCATTCTCCCCCTTTTGTTATCATCAAAAGGATACAAAATTTAAAATACAGATGAAAAATGACTAAAAAATATAATTTCAGCTTAAGAGGAAGAACAGTCATCCTAAATCTCAATCAGCCAAACAAAAATCATAATAAACTATGAACTAGTGTCTTATTTCACATTATAGAGAATGACGGATTTACGATGAAATATATATAAATGGGGAGAGTTATAAAAATATGAATATTTTCCAACAAAAATTTATAACATGAAGCACAAAACAGTGATGGATTTGGACTATAATTAATCATTCAATTTAAATGAAAACATCGTATAATCTCAAATCCCAATACCTATCAATCAACAAATCATAATATGTCATAAGATTTCAACACATTTCACAAATAGAAGATGGATTGATAGGCTGGCTTTTACACACCACATATTAATTTCTATTTTTAGCACATTATTTCACTTTCTTTTACTTTTTGTTTAAGAGCACACTGACGACGCATAATCAAAGCTTGGATTTTTAAATGAGGTATGTCGCAACTTAAATTATAAGTAATCTCTTAACCATGCATGACCAGAGCTTGGATTTTTAAATGAGGTTAGAGAAACACTTATGAATATTATATATATTTATCATTTTCAGCTTAAAAAGAAAAAAAACTCCTTGGAATATAAAACCAAAATGGATGATAGAAATGTGGTAGGTACAGAGATGATTGTGAAATAAATTTCTAAATTAATCATATTATGAAATATGCTCAACTGTACCGGGATTCTCGATTATTTTCAATTATGACTAATTCTGAAAAATAAGATGACCACAATTCCATCACAAAAATTTTAACTGCTTTATTTAAGATGATTTTTTATAAAAAAATATATATTAAACTCTCCACATTAATATAAAAAACATGATGGATGACAGAATAATGGTAGATAAAGAAGATGGTCGTGAAATAATCACCAATTCAAAGATATTATAATAATTATTCAACCATCAAGTAAAATCTAAATAAAATCTCCTCTTGTTGTGAAATATACTATAGTCACAATTCATCACAATTTCAAAATCTGATAATAATTTTAATGAATTATAAATACAGTTCAATTTGGATACTGATTTCAATTCCTGAATGAATAATCAATAAATAATTTTAAAATTGAAAATCAATTACAAGATGGATATGGAGATCTATACAAAACAAGAGGGAAAAATATATATACAGCAAGACAAAAAATAGCACATATGATACCAACTGGTGTCCCTATTAATGAAGACTATAACAAGACATAGTAGACAAACAAGGGTATCACATATAAAGAATTTTAAGCCCAAGGCCCAAGCAGACCAAGCAACAGATTTGGCACATTTATCAAAGCAGCAGGCAAGAACAAGCAGATATTTGAAAGACCGTATCAAAGCAGCAAACAGATCATAAACAAGGAATTTGCAAAATATTTTCAAAACAATATCAGAGCAGCACAAGATATCAGTTTCAATGCGGACTTGTCAAGAAGACATTTCAAATATATTTTTGTTGGTCACAAAAAGGATGATTCATGATCCAAGATTAAAAACACTGTTAATTTGAAATCATTTGATGGAATATGAAGATATCAGGATTCAACGAATTGATCACCCCAGATTATTAATTTTTTGATTCAAGATATGTGTGATATTCAAAAAATCGATAATTTCAAATGATTTTAAACAAACAGACATTCAAGTCAAATAACCATGAAATACCAATAAATTTCAAGGACCAAATTTTTCAAAGAAATTTTCCATAGGTATCTCTGACAAGTACAAGAGTAATTTCAGATCATTTACATCAGGCTTGAGAGATATTCATGATCCAGAAAATTAAAAATAATTTATTTGAAATCACTTGAATCAATGTTAAGTTTGAGATATAATGAATCATTCACACAAGATTGATAATTTCAAATTTAAGAGGTGTGTGATATTCAAAATATCAAGTATTTCAGATTATTTCAAACAAACAAATTTAAACCATAATGATCATGTGTAAAGATGAATTTCAAGATGTATCACTGATTAAATACAATTCAAACTATCCAAGCCAATCTGAAAAATAATGAAATTATCACAACTAATAGATAGCAGAGTGCTATAATGAGTATAATATTTCAAGCTTTTCTAAAATGGCTTAGAAGAAACTCAAAACAGCAGAGGTGTATGAAATTTCATTAAATGTTCAGATCTTCAAAAATTTAGAATTCAAATTAACAGTGTTCAAGATACGACAAGAATACATCAACACTGTTAGGAATTTATAAATCAAAAAATAAAATTCAAAAAAATTTCAGATATTTACAAACTTAGATTCAAAATCTGGAAATGATTAAAACAATAGAGTTTCATACAAATGAAGTGAATTTCCAGAAAAATATGAATCCCGCGGTTGGAAGTTAATGAAGCCCAAAAAGAATATGGCATTGTCAAATCTAACAGAGAAGGAAAATAAACAGAAGAGATAGAAGGAGGGAAAACGAAAAAAATATTTACAAAGATGAGTTTAGAGGTTATACCTGAAATTGACGTGAGTAAATAAATCTCTAACTCATCACAATCTTGGGCTAAGGAACTGTGAATGATAGAGAAATATGGAATAGCTTGAATTTAATTTCCTTTTAGCAAAACAGTTCCTCAACCTCCTCCGGTACCTAACGGTTCATAGGATCGAGTGGTCTAACAAAATTTGTAAAACCACTCTCAATTGTTTTCTTAAGTTTTGATACCCAAATCTGTTTGTATAACAATCCATCAGAATTTACCAAAGTTCCTTTAGGGACCCAAATCTGTTTGAATTTATATGAATTCACTTTATTTCTTTTTGGTGTCCAAAATGGATTTGATAGACTGTTATCAAACAATTTCTTATCACGTTTTTGATTCAAAAAACTTTTGAAATTTCCAGAGTTCAACTTTTCAAAACTATCCATCTTGAAGCAGCTTGAGGGATTTTTAAAACCATTCGAATTGACATTTTCAAAAACATTATTTTTCCCAAAGCCAATACCATATTTATTTCCAAAAGAAACTTGATTTTGCAACAACATATTCAACGATTTTTCCCCATTAGAAAATTTATCCAAAGTTGATTCTAATAGTCGAATTTTGGATTTAAGATCACTGTTTTCTTTTATTAAATCAAAACATCGATTATTATTGATCTTTCTTTCAATATCATGTTGTTTCAAAACCAAATTTTCAAATTCAAGTAATTTGATTTTGGCTTGGGACTCAGAGATCTCAGATTCAAATCGTTTTTGTTTTTTGGACTCAAATTTCTTATATTTTTCAATCTCGTTTTCAAGTTCTTTCAAAATCAAATCCGTTTTCAACAAATTTTGTTTTTCAGCAAATTCATATTCAAAATTTTTGGTAGTCTTAAAATTTTCAAATTCCTTTTGTAAAAAGTTATTTGTACTTTCAAGCTCAATCTTGTTCTCTTTTAAAATCATAATTTCATTTTCAAGCTTTTGAATATTTTTATTTCATGAACAGGATTATTTTCCAAAACCAAACAATTTTTACAACTAGAGTTTGAAGATTTCTTAACCTTCTCAAGTTTTGATTCCAAAATATTATTTTTGTTGACCAACTTAAGCTTTTCAGATATCAGAATTTTATTTTTAGATTTTAGATTCTCAACAGATTCAATTAAACTATTTAAACGATGAATTAAATCTTTATAAGAAAGATCACCTGTTTGGTCTTCATCTGAATTTCCATCTGTACAACCTGTTAAGCACAAATCTGAAGCTGAGTTGACTGTTGAGGGTTTTAAACAGTTGTTAGGTTTTCCATGCTGCGCGTTGAGAGTTTTTCAGATATCCTGCGCCGTAAAACAATGAGAGATAAGATCAAGCGGATTATTAATGTGACAAGAATAGAGTATATGCATAACATGAGCATTGACAACTTTATTTTCCTTATCTAGCATATCTCCTATATTATCAATGATATTCCAATATTCAAAATTAACATATTTTAAATATAATTCGATTTTTGATTCCCAAATTAAAAAATTTGTTCCACTAAAAATAATTGGAATATCACTGGACTGACTCTGACAACTAGGACTCACGAATCTAGGGTTAATGAAATTACCAGGCTCTGATACCACTTGTTGGATATAGATTAGCACTAGAGGGGGGTGAATAGAGTTTATTGAAAATTAAACGAGATATTAAAAATATCAGATCATAGAATGCAGCGGAAATAAAAATACAGAAAGTAAATGACACACAGATATACCAAGCTTCGGCAAAATCCTGCCTACTACTGCATTCCTAAGGTTTCTACCAGGTGTTATAAACAGATCCCGCTTAAAGACCCGGTAAACTCGCGAACCCCTCGCTCATGTCCTAACCCTACGCTCAAAACCATAGGCTGGTCTATATCCCCTAAACCAGGTTTTCCCAGATTACAAAACCGCAACCTGTAAACCCTAGATTTTACAAACTCCAGTAAACTGCCAGTTAATACCCTAACTGGTTTCCTAGATTTTACAGACCTAGAAACTGTTGAGATGGTTTACAATCGAAAATAAAAAAATTCAAAATAAAGTAATACAAGCTAGAACCCTAGGAATTAAAATAGAAGGGTCATCCCCTTATTCATTTAGAAACTTGGTCGGCCCCCTTTTTGGTTGTGTTGCACTCTTGTTTGTTTCACCCGATCACTTTCCCTTTTGAACAAAAATAGCGGCGGCTCCTAGGGTTTTCTCTTTAATCCCCAAATCGATTGACGTGGTGATAAATTGCTTTGATGCTTCGACTATTTTTTTTAGTCAATTTGGGTGCTGATCGAACCTCTAAAAGAATGTGAGTTTTCTGAATTTACTCTATGCTTGAAATTGTTGTCTGTGGATTCAATTTCCTTAAAAAGCCAATGATGAATTGGTTGTTAATATAGGATAACTAAATCCTAAACATGCTCTGATTTCCATGAATGACATCCTCTGATTTCATATATGTGACCCTGATTTGTGCGGTTTTCAATTTGGTTTCCTCTGCTTTTAATGTCTTGATCAATTCTTGAAATTTTATTTGCTGTCCCTTGTGTGGAGAATTTTGGAATAAAAAATTGTGATGAAGTCAGACATTATTTTTCCTCCAACAATGACTCTAGTTGATTTATGAATCTGATTTGTTGTTTTTAGATTCTTGCTCGAAATGTTGCAGTGATTCCTCAAATGATTTGTTTAAGTCTGGAATGAAATCTTGCCAAAAATGTTTTCCTTTGATTTAACATTACCTTGAATGTAGAAAAAGATACTTGCCCAAAATAGTGTGTCTGATACAGGAAACATTTTTGTATTTATTCTTGCCATGAAAAAAGTTTGCTGAATATTTTGAATCGATTAAAAATTTGCCACAAATACAAGGTGAGATTTATGGAGACAATTTAACACTTGCCAAAGGAGATTTCTTTGATACACTGTTGCCTTTGATTTTCTATTGTAAACTTGCCAAAATATTCCACAACTTTATTTTGGGAATATAATTGATTCTTTGCCAAAACAGTTTTCATATCTTTGGAATTTTTTGTTGCCAAGAAAGGCTTGAGTTTTCGCTGTAGACCTTGAATGAATTCTGAAATGAAATCCCTGAGATTTTATATACATGACTTTGAACATATCTGGATTCCTACCCATTTGTATGCACTTGAATGACTCATATAAATTTGAGTGTAGTAGAATTGACCATCTTTAATTGCATTTGACAAAGTGAACCATTTGAGTTTTTGTTGAGCCATTTAAACATGAGTTCATACATGCTTGACTTGGCTGTGCAAACATTCTTATTCATGCCTCGAACTGATGTAATCCATTGATACGCACCATTTATATTTACTATGCCCATTTGAATGCTACTTCACTTGCTTTTGCTGCCAAGTTGTTTCTATCCATGTTGAGCTGAACCATATGACACATTGTGCATGCATGTTCACTGTCTTGATGAAAAACTGCTCCACTTATATTTGCTATGTGACACAGAAATTGCACATGCACACATGGACTGCACCATCCATGCTTGATCATTTTGAAATATACTACTCCATGAAAAAAAACTATGCTAATATAATTCCATTATGTACATCCATCCTTTTTTGCACCATTATGCTCACCATATTGCACTTGAACTGCCTGACTTGCAAATGCACCATTCTTTGTTTGTGAACTTTGAGGTTTGCTGAAAAACTTGTGCATTTTTGTTTACACTGCATTGAACCATGCTCCATGTTGACTTGATCTTGTATCACTTGAACTGGAACTAGATGAGTTGATCCATTGTTTGGTGTGAATGCTGCGTGTGTACTAGTCCATCATATGTTGCTCGGCCATTTGAGTTGAACATGTTTTTCTTTGGTGTTTGGGCTAAAAATTTGTGACCATTATTGACTTGAAATTGCTTTGCTCGACACTTGGGTTGCTTGCTTCATTTGCTCCATTTCACTACTGTGCTGACCATGTTGACCTGTATGTATACACATATGCATATATACACGTATGTGTGTGTGTATATATATATATGTATATATATATGTATGTATATGTATGTCTATTCGAATATATATCAGCAGACCGCTACACTGTGTTGTGGCTGTTCAGAATCAACTGGTTCTGATCAGCAAACCGGTGTAGTGTGTTGAGGCTGATCAGTGGGTACTAGAAATATATACATATTAGATCAAGTCATGAAATATGATGAGAAACACACCAGAAATATGAGGCAAATAAAAAATTTAAAATTAAAATTTATATTCGTGCGTATACAGTTTTATTTCTATTGCAGTGTACTGTGTGTGTATTTTATGTGACAGGTAAGCAGAAGACGACTGGACTGACAGTGAGCTGTGAAGATAGAAGACTAAAGACAGAAGATAGTGAGTGAGTACAACTTAGTATGTATATGAGTGAGATATCTGTATATCTGAGTGTGAGTGTTGTAGAGAGGAACTGTGTACTGAAATTGAAAGTATTGAAATGTATATCAGTGAATATATACAAATAGTGGAGTTGTAAATCAGTACTGTTTAAATATTGAAATAAAATATTATATTTAAATAAAATACTGTGTGAATATTTATATTTCTGTACAGCTGTATTTTATTTAAATATGAATATTATATTCCTGTCTGTGATGTATATGTGAAACAGTACAATAACAAACACATTTAAAATAATATTTATTTGGTTGTTATCATCAAACAAAAAATCATATAATTGTGCACACAACTGCGTTATATACAACAGTTGGATGCCCAACAAAAAGGTACACATTTATATTATATTGGGTATGAGATATTTATGAGCTATTTTGGCAAACCACTTGGCTGTTTGATATTCTTTTGGATTGGAGAAGGCCAGAGAGGCAAGTTGTAGTAGTACTGATTGAGCCATGCAGAGGAGATGCTGGCAAAATTTCTCGAATATTTAAGGTGTTAGAAAATTTACAGAAGATATGGAAATAATCGTTAATAAGAAGAAATTAATATTTTAACTAAAATTAATTAGTTCAGTTGAAACTTAAATTAAGAAAACCAAATTAAAAGGGATTGTTGCATTTATCCTACCTTAATAATTTCGAGGAGGAAATTCTTTTAAGGGAGAAGGTATGTAACATCCCATAATTTTAGCGATATAATAATTAATTTATTTAATTATTTTATTACATTAGTTTGATAATTTTAAATGATTTGAATTTAAATATTTTGAATATTTAATTAATATAACGATTTAGGTAATAAATTTGATTCTGAAATAATCGAAATGAATTGAATTTGCAATATCATGTGAATTGGATCATTTAAAGGATTTAATCCAGGTTAGAATTGAATTATAATAATGAATATATTATTTAAACGATAGATGAACGTATTAATCATAATATAATTTTAAAACGAGCCCGTAATGTCGCGACAGTTCGTAATTTAACGTTTTGAACTTCAACTGAGTGTACAGGATTCATTATAAATCAGATTTCTTAGAAACAAGAAACGATGGAATCTGTTGAACTATATCTTTCTATTGGTAGTGAAAAATAGAGATTTCGTGTTATGGATTGCAAGTTAGGTCCAAATCAAATTTTCAGAAAGTCGCCGTGGAGCGTTTATAAGCCATAACGGATTATTTAATATAATTAAATATTGGTTTCGATTTTGGACAAGCCCTTTGAGATGTAGTGATAATTTAATTTTTATAAATTTACTGTAATTTTTAATTTGGAAAATAAGCAACTTTTTATTTCGAGTGTTTTACACCCGATATCACCGTTCCGGGGTTTCACAGAATAAGCTAACTTGTCTATATTATTATATTTATACGATCGTGGCACCCCGCTGGACACAACTGTGTTTTTATTTTTTTCCGTAGATATCCGTAAATAAACGAAATACTATATAACATATATCGCGTATAAACAGATATGTCAACAAAAAAATTGATGGTTAATTAAGAAACGAAATACCGGTTCCAATCAAATTAACGGGAAAAATTGTTTCAAAATAACCTTTTTAAGGTCAGGTTTCCAATCCGCAAGGTAAAAACACAAAAGGCATGCATACAGTAAATTGTTTCAAATCACGGAAATCATGCGGACACCCCCTTAATGCATGCACGTCTAAACAGTAGCCTATCGTTGACATATTTACACCCTAAGCTATACCCTAAGTTGAAACGTTGGGGTAAAGTATAATTAAACAAATATTCAGCATCCTAAACACTAAAGTAAAAGAATATTATATATAATACACACGAAAGTCCTCCATTCTTTTCCTTCTCCATTTCCCTAAAGAAAAACCAAAGCAATAACGTGGAAAGAAAAGAATTACAAAATAATAAACTCTTGAACTATAAATACTAATATCAGATCGCTGAGCTAGTCTAAGGGGAAGCTCTAGTTCGGTACCATGGGGAGATGATGCGGTCACTATCTGGAGGGTTGGCGGTTCTGAGAGGTTTGTGCGAATGAGTGTTTGCATAGATGGATAGAAAAGAAGAACAATGGGTGCAAACATAGTTAAACGGTGGAGGAGAAAATAGTATAGCAGAGTGCAAGTGGGAACGTTGTGTTGGTATAGGAGATCAAGGAAAAGGGACGAGATCACTGAAATGTAAACAACGGGAGAGTATTGGTGTTCACGGCTTGCATGTGAGGATCTTGAGATGCAATCTGATAGATTGGGATCCTTTCTTCCGTGAAGACAAAAGCATGAGGAGCAGTAAAAATTTTGAGAAGGAAGTAAACTACAGGGAGCGAAATGAACTGGGTATATGTGAAAATGGGAGCAGTAGGCGCCTCGTCTTCAATAGAGAAGAACGGATTTCCATAGGCTTAAAAATGAGTAATTGGGCCTTGCTTTCTTTTGAATAATTGGGTCCTTAAGTTTATAAAAAAAAGTGCAGGATTAGTTTTGCGAAGGAGATGATGTGAGTTAGTTATGTGTATAGGGGAAGAGATGAAGGAGCGATAGAGTTCGGACATGGAGTGTTTCTTTTTACTGGAGAAGTGCGTTGGCATACAGGAGAAGAGGGGCAAGTTGTGACATACAATGGTGATTGGAGAATGAAACATGACATGCAAAGGAGCATAACGTAAGGTATATGGCCATGAAGGGTTGTTCAAAGTATACGGTAAAGGGGCTTTGCGTGAAAACAAATAAATACTGGGGGTGTGTTTTTGAAAACGGTGGGAAGAATGGAGTTAAATGATAATGTTAAAGTCTACACTATTTGTGTACGTGAGATGCTAAAATCTCCATGTAGAAGATAAGTTGATGAAGTTCATATTAGGAAAAATGAGGTGAGGTGGGTAGAAAAGGGTGTAGCATGCCATATCTGAAGCGTGCGTCGTTTTCTTTGTATCGGGGAAGATGATGAAAAACAGAGTGGGTGAAGGAGAAGACACTGTTCATAAGGATTGATACGGAAATGAAATGGGCCGGGTAGTGATGGTAATCCCAAAATATAATTAAATAATATTTAACTTTTAATTAGTATATATATACTGGTAAATATAATATCTCGTGCATGCGAACTCAGAATGACGAATCGTCAACCACGTTGGATCCGTATGGACGTAGGCTACGCGATGAAGCTATTCTAGAGCAAATTAGAGCTCATGAGAATTTATGGAAAAATAAAACGGTGGATTGAATCATCGACCGTTAATCGTAATTTAACGATTCCCAACCAAGGTGAGTAAACTCACTAACTCTGATTATTTTCATAATATTTAAAACGTTATTTAATATCGATAAATAATGGTTAAATGATGCGTGATGGTTGTTTGGATGAATTGCTATTGAATTGGTTAAAATAATCTATATAAGTCGTTAGTTGAATATTGATTCTATAATATTCTATATTGATATAAGTTGGTTTTATTTATGTGGGCTAACATCTGTGGATGCAGGGAAACAAGTTGGAGGAATCCAACTGGATTCCTCAACAATTATATTGTTGTTTTTCATATATTACGTTATATGATGTGATAAAATATCTGTGGTTAATTATTGTTTGTTTGAGTCACACTGGCATGAAATAAACTGGTATTTAAATACCGTGAAACATATTAGAAAAGAATTTGAATTTTAAAAAGGGAAATTTATTGTTATAATGAGGATTGGGAATGTTTTCCAAGAAACATGAAGGGTTAAGACAGGTTTTGAAAACCTCTGGGAAGATATGGGAAGTGGGAAAATTATTTAAAGGGCCAATGTTTGTTTGATACTTAGTTGTAAATTAGATGTTGTTTTTCTTTGATAGTTAAATCATCGGCTATCAAAGTTCTTTTTTTTACCATCGTTGTCAATACGGAGAGACCGGTTGGATTCATTATCCGAAAACCACTTTGTATAGGCATATGCGTTGTGAATTAGATTATGCTGAAGATAATTGAAGACGAAGTGAAATGCAAGGGTCGTTCTGTTCCAGAATAGTGCTTTTTGTTTGTCCAGTCTCAGGACAACTTATATGGACGAATGTCTGACAGAGTACTCCTAACAGATCACGTAAGACGATCTTTTCAGGGTATTATGTTGGTGGTGGAGAAATTCGTTTCTCTTAGCTTTTATACCCGTAATATTTTGGAAGATCAACTAGTGATTTGACAGGTTTGACAATGTGTCATTCAAAGTGAATGGTGGCCAGATCTTCTGAATATAGACGTAGCCTCTAGCCTCACAACCTGGAAAGGACAAAAATCGGGCAGGCAACATGGCTAGTTGGGTCATACCCAAGTAGTGTGTATTGTCACTGATCTAGAGAAAATTCATATTTGTTCTTCTTTTCGATTCTGTATCTTACAGATTACAGTTGGACGACCAACAACTATGGGTGACAATATATTCGCTACACTCAAGCTAAATGAGTGGGTGGTCATGTGTGGCCGGGTTGCAAGACGTTCTTGTTGAACCCCGATGTAACACCCCGAATTTTCTATTAACACTAAAGTTGCTAAAATAATAATAAGTGTGTAGAAGAGGGGATGTATCTAATATGAATATAAAAATATTAATAAGTATGTAAGAGAGGGGATGTATCTAATATGAATATAAAAATATTAATAAGTATCTAAGAGAGGGGATGTATCTAATATGCATATAAAAATATTAATAAGTATGTAAAAGAGGGGATGTATCTAATATATATATAAAAACAATAATAAGTGTGTAAAGGGGGGGGGATGTATCTAATGTGTACATTGTAGAATATATATATATATATATATATATATATATATGGGCAGTCAATGCAAACATGAATAGAAGTTTATTAATTTGCTGAGTGTTTGCTGAGTCACTTCTGACTCATTGCTGAGTCAACAAGATAAACCCCATCTTGTCTGAACGGCTGCGGTTATTTCTAGGTTAAATCTAATGGCCTAAATGAATTCTAAAATCTATAAATAAGTGGGTAGACCCTAGACCTAAATCACTTGTAAAATTAGAGAAGCTACCGTCATGCTGCTGCCATGGAGTTCAGCATAGCCGTCACAAACTAAGAAGAGGAAGCCTAATCATCTACAACTAAATCTACACAAATCAAATCAAAAGAACTCTCTTTCTCTAATTCTTTTCTTTTGTTGGTGAGTATGATGAATCTCACAATGGTATTATAAAATAATTTGATTTAGTTGTAAACTGATCACAAGAAAGTGATATGATTGTAATTATAAATTCTATGTATTGTGAATCTCTTGTTATGATTTTATGTCGTCATATGATGTAAATTATGTTGCAAATTATGCTATGTTATGCTATCACACTATGCTATGTTGTAAATTATGCTATGTCTCCTATGCTATGTCATGTTATGTTGTCAATCATATTATGCTACTATGCTATGTTATGTTGTAAATCATGATATCATGCTATACTATGTTGAAAGTCTCACATATGTCATAGATCTCATATTATCACCCATGTTGGAATCCATATGTTATAAAATTATGATATCATGTTAAGTTGGGTTGAATCATGCAAGTTGTAAAATTATGATGTGGTTACTTTTGTGAATTGGATCATGTCTAAGTTTATGTTTTTTTAAAATTAAATAGATCATGTTTATGGGAATTTGCCTATTGAGTTACGTGTACCCATAAACATGAATCAATGTTTTTAAATAGATCATGTTTATGGGAATTTGCCAATTGAGTTAGGTGTACCCATAAACATAGATCTATCATTAAATAAAACTTGATTATGGGAATTTGCCTATTAAGTTAGGTGTACCCATATTAAACCATATTGTTAAGTTAGATAATATTGATGCATACATATTTCTATGCAAGTTTCACCCCTACTGTGATTTATTTAGTCACATATACATGTTGTTGTGATGATAATTCCTTTTATGTGCGAATAAACGTTCAAGCGTGGGGTAGGGGAAATATTAGGAATTAATAAATTGGATGCAATTTTGTATGATTTTGAATACCATGAATGGATGCCATAATTGAGTCAATTATGGACATCATTAAATTGTGAATAAATTATAAATTTGAATAGGGAAGTTAATTCAAATTTAGGAGGGATTAATTAATTACAATTAATCACTTAATTAATCAACATTCTTTCTATCTACATACACCAGAAGGTTCTAGGGTGACAGAGAGGATAGTGTCTAGGCTTGGGTTTGGAAAACCAGTTTCCTGCCCTCCCTGGCTATCCCTAACTGACCCAATGAACGGGATGGTCTTGTATTTAGAAAGAAAAAAAAAACATGTGGTGGGACATGGGAATCTAGTGGGTGCCTTGGGTGGCATGAGAAATCTAGTGGTTGCCTTTAGAGGCATTTGAAATACGATTAGACTTAACCAAACACACATGCAAATGAACATGACTAAGTGGGTTAAGTGGGATGAACTAATGAGACAAGCTTAGGAGGAATGCTTGTGGGGAATATTGGGGGCCCATTTCAACCAGTATCCCAAAACGTATCTTTGTGGGCTCGACCCAAGTCGAGGACGGGACACTCATATTGGGCTTGACTATAAGAGGCCAAAAACGGGTAGCGGTGGCAACGCAAGTCCAACGGGTTTCATATGCGTGTGTGGACCCGGGCTGGTAGGTAAGCCGTTGTTGCATCGTGTAGGTATAAGCCGTGCATCTCCGTTGTATCGGGTTGCCACTTTTGGGGAATGATACACCCCACTGTGGGGCCAGCATGGGTATCTACGAGATAGGGAGCCGATCGAATAAATGGGAAGTGGGGCACACCTAGTGGAGATAGGGGCAGGCGGCACCTATGTAGTCAGCTAGGAGTACGTAAAGCCATTAAGAAGTTTCTAAGTGAAGCTAAGTGGGATCAAACTTTAGGGTGACTGGTGTGGTGCAGTAAAGTGTTTATCCTTTAGTAATTAGGAGCGCCTATAACGTTGCCTTTAGCGATTGTCTATGTTCTTTATCTGTTCCTTCATAGACATTTCCTTGTTTTCCAGCTTATGTCTTAGTCCAGTTATTTTGATAAAAGTATTGTTAGAATTGTCATACTCGCCAGACTTTATGTCTGACCCCCCCTTTTTCCATTCTTTTTCCCTTTAGGTCCTCAGGTTGGGCCAAGTTCTAGTGGAGTCTAGTTGGATCGCTTATCTCTTGGGAAGCTTGGACTGCTGAAGTAAAGTCCAGCTTGTTATCTTTCTTTTTAATGGCTATTTTAATTGTAATGGGATTATGTACTTTGGTTTTATAAAGATGGATATTGTACTTGGTTATGATCTATGGTTTTGTGATGTAACAGACATGTTTAATTTCCGCTGCAATAAAATGAAGTTTTAATTTTCAAGTATTATTTTATTATCTGTCTTGTTGTAATTTTTCTGTTCTATATTCACTCATAACCTCCATGAAATTTAATGCATTCCCTTTGTGAGTGACATTAATGGACGTGGGGTGTTACACGTGGTATCAGAGCTTAAGGTTACTAGAATAGATAAAATTTTTAGAAAAACTATTTTTCTATAGTATTTTTGAAAGAAGTGTTTTCAAAAATATGTTTTAATGAGTAAATTTAAGAAGAAAGTTTTTATGAAAAACATAATCCCGAATAGCCATATCTTTATCTTTCGAGTCATCCATTTTGAATCTTTCCTTTTTCGTTTCAGCATGGCTGAAGATCTCAACATTCCAGAGGGTGTTCATATACCCGGTTGGTTTCGTCAATATCTCGAGGCTAGGGCCGCCGCAGGTCCAGAAAATCCTCCTCCTCCTCCTCGTGTTGACACTTTTGCAAAGACGTGCAAGAATTTAAGGCTATGGGTGGAAAGAATTTTCAATGGTCAGAGATGTTTGTGGAGGCCAGAGATTGGCTTAAGGAGACTGAGGAATTACTTGATATCTTTGAAGTGGAGGACGAAAGGAAAGTTCGTTTAGCAGCTTGGTTAATGAAGGGAGAAGCCTCGTTTTGGTGGGAGCTCACTAATGGGGAGCGTCTAGTTGATTCTTGGGCAGATTTCAGACGAAGGTTTGGGGCAAAGTTTCTCTCACGGGCGGAAGAGAATCTACATATGGAAAGGTTTTTGACATTAAAACAAGGAAGCTCATCGGTGAAAGAATATGTTAACAAATTCAATCAGCTAGCAAGGTTTGGCATGGACTTGGTAAACACGCCAGAGAAGAAAGCTCTGAGGTTCGTTCAAGGCTTGAAAGAGCCGTTGCAAGGGTTGGCTACGACCCACATCCCTATGGGGGCCACCTTTGAGAGGCTAATAGAAATGGCGTACATGCATGAAGAGAAGAGCGCTAAAACTGATAAGGCAACCGAGAAGAAAGGGGATCAGAAGAAACCACAACAGCAAAATAAGAAGGGTGGCAAAAACAATAATGGCAAAGGGAAGAAGAGATGCTTTAACTGTGGGACACCAGGCCATCTCAGTAAGGATTGCCGAAAGAAAAAGAAGACTGGCTGCTTTCACTGTGGCGAAGCAGGACATCTAGTTAAGGACTGCCCAAGGAAGGGGCAGAGGGCAGGGTCTACCTCAGGAGGACAGGTGCAAGCTCTTATGGCACCAGCGCAGGCAAGGGGACAAGTTCAGGCTCTTGAGGTCCCACCGCAGCAAGAACGAGGTAGAACAATTTCTGTTGAAAGCTTAGTTTTTCTGTTTGATCATCATGTCCATACCTTATTCGATTCAGGCGCATCTCATTCGTTTATCTCTGCATCATTAGTTGAATCACTGTACTTAAACACCAGTTTAGTAGAGGATCCCTTAGTGGTTTCAAATCCAATTGGGGGCTCAGCTCATTTGTCCATGATGTGTTTGGATTTGAAAATTTCTATACTTAGCATTGAGTTTAGATGTGATGCTTATTTTTTTGGGCTTCACAGGCTATGGGCTAATTTTGGGAATGGATTGGTTATCTAGAAATGGGGCCGTTCTTGATTGTGAAAGGAGAGTTGTGAGGCTCACGACTCGCCTTGGAAATGCTCTCGACATCTTTTGTAATCCCATACATTCCGTTATGCTAAGTTATCTTGAATCGCTCGACGCGTCTGTAGAAAATCTGCGATCAGTAGGAGTAGTCCGGGAATATCCGGATGTGTTTGAGGAGGTTAAGGGCTTACCTCCAGAACGAGAGATAGACTTTCGAATATACCTTGTAGATAATGCGAAACCCGTATCTCTGCCAGTGCGCCACATGGCTCCTCGTGAAAGGAGGGAACTCAATAAGCAAGTGAAGGAGTTGCTTGAGAAGGGGTTCATAAGACGTAGTATATCGGAGTGGGGTGCTCCAGTAGTATTTGCCACAAAGGCGGATGGGTCCCTTAGACTTTGTGTGGACTATAGAGAACTTAATAAGCTCACCAAGAAGAACAGACACCCACTGCCGAGGATTGACGATCTTTTTGATCAGTTAGTTGGCGCCTCAGTATTTTCGCAGTTGGACTTAGCCACTGGTTTCCATCAGTTGAGAGTGGCTGAGGATAGCATAGATAAGACTGCCTTTAGGACTCCGGACGGTTTCTATGAATGGCTAGTGATGCCCTTTGGTTTGACAAACGCCCCAGCATACTATGTTGACTTGATGAGTAGGGTGTTTAGGGAGTACCTTAATAAATTCGTGGTAGTCTTTTAAGATGACATCTTGATCTTTTCTAAGGACGAAGAAGAGCATGCCCTACATCTTAGGGAAGTGTTGGAGACCCTTCGAGCTCATAATCTTAAAACTAAATTTTCTAAGTGTCACTTCTGGAGGAAGGAAGTGCGATTCTTAGGGCACGTGGTTTCCAAAGGGGGGATAGCTGTGGATCCCGCGAAGGTAGTGTCCATCCAAGATTGGAAGGTTCCTAAAAATGCTACCGAGGTAAGGAGTTTCTTGGGGTTGGCTGGTTACTATAGGAAGTTTATCAAAGACTTCGCAAAGATATCAGCTCCATTAACACGTTTGACGAAGAAGAACTTAGTTTTCACATGGGACGTGGATTGTGATGATGCGTTCCAACGATTAAAGAGAGCTTTGACTTTAGCCCCAGTTTTAATACTGCCAGACGGGAGTAAGCCGTTTACTGTTTATACCGATGCTTGCGGGACAGGACTAGGCGCAGTCTTAATGCAAGAAGGAAGGGTAATAGCCTATGGTGGAAGGCAGTTGAGGGTGCATGAGAAAAATTACCCCGTGCATGACCTAGAGTTAGCCGCAATTGTTTTCGCGCTTAAGTCTTGGCGCCATTATCTTCTTGGCGAAAGATTCGAATTGTTCACAGACCACAAATCTTTAAAATACTTATTCTCTCAGAAGGACTTGAATTTAAGGCAGCAGAGGTGGATGGAATTTTTAGCATCCTACGACTTTGAAATAACATATACCCCTGGCAAGGGTAAAGTAGTTGCAAACGCCTTAAGTAGGAAAAGACTGTCCTTGAGTCCATTGTTTGTTGAGCGGCGAAGTTTAGAATTCATCTCTATGTTTGACTTTAGACCCTCCGTTGACCTAGTACCCGGTCTGTTAGCATCCTTGGAGGTTAGACCTACACTTTTAGGACGGATTGGTGAGACGCAGCGAGACGACCCACAGTTGGTTGAGTTAGTAGAAAAGCTCAAAGGAGGGGAGTCGTCAAGCCATCTTCGTAGGTGTACCCTAGACGATAAGGGTTGGTTACGTAGAGATAATAGACTTTGTATACCACAAGATAAAGACTTGAGGAAGGCCATTCTTGATGATGCACATCGTTCGAAGATGACCATTCATCCCGGCGGGGACAAGATGTACAAAGACATGAAGCGAGTTTTCTTTTGGGCTGGTATGAAAAAGGATGTGGCCGAGTATGTCGCTAGATGTTTGGTGTACCAACAAGTAAAAGCGGAGCAAAAGAAGCCCGGTGGGTTGCTTCACCCATTGGAGGTTCCAATATGGAAGTGGGAAAGCGTCTCGATGGATTTTGTGGATGGATTACCAAGATCGAGGAAGGGTAATACGGGGATTTGGGTTATAGTAGACAGACTTACTAAGAGCGCCCATTTCATTCCCGTGAAGAGTAAGAGGACTGCTCCATGGTTAGCTTCTGTATACATTAGGGAGATAGTTCGTTTGCACGGTGTTCCTTCTAGTATAGTAAGCGACCGCGATCCTATCTTCACTAGCGAATTTTTGGAAGAGTTTGCAAGAGGCGGTAAGGACTCAGTTATGTTTAAGCACAGCATATCATCCTCAGACGGACGGCCAGACCGAGAGGGTGAACCGTATTCTAGAAGACCTTTTAAGGCTTTGTATCCTAGACTTTGGGGGTACATGGGAAGAGCACCTTCCGTTGGTAGAATTTGCATATAATAATAGCTTTCAGTCTAGCATTGGCATGGCACCTTTCGAAGCCCTTTATGGAAGGCCTTGTCGATCACCTACATGTTGGTGGGAATCTACGGATAAGATCTTGCTAGGGCCCGATATGATTAGAGAGACTTCGGAAAAGATTGATTTGATTCGAAGGAGGATGAAGGCAGCGCAAGATAGGCAGAAATCTTATGCAGACAAGAGGAGGTTAGATCTCGAGTTTGATGTTGGGGACATGGTCTTTATCAAAGTGTCTCCATTACGGAATGTTGTTCGCTTTGGGTCCGTTGGGAAACTAGCACCAAGATTCGTAGGACCGTTTCCTATAAAGGAGAGGATTGGACAGATGGCATATAGAGTGGAGTTGCCTGAGAAACTTAGTGGTGTACACGACGTATTCCATGTATCACATTTAAGGAAGTGCTTGCATGAGACGACGGAGGTGGTAGAACCGAGCTTGCTTAAAGAGGTGGAGATAGAGCGTGATGCGACGATTCGACGAGCTCCTACACACATTCTTGGGTCGGAGATCAAGAAGTTGAGGAATCGAGAGGTCAGACTAATTAAAGTGCAATGGGGAGATGATGAGAGCAACACTACTTGGGAGACGGAAGAGAACATGCGTTCGCTATACCCTTTTCTTTTCGAGGGTATGTCTTTTAATTTCTCCTTTACCGCTTAGCTTGTGCTTATCTTATCTTTAGTACGCCCTCTCGTTAGTATCTTTGACCTTTAGTTAGGATAATCCTATGGTTGAAACATGTGTTTGAGACATGTTATGTATGATGGATGCTAGTGGTTGCTAGTGGATGCTCGTGGATGCATATATACACACACTTTAGGCACTAGATCGGCTCAGTCACTACATATTGCATATTGCATAAGTGAATGTATTTAGTATAATGGGTCTATAATGGTTGTACCATCATATGGATGCTGCATTCGGTTGAATGGATGTGCACGCATGTAGAAATAGTATGTAAGCAATTAGGATCTTTTGCATACATAATGGATGCATGGCACTATCATGAATTGCATTAAGCAGGTCAACTGAATCAGTGGACCGCCTGATTTTGCATTAGATACGGACATATACACACACTGTGCATTTAAACATAAAAAGCATTAGAAGTCTATAAGGACAATGGATGCCAGTGTTTGATGATTGAGTAGATGGTTGATTGGATGTTAGGTAAACTTCTTCTTAGCTTAGAGATTTCGGGGACGAAATCCTTTAAGGAGGGGAGAATGTAACACCCCGAATTTTCTATTAACACTAAAGTTACTAAAATAATAATAAGTGTGTAGAAGAGGGGATGTATCTAATATGAATATAAAAATATTAATAAGTATGTAAGAGAGGGGATGTATCTAATATGAATATAAAAATATTAATAAGTATGTAAGAGAGGGGATGTATCTAATATGCATATAAAAATATTAATAAGTATGTAAAAGAGGGGATGTATCTAATATATATATATAAAAACAATAATAAGTGTGTAAAGGGGGGGATGTATCTAATGTGTACATTGTAGAATATATATATATATATATATATATATATATATATATATATATATATATGGGCAGTCAATGCAAACACGAATAGAAGTTTATTAATTTGCTGAGTGTTTGCTGAGTCACTTCTGACTCATTGCTGAGTCAACAAGATAAACCCCATCTTGTCTGAACGGCTGCGGTTATTTCTAGGTTAATCTAATGGCCTAAATGAATTCTAAAATCTATAAATAAGTGGGTAGACCCTAGACCTAAATCACTTGTAAAATTAGAGAAGCTACCGTCATGCTGCTGCCATGGAGTTCAGCATAGCCGTCACAAACTAAGAAGAGGAAGCCTAATCATCTACAACTAAATCTACACAAATCAAATCAAAAGAACTCTCTTTCTCTAATTCTTTTCTTTTGTTGGTGAGTATGATGAATCTCACAATGGTATTATAAAATAATTTGATTTAGTTGTAAACTGATCACAAGAAAGTGATATGATTGTAATAATAAATTCTATGTATTGTGAATCTCTTGTTATGATTTTATGTCGTCATATGATGTAAATTATGTTGCAAATTATGCTATGTTATGCTATCACACTATGCTATGTTGTAAATTATGCTATGTCTCCTATGCTATGTCATGTTATGTTGTCAATCATATTATGCTACTATGCTATGTTATGCTGTAAATCATGATATCATGCTATACTATGTTGAAAGTCTCACATATGTCATAGATCTCATATTATCACCCATGTTGGAATCCATATGTTATAAAATTATGATATCATGTTAAGTTGGGTTGAATCATGCAAGTTGTAAAATTATGATGTGGTTACTTTTGTGAATTGGATCATGTCTAAGTTTATGTTTTTTAAAAATTAAATAGATCATGTTTATGGGAATTTGCCTTATTGAGGTTAGGTGTACCCATAAACATGAATCAATGTTTTTAAATAGATCATGTTTATGGGAATTTGCCAATTGAGTTAGGTGTACCCATAAACATAGATCTATCATTAAATAAAACTTGATTATGGGAATTTGCCTATTAAGTTAGGTGTACCCATATTAAACCATATTGTTAAGTTAGATAATATTGATGCATACATATTTCTATGCAAGTTTCACCCCTACTGTGATTTATTTAGTCACATATATATGTTGTTGTGATGATAATTCCTTTTATGTGCGAATAAACGTTCAAGCGTGGGTTAGGGGAAATATTAGGAATTAATAAATTGGATGTAATTTTGTATGATTTTGCATACCATGAATGGATGCCATAATTGAGTCAATTATGGACATCATTAAATTGTGAATAAATTATAAATTTGAATAGGGAAGTTAATTCAAATTTAGGAGGGATTAATTAATTACAATTAATCACTTAATTAATCAACATTCTTTCTATCTACATACACCAGAAGGTTCTAGGGTGACAGAGAGGATAGTGTCTAGGCTTGGGTTTGGAAAACCAGTTTCCTGCCCTCCCTGGCTATCCCTAACTGACCCAATGAACGGGATGGTCTTGTATTTAGAAAGAAAAAAACATGTGGTGGGACATGGGAATCTAGTGGGTGCCTTGGGTGGCATGAGAAATCTAGTGGTTGCCTTTAGAGGCATTTGAAATACGATTAGACTTAACCAAACACACATGCAAATGAACATGACTAAGTGGGTTAAGTGGGATGAAACTAATGAGACAAGCTTAGGAGTAATGCTTGTGGGGAATATTGGGGGCCCATTTCAACCAGTATCCCAAAAACGTATCTTTGTGGGCTCGACCCAAGTCGAGGACGGGACACGCATACTGGGCTTGACTATAAGAGGCCAAAAACGGGTAGCGGTGGCAACGCAAGTCCAAGGGGTTTCATATGCGTGTGTGGACCCGGGCTGGTAGGTAAGCCGTTGTTGCATCGTGTAGGTATAAGCCATGCATCTCCGTTGTATCGGGTTGCCACTTTAGGGGAATGATACACCCCACTGTGGGGCCAGCACGGGTATCTACGAGATAGGGAGCCGATCGAATAAATGGGAAGTGGGGCACACCTAGTGGAGATAGGGGCAGGCGGCACCTATGTAGTCAGCTAGGAGTACGTAAAGCCATTAAGAAGTTTCTAAGTGAAGCTAAGTGGGATCAAACTTTAGGGTGACTGGTGTGGTGCAGTAAAGTGTTTATCCTTTAGTAATTAGGAGCGCCTATAACGTTGCCTTTAGCGATTGTCTATGTTCTTTATCTGTTCCTTCATAGACATTTCCTTGTTTTCCAGCTTATGTCTTAGTCCAGTTATTTTGATAATAGTATTGTTAGAATTGTCATACTCGCCAGACTTTATGTCTGACCCCCCCTTTTTCCATTCTTTTTCCCTTCAGGTCCTCAGGTTGGGCCAAGTTCTAGTGGAGTCTAGTTGGATCGCTTATCTCTTGGGAAGCTTGGACTGCTGAAGTAAATTCCAGCTTGTTATCTTTCTTTTTAATGGCTATTTTAATTGTAATGGGATTATGTACTTTGGTTTTATAAAGATGGATATTGTACTTGGTTATGATCTATGGTTTTGTGATGTAACAGACATGTTTAATTTCCGCTGCAATAAAATGAAGTTTTAATTTCCAAGTATTATTTTATTATCTGTCTTGTTGTAATTTTTCTGTTCTATATTCACTCATAACCTCCATGAAAGTTAATGCATTCCCTTTGTGAGTGACATTAATGGACGTGGGGTGTTACACCCGATGTATCCACTCTAGAGTACACTGATCGGAAGGTGATCCAATACCTTGTCTGTTGGAATCCAATCTCCTATAAGCGCTCCACGGTTTTTGATTTTATATTATATATGTAGAGCGTGAGTTGCAAGCGTTCTGCTACTTGGTTATTTATTTGAGTAGACATTATTATAATATCACTGGATTTTAATATCAAAATACTTTGGGTTATAGTAAGGTAAAAACCGTCCATGTTTATGTGTGGGCTGGTCTTACTATTATCCTTTTCTTTCAAAAGGATTTTCAAAGTTAAACAATATGGTTGGAGTTTACTCACACCAGTCCCATGACTGACCCAGAGTTTATTTTGTTTGTTTTCCCTAAACTCTTGGGTGCCCAAATTTGTATGGGCAGACAAGTGTTTCAGGATTTTACAGTTTCACTTGGAGGAGCTCGAAGCAGGAGGCTTCACCGCTAGTTATTTAGAGAATATTTCCGTTGTGATGTATATGTGTTATACTCCGATATGGTATGTATATACAAATTTAGATTTGTATTTCAAACTTATGTTATATAATATATTTTATTTGTTCCATTGTGAGATTTGTGTTTACTCTGATTATATTCTGATGTTCTTCTTCTTCTCTTCTATTCTATTAGTTCTATCTTTCTACTTCTCATCCTCTAACTTCTTTCTCTTAACATTCTGCTTTCTGTAAAATCTGGGTTGACTGTGGTAATAAAATGTCAGCTTAAATTGGTACGGGAATGTGGGACGTTACACCTAGACCCTTAAGACCCCGTTCTAATACGTTAATATTCTTAAGTCTATACTCTCACTTGTATTATGAGAAGTAGTATTGCGAACGTTACTACTTAAACTAATATTACGGTAGGACACCTATGTCGCTTAAAACTTCCCTTAGATAGTTGGTGAGCATGCAATGGCTAGATATCTTTCAAATACCAGTCTATCCCTAGTCGAGCCCTTACAAGCTTCTGAGGAAGTGGACATCCCCGTGAACTACCCTACTCTGTTATCGTTTATGTCTAACCACTTTTAGAGAAGGGGGACCCAAAGACTTACTTCAAATCTAATAAGAGTGGGTCCCATGACTTTGGTTCCTCTCCAAGGAATAAACCTTCGGAGGGATCCTATTCCTAACCACTTAAGACCCAAACTAGATTAAAAGAGAGTCAGCCACTTAAGACCTTCTCAAGACGTAGTAAACCTGCCTATTTTCATACACAATAGATTTATATATATAGTTATATAGTTATATACACATACTAGACCTCCACATTAAACCGTACATTGTAGATGTTGGATATGTCGGTCGGTTCCGAGAAGACTTCTACTACAAGTTAGTTCAACCTCATGTCTAGTGTACTTAGTTTTTGAATGGCCCATAGCACCTAGACATCTCACGTTAGTTGGGCTCACTTGCCGTCGCTGGATTTGCTAGTCGGTTCCGGGCAAACTTCAACCATAAATGGCAACTAGCCTCGCGTCTGTGTGTGATTATTAATATATATATATATATATATATATATATATATATATATATATATGTAAAGCCATTCAATATATGCACACACAAGCAATCAAATATATTTATTATGGGCACATTTCAAATTTGAATTATAACCTAACCGCAGTTATTACGCTAATACAACGTTAATTACATTTATATAAGTATAACAGTTATATCATCTAAATATCATAAATACTCGTGTAAACAAGGAAACGTTGTAACAAGGTGGAAATTTTCAATTTGTCCAAATCAAGGTATACATGTTAGTTTTTCCATACTTTTACCGCTACAATTTAGGCATGATGGCATAATAACAAGATAACATATAGCAGTGGATGGAAAAATATACATCATAAAAACTTTCAACTTGCATCCTAGGCTTGTTGGAATGATTTCAATACTGGATTAAAAATAGAGTAGTACATACACTTGTGCGTGAATGTTTATAATTTTCACTTTATCCAATTCACCCCTTTTTGGTGATATGCACATAAAAACGTTTACATTTGACATATTTCAAATATGAATACGTTTGGATTCAAAATAAAATCCAAACCTAATAAAATAATGAAATACCCAAATTTAAACCCATTTAGGTTACAATCAAATGTTAATAAAGGTGAATTACACAAAATAGAAATAATAGTAGCAACACCCCATTTTCATCTTTAACCCAATATTAAAATCAAAGATCCACAAAACTTAAATAATCATGACAATTCATACGCAAATACAAGATATAGGATTTGGGGGTTTTAGTGTTTATATTATTGATTTCCAAATCCTCCTAGGCATATCGTTCAACATGATAATCTAATAAAAATATGAATATGCCTAAGTAAACGATATTCCACTCATAGATCTGGGAAGAACAAAGAGAAGTCTATAGTAAATCTAGATCTGTGCTTTAATCTCTACGTCAAACGTGATCCAACAATCCTCCTAATATACATATATAAGAAACATATATTAGAATCTTTTATACATATATTTATACCAAATTCTAGAATACTAAACCTATATGAATTAGAAGAGATAGAGGTTAGGAATGGGGTCGGCGAAATAGATGAAATCCTTAACCTTCTTCTTTATTTTCTCTGGAATTTAGTAATGGAAGAGAGGAATCATGGAGGCAGGGATAGAGAATGGTTAGGGTTTCATAGTGTGATATGAGGGGCTATATATAGTTTCCCATATGAATACAGACCATTGGATTTGTCTAATTTAATCCAGGCCTTTGATTTATATATATCCTCTCTAAAAAAAACCTAACCACATAGATTTATTGGGTTGTCAAGCCGCCAGACGGTTGACCGACGGTCGACACCCCTTTTGGGGGGGTCGACCCCCAGGGGGCTGGAACGCCCAATAAACGTGCGTTGCCGAGGTGTTTATTTTAAAAAATACGTTCCTTGTTCTCTTAATCTTATTCCTTATGTACAATATCCTTTGTCCCCCATGATCTTATCTTCAATTCAAATTTCAAATTTTCCCTGTTTATTCTGAATATAATTTGGACACATATATATATTATCCATTTAATTATATATATATATATATATATATATATATATATATATTTCTACGTTTACTATCCAAATTCATTTGTTCATAACTTTTTCATACATTGACCGTTTTCAGCATATTATATATGAAAACGATTCAGAATTTTGACACGAATCCAAATAAAAGAATTTCATAGCCAAATTCCTAAAGCTGCAAAATATCATTTTCAAGCCTTATCATTTAATTTCTTATTTTTATTTATTTATTTATTATTAATGTTTATGTATTTAACGGGGTGTTACATTCTCCTTGTAACGTCCCACTTTTCCATATAATTTAAGCCAACGTTTAACTACCACAATCAACCCAAATTATACAGAAAAGAAGAATGTTAAGAGAAAGAAGTTAGAGGTTAGAAGAAAAGCAGAAGAATATCAGAATCTCACAGTGGAATGAATAAAATATAATATAATCATATATCTTTACACAAAAGAAATTTTGTATATACATATCAATCACCAGAGTACAACATGTATCAGATACAGCAGAACAAATCTTAAATAACTAACGGTGAAGTCTCCTGCTTCCAGCTCCTAAAACTCCAAGCGAAACCTAACTTGGAATTTGGCTTGAATTTATTCTCACAATTTTGGTACATGTTTTAGAACCCTAATTCATTTATTCCTTTATCGCCGTTGTTTTTCATAGCTTCAAAATTCATCTTCACTTCTTCTTCTATTTTGCTAAATTTTGTCTTTATTCAGAACTTTTTTATTTGCATCCACTAATTCTTGAAATAGCGTAGAATTCAATGGAAAAAAAGATGGATGAACATCAAGGAATTCTGTTGTGGAGTACGTGTGCAAAGGAGTTATCGATACTCACAATTTTGGTATGCCTCTGAAGGAGGGGCATAAGGACGAATCAATGCAATAAGTGAGGGAATGTGAGAGTGGATACTATGCTTGATTGTTTGCTATTAACTTACCACACACACATCTATTTACACGTAGTGACATGGTAACCTTGGAGTAGAGTACATTATTACATGTGGTAACTCTTTGGATGCAGGAATATGTCAAGTGCGACCCTTCATACCTAATATATTATCTTGTCTAGTATTTGAGAATACAATCGCTCACACCTGACTTTATCTAATTTGGGATTTTATGCAATCCTTAATATTATTCTTGGTGCTCTTAAGTAAGCATATTAGAGACATGTAAGGTAAGCACGGGTGGCTGATCAAAAGAAAAGTAAGAGGCTATTTACAAGTACCATGTTTATTTCTATTATACACTACTTTGGGGGATTAATAGTGTTTATCTAGAGACAATTTACTTTGATTTATCTATGAATCTACTGATACTAAATTACTATGCTGTATTTTGGATTTTCTACTCTAATGTATTTGATTTATTACCAGCTACTTATTGACTCGTCTGTTTTATATCAATTATGTGTTAATATTATACCTTGTTCCATTCGCTCTTAGAAATTACATGTTTGGATAGAACTGCACTTGGAGCATGTTACACGTCCATTTTTGCACTGCAAAGAAATTACATGCAAACTATGAAAAGGAGAAAAAAATTAGGTATAATATGAAAATGGGGGATTTCAAGGAACCTGGAAAACAGGTAACTGCAGGGGTTGAAAGCAAAGAGGGCATTCAACTAGTTTTGAGGTTATAGTAACATTGATATCATCTTCGTCTAATTCAGCAGATAACTCGCTTTCTTCCTCCGCCTCTTGTTCAAATTTCACGTATGGCAATGGCATGTTTGCGTTTTCTTTCTTCAACCTAAGGAATGAGAAATGAGAGAAGGAAAATGAAATTGTATTAATGTAAGGTTAAAGAACATGTGTATAAATTATGCCATCTTACCCGCGTTTTTTTACTGGATGGTGCTAGTTCCCTGCTAGTTCTAGCTCTTAATTTATTTATTTAGTGGAGTCGGTTTTGGAAGGGCAGTCCAACCGTCTCCAAGTCCTATTTGCTTGTATACATTTCAGGTAGAATACATTTTTTTCTTGTAATCTCGCGATGTCAAAAAAATGAAATCATGCCATGTTTAAATATAAATTGGATCTTATTTGGCATGTTTAAATATAAATCATGCCATGTTTAAATATAAATTTTATGTGGCAGTTGGATTTATATCGTACTATTTACCATTGGATCCTTATTACTTAAGAAAAATAAAGAAATTTATGTTTTTTGTACTAATTAGGGAAAAACTTATGTAAAAGTTTTGGCTTCATTTGTGTTTGTTTAAAAATAAGAAACTTTGTAACATACTATTTTAAATTTCAAACTACGCAATCGCTCCTATTTAAAAGTAAGCATTCCTAAATATCTTACTATTTAGTGGAGTCGGCTTTTGAAGGGCAAACCAACCGTCTCCAAGTCCTATTTGCCTGTAAACATTTCAGGGAGAATATATTCTTTCCAGTAATCTCGCGATGTCAAAAGAATTTAAAATATGAATGAGAATTTTCAATTTAACTTATGTTAAGTTAAAATGAATTATATAAGTTATAATTGGACTTGAATTTTTGAAATAAAATTTAACTTAAGTTAGTAAGAATTTGGCTTGAGTTTGAAATAAATATACATGTTAGTTAACAAATCTAGATGGAATATTTGTAAATCAGTTGGATTGTATAGTTAAGATAAATGGTATGGATATGGATTTGAATTGGATTGAAAATCAATAAAAGAATGAATTAGGGTATTATGAAATTAGAATGGATTGGTAATAAGTTTCATGTGAATTGAGTAATGATATATGACATAAATTGAAGTGGATTGCTAATGAATTGAAGATTCATATGACTGATTACCGATAAAAGTATAATATAATTGGCATGATTATAATAAATTCCATCTAAGTTGAGAACAGATGCTGAAGATCAGTGGATCGAGTTTGCCTATTGAGCAGGCTCGCTTATTGCTTAACGCTTATCGTTTATCGCTTAATAACGCTTGAAAAGGGTACGTCTACGCAAAATGCAAATTTTGGGTTTTTGATTAGGGTTTTGAATTGGGATTTTTCTTTTTTCGGCCGTGTGTGTCGATGTTTAATATTTATTGTTCCTGTAATATTGCAAATATCCCTCCGTATAGGGGAGACTCTGCCAAAAAATTTCTAAAATTTAGGTAGAAAAATTTCAAATCTTTTTGGAAATTTTTGTTGATAAGAATGAATTTGTTTTTCGATTATTTGGATTAGTTTTTAATTAAAAAATTAGAAAGTGAGGGTTTTAACAAAAATAGAATTTTGCAAGATAATGGGTTTGTGGCATTTTTCCTACCTTAGTAATTTTGGGGACGAAATTCTTTTAAGGGGAAAGGAATGTAACGGGCTAGATTTTTAATAGTTTAATTTAATGTTTAATTTTGTTTTAAAAGTTGATTTGGATTTTAAATGGTTTGAATTTGATAATTTTGAATATTTTATTAGTTTAATTAATAAAATAATAATTTAATTTCGAAATAGTCGAAATTGACTGAATTTGCAATATTTTATGATTTGGTAATATAAGGAGAATTATTTGAGTTTATATTTAATTTTATTTAACGATTTCGTTATTAAATGATATTTGAACGTTTAATTTATAATTTAATTATAAAACGAGCTACAGTGGCGCGGTAATTCGTAATATTACGATTTGAACATTAATTGAACGTACATGATCCAATTTAAGTCGGATTTCTTTGAAATAATAAACATCTGAGTCTATTTGATAATAATTTTCTAATGAATCAGAAAAATCGAGTTTTCGTATTATAGATTTTGTTTTATGTCTAAATCAAATTTCAAATAGTCGCTATGGAATTCGTTTATATAATATAACAATTTATTACATTAAAATATAGGGTTTTAAATATGTTGAATATCGTTTTGGCTCGGGATTTCAACCAGGAGTATTTTATTTTGAAAATATGTGAAATTCTAGTCAAGTCTGATCGATTGCAATATTTTAATATTATTATATTGAGGTATTTTAAAATTGATTTATTTTAAATTAAATTGAACCTTTAAAAACGGACTTTATTCAAACGACCTCCATTTTCAACGAAATAAATTTTACTATGATCGTAACAGCTAATTATTGCTAGATTTAAAGTTCACGCAAATTGGAGTTATTCTGTGAATGTGGCAAAATTAAATGCAAATATATCAACTGTTTTGACTCGAACAAGCGTCATTTTCGCAAAACGACTCAGAATCCGATGAAATAGAATTCATTAGGATCGTAACGTCGAATTATACGATGACGTCCATTGTAGTAACCCGTAACTTCCATGGTAAGGAAAGCCCGGATCACTTTGAGAACATGACAAAATAGAACGCAAACAGAAGAACATTTCATTGCTTATTACACAATTCCATCAGAATACAAGAATATTACAGAGTATGAATAAATATTATACAGTTGATAATTATCAGAGATTTAAATACAATACTGCAGCGGAAAGATAATACAAAACATAACTGATAGAAATACACGGATACAGAGCTTTCCGAATATCACTTCAGCTATAAAGCAGGTTCTGTGAATATAAATCTGCAAAACCCAAAACACTAGCTGCTCGTGCGGAAAATAGGGGCACCCAGAGTTTAGGTTAAAACAATAAACTCCAGGTCAGTCATGTGACTGGTGTGAGAACTAAAACATTTATAAATTTGATTTTTAAAGTTCGGTAAATCAAGGGACCATGCCGTATAACACGGAACGGGTTTCCTCCTAAGAATACCAGTGCTTACACAAACAGCACAATGCTAAATAAAGAACAATGAAGCTGTTATAAGACCCAGATCCCATCACACAATGCAACGCAAGCCGGAGGATAGGGTTTATCCTTATAATAGCCAAAGAATGCTTGATACATTTAAAACAGATTGTTCTGATATTACTATAAGTGTATAGTGTATAAGACAATTTCAATCATAATATCAATCATAGACGGCATAAGTGCCACATACCACTATGTCGCCATACTAGTAATACAACTAATACCGAAGGTCACGTATTGGAAATTGGATTCCATCATGAGTTGAGGCAAGGGGCAAGCTCCTCTCCGATTCGAGACACTCTAGCAAATGTCTCAGGACCCCACTATGATCCTTGGATCTTTAGGGTCGGTCCTCTCTTACTTTTGAGGATTAGTATTCCTGAACACACGTTTCCCGGTCCTATCGGACCTATATATATAATGGTCTGTACGTCGGCTCACATAGTGCCAGTTATCGACCATATATATTCGAGGCGCCTCGTTCCAACAACCACACAGGTGAAAAGTATATAAATGTCGACCAGTTTAAGCACCGACACCACCTATAGCTAGAAAGAAACTTCGTGCTCTCCCTGCAGTCCGAATCCCGTTTTTGACTCATACCGAGGGGTGAGGCTCGCGAGTCCACGTTATACACAAAGCTTGGACACGTAAGCCATGCCTTGATCATCAACCACAAGACTTTGCTTTTCAACAAAAGCCTTGATCAATTGCCACTTAGGCATGCCACACAGGCAATTAATGCCATGCGATTGATATATATCGATATATAACCTCTAAGCTCGTACGTCTCAGAGAAGGGCGTTAACCAAGAGAATAAATTCTCCGCCGCCAAACAGATATATATTTAATAGAAATCAATCACACATATTAAAATCCAATGTCAGACAAACAGTCCATTTACACGTCCTTTCTGGGTCTAAACGAAACCGGAGGCACTTTCCTCGCATATCACCGTCTTCATCTTCGACGTATTGTCGAATCGGTTATTCAGAATGGGTATAAACCCGGCCTTTCTGAATAATCCGCGTATATAATAAACAAATGTTACAACAACACAACATACGCCTCATTCCAACTCAGAATATTCTTTTATTCAAACATCCACATCATTAGGGAATAGGTTCCCATTAATTTTATCAAAGATAAATTCTTTAAAATTTATTCTTTAATCTTCCTTTGAATATTATTTCAAACTAGTCGGGATTAGCGAACCACACTGAAGTAATTATTTATTTTATTTCCAAATCCCAACCTATTTATCCCATGGAGCACAACTGGTAGTACTCCATATCCAACAACACGGTGTTATCGGTAAAATTAATTACCATTTCACGTTCAAATCAAATTAAAGACTTAACTATCGCTTGGAGCAAAACTGGTGACACTCCATTCTGGATCATTTCAATCTAATTAAAGATTCTTTAAAACTCCACTTAGTTTTAATCTTTAACTGGGTTAAAGAACAGGTGTTATTCAAAACACCGCTCACAATAAACCCAAAAACTAATTTAAATTCAATTCCAATTAAATATTAATTAACCAGACAATTTCACTAAATCTTAATCAAACGATTTATTCTTTTCTAAACTGGGTTCAAGAACAGTGTTATTTAAGACACCATTCACGACGAACCCAAAATCCCATTTGATTTTAAATACAAGGCTTTGAATAGAAAATATATCGGTTTATATTCAATATCAAATTCTGAAACTAACAAATATCGTATTGGAAATAACGATATAAATATATCTTTCAAATTTCCATAACCATATCTGTATAATCACGAAATCCAACCCCGAAATATTCCGAAGATAATTTCGATTCAAACCCATTCCAATACGTATATTAGAAATTCTGATTATTTTTAAAACCACTTCTAATCCAATTTATTTATTTAAAAAGATTGGATTTTAATTCTAGTTCATAACTAGTTCATTTCGATAAAAATATATTTTTATCCTTACAAATGTGGAATTTTCCAACCTAGTTATTTCCAACTCATATATTATGATTTTACACAAGTTATAGATATTTTTAATAATTTTATCCAGGCCCGTACAGTCGATTTCCAATAACGGTCATCGAACTGCACTTACAGCGACCTTTTCTAAATTTGATTTGGACGTATCTCCAAATCTAACCATTAGATTTCAAATTTCTAATATTCATTGGAAAGCTCTTTTCGATACGAACCCAACGGTTCCGGTTTTAGGAGAATCCAACGGTTGGATCTCCCGTAACTTCTATTCAAAGTCAATGGCTGAAATTCACGAACTGCCGCGGCGCGGCGCATTCTATTCAGGCCATTTAATATATATAATATATATATTATATATATTTAATCGATTTCTATTTAAAACGTATTTTATAAATCGTTTTAAATTCATTTTCAAAACGATTTCAACTTCATATTCAATTTCAAATCAAAATTGAATATTCCATATCCTCAATGATAATATTTTCAAAACGTTATATTTTGAAATCACTTCTTTTCTATATTCAAATTAAATCGATATAAATATCGTTCGCGTCAAAATGGCGCATATCTAATCAACACGGCTTTATATATTTCAATAAATTCGTTATTCTATTCAACAAATGAATATTTTCTTCAACACATGAATATATAAAATTTTCAACACATGACTAATCTCAACAAATGAGTACCGTCAACACATGAGTATTTATTTTACTTCAACACATAAATATATATTTTATTTCCACACATGGATATATATTTCTTTCAACACATTAATATATATTTTATTTTCAACACATTAATATATATTTTATTTTCAACACAGGAATATATATTTTATTTTCAACACATGAATATATATTTTATTTTCAACACATGAATATATTTCTCAATATTCTTTATTTTCTAAATTGGAATGAGGCCCAATCAATTACCATATAATGTTAGTTATATGGATTCCATACAACATATGTATATAACAGCAACGATAAACAATCAATCATCATCCAAAGTGTACAACACCCTTGTCTGTCAACCTATCGATCGACAAACAACTATACAATTGGGACTAGTGTATGTTAAATATCATCCCAATACCCGTGTGGGGTTTCACATCAACAAACACAGATTTTATTTTATTCACACACACGTTAAAAATTATATTTTTAACGATAAAATATTTTATTCAGTCTATGAATATTCTATTCAGTTCATTTGTTCAATAAAATGATCTTTTTATTTTTCTAAATTATTTTAGAAAATTCGGCGGCATAACGGCACGATACTAGGTCCGGGATAAGGTCTAGCCTTATCCCCAATCTACTAATGGCCACGCCATTCTCATACTAATTCTACTCAATTCCATTTCACACACCAAACCAAATTCACCAATAATCCTATCAACTATACAACCAAACAAACAAGTCCATGGTCTGTGGACGATGGTGTCGGGTGCTACTTAGCACCGTCAACATCCTAGTATATATTTTAACTAGAAAAGAGATAAAGTGAGAAGTTCTCACCTTTGGGTTCCACTCCGCCATTCCTTATTTCTGAACTGTTTAGATTTTTGATTTGATTTCAGTCAGTTCCATCGCACTTCTTTTCACGCTGTTCATAGTAAAAATCACATTTTTATCACTCCGCTAAATTTATAAAGATCATATCTTTTCGCTACAACATATATAAAAATCGTATTTTTCTATTCTCTATCTTATAAAAATTATATTTTTATAATCCCTACTATATAAAAAAGTATATTTTTAACTTACTACTTATATAAAAATTATATTTTTATTTCTCTACATAAATACAAATTATATTTTTACTATCATACATATATAAAAATTATATTTTTATATATGTTACATCACTATTTTTATTTCACTCTTCATATTAAAAGAAAACATCTTTCGTGTTCATCATATATAAATAAAAACTATATCTTTTCTTGTAATGAAAAATCACACCTTTTTATAAGCAAAGATCGTATTTGTACCTCGCCATCATATGTAGAAAAATCCAATTCATTTATTTAAAAATATTATATTTTGAACCTCTCTATGATGTAAAAATTATATTTTTAATCTTCCTATAATAAAAAAATTATATTTTTAACCTTTCTATAATATAAAAATTATATTTTTAACTTCATAAAAAAAATCACTTCTTTTTGTATTCAAAAATCACTTCTATTCCTTTGATTAAAAACCGTATCTTAACACTATGAAAAATCCGACCTTTTCATAAATAAAATCCTTATCTTTTCATTCTAAAAATCAAATCTTTTAATAAATAAAAATCTTAACTTTCTTGACACAAAAATATAATTTTGCTTAACACCAAAAGTCTAATCTTGCTTAACACACTAGAGTAATCAAAACTGAAATGAAAATAAAATAGTGAAATGTATATAAAAATTAAAACTTACAGTTATATACATATAAAAGAACTTATCTTTATAATGCTACTCATACAATCAAAATCCAAATTTTTTTCCCGCTACATACAATCAAAAATCCTTCCTTTGTTTGATAAAAAAAAATATTTCCTTTGTTATAGAAATCATTTCCTTATCATAAAAATCCTTTCTTTTTGTTACCGATGTCATACTATATAAAACTGATTTTTTTTCTTCATATGTTTTTAACATAAAAACTAATTTCTTTCTTCATATGTTTTAACATAAAAATTGATTTTTCTACCATATGTTTTAACACCTAAACTGATTTTTTCATATGTTTTTAATACATAATAAAATCAGATCAAATAAAATTAAAATTAAAAATTAAAAATTAAATAAAAAAAACACACCTTAAAGTGTATGGACGTCATTCTCCGACAGGGGGAAGTGGAAGCAGGCGGATTTGATGAAGGGGGATGTTGGGGTGGTGGCATCGGACCTGCTCAGGGAGGGGGGAGAGTGTCTGGCGCGGGGTGCTCTTCGATGGCGGCTCGGTGGTGGGTATTTCGGGGTAGGGTTTTGATTAGCGGTGGGCTTCACGAATGGGGTGTAGGTGAGGAGAGAGAGAGGCGGCACTGGGGATGGTCGGAGTGTGGATCGGAGGGGTGCGGTTGGCGGAGGACGACGGGGGTACGGCGGAGGCGACGGATTTCGAGATCCGTATATTTTTCTTTCTTTTTTTCCTTTGATTATGAATGAACGAAAGGGGGGGGGGGCTTAGTGGATAAAGGAAAAGGGGAGGGAATATAATATTTTATATTTATTTATTTAATTCCTAAATCGAAAAAGCAACTTTTTATTTCTAACTCAAAATTGAACCCACCGACTGTCGTCCCTAGCGTATTACCCCCGTTCCGAACACAATGGGATATGTTTCATAAGCCAATTCTATCGTTTCGATCGGTTTCCGCTAAAATTAAAATATAATTCTTTATATATTCAATTCAAACGCACATTTCAATTTACCGGGGCCACATACAGTCTCTAAAAATTCCAGAAAAATTATTTCTAACTTCGTATTGACTATACGGTCCTAACAAAACTAGTTTCATCAAATTCTGAGACTGTTTGAAAAATGGCCATTTTCCAGTCGATGGAATTCAACTGAAACTGTTCGAACAGGTTTTCTTGTGCCACGCTCACATACTGATTCAGAAAATTATGAATTTTGAAACCTAGCAATAATTTGACATCCCGGATCCAACAAAAGTGGTTTCGTCGAAAACAGATGTCGTTTGCAAAATTTCCATTTCTAAGGTCCTTTATATATATATTAAAATATATATAAATTCCACAGCGACTTTTCTGAATTTTAAACTGGACATATCTCTCACTTTCTAAAGTGAAATCTTAGTTTCTTACCATCGTTAGAAAGATAATTTTCGACAGATTCAAATATTTCTTGTTTCGCTCAATTCCGACTTATATTGAATCCTGTAAATTCATTCAAAGTTTAAAATCGAATTTTCGAACTGCCGCGTCTTTTCAGGCTCATTATATAATTAAAATAAAATTATTCGTTTTAACGTCGTCGAAAATAAATTTTCCATCGTTATTATTTAAAATAATTCATTTTAAATAAGCAAAATTCACTAAAATTTCCAAAATAAAAATTTTAAATTGGCTCAGAATTTCCGGGTTGTTACATTCTCCCCCACTTAAAATCTTTTCGTCCTCGAAAAGGAACGAAGGTGAAAGTTGTTTTATAATCAACTCAACTTTCATTATTTTCGTTACGGCTTAAGTTTTCCAACTTTTAAGTTTCTGAAAACTTTTCAATTTTTTCTAAAATTTGGCTAACACCCTAAATTTTCAAAAAATTTCGCCATAACCTCCCCTGCACCTGGAGCATCGGGATATTTCAAATAGCTTCCCATGGCCCTCACCAATCAATGGTGGAATAAAAATAAAAAGAAAAAGCCAAGCGGCTAGCCAATCGGCTCATAAATCATCAAAACCCCAAGAAATTAGTAAACATGTACCTATTTATCGGGCAAACAATTTTATTCCTCTTCTTTTAGCCTCTTTACAATGACCTGTTCAATGTATACACATGCACATATATGCAAATTTCAAGAAATTTCGATATTTGACTCAATTTGGCTAATTTACCATACATGTACAAATTGGTTTCAATTAGTTAACAAATAATCAAACAACACAACCATCAATCAACTAGTTGATTATATTTTCAAATTCACAATTTTTATATAGTTAAAAATCCAATTTTTGATGCCAAGTCATAACAATAAGCCCTATCTAGTTTTGGTTCTCACACAAGTCTAATGGAAACATATAGATATCTCACTTTCGAAACTCGAACACAATTACTAATGATGGTCGACCGATCATCAGAATCATCTCCGGGCGACTAGAATGTGATTCTATATCTATCCAATATATAAAAACTTTGAATACACGTTTGCAAGGCGTATATGCAAAAAATTTATATATTGGATTGTCCAAATTCAATTCAAATAAAATAATCGAATACGTATAATAAGGTTTAAATTTTCATTTTAAAAATAACCCCATTCAACTCGTTCTAGGATACTACTGATCCCATCTCTAACGAGTCATTCTCATTGGATATTACTAATCCAATTTTTGATGAATTCTTTCATTTGGTTCTAATGTGTCTTGTTCTCGAGCTTTGTAAACCAAAGCTCTGATACCAACTGTAGTAACCCGTAACTTCCCCAGTAAGGAAAGCCCGGATCACATTGAGAACACGACAAAATAGAACACAAAAAGAAGAGCATTTCATTGCTTATTACACAATTCCATCAGAATACAAGAATATTACAAAGTATGAATAAATATTATACAGTTGATAATTATCAGAGATTTAAATACAATACTGCAGCGGAAAGATAATACAAAACATAACTGATAGAAATACACGGATACAGAGCTTTCCGAATATCACTTCAGCTATAAACCAGGTCCTGTGAATATAAATCTGCAAAACCCAAAACACTAGCTGCCCGTGCGGAAAATAGGGGCACCCAGAGTTTAGGTTATAACAATAAACTCCAGGTCAGTCATGTGACTGGTGTGAGAACTAAAACAGTTATAAATTTGATTTTTAAAGTTCGGTAAATCAAGTGACCACGCTGTATAACACGGAACGGGTTTCCTCCCAAGAATACTAGTGCTTACACAAACAACGCAATGCTAAATAAAGAACAATGAAGCTGTTATAAGACCCAGATCCCATCACATAATGCAACGCAAGCCGGAGGATAGGGTTTATCCTTATAATAGCCAAAGAATGCTTGATACGTTTAAAACATATTGTTCTGATATTACTATAAGTGTATAGTATATAAGACAATTTCAATCATACTATCAATCATAGACGGCTTAAATGCCCCATACCACTATGTCGCCATACTAGTAATACAACTAATACCGAAGGACATGTATTGGAATTTGGATTCCATCATGAGTCGAGGCAAGGGGCAAGCTCCTCTTCGATTCGAGACACTCTAGCAAATGTCTCAGGACCCCACTATGATCCTTGGATCTTCAGGGTCGGTCCTCTCTTACTTTTGAGGATTAGTATTCCTGAACACACGTTTCCCGGTCCTATCGGACCTATATATATAATGGTCTGTACGTCGGCTCACATAGTGCCAGTTATCGACCATATATATTCGACGCGCCTCATTCCAACAACCACACAGGTGAAAAGTATATAAATGTCGGCCAGTTTAAGCACCGACACCACCTATAGCTAGTGTAACATCCCACAATTTTGTCGGTTCGTATTTGAATATTTAAATCAGTTTAAATATGGAATTCAGAATATAAATGGATTTATATATTAATTAAAACGAAGTTAAACGTATATAAATATATATTAATTATAATCAAGCTCAGAACGACCCTGCAGTTCGTAATTTAACGTTCTGAACTTCAACTGAGTGTACCGGACTCGTTTTGAATCGGATTTCCTCGAAACAAGAAACGTCGGAATCTGTTGAACCGTATCTTTCTAGTAGAAGTGAAAAATTAGGATTTCGTTGTATATACTGCAAGATATGTCCAAATCAAATATTCGAAAAGTCGCTGTGAAATCATATATCGACCGTAACAGTTATTTGAATATAACTTAATATCGGGTGCAAATCGGGACAAGGTTCTTTTGGGGCGCAGCGATAATTTAATTTTTAGAATTTTTCTGTAATTTTTAATTAATTAAATATGCAACTTTTTATTTGAGGTATTGTGCACCCTGTATCGGTATTTCAGGATTTCAAGATATGAGTCAAACTACCCGTATTATTATATTTTTGGAGTCGTGACACCTCGTTGAGTATGACTGTATGTTTACTTCTGTCCGTAGCTGTCTGTAAATGAACGAAATACAGTATAACGTATATTGCATATAAACTTTTCTAACTAATAACAAAAGACTTATTTTACTATACTAGGTGTGCGCATCCAAAGTTCCAAATGTAAGCAAAAACCTAACATGAACCCACCATTTAAAAACTTGCAACTTGAACGCCTTGAACTTTCCATTTACTTAGATATAGGCAAACCCATATCTCCCTAACAATTGAGCATATGTCAGCTTGGTTACAGTAGGGTCTTAAACGAGCCAAAGAAGAATAATAATAATATATATGGGTGCCTTAATCGCTAAGTTTCGTACAAGCAACAGTGTAAGCCTATAGACTACGTATTATATATATTTGCTTACTCATGAAGGAATAGGACCACCATACTGCTATGAATCTACTAACACAGAAAATTTAACCTATAGCCTAGAGCTATGCTAAGGAGCCCGAAGAAAAAGAGACAGGAAAGTACGGAAACGGGAGGAATTCACGGGGCAACCTGGATTTATATTTGGGGATAGAAGGAGAGCCGCAGGATATTGTTCGGGCTTATTTTCGCATGTACTGTTCGGGCCTCCTAGCTTTTCTGTATAGCCTAAAACTAAGAAAGCTCCATGCTCCTACCCTATTACCTATTACTTAACCATTAAGGTGTGAAACTAATATAAATACAAAACGCAAGGCCATACGCTCCTCCAGATCTGGTTTCCTTCACAAAATAAAGCTTCTCGTGGGATTTAAAGTTCAAACAAATCCCAAAGCTTTAAAATAAAATCGAAACCAACTATATTCCACTCCTCACCGAAACAAAACAAAACGAAAGCTGCATGGGTTTGCTTCTCTGTTCTGGTGGCAGTTCTTTCCTGATGAAGTCTGCATTTGCATTTGAACGGTGGTTCAGGAAACGGTGTCAAAGCAACATGGACGGCTTGGATTCTCGTCAGAAAAACATGAGCAGGTTTTTACCTGTGTAAATATACTCAGTTCGGTGCTTGTGAGGTAGATGGGCACGAAAATGGACCAGCACGCATGCATGTAGGAGCTTATGGGCTATATTTGGTGAAGATGAGGTGAAGTAGGGGCTTGGCGGTGTACTGTGTACACGTGAGGGAGAGCGGACAAGAATGGATGATATGGTGCTCACATATATTTAGGCATGAGTACACAGGGGAGCTCGTTTTTTGAAAGGAAGTATACGGTTTGGTGCAGGTTATACATGAATGGACGTGTGAGTGTGGTACAGTACAGGGGAAGGCGCAAGCTGTTGCATGGCGTTTGAAGTGGGGGAAGGACTCGTGAAGCAGCCATTTAAAAAAGGACAGGGAACCGGAAAATGGAAAAAAAATAATATATGCAGGCACGCGGTTCTTATTGTTTGAAGTAGGGAAGATGGGTAGGAAGCAAAGGTTTCCACCATGGCACCTGAGGCTTGCGTGCGCCTGTGACATGGATTCGGGATAGCTGTAGTTGTTATGGCGGAGTGGAGGTTGCATTAGTGATCTCAGGGGTTTTCCACTTCGCATGAAATAAAGGTAGGCTCGGTGATGATGTTTTACTGCATGGCATGGCTTAAATAATTAAAGAAGGAAGTGCTTAACGTCGGAGAAGGAACATTAAAGAAGGAAGAATACGTCGGATCCCTAAATCGCAAGCAGGGAGCAAGCACTGCGTAAAAGAAGTATTCCGATTGACTGGCGAACCGCTGGTGGACGAGCTGATGATGTGATAACAGACTGAACGGCGACAAAGCAGTGTGTTCTTGAGAGTCTGGAAGAGTATGAGTGGTGATTAGAAAGTACGAACTGAGATGAGGGCGGTGTTAGCATGGTTTCAGCATGAACGTGTGGAGTGATATTGATGGCCGGAGCACTATAGCTGCAAAGAGCAGCAGGAGTTGTGTTCGCAGTGAAGGCGTATGAGAAAAGCAGAAACAGCAGGAAGTTTTGTGAGAAGGACGGTGCTGAGTGATGATGTTTTGGGTTCGGAAAGTGACGGACGACGACGATGATGTTATCCGAAGCAGTGGGTCTGTTGCCTGTTCGTTCCTTCATTGGTGACAAAGATAAAGAATACAAAAGCGGCTATGGATATTGAAATAGGATATTGGGCCGGTTTGATGGTAAGGCCAACGTTCAAGAAAAGTGATGAATGACCGGGCTAAACACTGGAACTGATCTGAAGCCACTTGGAGCTCGTCTGAATTTAGACAAGTTAAACCGCTCAATAAAATCAGCCGACGCAAACCGTATTTAACGGTTAACGCGCGAAGGTGAGTAAATTCACTCACTCTGATCTTTTAAAATATTTTAAAATATTTTAAATGTTATTTGAATGCTGTGTGATGGTCGATTAGATAGATTACAATTAAAACTGGACGAATATTAGATATCGTCACATATGTACACACCACCGGTTGGACACTGATTCCATCAATTAGAATACCCCTAGTATAGAGTTAGTGTAAATTGTGTTGACTGACATCTGTGGATGCGGAAACCGGTTGGAGGAATCCGACCGGATTCATCGATATTTATATGTATTGTTTGTTTGGTATGCACTGTTTGAACCCGAATTATATTTAAACCCCATGTGAATATTGATGTTGAACGGATATTCCACATCTGTTTCGATAAATAAATAAACAATATCGATTTAGAAAGTGATGACAGTCGGCCATAAAATCCATCGGTTTGATAAGAAGTTGATTTAACCGTCAGGCAAATCAACGAAATGAATTATAAAAATTATATTTTTATAATTAAAGCGAAGTTTTAAGTTATAATAGAAGTTCTATTATAAACTAGTATTTTAGAGTTCGTTTTTATAAAATCAATAAAAACGATTGTTGACATTTAAATGAGTTTGTAAAGCAGAAATTATCCGACGATTAAATATTTGGATAATTATATTTAAGATAAGCAATTTAGAAATATTATTAGATTAATTATATTAATCAAATGTTGAGATGTAATTAAAATCAGTTAAAGGATCTACTGATGAAATGAAGTTGATTTAATCAACTGTTACTTGGGAGAATGATTTTTAGATTAATTGGACTTTAATTAATCTAATGAAAACAGGTTAGAAATAAGTTTATCGAAATTAATGAGATTTAATTACCATTTAAGAAGTTATAAATAGAACTGTGGGATGGAGAATGCGAAATATAAATAATCATAAACACCAGAGATTTCAAAATAAGGATATGGTGTTATAAAACCATAGATAAAAATAAACATGAAAATACGATCTGATAGATATCATAAGTAATAAGGAGTTTAGAGTTACGAACGTATATCTGTTCTAAGATAAGAACGTTGCCGATCAAGGTCTGAGAGGTAAATAGAATACCCCAACTTGAACGGCTTCACTATTATCGAAGAACGATAACAGTTTGTAACGGAAAGAGAGGTTAAGATGTGTATAAAAGGGATACGACAACATATTGCCAGTCTTAGAATTATAGTGATAAAATAACGCTGTTGATTAGATAAGTGTGACTGTTATGTCAAGATTGGTTATAACAGCGCATGACAAGTTGAACTATAGCGATAAAATAACGCTGTTGATAAGATAAGTGTGACTGTTATGTTAAGATTAGTTATAATAAAGAATATTACAGCGTATGACAAGTTAGAACCATAGCGATAGATTAACGCTGTTAACCAAACTCAAGCGTGATTTTTATATGGAAGCACTTCCTAGGAAATGCTAAAGTTTAGTTGAAATCCACTTATTCGAAAATGATAAATGACGATATCGTAAGAGAATATAAGAATCAGATTTAGAAAGATTAAATTGGAGAATCGTGTTAGAAAACGATGACAACATTTCGATGTTCGAAATGTGATTAGAATTAAACCATTAGGATTTGGAACTAGAATTCGACGATGTCGAATGTATTAAAAATAAACTATTTTTAGGAATTATATTCTGATAGGATAATTAACATTTAGTTTTAAACAAATAAATGTTAACATGATAAGAATCAGTATTTAGTTATCAACTGGATATCGTTTTGATAAGAAGTCGACTTAGAAATAAAGGTCATAAAGTGGAGTAGGAATATAAAAGTAGGAAAGAAATTTTGGTAAAACTAGATAAGGGTAATTATGACTTGAATAAAGAGTTATGCGATAAAGGGGTTCAGGTTTCGGTAATTAGAAATGATATTCACATTTAAAGTGAATAAGTGGTTAAAAGTGAACGTTGGGCCGACTAAAAGGTTAAAATGAAATTGGAAGTATTTGCCAATGTAAATAGGATAGATTACCCAAGTATAGGAATAGAGAATGGGAAATAGTTCGAACGTGAATAACGTATATTCTCCGGAACATGAGAGAATAAGAGTTTACAATAACTGGAAATGTTTTTCCAAGAAGTGTAAAAAAGGGCTAAAACAGGATTAGAGAAATATCTGGTAAGATATGGGAATTCAAATAATACAAACGAATGTTAAATAAAAGTACCCGTGATTGTGTGATGGATGTTGTTTTTACTCCGATAGTTAAATAACCGACTATCGAAGTGTTTTGACCATCGTTGTCAATATGGAGAGACCGGTTGGATATGTTATCCGAAAACCACTCCGTATAGGCATAAGCGCTGCGAATTAGATATGCTGAAGAAAATTGATGACGGAGTTAAATGCAAGGGTCGTCCAGTTCCAGAATGGTGTTTTCTGTTTGTCCAGTCCCAGGACAACTTGTATTGACGAGTGTCTGATAGAGTATTTCCAACGGTCACGCCGTTGATTTTTTGAATATACCAAGTTGGTGGGGAGAATGTAACTTCTCTTTATTCTACACCCAGTGTGCATTTGTGTAATCAATGTGTGGTTACGGATTTGACGATGTGACATTCAAAGTGAATGGTGATCAGATGTTCTGAAGATAGGCGTAGCCTCTAGCCTCACAACCAGAAGTGACAGAAGTTAGGCTAGGCAGCATGGCTAGTTGGGTCATCCCCAAGCAGGGTGTATTGTCACTGATCTAGAGAAAATTCATATTTATACTCCTTTTCGATTCTGTATCTTCGGATGACGGTTGGATGGCCTACAACCGTGGTGATAATATATTCGCGACACTCAAGCTAAATGAGTGAGCGGTCATGTGTGGCCGGGTTGCAAGACGTTCTTGTTGAACCCTGAGTGTATCCCCTCTAGAGTACACTATTCAGAAGGTGCTCCCATACCTTGTCTGTTGAAATCCAATCTCCGATAAGCGCCTTGCGGTTTATGATTTTATACTATATATATGTGGAACGTAAGATGCAAGCGTTCTGCTATTTGTATAACTATTTGTTTAGACATTATCATAATATCACTGGTTTTGATATTAAAGAAATTTTAGATTATAGTAAGGATTTTCAAAGTTAAACAGTATGGTTGAAATTTACTCACACCAGTCCCATGACTGACCCAGAGTTTATTTTGTTTGTTTTCCCTAAACTCTTGGGTGCCCAAATTTGTACGGGCAGACAAGTGTTTTCAGGATTTTGCAGATTCACTTGGAGGAGCTCAAAGCAGTAGACTCCACTATTAGTTATTATTTCCGCTGTGATGTATATGAGTTGTACTCTGATATGGTATGTATATACAAATTCAGATTTTGTATTTCGAAGTTATGTTATAATACAATTTATTTATTCCGCTGTGAGTTTCGTATTTACTCTGATTTTGTTCAGTGTTCTTCTTCTTCTTCTATTCTATTAGTTCTATCTTATCTTTCTCATCCTCTAAATTCTTCTAATAATGTTCCGATATTTTCGATGTTCGAGGAAATTGATAGTGTTTTTATGTTGATTTTCTGGGTCGAAAATCCCGGACGTTACAGCTAGAAAGAAACGTCGTGCTCTCCCTGCAGTCTGTATCCCGTTTTTGACTCATACCGAGGGGTGAGGCTCACGAATCCACGTTATACACAAAGCTTGGCCATGTAAGCCATGCCCTGATCATCAACCACAAGACTTTGCTTTTCAATAAAAGCCTTGATCAATTGCCACTTAGGCATGCCACACAGGCAATTCATGCCATGCGATTGATATCTATCGATATATAACCTCTAAGCTCGTACGTCTCAGAGATGGGCGTTAAGCAAGAGAATAAATTCTCCACCACCAAACAGATATATATTTAATAGAAATCAATCACACAGAATAAAATACAATGTCAGACACATAGTCCATTTACACGTCCGTTCTGGATCTGAACCAAACCGGAGGCACTTTCCTCGCATATCACCGTCTTCATCTTCGACGTATTGTCGAATCGGTTATTCAAAATGGGTATAAACCCGGCCTTTCTGAATAATCCGCGTATATAATAAACAAATGTTACAACAACACAACATACGCCTCATTCCAATTCAGAATATTCTTTTATTCAAACATCCACATCATTAGGGAATAGGTTCCCATTAATTTTATCAAAGATAAATTCTTTAAAATTTATTCTTTAATCTTCCTTTGAATATTATTTCAAACTAGTCGGGATTAGCGAACCACACTGAAGTAATTATTTACTTTATTTCCCAATCCCAACCTATTTATCCCATGGAGCAAAACTGGTAGTACTCCATATCTAACACAACGGTGTTATCGGTAAAATTAATTACCATTTCACGTTCAAATCTAATTAAAGACTTAACTATCGCTTGGAGCAAAACTGGTGATACTCCATTCTCGATCATTTCAATCTAATTAAACATTCATTAAAACTCCACTTAGTTTTAATCTTTAACTGGGTTAAAGAACAGGTGTCATTCAAAACACCGCTCACAATAAACCCAAAAACCAATTTAAATTCAATACCAAATAAATACTAATTAACTGGACAATTTCACTAAATCTTAATCAAACGATTTATTCTTTTCTAAACTGGGTTCAAGAGCAGTGTTATTTATGATACCATTCACGACGAACCCAAAATCCCATTTGATTTTAAATACAAGGCTTTGAATAGAAAATATATCGGCTTATATTCAATATCAAATTCTGAAACTAACAAATTTCGTATTGGAAATAACGATAAAAATATATCTTTCAAATTTCCATAACCATATCTGTATAATCACGAAATCCAACCCCGAAATATTCCGAAGATAATTTCGATTCAAACCCATTCCAATACGTATATTGGAAATTCTGATTATTTTTAAAACCACTTCTAATCCAATTTATTTATTTAGAAATATTGGATTTTAATTCTAGTTCATAACTAGTTCATTTCGATAAAAATATATTTTTATTCTTACAAATGTGGAATTTTCAAACCTAGTTCTTTCCAACTCATATATTATGATTTTACACAAATTATAGATATTTTTAATAATTTTATCCAAGCCCGTACAGTCGATTTCCAATAACGGTCGTCGAACTGCACTTACAGCGACCTTTCCTAAATTTGATTTGGACGTATCTCCAAATCCAACCGTTAGATTTCAAATTTCTAATATTCATTGGAAAGCTCTTTTCGATACGAACCCAACGGTTCCGGTTTGAGGAGAACCCGACGGTCGGATCTCCCGTAACGTCTATTCAAAGTCAATGGCCGAAATTCACGAACTGCCGCGGCGCGGCGCGTTCTATTCAGGCCATTTAATATATTTAATATATATATTATATATATTTAATCGATTTCTATTTAAAACGTACTTTATAAATCTTTTTAAATTCATTTTCAAACGATTTCAACTTCATATTCAATTTCAAATCAAAATTGAATATTCCATATCCTCAATGATAATATTTTCAAAACGTTATATTTTGAAATCACTTCTTTTCTATATTCAAATAAAATCGATATAAATATCGTTCGCGTCAAAATGGCGCATATCTAATCAACACGGCTTTATATATTTCAATAAATTCGTTATTCTATTCAATAAATGAATATTTTCTTCAACACATGAATATATAAAATTTTCAACACATGACTAATCTCTACAAATGAGTACTGTCAACACATGAGTATTTATTTTACTTCAACACATGAATATATATTTTATTTCCACACATGGATATATATTTCTTTCAACACATTAATATATATTTTATTTTCAACACATTAATATATATTTTATTTTAAACACATGAATATATATTTTATTTTCAACACATGAATATATATTTTATTTTCAACACATGAATATATTTCTCAATATTCTTTATTTTCTAAATTGGAGTGAGGCCCAATCAATTACCATATAATGATAGTTATATGGATTCCATACAACACATGTATATAACAGCAACGATAAACAATCAATCATCATCCAAAGTGTACAACACCCTTGTCTGTCAACCTATCGATCGACAAACAACTATACAATTAGGACTAGTGTATGTTAAATATCATCCCAATACCCGTGTGGGGTTTCACATCAACAAACACAGATTTTCTTTTATTCACACACACGTTAAAATTATATTTTTAACGATAAAATATTTTATTCAGCCTATGAATATTCTATTCAGTTCATTTGTTCAATAAAATGATCTTTTTATTTTTCTAACTTATTTTAGAAAATTCGGCGGCATAACGGCATGATACTAGGTCCGGAATAAGGTCTAGCCTTATCCCCAATCTACTAATGGCCACGCCATTCTCATACCAATTCTATTCAATTCCATTTCACACACCAAACCAAATTCACCAATAATCCTATCAACTACACAACCAAACAAACAAGTCCATGGTCTTTGGACGATGGTGTCGGGTGCTACTAAACACCGTCAGCATCCTATTATATATTTTAACTAGAAAAAAGATAGAGTGAGAAGTTCTCAACTTTGGGTTCCACTCCGCCATTCCTTATTTCTGAACTGTTTAGATTTTTGATTTGATTTCAGTTAGTTCCATCGCACTTCTTTTCACGCTGTTCATAGTAAAAATCACATTTTTATCACTCCGCTAAATTTATAAAGATCATATCTTTTCGCTACAACATATATAAAAATCGTATCTTTCCATTCTCTATCTTATAAAAATTATATTTTTATAATCCCTACTATATAAAAAAGTATATTTTTAACTTACTACTTATATAAAAATTATATTTTTATTTCTCTACATAAATAAAAATTATATTTTTACTATCATACATATATAAAAATTATATTTTTATATATGTTACATCACTATTTTTATTTCACTCTTCATATTAAAAGAAAACATCTTTCATGTTAATCATATATAAATAAAAACTATATCTTTTCTTGTAATGAAAAATCACACCTTTTTGTAAGCAAAGATCGTATTTTTACCTCGCCATCATATGTAGAAAAATCCAATTCATTTATTTAAAAATATTATATTTTGAACCTCTCTATGATGTAAAAATTATATTTTTAATCTTCCTATAATATAAAAATTATATTTTTAACCTTTCTATAATATAAAAATTATATTTTTAACTTCATAAAAAAAGTCACTTCTTTTTGTATTCAAAAATCACTTCTATTCCTTTGATTAAAAATCGTATCTTAACACTATGAAAAATCCGACCTTTTCATAAATAAAATCCTTATCTTTTCATTTTAAAAATCAAATCTTTTAATAAATAAAAATCTTAAATTTCTTGACACAAAAATATAATTTTGCTTAACACCAAAAATCTAATCTTGCTTAACACACTAACGTAATCAAAACTGAAATGAAAATAAAATAGTGAAATGTATATAAAAATTAAAACTTTTAGTTATATACATATAAAAGATCTTATATTTATAATGCTACTCATAAAATCAAAGTCCAATTTTTTTTCCCGCTACATACAATCAAAAATCCTTCCTTTGTTTGATTAAAAAAAATCCTTCCTTTGTTATAGAAATCATTTCCTTATCATAAAAATCCTTTCTTTTTGTTATCGATGTCATACTATATAAAACTGATTTTTTTTCTTCATATGTTTTTAACATAAAAACTTATTTCTTTCTTCATATGTTTTAACATAAAAACTGATTTTTCTACCATATGTTTTAACACCTAAACTGATTTTTTCATATGTTTTTAATACATAATAAAATCAGATCAAATAAAAATTAAAATTAAAAATTAAAAATTAAATAAAAAAAACACACCTTAAAGTGTATGGACGTCATTCTCCGACAGGGGGAAGTGGAAGCAGGCGAATTTGGTGAAGGGGGATGTTGGGGTGGTGGCATCGGACCTGCTCAGGGAGGGGGGAGAGTGTTTGGCGCGGGGTGCTCTTCGATGGCGGCTCAGTGGTGGGTGCTTCGGGGTAGGGTTTTGATTAGCGGTGGGCTTCACGAATGGGGTGTAGGTGAGGAGAGAGAGAGGCGGCACTGGGGATGGTCGGAGTGTGGATCAGAGGGGTGTGGTTGGCGGAGGACGACGGGGGTACGACGGAGTCGACGGATTTCGAGATCCGTATATTTTTCTTTTTTTTTTCCTTTGGTTATGAATGAAGGAAAAAAGGGGGGGCTTAGTGGATAAAGGAAAAGGGGAGGGAATATAATATTTTATATTTATTTATTTAATTCCTAAATCGAAAAAGCAACTTTTTATTTCTAACTCGAAATCGAACCCACCGACTGTCATCCCTAGCGTATTACCCCCGTTCCAAACACAATGGGATATGTTTCATAAGCCAATTCTATCGTTTCGATCGGTTTCCGCTAAAATTAAAATATAATTCTTTATATATTCAATTCAAACGCACATTATAATTTACCGGGGCCACACAGTCTCTAAAAATTCCAGAAAATTTATTTCTAACTTCGTATTGACGACACGGTCCTAACAAAACTAGTTTCGTCAAATTCTGAGACCGTTTGAAAAATGGCCATTTTCCAGTCGATGGAATTCAATTGAAACTGTTCAAACACGTTTTCTTGTGCCACGCTCATATACTAATTCAGAAAATTATGAATTTTGAAACCTAGCAATAATTTGACATCCTGGATCCAACAAAGGTGGTTTCGTCGAAAACAGATGTCGTTTGCAAAATTTCCATATCTAAGGGCCTTTATATATATTAAAAAATATATAAATTCCACAGCGACTTTTCTGAATTTTAAACTGGACATATCTCTCACTTTCTAAAGTGAAATCTCAGTTTCTTACCGTCGTTAGAAAGATATTGTTCAACAGATTCAAATATTTCTTGTTTCACTCAATTCTGACTTATATTGAATCATGTAAATTCATTCAAAGTTTAAAATCGAATTTTCGAACTGCCGCGCCTTTTCAGGCTCGTTATATAATTAAAATAAAATTATTCGTTTTAACGTCGTCGAAAATAAATTTTCCGTCGTTATTATTTAAAGTAATTCATTTTAAATAAGAAAAATTCACTGAAATTGCCAAAATAAAAATTTTAAATTGGCTCAGAATTTCCGGGTTGTTACATCCATTGTCATCACGAACAAAGTTTGTGTGTAATCATAGTAATAAATAAACAGTGTTCAGAACTGATGATAGGTACGAACAAAAATATAGTTAGTCATTCGAATAAAAGTCGTTGGTCAACTTCAAATAAAAATCGTCGGTCTCATCAACAAAAATTATATATATATATATTGCGTGCATCGTCCTTTCTCTTGATTATTCACATGCAACTCTTACCTTTTTTTTGTCCGTGGGTGCGACGCAGTGGAAAGGAGGCCTAACTTCCTGGTAAAAGGCCGTAGGTTCGATTCCTACCACTCGCTTCCCCATCCTACATAAATTTACCCGGGGGTATGGGGTATTGGATTAGCGGGCGGCTTTACTGTACCCTCCTCAGGAGTTTACCGGTCCACTGGGTTTTCCTGGGTTTTTTTTTTTTTTTAAAAAAACTCTTACCTTTGTTCGGTTGCTTCATATATTTATTTAGTACTCACTTCTCCTCTCCGAAGAAACAGAAGCCCCTCTTCGCTCATTCTTTCCCTTTATCCAATGTTAACATCTTCTTCCCCTATATAAAATACAGCGCAACACTTCTTAAAACAAAAGCTTCCTCTCACTTCATTCAAAAACCAACATTTCCATTTTTCTTCATATAAACAGTCGATCTTCAAATAAAAATAATAACACACTTATCTTATCTTCTGTCGTTATTTTCTCCCCAACAAATCGGTTATCTCCTTTCCAGTTCGAACCCTAAAACCCTAAGAGCTTCTTCGGTATTTAAAAAAAAACCGAAGGATGTCATTCTGCCAACTCAAAGCTTGCAAGCTGAAGTTGGACGGGGAGGAAAGGCAGGCGCGTGGAGCTAGGCTGATGGGCGGAAGCAGCTGGGGAGGTCATCATCACGGCATAGTGGAGGAGTTGACCTCCGGTGGTCGTAGTTAGGAGGAGCAGCGGGTTAGAACATAACCGGGGAGGAAGCTGCGTGTGTATGTTCTTCAAGCGGTTCTGGGTTTTGGGAAGTAGAGAAGTTGGGGAAGCTTCAGGCAGCGAAGTGAGAAGGAGTCGTGAGGAGCTGTGATGTAAATTTTGCATGCAGAGAAAGAGTTGGGAGAGTCTGCTCGTGCGTTGTAAGGTGCTGGCCGTTATTTTGTTGATGGAGCTGCTCACGTTTTCAACATAGAAGGAGGGGCGCGCAATGATCTGGAGTACGTGGGTGAAATAGAAAATGGAAGAGTTGTCTGTGTAAAGAAGAAGAAGAGCAGGTGGGAAGAAAGAACGACATAATGGGTTACGTGATTAAATGAAGAAAGGCGGCTGTGGGCTTGTGTGGGCTTAGGCCTTTATAAGACAAAAAATAAATAAAGAGTATAATGGATTGAAAATAGCAACTGATCGGAATTTCCAAGGGGAAGATGTAAGTAGACAATTTTATTAAATTTAAATTAATTAATGATGTTAAATAAATAAATACGTATATATAATATATACGATAATTATAATGTGCGTATCTTTATCATATGATATCAGAATCGCTCGAAATAAGATGTGTTGGAATCGTATCGGAGGATACAACGCGATGGAGCTGATTTGGAGAAGTTCAGAGCTCGTTGGAGTTTCATGTAATTTTAAACGTCGTTTAAAATTATATGAAACAACGCGGACTGTTAATCGAAAACAAAAATGGTGAGTTAATTCTCACACTTCTGGAATTCTGTGATATGTTAAATTCATATTATTAGTATTTATCATTAATAAGTATAAATTGGTTGAATGGATGCTATGCATGATTTTTATTTATTTACTGGTTGATTGTTTGTCCGTATTTATAGATTGTTCAAATGCATTAGATTATAATTCTCATTTCATAGCTATTATTAAACAATATTATGAGCTGTTGTGCAGAGAAGAACAGGTTGGAGGAATCCAACTGGATTCCTCAAGCAAATTGTGTGTTATTTGTTATTTTTATTGTCCATTTTTTATTCTAAGTAATATTATACCCTGTTTAGATATCGATGATCTGATGAATATTGATTGTTTAATTAATATCGTATTTTAATCAATATGCGGTATTGATTAAGTAATTGGCAGCAAATGGTCTAAAATCCATTGTTTTGAGACATTAATTTACCGTCAGGCGAATTGATGTATTTTAAGTTATAAAATTTATTTTTATAACTGAATTGAAGTTTCAAGTTTTATTTTAGTTATTCAAATAGAAATATTAATATGTTAGAATTTATAATTTTGTTTTATAAAGTAAATTTTAAAAGTACGGTGAACCTTATGTTCGGATACGTAAGGAAATCTGAGATTAGACAGAAAGTTAATCATTTGGAATAATCGTGTGAGATTTTATCAATTATATAGCTTTAACTTAACGATTGTTTATGAAAGCTAATTAATGTTTAATTTAATTATATGTACGATGATTATTGAGTTATTTATTATTTATGAAACCAAAATATTATCTTAATAATATTAACTAACCTATTGTTAGTTAATAATGAAGTAATATATTTTTACCTCAGGAATGGAAAGGGACTTAAGAAATTGAATCGAGTTATATATGACTTGCGGATAAGGAATTTTAAGCTAGAAGTGTTTGGATAAGGTATATTAAATGGATCCGAGTTATGAGTAGAATATTATACGGAAGTTTTGAAGTAAATGGTTAATATTTTAGTAAATGATTTACTTAATAAATATATATTAAGTAAAGTGGTTATTATCGATTGAGATTTTTAAAATTAAGGATATGGTCTATAAAACCATGTTTTAAATAGAGAATAAGATCTGATTGATATTATAAGAATATGGGTTTTTGAGTTACGAACTTCTATCTATTCTGGGATAAAAACGTTATCGATCAAGGTCTAAGAGTTAAATAAAAGTGGAAATTTACTACAAGGGCCTATCGTTTGTTCCTAATTATTTTGTAGGACACGCTTTTTAATTTATTTTTTTCCAGGACAAAAATTAAAACGCGAGTCTCGTCTTCTGAAATAAGCTTCGTATCTTAATAAATAATGTGTCAACTGAAATTAGGTCAAAATTAAGCCGCTGTTTCTTCTGAATTCAAAGTGAGGAAAAATGAGGTATTAATTTTGCAAAATATTGAATCGATTTTGGGCAATTGGATAGGCTTATCGATTTTATCTGTTGGATTGTTTGGTTTTTGGTGAGTCTCATATTAATTTGTTATTTATCATTTCCAAAACGATGTTCTATGTCGTTTTTCATGCTCTTGTAAAAAATTTGTACTGAACTATTCGATGTTATTTGAGAGGCAGTATTGATCTAGTAGAGGAAGTTTTTGTTCGGTTTTGGTTGATTAATGAAATATGAAAAGTATTCGTTTGATTAAAAATTAATCGTGTATGTAGCTTGGTTTCATTATTTACTATAGATTATGATATTTGTATTTATAATATAATCTCAGTTTTGTCTTGAGAAATCATACAAGTAAGCCTGTTATTTAGTTGTTGGTGTTTTTTGATCCGTAAAAGATAAATGATTATATCTTTTTAATAAAATTAGGACAGGAAATGATAAATGTGTGAGATTTTGTACAGAAAAATATAATTGGGACAGAATTTGATATATGATTATACTGATAACTCATTTCAATGTATAGGTACTAATGTTAAATATACAACAATGCTCTTTCTTAATGTAAGATAACCGAAAAAAAATTTGTATAGTTTTAATTGTTGTATGTATATTTGATTCAAAACAAATATTTTAAAAGATTTAATGTTATTTAATTTGACTTACTGGATGTTACTGTATACAGGATTTTAAAAAGATATAAACATTTATCTTTTTTTAAAAATAATTAAATAAAATTTTAAGCCGTTCTTAGTTATCATAGTTACTTGAACATGGTAAAAATATGTATTATATTTCTTTTGATTTGAAATTCTTAAAATTGTTTTACAAATAATTTAAATAAAATATAGAAAAGATAGAAGTATATATGTTTTAGATGTTCGAATATAAGTTTTTGTATTTTATGCATGAATTAATTTTTATATCTTTGACATTTGTAGTTTTCCTTCTTATAAAACATAGTCAAGTAAGAAAATTAAACAATAGAAGGAAAGAAATGATGATTTGACTCTAGCAATTTTATGATTCCTTTATTTTTAACATGGTGTTATCAATTATTCATGAGTAATTATTGTTTCTTAATTTTTTAAAAATGTTATCTACCCTGTATTATGTTTTAATATGTTTATTTTTTCGTAATGATTATTATACTGCATAATGTAGTTGATTTATATATCCATCTTCGAGTTAAATGAAGACTGCATCAAATTCTACTTCAAATTCAACAACGACAGAAGGAATTAAGCTTTGCCACCACAGAATACCACCAAAGTTGAGCACTATGAAGGCAGGGTTGAATGTGGGGAAGAAGTTTTTTGGTTGCTCCATGTGGCCTGTAAGTATAAATTAAGTATTTTTGGTTGATTTTTCGAATAATGTATTTTTTAGTGACATTGTAGTTGATTATTTAGTATATGTGCAGAATGATGATTGTGGGTATTTTATGTGGAAGGAAGAAGTGCATGAAATGATTAACAATGCTAAAATGGAAGATAATAATGTTAAATTGATGAAAAAAGAAAATTCTATATTACAATTGATCATGGAAAAGAATAAACTTGAAGAAAAGTTGTTGAAGCAAAAACAGAAGAATAAAAAATTTGATGAGATTAAAGCTGATATGAAGGTAGAGATGGCTTTAATGCGCGTTAAGTGTGAAAATAATGAAAAAGGAAAAAAATTCTTTGCAAGAGCTTTAGCTATGTCATGGATCATGTTTGGGATTATTTTGTATATGCTTATGTCAATGTAATGTAGTGGATTACAGTTTATATTAATGTTTTTTACATGTCTCAGATTTTAGGAGTTTATTAAATGTGATGTGTAATTTTGTATGGTTTGAAAGGAAAATATGAATGGTTTTTTATTATGAGTGTTGTGGTTATTTTGATGTAGAAGAAAGATAACTGATTATATCTTTTATTGAAAGTAATTAAAGAATTTGTATTGTATGAGAAAGTTATTCACATAATTTATGATTTTGATAAAGGATTCGTATTGTATGATATAGTTATTCACATAATTGAGCTTGACTGTGAAGTATGTAATGCTTGTTATGTGTTATAAAAAAATGATACATGTCGAACTAAAAGATAGAAGAAATTATCTTTTTAAAATATGAAATTAAAAAAGATAGTCTCAAAATGTTGATGATTGTAGTAAATATTAATATTTGTTTTAGAAGATTTATATATTTATCTTATTTACTTTGTTACCAATATAAAGTTGATGTATGGTTTTGTAAAGATATATTTATATATCTTTTAATTGTTTGAGCTATTTTAATGAGATAAACACAGTTACGTTTTAAAAAAAATTACATTTAATAATATAGACAAAAGATAAGTATATTAATCTTTTTAAACAGTTTATGTTATTCCCATAAAATTTATACATAATCAATTTTTCAGTAAGATTTTTCCATTTAAAAACAAGTACACCAAAAGATAAATATATATATCTTTTTAAACAATTTATGTTTCAAAAGAAATAATAGTTATATTATTGCTTAAAATTAATTGATTATGCATATGATCATTAAAAATTTATATCATAGTACCATTTATTCCAACTACATAAAAAAATAACCTTCGCTGTATGTTGAATCAGGTGGTCGTGATAAATTTTAAGCTCGTATCTATGAATCAGATGGTCATCATAATAAACATGTGAAAAATACCACGTAAAAAAGACACTTAGCAAAGAAGAAACAATGGTACTTAAAAAATGGAGTATTTATTTCCAAAACAAAAAGATATAATAATATAGCTTTTTATGTAAAAGCATAATTTATATTTTTAAAAACAATTTACACGTTATCACACAATATAATATATATATTTTCTTTATAATCCATCTAGTTGTTAGTGTGTATGATTAATTGCTGAATTTTGTTAGTGTGTTTGATTAATTGGTGTATTTTCTTATTTGGTAAGATTATATGATGTCAAATTTCTAATTATTCCAATTATTAATTCATTGATGTTAATATAAATATAGAATATAAAAAGATAAATCTATTTATATTTTTGTGAAACTGTAAACAATATAAGATTTTAATGTAACATTGAAATAATTTTATAATTATATAATAACGTATTGAAACAAAAATAGATTACAGAACACATATACTAACACAACATGAACCTATTAACTTTAATACATACAACAAACTTAAAATACTGTCTTTATATGAACATTTAAATTCAGTTATCTTTTTATAAAATTTCTACCAAAAAAAACTAAAAAGTAAAATAACATTTCAACATAACGAAAACTTACAGAATTTCAATCACTTATTAACGTTATGTAGTTATAAAAATCAAACTTTATCATATACATATAATTAGTCGTAAAATGACATATTTTTATTAAAAAGTGTAAATTATCATATACATAGTTGTACCCCAGATTAGATAACATAAGCTTAATATATATCCGATCAACAAGCTTGATCGGTAGCCAAAAAAATATATTTAGTGATTAAAGTACCGTCTCAAAAGTCGTAAGCATCATTCTAGTACCAAAAATATTTACAAAACAAAAAATAAACCACAAACCTTCATCAGTAACATGTCAAAAGTGTCCAGCAGCATTCCATTCAACATTACTACTTCATTGATCTTCCTGATGTTTAGTTTCATTGCAAATGTTCAATGTGAATGGATTAGACTTAGCCATACGTGATGCTTCTAGGACTGAATTGGCTCTTTGGTTCCTGGCACTACTTTTGACCAGTGTCTTCATTAGTCTGGTTTTCGATGATTTGTGAACTGGAGTATCTGGTGAGTCAGGCTGCGGTGGTGGCATATATTCTTCCTGAAAATTGTAATCATGCATAAGTTGTTGTGGAGATTTAGGCCATTCTCTCCATCCTCTCTCTGGACCAATGAGTTCAATTGAATTATCTCCTAAGTCTTTCCACAATTGGGATGTGGGAGATTTTGGTTCATAACCCATAATATCAAATTGATCACTCGTGTTGACGTCTTTCAGGTCCTCACTGTATACCCTTTGATCAAGAAAATTCAACTCGTTCTCGTCTAATCCTATTTGATTTCTTGTGGTGATCTGGTATGATGAGAATGATCCCAACATGTCACAGTCAAAAAATATTCAGAATTATTGATGTGAGCAACAAAATCCGTTTGAGAACGCACTCCCGTGTAAAATTGCATTTTCAAGAATAGAAAGCGATGATCAAAATACGAATGTTCACAAGAGTCTAACTCAATTACTCTACCCACAGTCTTTAAAGCTTCACTTACTAGTTTGAAATTATATCTGAAAATTTCCGGAAAGCCCTCAATCCTTGCCCATGAAACAGGATCAACATTTTGTCTCAGATCATTCTCATAATCTTCCCGGGTGCGTAAGACTATCTTCCCACCAAAGCAACGTGGTGATTTATACAGTGTACCCACCTGCAAGGCCTGGACGTATGATGTTTGAGTTGGGGCGCGGAATAAAAAGCATTTGTTACTGATGAGCCAACCTTCCCAGTCATCTCTCTCAAGATGGAAAGCTAGTGTAGATCGAACTTGATTCAAAGTCCAGTGCCCATAGACTATGTTTGCTGTAAAGAAAACCATTTGGTATTTTTTAGAATGTAAAATGTAATGTTTTGGGTTTGGAAGAATGATTTGGTGTAAATGTGGGTGGTGTAATTCGTGTTTATTTTATTTAGAGTTTTCTGGACACACAAGTCAGCGATTTGATTAGAAGATATACGGACACTGAGTATTTGCATGGCCCGAGAAATTATATTAATAGCATATCTTAAAGATTTTACAATATCTGGCGACGTGTATTCCATCTGTGCATTTGATTACAATTAGATGTGATGTATTGTTTTTTAGTAGCTGAGATAGGATTGGTTTCGATGGTTGTGGTGGATTGGATATAATTGGTTTTCATTTTTAATAAAGATAGTTGCATTTATCTTTTCAAAATTTAACTTTATATTTAAAAAAGATAGTTCAATATATATATTATGTTTTTTTTTTCAAATATGCATTATTATTGATTAAAATTAAGTTTGAACTACAAAAATGAATTTTACTAATTAACAATTATTAAATGTTTATTAGAATATCTTCATTTATTTAAATTTAAAAAAGATAGTTGCAACTATATTTTCAAAATTAAACTTCTTATTTACAAAACATAATTACATATATCTTTTATGTGACGGACTAATTTCAGAACAAGATGTATATTTTTTATGTTTTTCAGGTAAAGATAAATACTTTTATCTTTTTAAGACAAAAAAGAACACAGTGTTAAGTGAATTAAATGAATGAGTATTAAATTTACAATTTTGTTAACTATGTCAACATGTATTTATATATTGTAATAACAAAATACATTAATATAATAGATAGACAAGGAGTCCTAAGAAAGGCAGAATCATAATTTAATATTAAATTATCTGATTCAACTATATGTTGGATTTTGGAAAAAAAATCCGCATTTTTATTAGTGCATATTGGATTGATAGGTGTAATACTATATTACCGTACAAATTAACAAGAAATGTGGTTTTCAATCAAACATTATTCATATAAAAGATATACATATATATCTTTTTTTATTCAAAGACATTATTTACAGAGTAAAAAATATTGTCAATTTAAATAACATATATGGACTAAATCATCCACAAGCTCAGTGAAAAACTGACTGTTAATATTCAAATTGAACCATCATAAATAAAAATTAACCACCTGGTTTGATTTCGTCATTCTCGTCTTCAAATTAACACACAGAAACAAACACAGTAGTCTATTGATGAACGATCTCCCGAAATTAGCAAACAAAATCCACATAATGATAACTTTTGAAAAAAATTCCATACCTCCAACAACCACACGCTCGTATATGAAAACGAAATGGAAGCATCTGAAGTTGTGAGTTTCCAAATCTGGAATCTATGTGTATGTGCTGAATTGATTTTATCGAATTGATTTTACAGAAAATTATTGAATTGTGGTATGAGAATGAAAAATTTGGATTTAAAAATTATAGTGGATTAAGGGGTACGAAATTTTTTCTTTTTAACTAGAACAAGAGACAGCGATTAGAATAAGCAGTCCATTGTCCTTAAAAAATATTATTTTAAACCTATGTCCTAGAAATTAATAGTTTGATGTAAGGAAGCCCTTTAAGTGTAAATCCCCTAAATAAAATATCCCAACTTGAACAACTTCACTATTATCGAGGAAAGATATTAGTTTGCAACGGAAAGGTAGGTTGAAATGAGTTATTATTTTCGTAAAACATTTGCAAATCATTTGCAAGGTTTGAATGTAATTTAATATGATAAGTTTTCAATTAAACAATGAATAATTTAACATTGTTTGGCCAGGTTGAAATGTGATAACGTTTATACCATTTTCCACATAATGGAAATAATATAAGTGAAATATACTTTTTCAAAGTAATAAGTAATTGGAAATGGAAAGGTTATATTAATTTGGAAATAGAAATAAATATTTGAAATTTAAATAGATTTCCATAAAATCTTCGAGTAGAAGTGAAGTAAAAGCCAGTGAGTTTAGACAAGAAAGCAAATGTCGGTTAACATGGTTTTGCTGCATAAAAATTTGTAATTGGATTATATTTTTTAGTTAACAATATATTGATATATCCAAAGTTAAGAAATGGTTTATGGAAGTATAGCAATATTTTGAGAATTAAAGAAGAATAAAGCGATGTGAATATATTTATACCTTGGAGTTATATATATATATATCGTATTTTTCCGAAGTAAAGGAAATAAGATATTTGGTGAGTATAGTCAAGTTTCAAAGTGAAGAAATGAATGGTAGTATGGCCAATTTTCTCACAAATTTGGAACTTTGGTCGATTGTTGTTGTTGCTCTAGCATCCTCTTCCTTTGCAAATAAAATCACCTGTACCCAAAATTGTTTGTCCCTCTACACCCAACCAATCAGCACCCCCTGAATTCCACCTTTTTGCAATTAAACCTCTTTTTTCTTTTGACTTAATTGCAAAAAGGTAAAAATCGGGAATACTGATTGATTGGGTTCAGCGGGACAGACAATTTTGGGTACAGAGGATTAGCTCTCCTTCCTTTGCCACCTCTACCTCTGGTGGTGAAGTCACCCCTTTGAATGGTTTTTTCACTTCTACTTTTATTATTTGGCTGATTTTTTCTATTATCATTGTTTTTGTTGACTACATAATTGATAGTGAAGTCACTTGCTTGAGATTTCTTGATTTCAAGTCTAGATTTATGAGCTAAAAGAATTGAATATACTTCATCTGGAAAAGAAAATTTCTTTTGTGAAGAGATTATAGCTTTGACAGCCTCGTACTCTTCACTCAAGTCATTGTGTATTTTTAGAATTTGTTTAGATTCTTGCACTTTATGACCAGATGTAACACCCCGTATGTTGAATACCATGTTATAATAGAAATCAGGGCAGAATTAAATTTAATAATTTGAATCAGGGGAAACGGGCTATGCCATTGCGTTCGTCTCGGAAAAATACGCAGAATAGAGTCCGAAATTTTGTAAATCGGAGTACATATGACCCATTTAAGGCCCAAAGAAGTTTTCAGAATATTTAAATTCGAAAACAGTTTTCAAAAATCAGATCTGGAGGCAGTTGGGGGCCAGGCGGGAAATTTCCCGCCGTAGCCATGTCAACAGGGCTGTCGGCAGGCCTGTCGACTTGGGCCCAGACCAAGTCGACTGCCCTGTCGACTTGCCTGTCGACTTGGGGGCGACGTGGCTGGCCGAGCCAGCTTGCCCTGGTGCACCTGTTTGGGGTTAGGGGGCTTTTTCTGGAAGCTTCCGAAATCTGATGGTCCTAATCTAACCTAGGTCTAATCCTATGGTCTAAAACACATCCTAATCCTATAAATACAACCTAAGACTACCCTAATCCATACTAAAAATAGAAACAAGGGCCTCATGCCGTCAAATTGAAACTAGAAGGAGCCTCCATCAAATTTATGAAGAGAGTTGCAAGCTAATCAACCTCTAATCAACATCTACTTCAACTATAACAACTAGATCTACTTCATAGGATTGCTAATCTTGGTTTTGGTGGGTTTCTATCAATTTAATAACCAATTGCTAAACTAAGTAGATGAGATATGATGAGATCATATGGTTTTGCTTGCGGATCAATGAGTTTTGAATCATATGATATGATGTTAATTTTGCTATCTATGTTTAACATTAACCCTATGTTTATGCATGTTGAGTATGTAAGTCTATGCAAGTTAAGTGGTGAGTTTATGCAAGTTAAGTATATGGGTTTATGCATGCTAAGTATTTGATTCTATGCATGCTAAGTATATGGTTTTATGCATGTTAAGCATTTGATTCTATGCATGCTAAGTATGTGGTTTTATGCATGCTAATTGTTTGGTTTTATGCATAAGTCATGACATGCAAGTTTACCCTTATAAATAAGATGCATGTATGTGCAAGATGACACCTTTGTATGCTATGCATACATATGCATGTTTTTCCCTTTTTATGATGCAAGTCATATATGCAAGTTCACCTTTGTATAACCTATGAACACTTATGCAAGTTACATTTATATGACATATGTGTATTCATGCAAGTTGGGTTATTTAATGATGCTAGTTGGGTTTAATACCATGATGCAAGTTGACACCTTTAAACCTATGTTATGCTAATATTATGCTAAGTGAAACCCATGATATTTGTGATGAATCTTCCCTTATAAAATAGGTCATGTTAACATAGTACGTGGGGAACGATGGGGTTAAAATGCACTTAATAAAATTGTGTAAAGATACCATTAAGTGGATTAACATAATTGGGAATTTACCTATTAAGTTAGGTCTACCCATATTATGGAATTGGGAATTTACCAATTAAGTTAGGTCTACCCATGCTATGGAGTTGGGAATTTACCTATTGAGTTAGGTCTACCCATATTCTTGAAAACTTGTATATTAATTAGGGATAATTATTATAAATTATGGGAGTGATTAATTAGGTGTAATTAATCGACTAAGACACGAGGTTGGACTCATTTGTAGCATAAGGCTGCCCAGACCCAACCGGCATATCAAGCTACTACAAATGTTAGCCCAATGTGAGAGGTCTTAGGCACAAACTAAAAACATGATTAAAGTAAAGACACGAGGTTAGGCCCTTTTATGACGTAAGGCTGCCCGGACCCAACCGGCATATCCAGTGGTCATAAAAGACGGTCTAATGTGAGGGGTCTATATGAGGTCATGATCTTAATTAATTAGTTAAGAAACACTTAACCATATTAGCATGTAGAGGGACATGAGGGGTTAAGTGGGTGCCTTTGGGTGGCATGTGGAGATCTAGTGGTTGCCTTGGGTGGCAATAGAAAATACAATTAGAATACTTAACCAAAGTGGAACATGTAATTAAACATGATAAAAGGGTTAAGTGGGATACACTAGAAAAAGGGACAAGCTTAGGTGGGTAGCTTGTGGGAGGCCCATTTCAACCAGTAACCCATACGTATCTTTGTGGGCTCGACCCATGTCGAGGACGGGACACGCATACTGGGTTTGTCTATAAGAGGCCAAAACGGGTTAGCGGTGGCAACGCAAGTCCAACGGGCTTCATATGCATGTGTGGGCCCGGGCTGGTAGTTAAGACGTTGTTGCATCGTGTAGGTATAAGCCGTGCATCAGTGTTATACCGGGTTGCCACTTTGGGAATGATACACCCCACTGTGGGACCAGCACGGATATCTACGATAGGGAGCCGATCGAATGGGAGTAGTGGGTACACCTAGTGGAGATAGGGGCAGACGGCACCTATGTAGTTAGCTAGGGGTACACGGGATTACTGTTAAGATTACTAGGTACTCTTAGTGGGATCAACCTTTAATTAGGAATGACTGGTGTGGTGCAGCATAGTAATTATCCTTGGGTGGGTAGATGCGTCATTACGGTTATCTTAGTTTATCCTAAGTTTACCAAGCTGCTTAGTGTAGCCATTCATCCCCAGTCGTTACCGTATATCAAACTGATGTCTTCTCTGGTTACTTTAATGATTGTGTTGTTAAAGTTATAGGACTCGCTCAGACTTATGTCTGACCCCGTTGTTTTTATCTTTTTCCCAACCCCAGGTTCTCAGAGTGGGCCTAGCACTAGTGAGCTTTGATTGGATTGCTTATCTATCTTTGGAGCTTGGACCGTGATGTAAAGCTCATCTTATCTTTTCTATTATGGCTATTAGTTTGTGTAGTGGGATTATGTACTTTTATTTTATCAGGATGGATATTTTGTACTTGACTCTTGTTATGGTTTTGTGATTTAACCAAACATGTTTTACTTTCCGCTGCAATGAAATGATGTTTTAATTTTCAAGTATTACTTATATCTGTCTTGTTGTAATTTTTTTGTTCTATATTCACTTAAAATACTCCACCGAAACTAAGGCATTCCCTTAGTGAGTGACCTTAGCGGGTGTGGGGTGTTACACGTGGGATCAGAGCTTAAGGTTACCAGAACAGTTAATTTTTTTTAAGAAAAACTATTTTCTAAGAATATTTTTGAAGAAAGTATTTTCAAAAACATGTCTTTTAAGAGAAAAGTTTTTGAAAGAAAAGCATAATCCCCGGTAGCCATATCTTTATCTTTCGAATTCTCCGTTTGAATCTTTGCTCTTTCGTTTCAGCATTGCTGAAGATCTTAACTTTCCGGAGGGTGTGACGATACCAGTATGGTATAGGAGATTGATGGAGGCTAGGGCCGCCGCTCCAGGGCCAGCAAATGTTCCTCCACCACCAGTCATACCCGATCATCCTCCTCCTCCTCCTCGCGTGGATACTTTTGCTAAGACTTGCAAGGAATTTAAGGGTATGGGAGGGAAGCCTTTTCTAGGATCAGAAACTTTTGTGCAAGCCAGAGATTGGCTTAAGGATACGGAAGAGTTGATAGACATCTTTGAGGTGGAAGAAGGAAAGAAAGTCAAGTTGGCGGCTTGGTTAATGAAGGGAGAGGCCTCATTCTGGTGGGAGGTCACTAATGGAGAACGCCCCGTTGACTCTTGGGCGGATTTTAGGCAAAGGTTTGTGGCAAAGTTCCTCTCTCGTGCGGAAGAAAATCTTTATATGGAAAGGTTCGTGAACTTGAAGCAAGGGAACTTGTCAGTGAAGGAATATGTCAACAAGTTTAATCAGTTGGCAAGGTTCGGTATAGACTTGGTGAATACACCGGAGAAGAAAGCTTTGAGGTTCGTGAAAGGCTTGAACGAACCGATGCATGGGTTGGCTATGACCCACATCCCTATGGGGGCCACCTTCGAGAAGCTTGTAGACATGGCATTTATGCATGAGGAAGAGAAGGGCCCCAATGCTAGTAAGGCACCCGAGAAGAAAGGAGATCAGAAGAGACCTCAGCAACAGAACAAGGGTGGGAAAGGTAACGATGGCAAGGGAAAGAAGAAGTGCTTCAATTGTGGGACACCTGGCCACCTAAGCAAGTATTGTCGCAAGGAGAAGAGGACTGGCTGCTTCCACTATGGTGAAGCAGGGCATCTAGTGAAGGACTGTCCCAAGAAGGGGCAAAGGACGGGATCTACCTCAAGGGGACAGGTGCAAGCTCTAGTGGCACCAGCTCAGGCAAGGGGGCAAGTTCAGGCTCTCGCAGTTCCACCGATTCGGGAAAGAGGTAGAACTATTTCCGTTGAAAATTTGGTTTTTCCGTTTGATCACGCATCGCATTCGTTTATCTCATCATCATTAGTTGAGTCACTGCACTTAGACACCAGTTTAGTAGAAGATCCCTTAGTTGTTTCAAACCCAATTGGGGGCTCCACATATTTGTCCATGATGTGTTTGGGTTTGAAAGTTTCCATACTTAGCGTTGAGTTTAGATGTGATGCTTTTGTTTTGGGCTTCACGGGCTATGGGTTGATTTTGGGCATGAACTGGTTATCCAGTAATGGTGCCGTTCTTGATTGTGAAAGGAGAGTTGTTAGGCTTATGACCCGCTTGGGTAACACTTCGAGATCTCTTGTAATCCCATGGAATCTGTTATGCTAAGTTATCTTGAATCGCTTGACGCCTCGGCCGAGAGCTTACGATCTGTTAGAGTGGTCCGGGAATACTCGGATGTGTTTGAGGAGGTGAAGGGCTTACCTCCGAAGCGGGAGATTGACTTCCGGATATATCTAGTGGATAATGCTAAACCAGTATCTTTGCAAGTGCGCCAAATGGCTCCTCATGAGAGGAGGGAACTCCATAAGCAAGTAGGCGAGTTACTTGAGAAGGGGTTCATAAGACGAAGTATATCGGAGTGGGGAGCTCCAGTAGTTTTTGCCACGAAGGCGGATGGGTCTCTCAGACTTTGTGTTGACTATAGAGAACCCAACAAGCTAACAAAGAAGAATAGACACCCATTGCCGAGGATTGATGATCTCTTTGATCAGTTGGTTGGCGCCTCAGTGTTTTCGCAGTTGGACTTAGCCACGGGGTTTCATCAGTTGAGAGTGGCTGAGGATAGTATAGAGAAGACGACCTTTAGGACTCCGGATGGTTTCTATGAATGGCTTGTGATGCCATTTGGTTTGACGAATGCCCCTGCATACTTTGTTGACTTGATGAGTAGGGTGTTCAGGGAGTACCTAAATAAGTTCGTGGTGGTCTTTGTGGATGACATCTTGGTCTTCTCTAAGAGTGAAGAAGAGCATGCCCTACATCTTATGGAAGTGTTGGAGACTCTTCGAGCACATAGCCTTATGGCTAAGTTTTCTAAGTGTCACTTTTGGAGAAAGGAAGTGCGGTTCTTAGGGCACGTGGTCTCCAAGGAAGGGATAGCTGTGGATCCCGCGAAGGTAGTGTCCATCAAAGATTGGAAGGTTCCGAAGAATGCTACCGAGGTGAGGAGTTTCTTGGGGTTGGCTGGCTACTATAGGAAGTTTATCAAAGACTTCGCGAAGATATCAGCCCCATTAACTCGCTTGACGAAGAAGAATCTAGTGTTCACATGGGACATAGATTGTGATGATGCATTCCGACGGTTAAAGAGAGCTTTAACCACAGCTCCAGTCTTAGTGTTGCCAGATGGGAGTAAGCCATTTGTTGTTTGTACCGATGCTTGTGGGACGGGACTAGGCGCAGTCTTAATGCAAGAAGGAAGGGTAATAGCCTATGGGGGAAGGCAGTTGAGAGTGCATGAGAAAAATTACCCTGTACATGATCTAGAGTTGGCCGCTATTGTTTTTGCGCTTAAGTCTTGGCGCCATTATCTTCTTGGCGAGAGGTTCGAATTGTTCACCGACCACAAATCTTTGAAGTACTTATTCTCTCAGAAGGATTTGAATCTGAGACAGCAAAGGTGGATGGAGTTCTTAGCATCCTATGATTTTGAGATAGCATATACCCCTGGCAAGGGTAACGTGGTGGCAGACGCCTTAAGCAGAAAAAGGTTGTCCTTGAGTCCGTAGTTCGTTGAACGTCGAAGCTTGGAGTTTATCTCGATGTTTGACTTCAGACCTTCTGTTGACTTTGTACCTGGTTTGTTCGCATCCTTAGAGGTCAGACCTACTCTTTTGGGACGGATAGGTGAGGCACAGCGGGATGACCCACAGTTGGTTGAGTTAGTAGAGAAGCTCATAAGGGGGGAGTCGTCCAGCCATTTGAGTAGATACACCCTAGATGATAAGGAGTGGTTGCGTAGAGACGGTAGACTTTGTGTACCGCAAGACGAGGGTCTGAGGAAGGCTATTCTGGACGATGCACATCGTTCAAGGTTGACCATACATCCCGGTGGGGATAAGATGTACCAAGACATGAAGCGATCTTTCTTTTGGGCCGGTATGAAGAAAGATGTGGCCGAGTATGTCGCTAGATGCTTGGTGTGCCAACAAGTGAAGGCGGAGCAAAAGAAGCCCGGTGGGTTGCTTCACCCATTGGAAGTTCCGCAATGGAAGTGGGATAGCGTCTCGATGGATTTCGTCGATGGGTTACCGAGATCGAGGAAGGGTAATACGGGAATTTGGGTTGTGGTAGACAGACTTACTAAGAGCGCCCATTTCATACCCGTGAAGAGTAAGAGGACTGCTCAATGGCTAGCTTCAGTCTACATTCGAGAGATAGTTCGACTACATGGTGTACCTTCCAGCATAGTGAGCGATCGAGATCCTATCTTCACTAGCGAGTTTTGGAAGAGTTTGAAGGAGGCGGTGGGGACTCAGTTGTGTTTGAGCACCGCATATCATCCACAGACGGACGGTCAGACCGAGAGGGTGAACCGTATTCTAGAGGACCTTTTGAGGTTATGTATCTTGGATTTTGGAGGTACATGGGAAGAGCATCTTCCATTGGTGGAGTTCGCATATAACAACAGCTTTCAGTCTAGTATTGACATGGCACCTTTCGAAGCTCTTTATGGAAGGCCTTGTCGATCACCTACATGTTGGTGGGAATCTACGGATAAGATCTTGCTAGGGCCCGATATGGTTAGAGAGACTCCGGAGAAGGTTGATTTGATTCGAAGAAGGATGAAGGAAGCGCAAGACAGACAGAAATCTTATGCGGATAAGAGGAGAACGGATCTTGGATTTGATGTTGGGGACATGGTTTTTGTCAAGGTATCTCCGTTACGGAATGTTGTTCGCTTTGGATCCGTTGGAAAGTTAGCACCGAGGTTTGTAGGACCGTTTCCTGTTAAGGAAAAGATTGGACAGATGGCATATAGAGTGGAGTTGCCCGAGAGACTAAGTGGTGTACATGATGTATTCCATGTGTCACATTTGAGGAAGTGCTTACATGAGACCGCAGAGGTGGTAGAGCCGAGCTTGCTTAGAGAAGTGGAGGTAGAGCGTGATGCAATAATTCGACGAGCTCCTACTCGCATCCTTGGGTCAGAGATTCGGAAGTTGAGAAACAGAGAGGTCCGACTAGTCAAAGTACAACGGGAAGAAGATGAGAGCAACGCAACTTGGGAGACGGAAGCGAAGATGCGTTCGATGTACCCATTTCTTTTTGAGGGTATGTCTTTTAATTTCTCCTTTATCGTTTGTCTAGTACTTATCTTATCTTAGTATGTCCTCTCGTTAGTACCTTTGACCTTTAGATAGGGTAAACCTATGATTGAAACATGTGTTTGAGACATGTTATGATTGGTGGATGCAAGTGGATGCAAGTGTTTGCTAGTGGTTGCTCGTGGATGCATATACACACACTTTAGACACTAGATCGGCTCAGTCACTTCATATTGCATATTGCATATATTGTGTATATAGCTAGTTGATGGAGGTATAATGGTTGTGTTATCATATGGATGATGCATTTTTATGGTGAATGATTGTGCACTCATGTAGATATAGTATGTGTCGATAGGATTCTTTCGCATACATATTGGATGCATGGCACTATCATGGTTTGCATTAAGGAGGTCAACTGAATCAGTGGACCGCCTGATTTTGCATTAGTATACGGACATATACACACACTTTTTGCATATGTTCATACATCAATAGAAATTGTTTTAAGGACAATGGATGCCCGTGGTTGATGGATTGAGTAGATGGTTATTTGGACGGTAGGATATGCATTCTCCTTAACTTGAAGATTTCGGGGACGAAATCCTTTAAGGAGGGGAGAATGTAACACCCCGTATGTTGAATACCATGTTATAATAGAAATCAGGGCAGAATTAAATTTAATAATTTGAATCAGGGGAAACGGGCTATGCCATTGCGTTCGTCTCGGAAAAATACGTAGAATAGAGTCCGAAATTTTGTAAATCGGAGTCCGTATGACCCATTTAAGGCCCAAAGAAGTTTTCAGAATATTTAAATTCGAAAACAGTTTTCAAAAATCAGATCTGGAGGCAGTTGGGGGCCAGGCGGGAAATTTCCCGCCTAAGCCATGTCGACAGGGCGGTCGACAGGCCTGTCGACTTGGGCCCAGACCAAGTCGACTGCCCTGTCGACTTGCCTGTCGACTTGAGGGCGACGTGGCTGGCCGAGCCAGCTTGCCCTGGTGCACCTGTTTGGGGTTAGGGGGCTGTGTTCTGGAAGCTTCCAAAATATGATGGTCCTAATCTAACCTAGGTCTAATCCTATGGTCTAAAACACATCCTAATCCTATAAATACACCCTAAGACTACCCTAATCCATACTAAAAATAGAAACAAGGGCCTCATGCCGTCAAATTGAAACTAGAAGGAGCCTCCATCAAATTTATGAAGAGAGTTGCAAGCTAATCAACCTCTAATCAACATCTACTTCAACTATAGCAACTAGATATACTTCATAGGATTGCTAATCTTGGTTTTGGTAGGTTTCTATCACTTTAATAACCAATTGCTAAACTAAGTAGATGAGATATGATGAGATCATATGGTTTTGCTTGCGGATCAATGAGTTTTGAATCATATGATATGATGTTAATTTGCTAATCTATGTTTAACATTAACCCTATGTTTATGCATGTTGAGTATGTAAGTCTATGCAAGTTAAGTGGTGAGTTTATGCAAGTTAAGTATGTGGGTTTATGCATGCTATGTATTTGATTCTATGCATGCTAAGTATATGGTTTTATGCATGTTAAGCATTTGATTCTATGCATGCTAAGTATGTGGTTTTATGCATGCTAAGTGTTTGGTTTTATGCATAAGTCATGACATGCAAGTTTACCCTTATAAATAAGATGCATGTATGTGCAAGATGACACCTTTGTATGCTATGCATACATATGCATGTTTTTCCCTTTTTATGATACAAGTCATATATGCAAGTTCACCTTTGTATAACCTATGAACACTTATGCAAGTTACATTTATATGACATATGTGTATTCATGCAAGTTGGGTTATTTAATGATGCTAGTTGGGTTTAATATCATGATGCAAGTTGACACCTTTAAACCTATGTTATGCTAATATTATGCTAAGTGAAACCCATGATATTTGTGATGAATCTTCCCTTATAAAATATGTCATGTTAACATAGTACGTGGGGAACGATGGGGTTAAAATGCACTTAATAAAATTGTGTAAAGATACCATTAAGTGGATTAACATAATTGGGAATTTACCTATTAAGTTAGGTCTACCCATATTATGGAATTGGGAATTTACCTATTAAGTTAGGTCTACCCATGCTATGGAGTTGGGAATTTACCTATTGAGTTAGGTCTACCCATATTCTTGAAAACTTGTATATTAATTAGGGATAATTAATATAAATTATGGGAGTGATTAATTAGGTGTAATTAATCGACTAAGACACGAGGTTGGACTCATTTGTAGCATAAGACTGCCCGGACCCAACCGGCATATCCAGCTACTACAAATGTTAGCCCAATGTGAGAGGTCTTAGGCACAAACAAAAAACATGATTAAAGTAAAGACACGAGGTTAGGCCCTTTTATGACGTAAGGCTGCCCGGACCCAACCGGCATATCCAGTGGTCATAAAAGACGGTCTAATGTGAGGGGTCTTTATGAGGTCATGATCTTAATTAATTAATTAAGAAACACTTAACCATATTAGCATGTAGAGGGACATGAGGGGTTAAGTGGGTGCCTTTGGGTGGCATGTGGAGATCTAGTGGTTGCCTTGGGTGGCAATAGAAAATACGATTAGAATACTTAACCAAAGTGGAACATGTAATTAAACATGATTAAAGGGTTAAGTGGGATACACTAGAAAAAGGGACAAGCTTAGGTGGGTAGCTTGTGGGAGGCCCATTTCAACCAGTAACCAATACGTATCTTTGTGGGCTCGACCCATGTCGAGGACGGGACACGCATACTGGGTTTGTCTATAAGAGGCCAAAACGGGTTAGCGGTGGCAACGCAAGTCCAACGGGCTTCATATGCGTGTGTGGGCCCGGGCTGGTAGTTAAGACGTTGTTGCATCGTGTAGGTATAATCCATGCATCAGTGTTATACCGGGTTGCCACTTTGGGAATGATACACCCCACTGTGGGACCGGCACAGATATCTACGATAGGGAGCCGATCGAATGGGAGTAGTGGGTACACCTAGTGGAGATAGGGGCAGACGGCACCTATGTAGTCAGCTAGGGGTACACGGGATTACTGTTAAGATTACTAGGTACTCTTAGTGGGATCAACCTTTAATTAGGAATGACTTGTGTGGTGCAGTATAATAATTATCCTTGGGTGGGTAGATGCGTCTTTACGGTTATCTTAGTATATCCTAAGTTTACCAAGCTGCTTAGTGTAGCCATTCATCCCCAGTCGTTACCGTATATCAAACTCATGTCTTCTCTGGTTACTTTAATGATTGTATTGTTAAAGTTATAGGACTCGCTCAGACTTATGTCTGACCCCGTTGTTTTTATCTTTTTCCCAACCCCAGGTTCTCAGAGTGGGCCTAGCACTAGTGGGCTTTGATTGTATTGCTTATCTATCATTGGAGCTTGGACCGTGATGTAAAGCTCATCTTATCTTATCTATTATGGCTATTAGTTTATGTAGTGGGATTATGTACTTTTATTTTATCAGGATGGATATTTTGTACTTGACTCTTGTTATGGTTTTGTGATGTAACCAAACATGTTTTACTTTCCGCTGCAATGAAATGATGTTTTAATTTTCAAGTATTACTTATATCTGTCATGTTGTAATTTTTCTGTTCTATATTCACTTAAAATACTCCACCGAAACTAAGGCATTCCCTTAGTGAGTGACCTTAGCGGGTGTGGGGTGTTACACTAGCTGTGTAACAACCCGGAAAATCTGGGCCAGTTTAAAATTTTTATTTTGGCGAATTTAATAAATTTTGAATATTTAAAATGAATTATTTTAAATAAAAACGACGGAAAATTTATTTTCGACGAAGTTAAAACGAATAAATTTTGTTTAATTATACAACGAGCCTGAAATGGCCTTGCAGTTCGAAAATTCGATTTCGAATTTCAAATGAATATACAGAATTCGTTTTAAGTCGGAATTGGACGAAGCAAGAAATATCAAAATCTGTTTGACGAAATCTTTCTAACGGATCCAAGAAACTGAGATTCCGTTGTAAAAGTCGAGAGTTACGTCCAGTTTAAAATTCAGAAAAGTCGCTGTGGAATTTATATATATTTTAATATATATAAAGGCCTTGAAAATAGCCGTTTTGCAAACGACCTCGGATTTCGACGAAACCACTTTTGTTGGATTTGGGATGTCAAATTATTGCTAGGTTTCAAAATTCGTAATTTTCTGAATCAGTATGTGAGCGTGGCGAAGTTAAACGTGTTTGAACAATTTCAGTCAATTTGGGTCGACCAGAAATTGACCAATTTTCAAATGATCTCAGAATTTGACGAAACTAGTTTCGTTAGGACCGTATCGTCAATACGAAGCTAGATATAATTTTTCTGGAATTTTTCGAGTTAGTATGTGGCCCCGGTAATTTGAAATGTGCGTTTAAATTGAATATATGAAGAATTATACATTAAATTCAACGGAAACTGATCGTAACAGTCGAATTGGCCTACGTGGCATATCCCATTGTGTTCGGAATGGGTGTAAAACGCTAGGGACGACAGTCAGTGGGTTCGATTCTGAGTTCAAATGAAAAGTCAACAATTAGGGTTTGGAAGAAAATATAAAATAATAAAATAAATAATTAAATATATAAACCCCCCCCCACGTTTTCCCTCTTCTCTCTTCTCTCCTTCACATCTGGACGAAATAAAAAAAAAGAGAAAGAAAGTATCGGAGGAGCAAATCGCGCGCCGCCCAGGCGCTCTGACCATCGACGCACCTCCGCCGTACTCCGGCGTTCTCCCCTCCTCGCGTCCCTCTCTCTCCTCCTTTCCCACTGCGAATTGCAAAACCCTAAAGCCCCAAACCCACGCTCGAGAATCCCGTCGCCTACCCTCCACCAATCGGCAACGCCTCCACCTCGCAGGGCCACCGCGCCCTGGCAAACGCTCCTCCTCCCCTGTTCCTTCCCTCCACGTCGAGCCCTCTCCTCGTACCGCCATTCAAGAAGCCACCGCCCCCCCTTTGTTTCGCCGTTGTCCCTCCAGATGTGTCACCTGACCCCCTGATCGATTTCCCCTACCCCGACGAAGAACTGTAAGTATTTTTAATTTAATTTATTTCAATTCTTCTTAGGTAATGATCTTTCAATAAAAATTGAAATTTTAATGAGGATGACAGTTAGATTTTTTCTGTTTTGCTCGGAAAAATTAGATTTTTATACTATGAAAAATTAGGTTCTTATACTATGAAAAATTAGGTTTTTCATTTACAGAAATATTTGATTTTTATTGTAAACAAAGCTAAGGTTTTTAATTTAATAAAGTTAAGATTTCTCCTTATGAAGAGTTATAATTTTTGAACACGTAAAGAAATGATGTTTTATTATAAAAGATTCGATTTTGCATTTCAAAAGGTACGATTTTTAATCGACAAAAGGATTGATTTTTAATGAAGAAGAAGGTTTGATTTCTAATGGAAAGGAGTGATTTTTGAACATGAAAAGATAATATTTTTGAATATGAAGTAGCGGTAATAAAAATGTGATTTTTATAAAGTGAAGATAATAAAAATATGATTTTCATATAGTGTAGATAATAAAAATGTGATTTTTATAAAGCAGAGATAATAAAAATATAATCTTTATTAGAAGAAGAGCAATATAAAAATATAATTTTTATACAAGAAAGAAGTTAAAAATATGATTTTTATATTATAGAAGTAATAAAAATATTATTTTTATATAATGTAGATAATAAAAATATAATTTTTAATAGGAAGAAGGTTAAAAATATAATTTTTATACTATAGGAAGGTTAAAAATATAATTTTTATATAAGCATGAAGATAAAAATATAATCTTTTACATACGGGTAGCAAGATAAAAATATAATTTTTAATCATTTAGAAGATTAAAAATATAATTTTTATATTAGTAGCAGTATAAAAATATGATTTTTATTAATTTGGAGTAATAAAAATATGATTTTTATACACTAGAGAATATAAAAATGTGATTTTTATATGTGTAGTGAATACGAAAGACGAAAGTAGCAAAAGACGTGGACGAAGAAGATTTCCTACATAAGAAGAGTCGTGGAGTTTGGATAGCTTTGGTGAGAACTTCTCACTTTAAATTTCTTTTCTAGTTATAAAATATATACTAGGATGCAGACGGTGTTTAGTAGCACCCGACACCATCGTCCACAGACCATGGACTTGTTTGTTTGGTTGTATAGTTGATTAGAATATTTGCGTGAATTTGGTTGTTTGAGTGAAATGAATTGATTTGATTGATATGTGTATGGCGTGGGCCATCACTAGACCGGGGATAAGGCTAGGCCTTGTCCCATTTCTAGTATCGTGCCGTTATGCCGCCGAAATTTTCTAAAATAAGTTAGAAAAATAAAAAGATCATTTTATTGAATAAATGAGCTGAATAAAAATTCATGTGTTGAAATAAAATATTTTATCGTTAAAAATATAATTTTTAACGTGTGTGTGAATAAAATAAAATATTCATATACAAACCAGACGGTTTGTTTTTGTGCACTGATTTGACTGATATTGATTGGAACGATAAATTTTACACGTCGCCCAACTTCACAAATAAAATCTGTGTTTATTGATGTGAAACCCCACACGGGTATTGGGATGTACACTAGTCCCAATAATTAATTGTATGTCGATCGATAGGTTGGCAAACAGTTGTGTTGTGCACATTGGATGATGGTTGATTATTTGTCGCTGCTGTTATATACATGTGTTGTATGGAATCCATATAATTAACATTATATGGTAATTCATTGGGCCTCATTCCAATTTAGAAAATAAAGATTATAATAAAATAAAGAATATAATAAAATATATATTCATGTGTTGAAAATAAAATATATATTAATGTGTTGAAAATAAAATATATATTCATGTGTTGAAAATAAAATATATATTCATGTGTTGAAAATAAAATATATATTCATGTGTTGAAAATAAAATATATATTTATGCGTTGAAATAAAATATATGTTCATGTGTTGACGGTTCTCATTTGTTGAGATTAGTCAAGTGTTAAAATAAAATATATACTCATGTGTTGAAGAAAATATTCATTTGTTGAATAAAATAAAGAAGTTATTGAAATATATAAAGCCGTGTTGATTAGATTTGCGCCATTTTGACGTGAACGATATTTATATCGATTTTATTTGAATATTGAAAGAGAAGTGATTTCAAAATATAACATTTTGAAAATATTATCATTTATATATATATATATATCGATGATGTGGAATATTCAATTTTGATTTAAAATTGAATATGAAGTTGAAATCGTTTTGAAAACGAATTTAAAACGAATTTTAAATTACGTTTAAAATTTAAATCGATGAAATATATAATATATATATATTATATATATTAAATGGCCTGAATAGAACGCGCCACGCTGCGGCAGTTCGCGAATTTCGACCATTGACTTCGAATTGGCGTTACGGGAGATCCGACCGTCGGATTCTCCTGAAACCGGAACCGTTGGGTTCGTATCGAAAAGAGATTTCAATCAAATATTACAAATTTGAAATCTAACGGTTGGATTTGGAGATACGTCCAAATAAAATTTAGAAAAGGTCGGTGTAAGTGCAGTTCGACGACCGTTAGTGGAAATCGACTGTACGGGCCTTGATAAAATTATCAAAACTATCAATAATTTGTGTAAAATCATAATAAATGATTTAGAAAGAATTCGAATGAAAAATCCCCTATTTGAAAGAATAAAAATGTGTTTTTATCGAAATGAACTAGTTATGAACTAGAATTAAATTCCGATATTTTTTTAAATAAATAAATTGGATTTGAAGTGGTTTTAAAAATAACCAGAATTTCCAATATAAGTATTGGAATGGATTTGAATCGAAATTATCTTCGGAATATTTCGATATTGGATTTCGTGATTATACTGATATGGTTGTGGAAATTTGAAAGATGTTTATATCGTTATTTCCAATACCATATTTGTTGGTTTCAGAATTTGATATTAAATATAAGCCGATATAATTTTTATTCAGAGCCTTGTATTTAATATCGAATCTGATATGGGTTTGTCATGAATGGTGTCTTCATTAACACTGTTCTTGAACCCAGGTGAGAAAAGATTAAATCTTTTTATTTAGATTTAATAAAGTAAACCAATTGATTTATATTTAATTGGAATTGAATTGAAATTGATTTTTGGGTTTATCGTGAACGGTGTTTTAAATAACACTTGTTCTTTAACCCGATTAACAATGTGATGTGATGTTTGGGTTTATAGTGAACCGTGTCTTAAATGACATCGGTTCTTTAACCCAGTTAAAGATTAAAACTAAGTGGAGTTTTAATGAAATCTTTAATTAGATTGAAATGATATTCAAAGGAAGATTAAAGAATAAATTTAAAAGAATTTATCTTTGATAAAATTAATGGGAACCTTTCCCTAAGAATGTGAAATTTAGAAAATTAATTGTAGGTTAGTTAAGAAGAATGGTTTCCTGGGTAGTGATCTGATGTTGGTTTCAGACTTTGGGGTTAATATTTGGGGAATTGCTCTCTTACTAATTTACGGTTAGTGACTTATGAATTGGAATGAGGCGTATGTTGTGTTTGTGTAACATTTGTTTATTATATACGCGAGTTATTTAGAAAGACCGGGTTTATCCCATTCTGAATAACTGATACGACGTTAAGTCGAAGATGAAGACTGTGGTTGAAGACCGGAGGTCTTCACATCGTTTGGATGATTTCTGATGATCTTGATTGGGCTGTACACCCAATAGGAGGGAATCAGTTGGTGATCGTCCAGACGTATTTGGAGATCGATGGATATGCGAGGTACAAGGTGCCTCCGGTTTCGTTCAGACCCAGAACGGACTTGTAAATGGACTGTGTGTCTAACATTAGATTTCATTCTGTGCGACTGATATCGGTTGCATGGAGTGGTTTGCCTATGTGGCATGCTAAGATGCAGTGATCAAGGCTTCTGTTGAAAAGCAAAGTCTTGTGGTTGATGATCAAAGCACCGCCTACGTGGCATCGCTTTGTGTAACGTTAAATTCGCGAACATCGCACCCCGGTGTGAACCAAAAACGGGAGACGGACCTCAGGGATATGGACATATGATGGTTTCTAGTTAGGAGTGGCGTCAGTGCTTAAACTGGCTGACAAGTTTGACTCATGTGGTTGTTGGAATTGGAGGCGCCTCGGATATATCGGTCGTTCTCGAACCGATGGAGTCAGTGGACTCATTTATGCCCCATAGGGCAGGCTAGCATATAGTTCAGGCATTTTAATCCACTTCGTGTGGACTAGCCCTGACGATCCAAGGGGCAGTTGCGGCTGTTCCTGAGGCTCGAGCTAGACAGTCTTGAATCGGTTGAGGACTATCTTTTGCCTCGGTTCATAGATGGAAATCCAATTTCCAATACGTGTCATTGCGGTTTTGATTGTATATCTATATATGGCGACATGATATATGGTACCCATGCCGTCTAGGATTGATATTTATGATTGTATATAAAATTAGAAACTAACTGGAAACGAGTTAAGATGGGTGGTTTCTTGGGCATTGGTATGATGTTGGTTTCGGCCTTCGTGGTTAATACTTAGGGAATCGTTCTCTTACTAATTTACAGTTGGAGTCTGATTAAGAATTTACATTTATAGTAATAATAAAAGATGAAATTTAGCATATAAAGCATCCTTTGGCTGTTATAATGTAAAATCTTATCCTCCGGCTTGCATTGCATTGTGTGATGGGACCTGGGTCTTATAACAGCTTCATTGTTCTTTATTTAGCATTGCGCTGTTGTTATATGCACTGGTATTCTTGGGGTAAAAACCCGTTCTGTGTTATACGGCGTGGTCCCTTGATTTACCTAACTTTAAAATAAAGATTAATAACTGTTTTTAGTTCTCACACCAGTCACATGACTGACCTGGAGTTTATTGTTTTAACCTAAACTCTGGGTGCCCTTATTTTCCACACGGGCAGCTAGTAGTTGGGTTTTGCAGATTTATATTCACAGGATCTTGGTTTATAGCTGAAATGTTATTCAGAAAGCTCTGTATCCGTGTATTTCTTTTAGTTATGTTTTGTATTATTTTTCCGCTGCAGTATTGTATTTAAATCTCTGATATTTTATAATGTGTAATATTTATTCATACTCTATATATTCTTGTAATCTGATGGAATTGTTGTAATATACAATGAAATGTTCTTCTGTTTGTATTCTGATGTGTGTTGTTCTCAACTCAATCTGTGCTTTCCTTACCGGGGAAGTTCGGGTCGTGTCAGCTTGGTATCAGAGCTCTGGTTTACAGAGCTCGAGAACAAGACACATTAGAACCGAACGAAAGAATTCATCAGAAATTGGATTAGAAATGTCCAATAAGAATTACTCGTTAGAGATGGGATCAATAGTATCCTAGAACGAGTGTGAATGGTATATTTTTCAAATAAAGATGAAAACAAATTTTGTTTTGAAAGTTGAATTCAATTATTCATATTTGAATATTTTATTTTATATTGAATTTTGGACGATTCAGTATATAGAGATTTTGCATATACGCGTCATGAACGTATATTCAAAGTTTTAATATGCTGGATAGATATAGAATCACACTCTAGTCGCTCGGAGATGATTCTGATGATGAGGCCTCATCATCAGTGTCTGTGTTCGAGTTTCGAAAGTGAGATATCTATATATTTCCATTGGCTGGTGTGAGAACCAAAACTAGAATAGGGCTCATTTGTTGTGATTTGGCATCAAAAACATGATTTTTGACTATATATGTAAAAGATACATGTTTGAAAAACTAATCAACTAATTGATTGATGATTGTGTTGTTTGATTATTGTTTTGAAATTTTGAACCATTATGCCAAATTGAACCGAATATTGAACTGTATTGAAAATTGTTTGAAATTGCATGCATATACATGTATATCTATTGAACAGGTCATAGCAAGGAGGCTAGAGCAGAGAAATAAAATTGTTTGCCCGACAAATAGGTACACATTTACTAATTTGTTTGGGTGATGATTTTATGAGCCGATTGGCTAGCCGCTTGGCTTTTTCTTTTTCTTTTTTACCACCATTGGATTGGTGAGGGCCATGGGAGGCTATTTGAAATATCCCGAAGCTCCCGGTGCAGGGGAGGTTATGGCGAAATTTTTCGAAACTTTAGGGTGTTAGCCAAATTTTTGAAAAATTGGTAAATTCTTAGAAACTGAAAAGTTGAAGAATTAAAGCCTTAATTAAAATAATGAAAGTTGAGTTGATTATAAAACAACTTTCGGCTTCGTTCCTTTTCGAGGACGAAAAGATTTTAAGTTGGGGAGATTGTAACAACCCGGAAAATCTGGGCCAGTTTAAATTTTTTATTTTGGCGAATTTAATAAATTTTGAATATTTAAAATGAATTATTTTAAATAAAAACGACGGAAAATTTATTTCCGATGAAGTTAAAACGAATAAATTTTGTTTAATTATATAACGAGCCTGAAATGGCCCTACAGTTCGAAAATTCGATTTCGAATTTCAAATGAATATACAGAATTCGTTTTAAGTCGGAATTGGACGAAACAAGAAATATCTAAATCTGTTTGACGAAATCTTTCTAACGGATGTAAGAAACCGAGATTCCATTGTAAAAGTTGAGAGTTACGTCCAGTTTAAAATTCAGAAAAGTCGCTGTGGAATTTATATATATTTTAATATATATAAAGGCCTTGAAAATAACCGTTTTGCAAACGACCTCGGATTTCGACGAAACCACTTTTGTTGGATCCAGGATGTCAAATTATTACTAGGTTTCAAAATTCGTAATTTTCTGAATTAGTATGTGAGCACGGCGAAGTTAAACGTGTTTGAACAGTTTCAGTCAATTTGGGTCGACCAGAAATTGACCATTTTTCAAATGATCTCAGAATTTGACGAAACTAGTTTCGTTAGGACCGTATCGTTAATACGAAGTTAGAAATAATTTTTCTAGAATTTTTCGAGTTAGTATGTGGCCCCGGTAATTTGAAATGTGCGTTTAAATTGAATATATGAAGAATTATACTTTAAATTCAACGGAAACTGATCGTAACAGTCGAATTGGCCTACGTGGCATATCCCATTGTGTTCGGAATGGGGGTAGTACGCTAGGGACGACAGTCGGTGGGTTCGATTCTGAGTTCAAATGAAAAGTCAACAATTAGGGTTTGGAAGAAAATATAAAATAATTAAATAAATAATTAAATATATAAACTCCACCCCCCACGTTTTCCCTCTTCTCTCTCCTCTCCTTCACATATGGACGAAAAAAAAGAGAAAGAAAGGATCGGAGGAGCAAATCGCGCGCCGCCCAGGCGCTCTGACCATCGACGCACCTCCGCCGTACTCCGGCGTTCTCCCCTCCTCGCGTCCCTCTCTCTCCTCCTTTCCCACTGCGAATTGCAAAACCCTAAAGCCCCAAACCCACGCTCGAGAATCCCGTCGCCTACCCTCCACCAATCGGCGACGCCTCCACCTCGCAGGGCCACCGCGCCCTGGCAAACGCTCCTCCTCCCCTGTTCCTTCCCTCCACGTCGAGCCCTCTCCTCCTACCGCCATTCAAGAAGCCACCGCCCCCCCTTTGTTTCGCCGTTGTCCCTCCATATGTGTCACCTGACCCCCTGATCGATTTCCCCTACCCCGACGAAGAACTGTAAGTATTTTTAATTTAATTTATTTCAATTCTTTTTGGGTAATGATCTTTCAATAAAAATTGAAATTTTAATGAGGATGACAGTTAGATTTTTTCTGTTTTGCTCGGAAAAATTAGATTTTTATACTATGAAAAATTAGGTTCTTATACTATGAAAAATTAGGTTTTTCATTTACAGAAATACTTGATTTTTATTGTAAACAAAGCTAAGGTTTTTAATTTAATAAAGTTAAGATTTCTCCTTATGAAGAGTTATAATTTTTGAACACATAAAGAAATGATGTTTTATTATAAAAGATTCGATTTTGCTTTTCAAAAGGTATGATTTTTAATCGACAAAAGGCTTGATTTTTAATGAAGAAGAAGGTTTGATTTCTAATGGAAAGGAGTGATTTTTGAACATGAAAAGATAATATTTTTGAATATGAAGTAGTGGTAATAAAAATGTGATTTTTATAAAGTGAAGATAATAAAAATATGATTTTCATATAGTGTAGATAATAAAAATGTGATTTTTATAAAGTAGAGATAATAAAAATATAATCTTTATTAGAAGAAGAGCAATATAAAAATATAATTTTTATACAAGCAAGAAGTTAAAAATATGGTTTTTACATTATAGAAGTAATAAAAATATTATTTTTTTATAATGTAGATAATAAAAATATAATTTTTATTTAGGAAGAAGGTTAAAAATATAATTTTTATACTATAGGAAGGTTAAAAATATAATTTTTATATAAGCATGAAGATAAAAATATAATCTTTTATATACGGGTAGCAAGATAAAAATATAATTTTTAATCATGTAGAAGATTAAAAATATAATTTTTATATTAGTAGCAGTATAAAAATATGATTTTTATTAATATGGAGTAATAAAAATATGATTTTTATACACTAGAGAATATAAAAATGTGATTTTTATATGTGTAGTGAATACAAAAGACGAAAGTAGCAAAAGACATGGACGAAGAAGATTTCCTACAGAAGAAGAGTCGTGGAGTTTGGATAGCTTTGGTGAGAACTTCTCACTTTAAATTTCTTTTCTAGTTATAAAATATATACAAGGATGCAGACGGTGTTTAGTAGCACCCGACACCATCGTCCACAGACCATGGACTTGTTTGTTTGGTTGCATAGTTGATTAGAATATTTGCGTGAATTTGGTTGTTTGAGTGAGATGAATTGATTTGATTGATATGTGTATGGCGTGGGCCATCAATAGACCGGGGATAAGGCTAGGCCTTGTCCCGTTTCTAGTATCGTGCCGTTATGCCGCCGAAATTTTCTAAAATAAGTTAGAAAAATAAAAAGATCATTTTATTGAATAAATGAGCTGAATAAAAATTCATGTGTTGAAATAAAATATTTTATCTTTAAAAATATGATTTTTATCGTGTGTGTGAATAAAATAAAATATTCATATACAAACCAGACGGTTTGTTTATGTACACTGATTTGACTGATATTGATTGGAATGATTAATTTTACACGTCGCCCAACTACACAAATAAAATCTGTGTTTATTGATGTGAAACCCCATACGGGTTTTGGGATGTACACTAGTCCTAATAATTTTTACACGTCGCCCAACTGCATAAATAAAATCTGTGTTTATTGATGTGAAACCCCACACGGGTATTTGGATGCACACTAGTCCTAATAATTAATTGTATGTCGATCGAGAGGTTGGCAAACAGTTGTGTTGTGCACTTTGGATGATGGTTGATTATTTGTCGGTGCTGTTATATACTTGTGTTGTATGGAATCCATATAATTAACATTATATGGTAATTGATTGGGCCTCATTCCAATTTAGAAAATAAAGAATATAATAAAATAAAGAATATAATAAAATATATATTCATGTGTTGAAAATAAAATATATATTCATGTGTTGAAAATAAAATATATATTCATGTGTTGAAAATAAAATATATATTCATGTGTTGAAAATAAAATATATATTCATGCATTGAAATAAAATATATGTTCATGTGTTGACGGTACTCATTTCTTGAGATTAGTCATGTGTTAAAATAAAATATATACTCATGTGTTGAAGAAAATATTCATTTGTTGAATAAAATAAAGAAGTTATTGAAATATATAAAGCCGTGTTGATTATATTTGCGCCATTTTGACGTGAACGATATTTATATCGATTTTATTCGAATATTGAAAGAGAAGTGATTTCAAAATATAACGTTTTGAAAATATTATCATTTATATATATATCGATGATGTGGAATATTCAATTTTGATTTAAAATTGAATATGAAGTTGAAATCGTTTTGAAAACGAATTTAAAACGAATTTTAAATTACGTTTAAAATTGAAATCGATGAAATATATATATATATAATATATATATTATATATATTAAATGGCCTGAATAGAACGCGCCGCGCTGCGGAGTTCGCGAATTTCGACCATTGACTTCGAATTGGCGTTACGGGAGATCCGACCGTCGGATTCTCCTGAAACCGGAACCGTTGGGTTCGTATCGAAAAGAGCTTTCAAACGAATATTACAAATTTGAAATCTAATGGTTGGATTTGGAGATACGTCCAAATCAAATTTAGAAAAGGTCGGTGTAAGTGCAGTTCGACGACCGTTATTGGAAATCGACTGTACGGGCCTTGATAAAATTATCAAAAATATCAATAATTTGTGTAAAATCATAACAAATGATTTAGAAAGAACTGGGATGAAAAATCCCCTATTTGAAAGAATAAATATGTGTTTTTATTGAAATGAACTAGTTATGAACTAGAATTAAATTCCGATATTTTTTTAAATAAATAAATTGGATTTGAAGTGGTTTTAAAAATATCCAGAATTTCCAATATACGTATTGGAATGGATTTGAATCGAAATTATCTTCGGAATATTTCGATATTGGATTTCGTGATTATACAGATATGGTTGTGGAAATTTGAAAGATATTTATATCGTTATTTCCAATACCATATTTGTTGGTTTCAGAATTTGATATTGAATATAAGCCGATATATTTTTTATTCAGAGCCTTTTATTTAATATCGAATCTGATATGGGTTTGTCGTGAATGGTGTCTTCATTAACACTGTTCTTGAACCCAGGTGAGAAAAGATTAAATCTTTTTATTTAGATTTAATAAAGTAAACCAATTGATTTATATTTAATTGGAATTGAATTGAAATTGATTTTTGGGTTTATCGTGAACGGTGTTTTAAATAACACTTGTTCTTTAACCCGATTAACAATGTGATGTGATGTTTGGGTTTATAGTGAACCGTGTCTTAAATGACATCGGTTCTTTAACCCAGTTAAAGATTAAAACTAAGTGGAGTTTTAATGAAATCTTTAATTAGATTGAAATGATATACAAAGGAAGATTAAAGAAAAAATTTAAAAGAATTTATCTTTGATAAAATTAATGGGAACCTTTCCCTAAGAATGTTAAATTTAGAAAACTAATTGTAGGTTAGTTAAGAAGAATGGTTTCCTGGGTATTGATCTGATGTTGGTTTCGGCCTTCGGGGTTAATATTTGGGGAATTGCTCTCTTACTAATTTACGGTTAGTGACTTATGAATTGGAATGAGGCGTATGTTATGTTTGTGTAACATTTGTTTATTATATACGCGAGTTATTCAGAAAGACCGGGTTTATCCCATTCTGAATAACTGATACGACGTTAATTCGAAGATGAAGACTGTGGTTGAAGACCGGAGGTCTTCACATCGTTTGGATGATTTCTGATGATCTTGATTGGGCTGTACACCCAAGAGGAGGGTATCAGTTGGTGATCGTCCAGACGTATTTGGAGATCGATGGATATGCGATGTACAAGGTGCCTCCGGTTTCGTTCAGACCCAGAACGGACACGTAAATGGACTGTGTGTATGAAATTAGATTTCATTCTGTGCGACTGATATCGGTTGCATGGAGTGGTTTGCCTGTGTGGCATGCTAAGATGCATTGATCAAGGCTTCTGTTGAAAAGCAAAGTCTTGTGGTTGATGATCAAAGCACCGCCTACGTGGCATCGCTTTGTGTAACGTTAAATTCGCGAACATCGCACCCCGGTGTGAACCAAAAACGGGAGACGGACCTCAGGGATATGGACATATGCTGGTTTCTAGTTAGGAGTGGCGTCTATGCTTAAACTGGCTGACGAGTTTGACTCATGTGGTTGTTGGAATTGGAGACGCCTCGGATATATCGGTCGTTCTCGAACCGATGGAGTCAGTGGACTCATTTATGCCCCATAGGGCAGGCTAGCATATAGTTCGGGCATTTTAATCCACTTCGTGTGGACCGGCCCTGACGATCCAAGGGGCAGTTGCGGCTGTTCCTGAGGCTCGGGCTAGACAGTCTCGAATCGGTTGAGGACTATCTTTTGCCTCGGTTCATAGATGGAAATCCAATTTCCAATATGTGTCATTGCGGTTTTGATTGTATATCTATATATGGCGACATGATATATGGTACCCATGCCTTCTAGGATTGATATTTATGATTGTATATAAAATTAGAAACTAACTGGAAACGAGTTAAGATGGGTGGTTTCTAGGGTATTGGTCTGATGTTGATTTCGGCCTTGGGGGTTAATACTTAGGGAATTGTTCTCTTATTAATTTACAGTTGGAGTCTGATTAAGAATTTATATTTACAGTAATAATAAAAGATGAAATTTAGTGTATAAAGCATCCTTTGGCTGTTATAAGGTAAAACCCTATCCTCCGGCTTGCGTTGCATTGTGTGATGGGACCTGGGTCTTATAACAGCTTCATTGTTCTTTATTTAGCATTGCGCTGTTGTTATATGCACTGGTATTCTTGGGGTAAAAACCCGTTCCGTGTTATACGGCGTGGTCACTTGATTTACCTAACTTTAAAATAAAGATTAATAACTGTTTTTAGTTCTCACACCAGTCACATGACTGACATGGAGTTTATTGTTTTAACCTAAACTCTGGGTGCCCTTATTTTCCACACGGGCAGCTAGTAGTTGGGTTTTGCAGATTTATATTCACAGGATCTTGGTTTATAGCTGAAGTGATATTCGGAAAGCTCTGTATCCGTGTATTTCTTTCAGTTATGTTTTGTATTATTTTTCCGCTGCAGTATTGTATTTAAATCTCTGATATTTTATAATGTGTAATATTTATTCATACTCTATATATTCTTGTAATCTGATGGAATTGTTGTAATATACAATGAAATGTTCTTCTGTTTGTATTCTGATGTGTGTTGTTCTCAACTCAATCCGTGCTTTCCTTACCGGGGAAGTTCGGGTCGTGTCAAGCTGCGTCTAACATGTCACAAACATATTTGATTTTTCTCAAGTATTCTCTCATGGTGGTATTATCTTTCCTTATCTTCTGTAACTGCCTTTAATAAAACATTACTTTAGCTGCTGACTGATAGTTGAAAGCTTTTTCTATAGTTGTCCATATCTCATTGGAGCTTTTGCAGCCAATTACTTGCGGATGTAGACTTTGATTAATAGATGATAACAACCATGAACTGATTAAATGATCTTGCCTTTGAAACTTTATATATTCTTCATTGTTGACAATTTTTTTCTCTTGATCAGTGATAAATTTTGGGGGAATAGATAAGATGCCCATGATGAATCCCTCAAGGCCATACCCTTGAATTGTAGTTTCCACAATAAGTAATTATTTTCATCCAATTGTAAAGTAATTAGTTGTGATTGTGGACTAATTACTATTTTGATGAGTTTGTCTACAGCTATTAGACTTTTGATAGTCCCAGTGGCAGTATCAGAAGCTAATGAAGCAATATCATTGGTAATGATGACCAACCAATTAATCAACCGTAAATATGATAAGAACTCTTTCGAGTCGAAGAAGAGATGGATCGATGGCTGTTAAGCCTTAATAAATCTCTGATACCATGAAAGAAATAAAGAACAACGGAGGCAACATTGAAGAAGAGTTTTATTATTTCATAATTGTAATGAAGATTAATACAAATTGTATAGAGCGATATCCTCTATTTATAATAGTGTAAAGTAAAATAAATGGTACAACCCATATACAAAACAAAAGAAAAGATGTAAAAATAGTCAAATTCATGTGACCGTTGTACATGCTATATGCGGTAATACTTGATATTGAAATATATTGTACACGCAAGCTTTCCTTTTATCACATCTTTCCTTTATTAGTGCAGGCGACCGTTGTACAGGCTATATGCGGTAATACTTGATATTGAAATATATTGTACACACAAATTTTCCTTTTATTACATCTTTCCTTTTGTCATATCCGCGCAAGCTTTCCTTTTATCACATCTTTCGTTTATTAGGACATCAACATATAACGACAAGTGAGTTAAAATTTCTGTTCTTGAATTAGAAATGTTAGATTACCCTTACTCTAAACTGGATCTAGAAGGGATAGGTAGAAATGGAGAATGTAGCCACATGAATCCATGATTTAAAGTGGAGGGGAGGGGTCTAAAATCTTATATGTAAATGCTAGAACCAACATGAACCGTCGGATTTTAAAAATAAAAATATGTGTCGTCAATAGCATCAACATCCTAAATTTATCCCTAGAAAACCTACCCACCACATACCTAAACATGCATAACGGTCAACCTACCTCTTGGAGTGGTCAACCTCTATGAATATGGAAGGTCGACGACCCTTTTAACCTGAACGATGAATTTCACCATTGCTAGTGTTTTAATTAATTAGTGCTTAATGCAAATAAATTGTTGTTTAATATTTTAACGTAATCCACTTGGTAATCTCTCTTTATATATATATACACACACACACACACACACATATACATACATACATAAATACATACATTTATACATACATAAATACATACATACATATGTATGTATGTATGCACACACATTCCGGTTTGAATTTCAAATCTATTATATTAACTCAAATTTAAATTTAAATTTCAAACCTTATTTATTTTTAATTCAAAAACTTGAACTATTTGTAACTTCTGCACACAGACTCCATTTTCAGTGTTCATTATATGAAAACTGATTGGAATCTCGACAAAAAGATAATAGTATAGCTTGCATGGTAGAAAAAAATTAAGTTTTCTATGTCTATTTAGGATATATTTCACGGGATGTTACAAATAACTTATGATAACATATTTGTGGTGGTCGAAGATAACATTCATGAGCTTATTAGACTATCATGTTCCTGATGTTTTTTGTATTCTACATTGCTTACATTTTGTTTTCTTGATTAAAGACAAAATTTGATGGAATAAAAAGAGTGCCAATAATTAAACCTTCAAGGTCATAGTTTCTAACAACAGTTTATTGCTGAAGCTTCCATAAGAGATAGTTGTCTTCTGTGAATGAGCAATAATCAATTGACTCTGTGGGCTTGTCAGAGTCTTAATGAGATTTCCGATTGTAGTGGTATTTGTTCTTGTGGATTTATGATAATATATGATCTAATGAAACTGTTATTATCTTCAGCCATGATGACTCAATACTATAACTGATGCAATAGAAAATTTCGTCACTTTCTGATTCAAAAATAGCTTTAGGAAGCATATATCAGGTTTAACGTTGCCAAGTAAAAATGATGAATCAGTTTTGATGGGTTCTTGGTGAGGTAGTAACTTTCCTTTATGTTTTTCAATTAATTTCGTGATTTCTTAATTATTTTTGGCTTCTTGTTAATGCTTGAATTTTGCTAACGTACGAAAATCGAATGGTTCTGTACATCCAGCAACTGTAAATGATAGAGCTGTTATGTAACGACGGTCGGAACAAAGTCCCCCTTGCTTGCACGCATATGAGCTGGCACACAACTCCCATATAACAAAAGGAATCCCTGTTGTTGTTACGTGCCTACCATATCATATTTGTACACAATTCTTTCAATATATTCCATGATGTGGGACTATTGTATCCAAACCATCATTCCTCCTTAACAACATGCGAGGCAATCCTAACAGTCTCCCCCTTGACTCGCATCCTACGAGTATCTTTTGAGAGCACTGCCTTGCCTGCATGGCCCAGTCCGAACTTTCGACTCTGATACCACTGTTATGTAACGACGGTTGGAACAAAGTTCCCCCTTGATTGCACGCATATGAGCTGGCACACAACTCCCATATAACAAAAGGAATCCATGTTGTTACGTGCCTACCAGCTCATATTTGTACGCAATTCCTTCAGTATATTCCATGATGTGGGACTATTGTATCCAAACCAGCATTCCTCCTTAACAACATGGGAGGCAATCCTAACAAGGGCTACACATGAGGTATTTGATAATGAACAATAATTTTCAAACCCCTTTGTAAATGTACAGAAATGTATAAATAATGAAAATGGTCCGAACAGCTTTGACCAAGCTAGGTCTAATTTTGATATGGACTTACAGCCCAATGTAACTTCATTGAAAACTTCGAAAGCATATGAAAATAACAATAGATCATAGTTGAGTCACATCAGAGATATCCATGTAAAATGTTCATGGTCCGGAATTTCCACGATACTCTTTGATGGACATAATTCCAAATCTAAATAATGTAGGAGGCAATGTCAGAAAGAAATTTCTTTTTAAGTGTACTACAACAACTAACAATGTGATTGATAATCCTGTATGGAAAAATATGGTATCACGGTTAAAGTCAGACGGTAAGAAATTAAACAAACAAAGGCAAATATAAGTATTCTTTCAGACAACATAAGAAGCAATTCTGACTTTGTAAATGAGAAGTAACAGTGAATCTACATGTCAGAATGAAATAAATTTCATAACCAATAAGTTGGTACAGCCTTGCATGACTGATACTTTTATGTTTTTTTCCCTGTTTTTTTATTTTTGTTGTTCACAAGCAATTAGAGAACATATGATGATTTTTTAGTGAGATTAATGTTCGATACTCCCATCATCGTTTGTTCTCCGTATGTAATAATTGTACCACTTTTTTTTCAGTATATGAAGTACCTATGTCAAAAAAATTCAAAAAACTATGTTTCTGCCAAGAATTCCTAGATCTTCCTAGCACGACATTTATTCCTTTGGAAAATTCAATAATCCAGATGGTGAGGTTCAATATGATGGCTCATCTAATTATCAAATGATAATTCCTTTTTAAAGATGATTCAGATTTGCAACTTTTGACCTTTGGACTATATGTTGTTGAGTTTTGTCCTTGATACCATGAAAGATTTTGAGATTGAATATTTTGTACGTAAATACTTGAATTAATATTTTAGAATATGAAATAATGATTTTATTAAAGTGAAAATAAGGGACACGTCCCTAGAATATTTCAAAATGTAAACGACAACCTCCCCAACTTTCAAATGCAAAGCGGGTTCCTATTTTGGACTTACATGTTTTCAACCAAAAAAATGCGCTACAACATAAAATAATAAAAAAATCGCAAATATTGCCAAAAGCAATCTGGAAAAAAAATTGCATACATTTCTGCATTAATACTCAACATATGCATACATGTATGCATATATTCATCCAGGGTTTATATTGAAAATCTGGATAAATATATGCATACACGTATGCATATATTGGTAATATTTGCAGAGATGTATGCATATAAAGATGAACTAATCTGCATGGGCTACGAATTGTTGTAGAACTGTATGCATTTATTCCGTATAAGTGCATAAATGTATGCAACAAAGTTAAAACAGATGAGATTAATGAATATGTGCAGAAAAGTATGCATTTATTACTTATAAATGTAGAATCGTATGTAACAATGTTTAAAAACCGTGTATACTTAAAAAACAGGTCAGGATTTGATTAATGCATCAAACGATGCATTTATTATAGTATTAGTGCATACATTTCTGCATTTATACTGCAATTTGATGCATAACTAAAACATATGCAGAAATGTATGCAACTATTACAAATAAGTGCATCGTTTGATGCATAATACTGGTGATTCACTGTTTTTTTTTTGTTATTTTGGTTTTTGAGTTGTTTTTGGTAGTTTTAACGTCTGAATTTGATGACGATTAATTATTGTATTTAATTACGAACTTTCGTGATTTTTTTTATATTTTTTTGCTGATTTGTCGAAAATTAAGGATCTAATTTATAAAAAATTAAAATAGGGATGTGACATGAATTTCCAAAACTTTTAGGGACCTAAGACAAACTGACCCTTTACTAAATACATTAATTTTACATGAGCACAAAATATTGATTCAACATAGCATGAATTTTGAGTTGATGAGACTGAAATAGTCCAATAGAATGCGGTGCTCTGTAATAGTTGAAACCAAGTTTGCTTGAGTATGAGATAAATCTTCGTACGCCTTGTTTAACATTAAAAATAATGTGAATATTTGGGATGCAACCCTAAAATTAATCTTATTTCAAAGCGGTTCATCTTTTAACTTTCAATGTAAAATGCATCTAAATTTTATTATAGCTACATATCTTTGTGTTTTTTTCGCTGCTGCTTAAAAAAAAAATTCAAAAATATATCAATGGAAGATTACTAGGTAATATTTATTCCAGAAATGTCTACAACTTATTGTGAATAAATGTAGACATATCCGCAATTATTCACACAATGTATTGCAGATAAAAAAAAACAGATGTAGAAATGTCTACACTTATTGCGAATATGTGTAGACATATCTTAATTATTCTGTGGTGTATTATTGACATGCCTTTGTGTATAGGAAAACTATAGATATGTCTATAATTTTATTGCATGGTTGCTTCTTTTTTTGCAATTTAATTGAAAGTGGTACGTTTTTCATTTTACTCTGATGTTCATCATTTTTTTGATGATTTTTCTGCAACAATGTGATGTTTGAATAAGTGTATGCGTTGAATTTGAAAGTTTAAAGCAATTAGCTAGAACTGCATAAAATCTTGCAATATTTTGATATAATTGCTGCGATGTCAACAATTTTTCGGAAAATTAAAAATTTTCCTACATTTTCACCGAATTGTGAGCTTTTTAGTTTTATTGTTTTTTAAAGTATTTTTTGTACTTTTTTTACATGAATACGAAGATGGTTACATAATGAGTTAAGTTTTGAAGTTTGGTAATTTTTTATGTCTATTTTTTATGCTTTCTTGATAATTTTCAAAAAATAGATACTTAATTTATGAAGTTTTAAGATATAGAGTTTTTATGTATTTTAAAATTTAATAGGAACATTAACGAAATTGCTTCTGAAAAAAAAAATGCCCGACGGTGGATTCATTGTAGTATGGTTGTGCTAATTATCGAAGTTTTATCTCTATTTCAAATGGCTACAGCGGCATCTAATCAAAAAACGCTAAAATTATAGCTTTAGAGTCTAGTGGAGCCTAACCTTATTAGTAAAAAGGTCAACCTCTCTGCCATGGATGTACTGGAGCATCCATAGGAGTAGCTTTCGACAGAAGCTATTATATTTATTAAATTTTAAAATATATCCGTTTCCATTTATTATTTTACTACGGTCATCCATGAATATTTTAGGTGACTTCCTTTTCCATTTATTATTTTACTACGGTCTTTATTGCATTTTGTACCTTTCTGTTATTATTTCTGTCATTATATTGCAGCTTTATTTACCATCAATGTGTGATTAATTATACTATATTTATTTGGTTTCATAAGTTAGGTGTAACCTTGCTTTCTGCCTGCAGGATGGGTTAATGAATATAATAAGCGAATACTTTTTCTAAAATGATGATGGGGCTTTTTTCTTTTGCAATCGCACTTCATATGCCTTAGACAATCATCAAAAAGTTGAACAAGGGTGGTCATATTTGATGGTTAATGAGACTCTGCTGAGAAAAACTTAACCCAGTCTAATTAACTAGCGGAAAAAAATCTGGACCAAAATATGATGGTCAAGTATGCCCACCCTATCAATTCAATAGACACAAGAGCATATCCAACACTTAGGGCCCGTTTGGCACGCCACAGCAAAAGTACTTGTGCTTTTATTATAAATGGTTTTACTTTTAAAAAGTTAAAAAGCCAAAAAGTTCATTTGGCACGGTAATGACTTACAAGTCAAAAAGTTGAAAAGTCAGCATGGATTTTTTTTTTAGCTATTTGGCTTTTGCACTACAATATCGACATAAAATGTAAGACAATTCAGATTTTTAAAAGTATATGTTACAGCCAGTTAACAGAAAAATTACAAAACAATTCGTATTTCGATATATATATATATATATATATACTAAATTGAAACATAGCATAAATATTTGCATGTTTTTCGCACATAATCCAAGTAGATAAGTCCATTTTAACTTGCAAAATCAAACAACAAACCACACAATAGATAAAAGTTAATCTTTTACACAAATTTCAAGTATTACAATCGAAACATTAAAAACTTCAAAAAAACATATGAAACCTAAAATGGAAAATGATAAAAAGTGGCCATGCTTCGTCGGATTTGTTCCGTTTTGTTGTTGAAATCTTGTCTTTCTCCTTGAGTTGAATCAACTCCAACCGAACTTTGATTAGATACAATATTGTTTTCTTCAGAGAATAACAAATCATCATTTTGAAATTCTTTAAAAATCTCATCATTCAAAGCGTGCTTCCTAATGTAGTTGTGAATCACACATGCAGCTATGACAATATTACGTTGTTTGCGAAGATTATACGGTGACATCATTTTCAAAATAGGAAAACGTACTTTAAGAACGCCAAAACAACGTTCGATGATATTCCGTAAAGATGAGCGAGCGTAATTGTATTACTCTTTAGCGGATTGTGGTGTCCTGTTTACTCCTATAAAGTTACTGCGATGGTGTCTTTCTCCTCTGTATGGGGCTAAAAAACAAGGCATATTAGCATACCCTGAATCAACCAAATAAAATTTCCCTACGAACAAAAGATTCATAATTATAAACTCATAGCTAAATTTAAATTTGAGTTTATTGTTCAAGTTTTTTTTAGCATAAAGAATTACAAGAGCTATTTAATATCATGATTTTGAAATTCATATAACTAATGCTGTGAAAAACAATAATGAATAGTGGAAATTATGTCCGAGTGACAATTTGCAAAACCGCATTAGTTTCTAGGATACCTATTCTAATAATTAAGTTTGCAGGATAATAAAACATACTTGCTTTTAATCTAGTACCTCAATCCACGTATTAATTAATTTGAAGGACAATGTAATGACCCGCATTGGCAGAGTTATTATAATTAATTTATTTAATTATATATATCGTGATGTAGGGAATTAAATCGTTGTTTAATTAAATAATAGGGAATATTTAATTAATTTAAATAATTAAAGAATATATTTAATTCAGAAATAATAAAAAATAATGGAAATCACAATATTCTGTGAACGGGGTCGTCCCTTAGATTTAATTCAGCTTAGAGTTGAATTATATTGACGAATATATTCAATCGACGACAGTTTGAACGTATAATTATATTATAATTAAAATCGAGCTCGAAATGGCGCTGCAGTTCGCGATTTGGCGATTTGAACTTCAACTGAATGTACAGGATTCGTTTTAAGTCGGATTTCTGTGAAACAAGAAACGTGTGGAGCTGGTGGAGTATATCTTTCTAATGGAAGAGAAAAATCGGGATTTCGTCGTGTAGATTTTGATTTACGTCCAAATCAAATTTCAGAAAAGTCGCTGTGGAATTCCTTTATAATTCGTGATGCTTTATATACGTTATAAAATCGATTTTTCGATACGAACTGAATATCGAGATAATCTGGAATCTGAAATATCAAACTGTAAATTCTGATATGATATTCTGGAGCTGGACGATATCATATGTGAAGATATACGATAATATCAATTTATCAATATTTAATTTAATAATATTTAAATATATTTATATATTTAAATGGGTCATACAGAGCTTTAAAAATACGCTGTGTGAGCATACGAAGTCGGAATTCGACGAAACCAGTTTTGTTGGATCCATAGTGTCGAATAGTTGCTAGATTCCAAGTTTCGTGATTTTTAGAGTCAGTATGTGATCGTAGGGATTTTTAGAGTGGCAAATAGACAGTATTTTGACAGTTAAAAATACGCTGTGTGAGCATACGGAGTCGGAATTCGACGAAACCAGTTTCGTTGGGACCGTAATGTTGAGCTCTAGCTAAACGTCCAGTTTGGCGATTTTTGGTATCATGTGTGATCATGGAAATTTTTAGAAGGTAAATTAACTAAAAAAAAGAATATCCCGAGAATATTCTTTAACTCAAAATATCTAAACTCCTTGCTTATAAATACTAAACTCCACCCTCTTAAGACCTAATCTCATTTCTTCATCGGTTGTAACATTTCTAAGCCGCCATCTTCATAATCCTCCTTTCAATTTAAAAACTCAAGCAATACTAAATGAAATTAGAAGATGTCGGATCCGTTGACCATGTATACAGTGGAGCTTCACCTCAGTTCACACATTGTTGGGTGCGGCATGAATTTTCTGGGGTCAAACTCGAACCCGTGAAGCTAGGGCAAGGGTTGTTTTCACGATGGGGATGATGGAGGTGAAGACAATGGCACGGAAGGACTCGGGGTGGGGAGGTGAGCCGTTTGGTGAAGTTTTGTGGAATCCTAGAACAAAAAGTGTCGCTCGAACAAAGAGGGGGCAGTGCGAGGCGCTCGAAGTCACGGTGGAGACTGGAATGCAAGTGGAGCAAATTGGGTGTAGGGTTGTTCGGATTTGGATGTAGGGAATTATGGTTATTTTTTTGGGAATTTAAATGGAAGGTGGATTATGTTTTGGGAGGAGAGAATCAAGTATGAGGGAAGAGTATGGGTTACAGGAGGTTACGGTGGAATTGGGGAAGAAGGATCCATCGGGTACAGGTTTTAAATGGATGGGTATTGGGCCATGTTGAAAGGTGAAGGCCCATCTTTTATTTTAAATAATAAGTTTGGTTTATTTAAATTTAATTTATCCGTATAACTTGTAAATAGGATATCTCATCCGTACGAGGTCCGATTGACGAACCGTAAGTTGCGTTGGGATCGTATGGACGAGCACTCCAATGGAACTGACTGCAAGTCCATCGGAGCTTGTTACAATTTATGGCTTAAATAAATTGTCCGTCTAAATCAAAGACAGTTAATCGTTTTTAAAGATAACAGTCCAATGTGAGTAAATCTCACATACTCTGTACAGTTCTATTTTTACAGTGTATTCTTAGGACTGTTAAATATTGTCTGTTTGACTGTGTGTTGACTGTTTGCTTGAACTGCTAGTCAGTTAATAGAAATTATATATATATGTATATGTATATACATATAAAAACTGTTAAATGTTTATATGTGATTCTGCTATCAGAATAACTCATATCCAAGTATAATCGATGTTGTTACATTGTCTAACATCTGTGATGCAGGGAAACAGGTCAGAGGAATCCAACTGGATTCCTCAACAGTTATGTTACTGTGATTTATATATTGTGATATATATGTGATGTATATAATCTGCTGTGATTATGTGTGTTTGGACGATATTCATCGTTGTTAGATGGTGTGTTAAATACTATAAGAAATATCAGAAGGTGAAAAGGGGATTTTCAAAGTATACTTGAAAATAATTTATTTATATAAAATCGATGGATTTTATATATTAAAAAGAAAAAGGTTTTTGAATAAAAGTAGTATATTTGTAATTCAAATAGAAGGGAAGCATATTTGTAGTTCAAATATAAGGGAAGTATATTTGTAGTTCAAATATAAGGGAAGTATATTTGTAATTCAAATATAAGGGAATAGTTTGATTTAATTATAAGGGAATTTATATTGTTAATCAAATATAGGAGGAATTATATTTGATTTATTTATGAATCAAACATAAAGGATATTTATATTTGTGGAAACAAGTATAAAGGATAGAAATAATTGTTAATCAAATAAGAGAATATATTTGAGAAATCAAATATAAAGGAGAAATGTTTGTCAAACAAATAGGAAGGGAATATTTGTACACCATAAATAAATAGAATTCAAGGGACATTATTTATTTGTTAAATAAATAGAGAAAGTATAAAGGATTTATTTATTGGATAAATAAATAAGATTTCAAGGGATATTTATTGGATAAATAAATAAGATTTCAAGGAATATATATTTAGAGATTAAACAAATAGGATAATTTAGAGTGATATTTATTTGCTAAATAAATAGAATTAAACCAAAGGACTATTTATTTTTAAGTAAATAGAGTTAACACAAAGTGATATTTATTTGTTAAATAAATAGAGTTTAAACCAAGGGAAATATTTAGGAAGTAAGTTAGTCGAGTTAAACCATGTAAGTTAGTCGAGTTAAACCAAGTAAGTTAGTCGAGTTAAAACCAAGTGAGTTGGTCGAGTTAGTCTAAGTGGATGGGTTGAGTTAATCAAAGTGATTTGGTTGAGTTAATCAAAGTGGATGGCGTGAGTTAGTCCAAGTGGATGGGTTGAGTAATCAAATAAGGTAAGTCGACTAAAGTTAATAAAACAGAGTTAATCCCATAGGGTCAGTCCACTAGAGTGAAAGGGGAAAAGAGTTAATCGAATATAGTTTATATTCGAAGGAGTTAATCGATATTAGTTAGTCGAAGTAGTAACCCAAAGGAGTTAGTTGGGAAATCGATAGGAGTTAGTTAGTTAATCCGAAGGAGTTAGTCGAAGTTATTCCAAAGGAGTTAGTCGAAGTTATTCCAAAGGAGTTAGTCGTAGTTAACCCAAAGGAGTTAGTCGAAGAGATAATCCAAAGGAGTTAGTCGAAGAGATAATCCAAAGGAGTTAGTCAAAGTTAGTTAATCCAAAGAAGTTAATCGAATATAGTTTATTCGAATAGTGTTAGAGGAGTTATCGAATATAGTTTATTCGACAGGAGTTAAGTGAATAGGGTTGATCAAATAGAGTTAAGCAAATAGAGTTAATGCCATAGGGTCAGTCCAATTGAGTTAAATTGAAAGAGTAAATCGAATATAGTTATTCGAAAGAAAGCTTAAGCAAGGAAGTTAGTTAAAGGATTTAAAGTGAACTTTGTAGATTTCAAGGTTAGAAGTGTGGTTCAGTTAAGGTCTGAGAGGTAGTTCTACCCCAACTTGATTGGCTTCGTTTCTAACTAAGAAATGGGTATGGTTCGGAAGTAAAGGATGGTAATGGAATTTAGTAATTAAAGGAAATGGAAATGTTTTCCAGTGATAATAACGTATATTTTCTAAACATAGAAAATAAGGCAATGTGAATATATATATGGATATATATGGTTGATGTTTGATTGATATTATTTCCATCTGGAAATAATATCGTTGTTTGCACACTTGTTTTTCTTTGATAGTTAACTCATAGACTATCGAAGTTTTGACCATTTTAACGTTGTTAATATGGAGAGACCGGTTGGATTATTATCCAAAGAACCACTCTGTATTGGCATAAGCGTTGCGAATCTTTTATGCCAAAGATAAGTGAAGACGGAGTAAAAGTGCAAGGGCTGTTGTATAAGTCTTAGATAACAGTGACTAAGATGGATATACTGAACAGTACCTTCGGTTTGTCCAGTCCCAGGACAACGTATATGGAAGAAGGTCTGACAGAGTATATCCAATGGATCGCGTAAGTTGATCTGTTCAAACGTATTCACGTTGGTGGCGGAGGAATTCGTTTCTCTTAGCTGTATACCCGGGTTATGTTTGGGCAAATCAATTTGTGATTTGGTGGGTATGACAATGTGATGTTCTAAGTGTATGGATGAATGTCTGACAAAGTATTTCCAAAAAGGTCACGAGCATTGATTTCTTCAACCGTACCAAGAGTGGAAGCGGAGAAGGAAACTTCTTTTAGCTGACACATAATGTATGGTTGTAGAAGTCAAATTAGTGATTTCGATGGATCTGACAATGTGGCATTCGAAGTAAATCTGATGTGATGATAAAGCGTAGCTTCTATCCTCATCAACCGGTAAATGACAGAAATCGGGCAGGTAGCATGGCTATGTAGGTCGCACCTATTAGGGTGTATAATCACCTGATCTAGAGTTTCATTTACTTCTTAAAATCTATTGTTGATGCTGTTCCATTCGGGAAACGGTTGCTGATCCCAACCGTTGGTGATATACATTCGATACACTCAAGCAAATGAGTGGTCGGTCATGTGTGGCCGGGTTGCAAGATGTTCTTGTTGAACCCAGTGTATTCCTTTCTAGAGGTACACTAGCGAAAGGTGGTTCCATACCTTGTCATAGTTGGAAACCCATTATCCAATACGTGCTTGCGATTTTGATTGTATACTATATATGTAGAACGTGAGATGAAAGCGTTTCTGCTAGTTGATATCTATTTGTACATAAACATTATTATAATATCAAAAGGTTTTTGATATAAAGATATTTTGGATTCTCATAAGGGAAAACCCGTTCCGTTCTGCGGCGTGGTCTTATGAGATATTGTTTACTTGTTCAACTGTTTAAACTGTTTTACTCATACCAGTCCCATGATTGACCCGGAGTTTACTTTGTTGTTTTCCCTAAACTCTTGGGTGCCTAATTTGTACGGGCAGTCAAGTAGTCAGGAATTTACTGATACATGAAGAGCTGGAGCAGGAGGCTTCAGGATCATATAGCTATAGTTATTTCCGCTGTGTTGTAAGTGCTGTACTCTGTTAAGTGCTATTGTATACATAACTGTTATATTTTAAAGTTATGTTATCTATTATATGTTATTCGTTCCGCTGTGAGGTTCGTGCTACTCTGATGTTGTGTTCTTCTTCTTCTATTCTAAGTTTCTACCTTATCTATTCTCACCCTCTAATTTCTTTCATTAATTACCAGGATTTTTCGATGTTTTGGTTATCGACATCGAGCTTATGTCGATAACCAAAGTCGCTCAAAATCCGGGTCGTTACAGACAAATCATAAAATTAATCTTTCCTTAATTGCCCTTTCTTCTTTACAACTCTTGCGTCTAGTTTTCGATCAATGTTTAACCAACTCTATCAGATCGACAGTCCACGGTATCTTCTCATCTTCATGTTGAGTTCGTCATTTAATCTTTGATAAAAACTTCTCCATCGGTATACTACTTTCGAACTCAATGGGATCGGCTCAAACTTCCACAAAATCGAATCCCTAAAAGTTCAAATTCAAGGAATTCGTTCAAATTTCAGAAACATCAATTTCAAAATTGGTTATAATTCAAATTCCGAGTATGTTGATTAGCTTTTGTTGGCGTTCTGCTGCAAAATCGGTTATAACTCAAAATTAGGTAAGACTCTCTCTATCGCTGTGTTATCGAATTTAAACCTGAAGGAATTGTGATGACCCCAAACCCCCGTGTCACGGTGGCAAGGGTAATCTTTGGAATATAACACATCAACAAATCACAGCAGTACAGAAATGTAGAATAACACCAGAATGAACATCAAATAACACTGGAAATAATAATCATCATCAGAGTTACACAGCATAATAGGATCATACTTAGCACAAAATACAGTTTCAGCTTATATAAAATGTCTGCAGCGGAATCAAACATAATATACATCACAGTGTCTGAAACAGTAAAATAGAAATGATAAAGTCCAGCTCCAGCTCCATAGCTATCTAAAATGAGTCTGCTATAACCTGAATACAAGGCTGCCCGTGTAGAAAATAGGGGCACCCGAGTTTGCAAGTGAAACAAACAACGAGTCAATCATGGGACTGGTATGAGAAATCAACTTAACTGCTTAAACAACAATAATAAGGCGAATCATAGGACCACGCCGCTTTCGCGGAACGGGTTTACTCCAGTGATCGCCAGTGCAATAAAACAATTAAATTCTTTAAACAACGAAATGCTTTTTAATAGATTGAAGTCGATATAAGACTCAGGTCCCATAATGCAACACAAACCGGAGGATATAGTTTTATCTTATATCGGCCAAAATATGTTGGATACGTATAAATCAAGAACTTTTGATATTATTACTAGTGTTTATATGTTTCAAAAACAAATCAATCATAATATCAATCCTAGGCGGCATGGGTACCATATATCATGTCGCCAAATATAGGTTTACAATCAGAACCGCACATGTCGTATTGGAAATTTGGATTTCCGTCATGAACCGAGGTTAGGGGCAAGATCATCACTGATTCGAGACAATCTAGTCCATGTCTCAGGACTCAGACACAGTTGGGCCCTAGGAGCCTCAGGGTCGGTCCACTCGATGTGGATTAAAATTCCTGAACACTACGTCTCCCCGCCCTTTGGGGCGTAAGTGAGCCAAATGACTCCATATCCGAGGCGCCTCGCAAAAGCAACAACCACACAGGTGAAAAGTATATAAATGTCAGCGTTGGTAGGTCCCTGACACCACCCTAACTAGAAAGAGACGCATGTCCTCCCTAGATCCTTCTCCCATTTTTGGTTCATCCCGGGGTGTGAGGCTCGCGAATCCATGCTTTGATCATCAACCACAAGACTTTGCTTTTCAACAGAAGCCTTGATCAACTGCCACTTAGGCATGCCACACAGGCAATTCACTCCATGCGACTGATTTCTATCGATATATAACCTCTGAGCTCGTACGTCTCAGAGAAGGGCGTTAAGCAAGAGAATAAATTCCCCGCCGCCAAACAGATATATATTTAATAGAGATCAATCAGCACAGAACAAAATCCAATGTCAGACACACAGTCCATTCACAAGTCCGTTCTGGGTCTGAACGAAACCGGAGGCACCTAGTACCTCGCATATCCGTACCATCAACAAGTACGTCCAGACGGCTACTACGGTCGCCCTTTCAAGGTAGCTACTCCAATCCTGAGCGACAGTAGCACCCCTCCATTCGACGTGAAGATCGTCGGTCTTGCACCGTCTTCATATCTTCGACTTTGAATTGTCGATCAATTATTTGAAATGAGATTTAACTCGGCCTTTTCAAATAATTCACGTATACTAGAATTTAAATCAATTTTTTTCTTGGTTAATTTATTCGACACTCACATTTCAGTTGTTTATATAATTTTCATGTCAAACACATTCAACCATCAAATATCAAACCAACCAAGCAAAATCGGTTTATTTCCATTCCATATCGCTTATAATATTTTATAACGATTTTTCGCTATTTTTATTTATTTAAAAATAGCCTAATTTAATTAAACGACGTTTCAAGCCATTACGCGGCCGTGGCGCTGTTTTTCTCTAAATTTGATTTACACATTTCTAAAAATCTAACCATTGGATCTCAACAAATTTTACACCATTGGAAAGATCTTTCCAAGGAGGATCCAACGGGTCCAGTTTCAAAAAAATCCGACGGTCGGATCTCTCGATATAATCGTATAACGTTACGATTTCAAAACGTGAACTGTAGCGTCGTTATTTGTTTTATTTTAATATATATATATATATATATAAAATATAATTCTTTCGACTATTTCTAAACTATTTTCACTTCATATAAGGGTTAAAAATAATATTTTTAACACATGAATATTTATTTCAACACATGAATATTTCTACCACTTCATATATTGTAACGACTGGAAATTTTCGACTCCTCGAGAGTCGAAAATTCCGAGACGTTAGTGAAAGAATTTAGAAGGTGAGAAAGAAAAGATAGAACTAATAGAATAGAAGAAGAAGAAGAACATCAGAATCATCAGAGTAACACGAATCTCACAGCGGAACGAATAACATATAATATATAACATAACTTTGAAGAAAACAGTTATATATATACAATAGCACTTATCAGAGTACAACACTTACAACACAGCGGAAATAACTATAGCTATAGAATCTTGCAGCCTCCTGCTCCAAGCTCTCCAAGTATATCTGTAAATCCCGACTACTTGACTGCCCGTACAAATTTAGGCACCCAAGAGTTTAGGGAAAACAACAAAGTAAACTCCGGGTCAGTCATGGGACTGGTATGAGTAAAATAGTTTAAAACAGGTATAGGGTATCTCATAAGACCACGCCGTGAATACGGAATGGGTTTTTCCTTATGAGTATCTAAACAACTTTGACAAGCAATATCATTGTGATATTATAATAATGTCTAAGTACAAATAGGTATCAATCTAGCAGAAACGCTTGCATCTCGCGTTCTACATACATAGTATAAAATCATAAATCGTAGGGCGCATAACGGAGAATGGATTCCAACAGACAAGGTACGGGAGCACCTTGTGATCAGTGTACTCTAGAGGTGATACACTGCAGGTTCAACAAGAACGTCTTGCAACCCGGCCACACATGACCGCTCACTCATTTAGCTTGAGTGTCGCGAATATATTGCCACCACGGTTATAGGCCATCAAACCATCATCCGAAGATACAGAATCAAAAAGAAGTATAAATATGAATATTCACTAGATCGGTGACAATACACCCTGCTTGGGGAATGACCCAACTAGCCATGCTGCCTAGCCCAACTTTTGTTACTTCCTGGTGTGAGGCCAGAAGCTACGTCTATCTTCAGAACATCTGATCACCATCCACTTTGAATGCCACATCGTCATACCCGCCAAATCACAAATTGACTTATCCAAAAATAACATGGGTATACAGCTAAGAGAAACGAATTCCTCCGCCACCAAACGTGAATACGTTTGAACAGATCAACTTACGCGATCCATTGGATATACTCTGTCAGACCTTCTTCCATATACGTTGTCCTGGGACTGGACAAACCGAAGGCACTATTCAGTATATACATCTTAGTCACTATTATCTAAGACTTATACAACAGCCCTTGCACTTTACTCCTCTTCACTTATCTTTGGCATAAATGATTCACAACGCTTATGCCAATACAGAGTGGTTCTTTGGATAATAATCCAACCGGTCTCTCCATATTAACAACGTTAAAATGGTCAAAACTTTGATAGTCTGTGATTTAACTATCAAATGAAAACATGTTGGTGTACAACAACGATCTTATTTCCAAATGGGAATTCGATCGATCAATCATCATATGTTCATATTTCCTTATTTCATATATTTAGAAAATATATGTTATTAATCATTGGAAAACATTTCCATAGCTTATTTTTCACATCACTATTATTTCGCAACTATCAGTCCCTAACTGTAACTAGTATGAGAACAATTCTCTAAGTATCAATCTGGAAGGTCGAAACCAACATCAGATCGTCACTTAGAAAACCGTTCAACTTACCCTCTCCAGTCAGTTTCTGAATTTGCTGAACTCTATTTGATTAACCCCATTCACTTAACTCCTATCGAATAACTATATTCGATATCTCCTCCAACACTATTCGAATAACTATATTCGATTAACTTCTCTAACTCTACTCGAATAAATTATATTCGATTAACTCTTTTAACTTTACTCGACTAAACTATATTCGATTAACTCTTTTAACTTTACTCGAATAAACTATATTCGATTACCACTTTCTTTCGAATAACTATATTAGATTAACTCTTCGACTAACTCCTTTGGATTTACTAACTTCGAATGACTCCTTTGGATTAACTCTTCGACTAACTCCTTCGGATTAACTCTTCGATTAACTCCTTCGGATTAACTAACTTCGAATAACTCCTTTGGATTAACTCTTCGACTAACTCCTTCGGATTAACTCTTCGATTAACTCCTTCGGATTAACTAACTTCGAATAACTCCTTTGGATTAACTCTTCGACTAACTCCTTCGGATTAACTCTTCGATTAACTCCTTCGGATTAACTCTTCGACTAACTCCTTCGGATTAACTCTTTGATTAACTCCTTCGGATTAACTAACTTCGAATAACTCCTTTGGATTAACTAACTTCAAATAACTTCTTTGGATTAACTAACTTCGAATAACTCCTTCAGATTAACTCTTCGATTAACTCCTTCGGATTAACTAACTTCGAATAACTTCTTTGGATTAACTAACTTCGAATAACTCCTTCGGATTAACTCTTCGATTAACTCCTTCGGATTAACTAACTTCGAATAACTCCTTTGGATTAACTAACTTCGAATAACTCCTTTGGATTAACTAACTCCGAATAACTCCTTTGGATTAACTAACTCCGAATAACCAATATTCGATAACTACTCTTCGAATAAATAATATTCGATAACTCTTCTCAAATGAATAACATTTGATTTCTCCACTCGAATAAACTATATTCGATTACTCCTCTCTCGAATACACTATATTTGATAACTCTACTTCGGATAAGTGATATTCGACAACTCTACTCAATTAACTCTACTTGGATAACTCTAACTTGGTTCAACCTAACTGATTAACTCAAATGGTTTAACCTAACTGGTTAACTCGTCTCGATTAACTGGACTAATCCACTTAGTTTAACTTAGCTAATTTACGTTGATTAACTCTAACCGATTCACTTAGTTTAACTCAACTAATTCACTTTGATTAACCACTTAGTTAACTTAACTAATTCACTTCGATTAACCACTTAGTTAACTTAACTAATTCACATCGATTAACCACATAGTTTAACTTAACTAATTCACATCGATTAATCACTTAGTTTAACTTAACTAATTCACTTTGATTAACCACTTAGTTTAACTTAACTAATTCACTTTGATTAACTTAACCAATTTACTTTGTTTACTCAACTAACTTGCTTTGGTTAACCTAACCAATTACTTTGTTTAACTCGACTAACTTGCTTTGGTTAACCTAACCAATTACTTTGTTTAACTCGACTAACTTGCTTTGGTTAACCTAACCAATTACTTTGTTTAACTCGACTAACTTGCTTTGGTTAACCTAACCAATTACTTTGTTTAACTCGACTAACTTGCTTTGGTTAACCAAACCAATTACTTTGTTTAACTCGACTAACTTGCTTTGGTTAACCTAACGAATTACTTTGTTTAACTCGACTAACTTGCTTAGGTTAACCAAACCAATTACTTTGTTTAACTCGAATAACTTGCTTTGGTTAACCTAACCAATTACTTTGTTTAACTCGACTAACTTGCTTTGGTTAACCTAACCAATTACTTTGTTTAACTCGACTAACTTGTTTTGGTTAACCTAACCAATTACTTTGTTTAGCTCGACTAACTCGATCAACTTAGTTCGATCAATCATTTAACTTGGTTTAAATAACTCATTTGGCAAATCTGGTTTTAACTAACTCATTTATTTATTCTAAATCAATGATTCCCTTTGTAAATATTTCATTTCTAATGTGAATAGCCCCTTTTGTAAATTTCGTATTCAATTTCCAATTGAATATCTCCTTTTATCTTATTCAATTATGGGTGAACGACTCACCCTATAATATCTTATCCAAGTTCTAATGAATAATCTGGTTTAGATATCTTATTCAAGTTCTAATGGATAATCCTGTTTTAATATCTTATTCAAATTCTAACTGAATAGGTCCTTTATAAATTATTCCATTCATAAAGATTTCTATTTATAAATATATTTTATTTATAAATATTCTGTTTCCACATTCCGGTATGTTACGGTGTTCTAACTTATCAAGTTCCGATGTCCAATATCATCCGTACACACAAAATCAGCAACAGGTTATAAATCACATCATATATTAAAATATATGAAAAACAATAGAATAACTGTTGAGGAATCCAGTCGGATTCCTCCGACCTGTCTTCCCTGCATCCACAGATATTACACAATAATATCGATATCACTTTCAGTTCCAGATGATATATTCTGATAAACAGAATCAATACAGACATTTAACTAACTAACTAGCAGTTCAATCAATCGGTCAACACAAAATCAAACAGTCAATATCTAACAGTTCTAAAAATACAACATGCAAATATAAACTGTTCAGAGTTGGTGAGTTTTACTCACATTTGCGCGTTAGCCGTTAAATAACGGTTTGCGTTATTTGATTCAGTCGAACAATTTATTTCGCCATAAATTGTAACGAGCTCGGATTCACTCCCAGTAAGTCTCATTGTGTTGCTCCCGTCCATACGATCCCAACGGATCTTGTTTCACCCAATTCTGATTTCGTATGACGAAGTTATGATTTTACGAAGTTATATACACAAAAATTTAAATAAAAACTTGGATAAAACTTTCCGGGCCTCACCCTCTTTTCTTTCCCAACCGGCCCACTCCATCAAGGCCCACTACCACTTCATTAAAAGTCTGCACCGATATTTCTTCCTCCCCAATTACATCGCTCTCCAGAAATCCATTCGTTGACCCCGCTTTGACCGACCATGCCGTCCACCTCGGCCATCGATGGCCACCCCAACCACCACAAAACAAACCTGCGCCTCATCCTCTACCCCATGGTTACCCCAAAACCCCACTCGATCCTCTCTAAACCGTGGCTACCTGAACCCTTTCGAGCCTCACAGCGCGATGACGCACTGTCAAAACAAAGCCGGAGGTCAACAAAATGGGCGGCAGGTGTTCCTCACCCCACTGAACGCCACGGTGGTCCTCATCCATCCCAGCTCCCTCCAAATCGACCGCATGCTTCTGCCCTAGTTTCGCTGGTTCCAAATCAGACAATTTAAGATGGAGCCGCACCCAAAAAAAATCATGGCACAGTGATGCTCTCCCTCCTCTGAAGCCAAAGGATCCACTAGAGAACGATTTTGTTGAGTATTTGATTTAATATGATTTTATTTCATTCGTTATTTTCTTGCGGTATCAAAGAAAACAACGGTGGGTAATGAGAAAGAAAAGGATTTTGTTTAGGCTAGGTATGGTCTGTATTTATATGTTGTTCGAATGGTTGTCTCTTGAAAATGTGGAATCATGAGAGCCATTTCTTTTGTTGCAATGTGGGTAACGAGAACCATCCTTTATGTTGAAATGTGGAATCACGAGAGCCACCACTTATGTTGAAATGTGGAATCACGAGAGCCACCCCTTATGTTTAAATGCTTCAGTACTTATTTACAGATTTCTATCGATAGAAATAAACATACTTTTGTGACGAGCAAGATGCCACGATCCCAAAAATATAATAATATCGGTAGGTGGACTCATATTTTGAAACTTCAAAATGTTGATTTCAGGGTGCGAAATACTCCAAATAAAAAAGTCGCTTATTTAACTAATTAAAGATTTCCATAAAATTCTAAAAATTAATTTATCACTACTTCCCAAAAGAACCTTGTCTAAATTCAAGCCCGATCTCTAGTTATATCAAATAAACCATTACGGTCGATAAACGATTCTATAGCGACTATTTTAAAATTTGATTTGGACATATCTCAAAATCTACACGACGAAATCCTGGTTTTTCTCTTCCACTAGAAAGATATACTCCACCAGCTCCACACGTTTCTTGTTTCACAGAAACCCGACTTATAACGAATCTTGTATATTCAGTTGAAGTTCAACTCGCCAAGTAACGAACTGCCGCGTCGCTACGGGCTCGATTATAATTATTATTAAAATTTATACGTTCAACTATCGTTTATTTAATATATTCGTTATTTAAATAATTAAATAACTTAATTATTATACCTTACAGAACTCGCCATTACAGACTTCCCCCCTTAAAATAATTTCGTCCTCGAAATTGCTAAGCTAGGAAAATGCTACCAACTTTACTAACTAGATTCAAATATCTTTTAGTTTACTTCTCAACTCCTGTTTCAACTGAACCATTTAATTTTCAATTAAATTATTAATTCATTCTGGCTAACTGAATTTCCATAAATCATGAGAATGTTCTAACGCCTGGAATTTTCGAAAAATTTCGTCAGCACCTCCTTTGTACTGGTCAATATCTCAAACTCCAATTCGCCTCTCTAGGCCTTCTTCAACCCAAAAGAAAATCAAACAGCCAAGCGGCTTGCCAATTCGGCTCATAAAATCCAAACTCATATATAATATAAACTTGTACCTTTTTGTTGGTCGTATCATTATATCCTTTTGATCTGTTATCACTTCTGCATATATCATGGTCATTCCACTCAGTTTATATCCTCAAACCAAATCATTCGCTTATACCTAAGCCGAATTCCATTCAAACTCAAATATCAAATTTCAAACTCTTAACCCTTCAAATCAATTCCAATCCAGATTATAATCAAATCCATTTCAGTTTTACTTAACCTATCATCTCAAGTTAAATTCTGGTTTATTATTTACTTTTACCATCCCATTCGAATTAACTTCACAAGTTAAATTTTAATTTCTAGAACTTAAATTCCTGGGTAAATTTCAAATCAATTCGAAATCATACTGCCAATTCAAAGCCTTTGAATTTTCTAAACAACTTGTTTCCTCAAAACAATTCAAATTAAAATCTTTGGTAGTAATCCACCACTTAGAACTCGAAAATCACACCGATGATACTGCGCAGTCATCATCGGAATTATTTTCCAGCGACCCAAGTGATTTCAATACTATATTATTTTCAAAACCATTACTAAATACTTCCATTTTGGAAACATTTCAAAATCACCCAGGAACTTAAAATTTACTTATTTTAATTCCAAATCTGATTTAAATTCATATTTAATTCATCTTATTTCATATACTTTACTTATATGAATTCTGATTAGTTATATATAACCATTTCACATGTTATAATCTTACTCGATTATAATAACAACCAACACTACCAATATATTATATCAAAATATATTCGAGTAAAATTATTTCTTTTACCCTCCTTTCAAAACATACCGTGTCGGTCCATCGTATTCGAGTGTTTAGTAACCCCTATCGATACAGTGGATCAAACTGATCGACCAGAATTCACAAACTACTCAACCAATGAGTCTCCACAATATAAAATCACTTTATATTAAATAACAAATACGCACTCGTATATATACACTCAAACTCAATCTAGGGTATTACTAACCCTATCTCTACCGAGTCACGCCACAGAGCCAAGTAATTCTAAACTTAAGCTCTGATACCAACTGTAACGACTGGAAATTTTCGACTCCTCGAGAGCCGAAAATTCCGAGACGTTAGTGAAAGAATTTAGAAGGTGAGAAAGAAAAGATAGAACTAATAGAATAGAAGAAGAAGAAGAACATCAGAATCATCAGAGTAACACGAATCTCACAGCGGAACGAATAACATATAATATATAACATAACTTTGAAGAAAACAGTTATATATATACAATAGCACTTATCAGAGTACAACACTTACAACACAGCGGAAATAACTATAGCTATAGAATCTTGCAGCCTCCTGCTCCAAGCTCTCCAAGTATATCTGTAAATCCCGACTACTTGACTGCCCGTACAAATTTAGGCACCCAAGAGTTTAGGGAAAACAACAAAGTAAACTCCGGGTCAGTCATGGGACTGGTATGAGTAAAATAGTTTGAAACAGGTATAGGGTATCTCATAAGACCACGCCGTGAATACGGAACGGGTTTTTCCTTATGAGTATCTAAACAACTTTGACAAGCAATATCATTGTGATATTATAATAATGTCTAAGTACAAATAGGTATCAATCTAGCAGAAACGCTTTCATCTCGCGTTCTACATACATAGTATAAAATCATAAATCGTAGGGCGCTTAACGGAGAATGGATTCCAACAGACAAGGTATGGGAGCACCTTCTGATCAGTGTACTCTAGAGGTGAAACACTGCAGGTTCAACAAGAACGTCTTGCAACCCAGCCACACATGACCGCTCACTCATTTAGCTTGAGTGTCGCGAATATATTGCCACCACGGTTGTAGGCCATCAAACCGTCATCCGAAGATACAGAATCAAAAAGAAGTATAAATATGAATATTCACTAGATCGGTGACAATACACCCTGCTTGGGGAATGACCCAACTAGCCATGCTGCCTAGCCCAACTTTTGTTACTTCCTGGTGTGAGGCCAGAAGCTACGTCTATCTTCAGAACATCTGATCACCATCCACTTTGAATGCCACATCGTCATACCCGCCAAATCACAAATTGACTTATCCAAAAATAACACGGGTATACAGCTAAGAGAAACGAATTCCTCCGCCACCAAACGTGAATACGTTTGAACAGATCAACTTACGCGATCCATTGGATATACTCTGTCAGACATTCTTCCATATACGTTGTCCTGGGACTGGACAAACCGAAGGCACTATTCAGTATATACATCTTAGTCACTGTTATCTAAGACTTATACAACAGCCCTTGCACTTTACTCCGTCTTCACTTATCTTTGGCATAAATGATTCACAACGCTTATGCCAATACAGAGTGGTTCTTTGGATAATAATCCAACCGGTCTCTCCATATTAACAACGTTAAAATGGTCAAAACTTTGATAGTCTGTGATTTAACTATCAAATGAAAACATGTTGGTGTACAACAACGATCTTATTTCCAAATGGGAATTCGATCGATCAATCATCATATGTTCATATTTCCTTATTTCATATATTTAGAAAATATATGTTATTAATCATTGGAAAACATTTCGATAGCTTATTTTTCACATCACTATTATTTCGCAACTATCAGTCCCTAACTGTAACTAGTATGAGAACAATTCTCTAAGTATCAATCTGGAAGGTCGAAACCAACATCAGATCGTCACTTAGAAAACCGTTCAACTTACCCTCTCCAGTCAGTTTCTGAATTTGCTAAACTCTATTTGATTAACCCCATTCACTTAACTCCTATCGAATAACTATATTCGATATCTCCTCCAACACTATTCGAATAACTATATTCGATTAACTTCTCTAACTCTACTCGAATAAATTATATTCGATTAACTCTTTTAACTTTACTCGAATAAACTATATTCGATTAACTCTTTTAACTTTACTCGAATAAACTATATTCGATTACCACTTTCTTTCGAATAACTATATTCGATTAACTCTTCGACTAACTCCTTTGGATTTACTAACTTCGAATGACTCCTTTGGATTAACTCTTCGACTAACTTCTTCGGATTAACTCTTCGATTAACTCCTTCGGATTAACTAACTTCGAATAAATCCTTTGGATTAACTCTTCGACTAACTCCTTCGGATTAACTCTTTGATTTACTCCTTCGGATTAACTAACTTCGAATAACTCCTTTGGATTAACTCTTCGACTAACTCCTTCGAATTAACTCTTCGATTAACTCCTTCGGATTAACTCTTCGACTAACTCCTTCGGATTAACTCTTTGATTAACTCCTTCGGATTAACTAACTTCGAATAACTCCTTTGGATTAACTAACTTCGAATAACTTCTTTGGATTAACTAACTTCGAATAACTCCTTCGGATTAACTCTTCGATTAACTCCTTCGGATTAACTAATTTCGAATAACTTCTTTGGATTAACTAACTTCGAATAACTCCTTCGGATTAACTCTTCGATTAACTCCTTCGGATTAACTAACTTCGAATAACTCCTTTGGATTAACTAACTTCGAATAACTCCTTTGGATTAACTAACTCCGAATAACTCCTTTGGATTAACTAACTCCGAATAACCAATATTCGATAACTACTCTTCGAATAAATAATATTCGATAACTCTTCTCAAATGAATAACATTTGATTTCTCCACTCGAATAAACTATATTCGATTACTCCTCTATCGAGTACACTATATTTGATAACTCTACTTCGGATAAGTGATATTCGAAAACTCTACTCGATTAACTCTACTTGGATAACTCTAACTTGGTTCAACCTAACTGATTAACTCAAATGGTTTAACCTAACTAGTAAACTCGTCTCGATTAACTGGACTAATCCACTTAGTTTAACTTAGCTAATTTACGTTGATTAACTCTAACCGATTCACTTAGTTTAACTCAACTAATTCACTTTGATTAACCACTTAGTTAACTTAACTAATTCACTTCGATTAACCACTTAGTTAACTTAACTAATTCACATCGATTAACCACTTAGTTTAACTTAACTAATTCACATCGATTAATCACTTAGTTTAACTTAACTAATTCACTTTGATTAACCACTTAGTTTAACTTAACTAATTCACTTTGATTAACTTAACCAATTTACTTTGTTTACTCAACTAACTTGCTTTGGTTAACCTAACCAATTACTTTGTTTAACTCGACTAACTTGCTTTGGTTAACCTAACCAATTACTTTGTTTAACTCGACTAACTTGCTTTGGTTAACCTAACCAATTACTTTGTTTAACTCGACTAACTTGCTTTGGTTAACCTAACAAATTACTTTGTTTAACTCGACTAACTTGCTTTGGTTAACCTAACCAATTACTTTGTTTAACTCGACTAACTTGCTTTGGTTAACCTAACCAATTACTTTGTTTAACTCGACTAACTTGCTTTGGTTAACCTAACCAATTACTTTGTTTAACTCGACTAACTTGCTTTGGTTAACCTAACCAATTACTTTGTTTAACTCGACTAACTTGCTTTGGTTAACCTAACCAATTACTTTGTTTAACTCTACTAACTTGTTTTGGTTAACCTAACCAATTACTTTGTTTAGCTCGACTAACTCGATCAACTTAGTTCGATCAATCATTTAACTTGGTTTAAATAACTCATTTGGCAAATCTGGTTTTAACTAACTCATTTATTTATTCTAAATCAATGATTCCCTTTGTAAATATTTCATTTCTAATGTGAATAGCCCCTTTTGTAAATTTCGTATTCAATTTCCAATTGAATATCTCCTTTTATCTTATTCAATTATGGGTGAACGACTCACCCTATAATATCTTATCCAAGTTCTAATGAATAATCTGGTTTAGATATCTTATTCAAGTTCTAATGGATAATCCTGTTTTAATATCTTATTCAAATTCTAACTGAATAGGTCCTTTATAAATTATTCCATTCATAAAGATTTCTATTTATAAATATATTTTATTTATAAATATTCTGTTTCCACATTCCGGTATGTTACGGTGTTCTAACTTATCAAGTTTCGATGTCCAATATCATCCGTACACACAAAATCAGCAACAGGTTATAAATCACATCATATATTAAAATATATGAAAAACAATAGAATAACTGTTGAGGAATCCAGTCGGATTCCTCCGACCTGTCTTCCCTGCATCCACAGATATTACACAATAATATCGATATCACTTTCAGTTCCAGATGATATATTCTGATAAACAGAATCAATACAGACATTTAACTAACTAACTAGCAGTTCAATCAATCGGTCAACACAAAATCAAACAGTCAATATCTAACAGTTCTAAAAATACAACATGCAAATATAAACTGTTCAGAGTTGGTGAGTTTTACTCACATTTGCGCGTTAGCCGTTAAATAACGGTTTGCGTTATTTGATTCAGTCGAACAATTTATTTCGCCATAAATTGTAACGAGCTCGGATTCACTCCCAGTAAGTCTCATTGTGTTGCTCCCGTCCATACGATCCCAACGGATCTTGTTTCACCCAATTCTGATTTCGTATGACGAAGTTATGATTTTACGAAGTTATATACACAAAAATTTAAATAAAAACTTGGATAAAACTTTCCGGGCCTCACCCTCTTTTCTTTCCCAACCGGCCCACTCCATCAAGGCCCACTACCGCTTCATTAAAAGTCTGCACCGATATTTCTTCCTCCCCAATTACATCGCTCTCCAGAAATCCATTCGTTGACCCCGCTTGGACCGGCCATGCCGTCCACCTCGGCCATGGATGGCCACCCCAACCACCACAAAACAAACCTGCGCCTCATCCTCTACCCCATGGTTACCCAAAACTCCACTCGATCCTCTCTAAACCGTGGCGACCTGAACCCTTTCGAGCCTCACAGCGCGACGACGCACTGTCAAAACGAAGCCGGAGGTCACCAAAATGGGCGGCAGGTGTTCCTCACCCCACTGAACGCCACGGTGGTCCTCATCCATCCCAGCTCCCTCCAAATCGACCGCATGCTTCTGCCCTAGTTTCGCTGGTTCCAAATCAGACAATTTAAGATGGAGCCGCACCCAAAACAAAGCATGGCACAACGATGCTCTCCCTCCTCTGAAGCCAAAGGATCCACTAGAGAACGATTTTGTTGAGTATTTGATTTAATATGATTTTATTTCATTCGTTATTTTCTTGCGGTATCAAAGAGAACAACGGTGGATAATGAGAAAGAAAAGGATTTTGTTTAGGCTAGGTATGGTCTGTATTTATATGTTGTTCGAATGGTTGTCTCTTGAAAATGTGGAATTATGAGAGCCATTTCTTTTGTTGCAATGTGGGATAACGAGAACCATCCTTTATGTTGAAATGTGGAATCACGAGAGCCACCACTTATGTTGAAATGTGGATTCACGAGAGCCACCCCTTATGTTTAAATGCTTCAGTACTTGTTTACAGATTTCTATCGACAGAAATAAACATACTGTTGTGACGAGCAAGATGCCACGATCCCAAAAATATAATAATATCGGTAGGTGGACTCATATTTTGAAACTTCAAAATGTTGATTTCAGGGTGCGAAATACTCCAAATAAAAAAGTCGCTTATTTAACTAATTAAAAATTTCCATAAAATTCTAAAAATTAATTTATCACTACTTCCCAAAAGAACCTTGTCTAAATTCAAGCCCGATCTCTAGTTATATCGAATAAACCATTACGGTCGATAAACGATTCTATAGCGACTATTTTAAAATTTGATTTGGACATATCTCAAAATCTACACGACGAAATCCTGGTTTTTCTCTTCCACTAGAAAGATATACTGCACCAGCTCCACACGTTTCTTGTTTCACAGAAATCCGACTTATAATGAATCTTGTATATTCAGTTGAAGTTCAACTCGCCAAGTAACGAACTGCCGCGTCGTTACGGGCTCGATTTTAATTATTATTAAAATTTATACGTTCAACTATCGTTTATTTAATATATTCGTTATTTAAATAATTAAATAACTTAATTATTATACCTTACAAAACGCGCCATTACATATATTTGATAAAAATGTGATTTTTATCCTTCTAGTCCTTTATTCAACATATGAATATTTTCTAATTTCACTAACACGATAAAAAGGTGATTTTTATCGTTCTAATATTTTATTCAACATTCGGTTATTCTAGCGACTCATATACATGATAAAAATGTTATTTTTATCAACAAAATTATTTATTCAACACGAGAGTATTTTTAGTGACTCATATACATGATAAAAATGTCATTTTTATCATCAAAATTATTTATTCAACACATGAACGTTTCTCAACACATGAATATTTCCACACATGGACATTTTCTATAGTTTGTATATATAATAAAGATGTGATTTTTAATATCTAAGCAATTCATTTCAGTCATGGATAAATTATCAGCACATGGATATATTTCAGTACATGAATAAAATTCAAACACATAAGTATTTCAAGAAATTTCGGCAGCATAACAGCAGGGTAGTTAACCCGACAATGTCCTTCGTACGGCTCCTCGCCTACCTTAAAGCCTCGTAGCTTTTGACAATGGGGATCATGCATCTAGTTCGCACGCAGGCGGCATGTATTTCATTTATTTCCTCACTCTAATCCTATTCGGTTTTTAAACCACACTCAATTATTCTCTCAACCACAAAGGTATTTTTGGACCACAAAGGTATTTTTCAACCAAGGTATTTTTCAACGACAAATCAACAATCACAACCACAAACAACAAAATTTCACATCACAACTCAAACAAGCCGTCATGGTCTGTGGACAACGGGTGTCGGGAGTTTCTAAAACTCCGTCAGCAACCTAATAATTTTATTTCCATTCCAACACATATATAATTTTTACAACGCCTATATAACTTATACATCGCACATACAACTTATACAACGCTTATACATGTGGTGTACAACGCTTATATAACTCATACATCGACCGTATAATTTATACATCATCGTTTCACTCCAATTTGAATTTAGAAATCTCACATCGATTTTAATCCTTTTGAAAATTGTAGCGAGCTCAGAAAAATCCGCGGTCTCTTCTAAAATGTAGAGAGCGTCGACACGGTCACGATGTCTCCTGTTTCATCAAATTTCGTTAACGTAGCAAAAAGATATGATTTTTCAAATTTTTGCAACACTTTTAAAGTGTTATAAATGGTTTAGAATATACCAGCCGTGTTATTCAGAAATGATTCAAAACTAGGCTTTAATTTAATTTCCAATCCGTTGTACTGGAAGCTGATCAGCTCGCACCACATGGAAGAGCAAGGAGAGGCGGACCAGCGGTCCCCCCTCCTGTCGAGATCGACGGCGACACCTGGGCGTGGCGGCGCTCTGAACGGGCGATCTTCCCAGCGCTGGATCTCTAGATTCAGCGAATAAGAAGGGGCAATACTTGTGTTGATTCGAAGAGGAAGGAAGGAGCTATGGAAATTTCAACTGGGCGAGGTGTAACGGTGAAGGGAGGCACCGGAATTTGGCCAGGAAGTGGAGAGCGTATTTCCGCCGTCGAGCGTGTTTAGCGGGGGGGGGGGGGGGTCTGATATTTTTTTATAAAATTAATTAATGAATGGAATTATATGATTGGCCCGTTGTTTATATATTTCAAAAATTAGGGTTCTCTCCAAACGAACTCCAATCCAAACCCAACGATTGTCGCCCCTAGCTAAATACCCCCTTCCGAACACAATGGAATATGTTTCGTTGGCCAATTCGACTGTTATAGTCAGTTTTTCTTCAAATTAAAATATAAAACATTCAATTTCTGATTTTAACGTACATTTTAATTTACCGAGCCCACATACTGATTCGAAAAATTCCAAAAAAATTATTTCTAGCTTCGTATCAACGATACGGTCCTAACAAAACTAATTTCGTCGAATTCTAAGACCGTTTGAAAAATGGCCATTTTCTGGTCGATCGGATTTAACTAAAACCGATGAAACACGTTTTCTTCTGCCACGCTCACATATTGATACAAAAAATTACGAACTTTGGAACTTAGCAATAATTCAACGTCCTAGACCCAACAAAAGTGGTTTCGTCGAATTCCGAGGTCGTTTGCAGAATGGCTATTTTTAAGGCCTTTATATATATTAAAATATATATAAATTCCACAGCGACTTTTCTAATTTTTAAACTGGACATATCTTTCAACCTTTAAAGTGATTTCTCAGTCTCTTAGCCTCGTTGGAAAGATATGATTCAACAGATTCAAATATTTCTTGTTTCATTCAATTCCGATTTATTTTGAATCATGTATATTCATTTGAAATTCGAAATCGAATTTTCGAACTGCCGCGCCATTTCAGGCTCGTTATATAATTAAAATAAATTTATTCGTTTTCAATTCGATTTAAATAAATTTTCCGTCGTTATTATTTAAAATATTCATTTTAAATAATCAAAATTCACTAAAATCGCCAAAATAAAAATTTTAAATTGGCTCAGATTTTCCGGGTTGTTACAATCTCCCCCACTTAAAATCTTTTCGTCCCCGAAAAGGAACGAAGTCGAAAGTGGTTTTATAATCAACTCAACTTTCACTCTAGCTACTTCTACCTTTCATTTATATATTGTTTTCAATAATTTTATTAGTTAAACTAATAACCAAACAACACAATCATCAATCAATTAGTTGATTAACTTTTCAAATATATATCTTCTACATATTCAAAAATCATATTTCTAAAACCAGACTATATATATGTATATAATCACAAATACGTTATTTATAAACATATAACTCTCAACTCGTTCTGGGGCATTTCTAACCCCATCTCTAGCGAGTTTTTCTGATTCTGCTATACTCATACTAGGACCTTACTGATCCTATCTGTAATGAGTTATTCGTCTTAGAACACTAATGGTTCTATTTCTGACGAGTTCGTCAATATGTTATATTCCTGAGCTAAGATTAACCAAAGCTCTGATACCACGTGTGATGACCCCAAAACCCAGTGACACGGTGGCAAGGGTAATCTTTGTTATATAACACATCAACAACTCACAGCAGTACAGAAATATAGAATAACACCAGAATGAACATCAAATAACACTGGAAAAAATAATCATCATCAGACTTACACAGCATAATAGGATCATACTTAGCACAAAATACAGTTTCAGCTTATATAAAATGTCTGCAGCGGAATCAAACATAATATACATCATAGTGTTTGAAACAGTAAAATAGAAATGATAAAGTCCAGCTCCAGCTCCATAGCTATCCAAAATGTGTCTGCTATAACCTAAATACAAGGCTGCCCGTGTAGAAAATAGGGGCACCCAAGTTTGCAAGTGAAACAAACTACGAGTCAGTCATGGGACTGGTATGAGAAATCAACTTAACTGTTTAAACAACAATAATAAGGCGAATCATAGGACCACGCCGCTTTCGCGGAACGGGTTTACTCCAGTGATCGCCAGTGCAATAAAACAAGTAAATTCTTTAAACAACGAAATGCTTTTTAATAAAATGAAGCTGATATAAGACTCAGCTTCCATCACACAATGCAACACAAACCGGAGGATAGAGTTTTATCTTATATCGGCCAAAATATGTTGGATACGTATAAATCAAGAACTTTTGATACTATTACTAGTGTTTATATGTTTCAGAAACAAATCAATCATAATATCAATCCTAGGCGGCATGGGTACCATATATCATGTCATGAACCGAGGCTAGGGGCAAGATCCTCACCGATTCGAGACAATCTAGTCCATGTCTCAGGTCCCAGACACAGGTGGGCCCTAGGAGCCTCAGGGTCGGTCCACTCGATGTGGATTAAAATTCCAGAACACTACGTCTCCCCGTCCTTTGGGGCGTAAGTGAGACAAATGACTCCATATCCGAAGCGCCTCGCAACAGCAACAACCACACAGGTGAAAAGCATATAAATGTCAGCGCTGGTAGGTCCCTAACACCACCCTAACTAGAAAGAGACGCATGTCCTCCCTGGATCCTTCTCCCGTTTTTGGTTCATCACGGGGTGTGAGGCCCGCGATTCCATGCTTTCATCATCAACCACAAGACTTTACTTTTCAACAGAAGCCTTGATCAACTACCACTTAGGCATGCCACACAGGCAATTCACTCCATGCGACTGATTTCTATCGATATATAACCTCTGAGCTCGTACGTCTCAGAGAAGGGCGTTAAGCAAGAGAATAAATTCTCCGCCGCCAAACAGATATATATTTAATAGAGATCAACCAGCACAGAACAAAATACAATGTCAAACACACAGTCCATTTACAAGTCCGTTCTGGGTCTGAACGAAACCGGAGGCACCTAGTACCTCGCATATCCGTACCATCAACAAGTACGTCCGGACGGCTACTACGGTCGCCCTTTCAAGGTAGCTACTCCAATCCTGAGCGATAGTAGCACTTCTCCATTCGACGTGAAGATCGTCGGTCTTGCACCGTCTTCATATCTTCGACTTTGAATTGTCGATCAATTATTTGAAATGAGATTTAACTCGGCCTTTTCAAATAATTCACGTATACTAGAATTTAAATCAATTCTTTTTCTGGTTAATTTATTCGACACTCACATTTCAGTTGTTTATATAATTTTCATGTCAAACACATTCAACCATCAAATATCAAACCAACCAAGCAAAATCGGTTTATTTCCATTCCATATCGCTTATAATATTTTATAACGATTTTTCGCTATTTTTATTTATTTAAAAATAGCCTAATTTAATTAAACGACGTTTCAGGGCATAATGCGGCCGTGGCGCTGTTTTTCTCTAAATTTGATTTACACATTTCTAAAAATCTAACCGTTGGATCTCAAAAATTTTACACCATTGGAAAGATCATTCCAAGGCGGATCCAACGGGTCCTGTTTTGAGAAAATCCGACGGTCGGATCTCTCGGTATAATCGTTTAACGTTATGATTTCAAAACATGAACTACAGCGTCGTTATTCGTTTTATTTTAATTTATATTTATATATATATAAATATAATTCTTTCGACTATTTCTAAACCATTTTCACTTCATATAAGGGTTAAAAATAATATTTTTAACACACGAATATTTATTTCAACACATGAATATTTCTACCACTTCATATATTTGATAAAAATGTGATTTTTATCCTTCTAGTCCTTTATTCAACATATGAATATTTTCTAATTTCACTAACACGATAAAAAGGTGATTTTTATCGTTCTAATATTTTATTCAACATTCGGTTATTCTAGCGACTCATATACATGATAAAAATGTTATTTTTATCAACAAAATTATTTATTCAACACGAGAGTATTTTTAGTGACTCATATACATGATAAAAATGTCATTTTTATCATCAAAATTATTTATTCAACACATGAACGTTTCTCAACACATGAATATTTCCACACATGGACATTTTCTATAGTTTGTATATATAATAAAGATGTGATTTTTAATATCTAAGCAATTCATTTCAGTCATGGATAAATTATCAGCACATGGATATATTTCAGTACATGAATAAAATTCAAACACATAAGTATTTCAAGAAATTTCGGCAGCATAACAGCAGGGTAGTTAACCCGACAATGTCCTTCGTACGGCTCCTCGCCTACCTTAAAGCCTCGTAGCTTTTGACAATGGGGATCATGCATCTAGTTCGCACGCAGGCGGCATGTATTTCATTTATTTCCTCACTCTAATCCTATTCGGTTTTTAAACCACACTCAATTATTCTCTCAACCACAAAGGTATTTTTGGACCACAAAGGTATTTTTCAACCAAGGTATTTTTCAACGACAAATCAACAATCACAACCACAAACAACAAAATTTCACATCACAACTCAAACAAGCCGTCATGGTCTGTGGACAACGGGTGTCGGGAGTTTCTAAAACTCCGTCAGCAACCTAATAATTTTATTTCCATTCCAACACATATATAATTTTTACAACGCCTATATAACTTATACATCGCACATACAACTTATACAACGCTTATACATGTGGTGTACAACGCTTATATAACTCATACATCGACCGTATAATTTATACATCATCGTTTCACTCCAATTTGAATTTAGAAATCTCACATCGATTTTAATCCTTTTGAAAATTGTAGCGAGCTCAGAAAAATCCGCGGTCTCTTCTAAAATGTAGAGAGCATCGACACGGTCACGATGTCTCCTGTTTCATCAAATTTCGTTAACGTAGCAAAAAGATATGATTTTTCAAATTTTTGCAACACTTTTAAAGTGTTATAAATGGTTTAGAATATACCAGCCGTGTTATTCAGAAATGATTCAAAACTAGGCTTTAATTTAATTTCCAATCCGTTGTACTGGAAGCTGATCAGCTCGCACCACATGGAAGAACAAGGAGAGGCGGACCAGCGGTCCCCCCTCCTGTCGAGATCGACGGCGACACCTGGGCGTGGCGGCGCTCTGAACGGGCGATCTTCCCAGCGCTGGATCTCTAGATTCAGCGAATAAGAAGGGGCAATACTTGTGTTGATTCGAAGAGGAAGGAAGGAGCTATGGAAATTTCAACTGGGCGAGGTGTAACGGTGAAGGGAGGCACCGGAATTTGGCCAGGAAGTGGAGAGCGTATTTCCGCCGTCGAGCGTGTTTAGCGGGGGGGGGGGGGGGGGGGGGTTCTGATATTTTTTTATAAAATTAATTAATGAATGGAATTATATGATTGGCCCGTTGTTTATATATTTCAAAAATTAGGGTTCTCTCCAAACGAACTCCAATCCAAACCCAACGACTGTCGCCCCTAGCTAAATACCCCCTTCCGAACACAATGGAATATGTTTCGTTGGCCAATTCGACTGTTATAGTCAGTTTTTCTTCAAATTAAAATATAAAACATTCAATTTCTGATTTTAACGTACATTTTAATTTACCGAGCCCACATACTGATTCGAAAAATTCCAAAAAAATTATTTCTAGCTTCGTATCAACGATACGGTCCTAACAAAACTAATTTCGTCGAATTCTAAGACCGTTTGAAAAATGGCCATTTTCTGGTCGATCGGATTTAACTAAAACCGATGAAACACGTTTTCTTCTGCCACGCTCACATATTGATACAAAAAATTACGAACTTTGGAACTTAGCAATAATTCAACGTCCTAGACCCAACAAAAGTGGTTTCGTCGAATTCCGAGGTCGTTTGCAGAATGGCTATTTTTAAGGCCTTTATATATATTAAAATATATATAAATTCCACAGCGACTTTTCTAATTTTTAAACTGGACATATCTTTCAACCTTTAAAGTGATTTCTCAGTCTCTTAGCCTCGTTGGAAAGATATGATTCAACAGATTCAAATATTTCTTGTTTCATTCAATTCCGATTTATTTTTAATCATGTATATTCATTTGAAATTCGAAATCGAATTTTCGAACTGCCGCGCCATTTCAGGCTCGTTATATAATTAAAATAAATTTATTCGTTTTCAATTCGATTTAAATAAATTTTCCGTCGTTATTATTTAAAATATTCATTTTAAATAATCAAAATTCACTAAAATCGCCAAAATAAAAATTTTAAATTGGCTCAGATTTTCCGGGTTGTTACAATCTCCCCCACTTAAAATCTTTTCGTCCCCGAAAAGGAACGAAGTCGAAAGTGGTTTTATAATCAACTCAACTTTCACTCTAGCTACTTCTACCTTTCATTTATATATTGTTTTCAATAATTTTATTAGTTAAACTAATAACCAAACAACACAATCATCAATCAATTAGTTGATTAACTTTTCAAATATATATCTTTTACATATTCAAAAATCATATTTCTAAAACCAGACTATATATATGTATATAATCACAAATACATTATTTATAAACATATAACTCTCAACTCGTTCTGGGGCATTTCTAACCCCATCTCTAGCGAGTTTTTCTGATTCTGCTATACTCATACTAGGACCTTACTGATCCTATCTGTAATGAGTTATTCGTCTTAGAACACTAATGGTTCTATTTCTGACGAGTTCGTCAATATGTTATATTCCTGAGCTAAGATTAACCAAAGCTCTGATACCACGTGTGATGACCCCAAAACCCAGTGACACGGTGGCAAGGGTAATCTTTGTTATATAACACATCAACAACTCACAGCAGTACAGAAATATAGAATAACACCAGAATGAACATCAAATAACACTGGAAATAATAATCATCATCAGACTTACACAGCATAATAGGATCATACTTAGCACAAAATACAGTTTCAGCTTATATAAAATGTCTGCAGCGGAATCAAACATAATATACATCATAGTGTTTGAAACAGTAAAATAGAAATGATAAAGTCCAGCTCCAGCTCCATAGCTATCCAAAATGTGTCTGCTATAACCTAAATACAAGGCTGCCCGTGTAGAAAATAGGGGCACCCAAGTTTGCAAGTGAAACAAACTACGAGTCAGTCATGGGACTGGTATGAGAAATCAACTTAACTGTTTAAACAACAATAATAAGGCGAATCATAGGACCACGCCGCTTTCGCGGAACGGGTTTACTCCAGTGATCGCCAGTGCAATAAAACAAGTAAATTCTTTAAACAACGAAATGCTTTTTAATAAAATGAAGCTGATATAAGACTCAGCTTCCATCACACAATGCAACACAAACCGGAGGATAGAGTTTTATCTTGTATCGGCCAAAATATGTTGGATACGTATAAATCAAGAACTTTTGATACTATTACTAGTGTTTATATGTTTCAGAAACAAATCAATCATAATATCAATCCTAGGCGGCATGGGTACCATATATCATGTCATGAACCGAGGCTAGGGGCAAGATCCTCACCGATTCGAGACAATCTAGTCCATGTCTCAGGTCCCAGACACAGGTGGGCCCTAGGAGCCTCAGGGTCGGTCCACTCGATGTGGATTAAAATTCCAGAACACTACGTCTCCCCGTCCTTTGGGGCGTAAGTGAGACAAATGACTCCATATCCGGAGCGCCTCGCAACAGCAACAACCACACAGGTGAAAAGCATATAAATGTCAGCGCTGGTAGGTCCCTAACACCACCCTAACTAGAAAGAGACGCATGTCCTCCCTGGATCCTTCTCCCGTTTTTGGTTCATCCCGGGGTGTGAGGCCCGCGATTCCATGCTTTCATCATCAACCACAAGACTTTACTTTTCAACAGAAGCCTTGATCAACTACCACTTAGGCATGCCACACAGGCAATTCACTCCATGCGACTGATTTCTATCGATATATAACCTCTGAGCTCGTACGTCTCAGAGAAGGGCGTTAAGCAAGAGAATAAATTCTCCGCCGCCAAACAGATATATATTTAATAGAGATCAACCAGCACAGAACAAAATACAATGTCAAACACACAGTCCATTTACAAGTCCGTTCTGGGTCTGAACGAAACCGGAGGCACCTAGTACCTCACATATCCGTACCATCAACAAGTACGTCCGGACGGCTACTACGGTCGCCCTTTCAAGGTAGCTACTCCAATCCTGAGCGATAGTAGCACTTCTCCATTCGACGTGAAGATCGTCGGTCTTGCACCATCTTCATATCTTCGACTTTGAATTGTCGATCAATTATTTGAAATGAGATTTAACTCGGCCTTTTCAAATAATTCACGTATACTAGAATTTAAATCAATTCTTTTTCTGGTTAATTTATTCGACACTCACATTTCAGTTGTTTATATAATTTTCATGTCAAACACATTCAACCATCAAATATCAAACCAACCAAGCAAAATCGGTTTATTTCCATTCCATATCGCTTATAATATTTTATAACGATTTTTCGCTATTTTCATTTATTTAAAAATAGCCTAATTTAATTAAACGACGTTTCAGGGCATAATGCGGCCGTGGCGCTGTTTTTCTCTAAATTTGATTTACACATTTCTAAAAATCTAACCGTTGGATCTCAAAAATTTTACACCATTGGAAAGATCTTTCCAAGGCGGATCCAACGGGTCCTGTTTTGAGAAAATCCGACGGTCGGATCTCTCAGTATAATCGTTTAACGTTACGATTTCAAAACATGAACTACAGCGTCGTTATTCGTTTTATTTTAATTTATATTTATATATATATAAATATAATTCTTTCGACTATTTCTAAACCATTTTCACTTCATATAAGGGTTAAAAATAATATTTTTAACACACGAATATTTATTTCAACACATGAATATTTCTACCACTTCATATATTTGATAAAAATGTGATTTTTATCCTTCTAGTCCTTTATTCAACATATGAATATTTTCTAATTTCACTAACACGATAAAAAGGTGATTTTTATCGTTCTAATATTTTATTCAACATTTGGTTATTGTAGCGACACATATACATGATAAACGGTTATTTTTATCATCAAAATTATTTATTCAACACGAGAGTATTTTTAGTTACTCATATACATGATAAAAATGTCATTTTTATCATCAAAATTATTTATTCAACACATGAACGTTTTTCAACACATGAATAACTCAACACATGAATATTTCCACACATGGACATTTTCTATAGTTTGTATATATAATAAAGATGTGATTTTTATTATCTCAGCAATTCATTTCAGTAATGGAGAAATTATCAGCACATGGATATATTTCAGTACATGAATAAAATTCAAACACATAAGTATTTCAAGGAATTTCGGCAGTATAACGGCAGGGTAGTTAACCCGGCACCGTCCTTCGTACGGCTCCTCGCCTACCTTAAAGCCTCGCAGCTTTTGACAATGGGGATCATGCATCTAGTTCGCACGCAGGCGGCATCTATTTCATTTATTTCCTGACTCTAATCCTATTTGGTTTTTAAACCACACTCAATTATTCTCTCAACCACAAAGGTATTTTTGGACACAAAGGTATTTTTCAACCGAGGTATTTTTCAACCACAAATCAACAATCACAACCACAAACAACCAAATTTCACATCACAACTCAAACAAGTCGTCCATGGTCTGTGGACGACGGGTGTCGGGAGTTTCTAAAACTCCGTCAGCAACCTAATAATTTTATTTCCATTCCAACACATATATAATTTTTACAACGCCTATATAACTTATACATCGCACATACAACTTATACAATGCTTATACATGTGGTGTACAACGCTTATATAACTTATACATCGACCGTATAATTTATACATCGTCGTTTCACTCCAATTTGAATTTAGAAATCTCACATCGATTTTAATCCTTCTGAAAATTGTAGCGAGCTCAGAAAAATCCGCGATCTCTTCTAGAATGTAGAGAGCGTCGACACGGTCACGATGTCTCCTGTTTCATCGAATTTCGTTAACGTAGCAAAAAGATATGATTTTTCAAAGTTTACCAACACTTTTAAAGTGTTATAAATGGTTTAGAATATACCACCCGTGTTCTTCAAAAATGATTCAAAACTAGGCTTCAATTTAATTTCCAATCCGTTGTACTTGAAGCTGATAAGCTCGCACCACATGGAAGAGCAAGGAGAGGCGCACCAGCGGACCCCACTCCTGTCGAGATCGACGGCGACACCTGGGCATGGCGGCGCTTTGAACGGGCGATCTTCCCAGCGCTGGATCTCGAGATTCAGCGAATAATAAAGGGCAATACTTGTGTTGATTAGAAGAGGAAGGAAGGAGCTATGGAAATTTCAACTGGGCGAGGTGTAACGTTGAAGGGAGGCGCCGGAATTTGGCCAGGAAGTGGAGAGCGTATTTCCGCCGTCGAGCGTGTTTAACGGGGGGGGGGGGGGGGGGGGGTTCTGATATTTTTTTATAAAATTAATCAATGAATGGAATTATATGATTGGCCCATTATTTAAATATTTCAAAAATTAGGGTTCTCTCCAAACGAACTCCAATCCAAACCCAACGACTATCACCCCTAGCCAAATACCCCCTTCCGAACACAATGGAATATGTTTCGTTGGCCAATTCGACTGTTACAGTCAGTTTTCTTGAAATTAAAATATAAAACATTCAATTTCTGATTTGAACATACATTTTAATTTTCCGGGCCCACATACTGATTCGAAAAATTCCAGAAAAATTATTTCTAGCTTCGTATCGACGATATGGTCCTAACAAAACTGATTTCGTCGAATTCTGAGACGTTTGAAAAATGGCTATTTTCTGGTCGATCAGATTTAACTAAAACTGACAAAACACGTTTTCTTCTGCCACGCTCACATATTGATACAGAAAATTACGAACTTTGGACCCTAGCAATAATTCGACGTTCCAGATCCAACCAAAGTGGTTTCGTCGAATTCCGAGGTCGTTTGCAAAATGGCTATTTTCTGGTCGATCAGATTTAATTGAAACTGACAAAACACGTTTTCCTCTGCCACGCTCTCATATTGATTCAGAAAATTATGAACTTTGGAACTTAGGAATAATTCGACATCCTGGACCCAACAAAAGTGGTTTCGTCGAATTCCGAGGTCGTTTGCAAAATGGCTATTTTTAAGGCCTTTATATATATTAAATATATATAAATTCCACAGCGACTTTTCTAACTTTTAAACTGGACATATCTTTCAACCTTTAAAGTAATTTCTCAGTCTCTTAGCCTCGTTGGAAAGATATGATTCAACAAATTCAAATATTTCATGTTTCGTTCAATTCCGATTTATTTTGAATCCTGTATATTCATTTGAAATTCGAAATCGAATTTTCGAACTGCCGCGCCATTTCAGGATCTTTATGTAATTAAAATAAATTTATTCGTTTTCAATTCGATTTAAATAAATTTTCCGTCGTTATTATTTAAAATATTCCTTTTAACTAATCAAAATTCACTAAAATCGCCAAAATAAATTTTTTAAATTGCCTCAGATTTTCCGGGTTGTTACAGGAATTTACCTAGATTTCAACGCTTTTGATTCATTTCCATCATTATACAGCAGTATATATCCTTGACTCAATCCAATTGTTTTTAAATTCCCAAATATGCCAACTTGAAATCTCAAATTTCATGTTGTATTACCATGCCATATACTGTGTTTCATTTTTAAAATCTGTTAGTTATGAATTCTTCTATGCGTTTGTTTTATGTTTTGAGTTATAGTTTCAGACTTTCAGTAGTGCATGCATTTTTCTCTATTAGGGATGTAGCAACAGAGATTTTATTCTATTCTATGAGTTGTTGTTTTTCTTTTTTTTGCAAATATCCTGTAAAACAGCTATCCTAAGAGGCTTGCTCCTGCTTTTTGTAACGTCCCGCATTTTTATCGGTTGGTGTTTGAATATTTAAATCAGTTTAAATATTGAATTCAGAATATAAATGGATTTATATATTAATTAAAACGAAGTTGAACGTATATAAATATATATTAATTATAATCGAGCTCAGAACGACCCTGCAGTTCGTAATTTAACGTTATGAACTTCAACTGAGTGTACCGGATTCATTTTAAATCGGATTTCTTCGAAACAAGAAACGTTGGAATCTGTTGAACTGTATCTTTCCAACAGAGGTGAAAAATCAGGATTTCGTCGTATATACTGCAAGATATGTCCAAATCAAATATTCGAAAAGTCGTTGTGAAATCATATATCGACCGTAACGGTTATTTGGATATAACTTGATATCGGGTGCAAATCGGGACAAGGTTCTTTTGGGGCGCAGCGGTAATTTAATTTTTAGAATTTTACTGTAATTTTTAATTAATTAAATATGCAACTTTTTATTTGGAGTATTATGCACCCTGTATCGATATTTCGGAGTTTCAAAATATAAGTCAAACTACCGGTATTATTATATTGTTGGGATCGTGGTACCCCGCTGGACACGATTGTATTCTTATTTCTGTCCGTAGCAACTCGGACATAAACAAATTACCTGCTAAAACTATGAAGATATATAACTAACAGTATCAAGGTTTAACATACTAAAATCACAACTACAGGCCTCACACGTGAAACATAATCACACGTGAAACATAAAACATGATGTTTATCAAATAATAGTGGTGGATTAACCTAGCAAAAATGTCAAGTCACCGTCCATATTCTCCATTTAATGCCATGAGATACCCTTCCCCGCGTACACCCTGCCTTTCCCATTCCCCTAGCCCTTTAGTTCCTATATATATAGATTAAACAATATAATGTCAATGTCTCCGCAGCTAAGAAAATGACCCATACCCTATTTCTTAAATACTAAGGAAGATGTACGGCTATAGGAGACCAAAACGCGGCTATCCTCTACCAAGCTAAAATATATATTTGTCTCCGCAAAACCTACCTAACACCTACCATCAGCAAAACCAAAATGTATAATATATTAATCATTGCCATGCTTGTTAAGTATTTCTACTATAATCTACAGTCATCCCTCTTCAAAGCACAGTGAAACGAAAAGAAAACTCCATACCCCTACCCACGTCCTATTCCTTAACCATTAAGCGATTAAAGTCTATTAATACACACACCAATACAAATAGCTTCGTTATCTTCTTTCACATATTTTACTTCGACAAATCAAGCTTGTTAATGACGATCAAAATAAAACTGAAATCTCTTCGGGTTATTTTACTACTCCACCTGTTTTTGTTGCTCGCGAGAGCATCTTGAGTGCGGTGTTGGTAGCAGCCTGGCCTTGGGTTGATCGTCGGGGTCTACGGGGATGGAGTACACACAGTTCGTGTTTTACAAATGGAGATGGATAGATCTTTAAAGTGGGTACCAGCAAACAAAGGGGGATCGGGTATGTAGACTGCATGGCGTTTGAGTAAATGAAGCCAGGTGGGAGCAAACATGAAATATGTGCGGTGAGGAGCAGGGGCGTCTCTGTCAGTCGAAGCATGGAGGTGAAACATGCGGGTTAGGAAGAGATGCACGGTCAGGAGCAGTTGACGCAAGTGTGGAGTAGTGAAGTAAATAAACTGAAAGGTGAAAACGTGTACAGGGGCGAAGTGGTGTTCATATAGAAGAAAGGAGAAGAAATGGCATGGGGCGTGATTGTTGGTGAGTGGGATGCGGGTCTGGGACAGTTGCATAGTATATGGTGGTAGTTGTGTAATAATATGGTGACAGTTGCGGGTGAGGGAACGTTAAAGACTGCTGCATTATGGATGTGAGGAATAATATGGTTGCTTGGTACGTGAGAGTGAGATTTGGATGAAGGACAGGGGACATTGAAAGGGCACGGCAAGGATGTGGTGTATACCATATACTACTAGTTAGCCGTCCTTTTATTTTCTGTAATTTGAACGGTGTATTGAGTTGTACGTATTGGTTAAAACTAGAAGATGGTCCTATATATTTGGATCTGTTATCTATGCAACATCAGATCATCTCCGGTATTGAGAGCAGGAGAACAAATTCTTCTGTAGTGAAAGAAAAGAGGCTCGATTTAGCAGCAAAGTCTTGGGTTGTTGTCGTTGCCAGTATGGGAGGAAGTTCGAGTTGACGTATTGTTTGATGGGGTTTAAGTTCGGAAATGATGGATCAATATATTACTGGAAGTGTTCCCATATAATGTAACGAATTTACGGGTTGGTTTAAGACAATCAGAATGGTGAGGGGATATCGAAGAAGGTGGATTCACTAAGTGGGCGGGTTTGTTTATTGTCGGACCAGTTCGTAGCGAAGCCCATTTCAATAAAAAGGAAAACAAACGAGAAGTATACAGCAGTGAATGATGTTCAGCGCGGCGGCATGGAAGTGGCGAGCGATAAACACTCGAGCGGGTATCTGAATCAGCGAACGCAAATCGTTTTTAATAGTTAACGCGCGAAGGTGAGTAAATTCACTCACTCCGATCTTTTTAAATTATAATTTAATGTTGTTTGAATGCTGTGTGATGGTCAATTAGGTAGATTACAGTTAATTTGATTGAATATTATATATCGTTACATAAGTACACCTCACCAATTAGACACTGATTCCATCGATTAGAATATCCCCTAGTATAGAGTTAGTGTAAATTGTGTTGACTGACATCTATGGATGCGGAAACCGGTTGGAGGAATCCGACCAGATTCCTTGATAATTATATGTACTGTTTGTTTTGTATGAACCCGAATTATATTTGAAACCCCGTATGAGTATTGTTGTTGAACGAAAATTCAACATTTGTTTCGATAAATCAATAAACGATATTGATTTAGAAAATAATAACAGTCGACCGTAAAACCCTCGTTTTGTTAAGAAGTTTATTGGCCGTCAGGCAAATCAACGAAGTTAATTATAAAAATTATATTTTTATAATTAAAGCAAGGTTTAAATTTATAATAGAAGTTCTATTATAAGCCAGTATGTTAAAGTTCGTTTTTACAAAAACGATTGTCGATATTTAAGTAAGTTTATAAAGCAGATATATTACCCGACGATTAAGTATTTGGAAATTTATATTTAGAAAATATTATTAGATTAATTATATTAATTAAATATTAAGAAGTAATTTGAAATCAGTTAATGAAGTTACTGATGAAATAAAGTTGATTTAATCAACTGTTGTTTGGGAAGATGATTAACTGGTCTTTAATTAATCAAATGAAACAGTTTAGAAATGAATTAATCCTAATTAATGAGATTTAATTACCTTTCGGTTAAGAAGTTATAAATAAAACTATGGGATGGAGAAAGCGAAATATAAACACCAGAGATTTCAAAAGTAAGGATATGGTGTGATAAAATCATAGTTAAAAATAAACATGAAATTACGATCTGATAGATGTTATAAGTAATAAGGAATTAGAATACAGACTTGTATCGGTTCTAAGGTAAGAACGTTGTCGATCAAGGTCTGAGAGGTAAATAAAATACCCCAACTTGAACGGCTTCGCTATTACCGAGGAACGATATCAGTTGTAATGGAAAGAGATGTCAAGTTTTTGTAACGGAAAGAGATGTCAAGATTTTTGTGAAAGGAATATGGCAGCATATGTAAGTCTTAGAATTATAGCGATAAAATAACGCTGTTGATAAGATAAGTGTGACTGTTATGTCAAAATTAGATATAACAAAGAATATTACAGCGTATGACAAGTTAGAACTATAGCGGTAAAAGTAATGCTGTTGATAAGGTAAGTGTGACTGTAATGTTGAGATTAGTTATAAGGAGAATATTACAGCGCATGACAAGTTTAGAACCATAGCGAAAGATTAATGCTGTTAAACAAACTTAAGTGTGATTTTTATATATGACAGCACTTCCTAGGAAATGCTATAGTTTAGTTGAAATCCACTTATTCGAAAGTGATAAATAACGATGTCGTAAGAAAATATAAGAACTAGTTTTAGAAAAAGAAATTAGAGAATCATGTTAGAAAATGATGACAGCATTTCGATGTCCGAAATGTGATTAAAATTAACCGTTACGATTTGGGACTAGAACTCGACGATGTCGAATGTATTAAAAGTAAACTATGTTTAGGGATTATAATCTGATAGAATAATTAACATTTAGTTTTGAACAAATAAATGTTGATAGGATAGAAATCAGTATAAACTTGACGTCGATTAATTAAGAAGTTGTCTTAGAGAACAGAAATTATAAAGTGGAATAGGAGTGAAAAGTATGAAATAGATTTCAGCAAACCAGATAAGGGAAATTATTGCGTGAATAAAGAGTTATATGATCAAGGTGTTCAGATTTCCATAATAAGAAATGGTATTCACATTTCGAAGTGAATAACGTTTTAAAAGTGAACGTGGGGTCGATTAAAGGGTTAAAAGGAAATTGGAAGTATTTGCCAATGAAAATAAAGTAGATTGCCCAAGTACAGAAATAAAGAATGGAAATAGTCCGAATGTTAATAACGTATGTTTCTGGAACGTGAGAAAATAAGAACTGGAATGTTTCCAAGAAGTGTGAAAAGACGAAAAAGGGATTTGAGAAATATCTAGTAAGATATTGGGATGCGAATAATAAAAACGAATGTTAAATAAAAGTTCCCGTGGTTGTGTGTTTAGTTGATCATTTAAATGGATGTTATTTTTACTTCGATAGTTAAATAACCGACTATCGAAGTGTTTGACCATCGTTGTCAATACGGAGAGACCGGTTGGATATGTTATCTGAAAACCACTCCGTATAGGCATAAGCGCTGCGAATTAGAAATGCTGAAGATAATTGAAGACGGAGTTAAATGCAAGGGTCGTCCAGTTCCAGAATGACGTTTTATGTTTGTCCAGTCCCAGGACAACTTGTATGGACGAGTGTCTGACAGAGTAATTCCAACGGTCACGCCGTTGATTTTACGAATAAACCAAGTTGGTGGGGAGAAGGTAACTTCTCTTTATTCTACACCCAGTGTGCATTTGTGTAATCAATGTGTGATTACGGATTTGATGATGTGACATTCAAAGTGAATGGTGATCAGATGTTCTGAAGATAAACGTAGCCTCTAGCCTCACAACCAAGGAATGAAAGAAGTTGGGCTAGGCAGCTTGGCTAGTTGGGTCATCCCCAAGCAGGGTGTATTGTCACCGATCTAGAGAAAATTCATATTTATACTTCTTTTCGATTCTGTATCTTCGGATGACGGTTGGATGGCCTACAACCGTGGTGGCAATATATTCGCGACACTCAAGCTAAATGAGTGAGCGGTCATGTGTGGCCGGGTTGCAAGACATTCTTGTTGAACCCTGAGTGTATCCCCTCTAGAGTACACTATTCAGAAGGTGCTCCCATACCTTGTCTGTTGAAATCCAATCTCCGATAAGCGCCACGCTATTTACGATTTTATACTATATATATGTGGAACGTGAGATGCAAGCGTTCTGCTACTTGTATAATTATTTGTTTAGACATTATCATAATATCACTGGTTTTGATATCAAAGAAATTTTGAGTTATCATAAGGTTTTCAAAGTTAAACCGTATGGTTGGAATTTACTCACACCAGTCCCATGACTGACCCAGAGTTTATTTTGTTTGTTTTCCCTAAACTCTTGGGTGCCCAAATTTGTACGAGTAGTCAAGTGTTTCAGGCTTTGCAGATCCACTTGGAGGAGCTAAAAAGCAGGAGGCTCCACTATTAGTGATTTAGAGATTATTTCCGCTGTGATGTATATGAGTTATACTCTGATATGATATGTAAGTACAGTTTCAGAAAATTGTTTTTCAAAGTTATGTTATAATACAGTTTTGTTCATTCCGCTGTGAGTTTCGTGTTTACTCTGATTATGTTCAGTGTTCTTCTTCTTCTTCTATTCTATTAGTTCTATCTTTTCTTTCTCACCCTCTGAATTCTTCTATTAATGTCCCGGTATTTTCGATGCTCGAGTAATCAACAGTGTGTTTTTTTATGTTGATTTTCTGGGTTGAAAACCGCCGGTCGTTACAGTTAGTATCAGAGCTGAAGGTTAAGTTATTACCTTAGCTCTGTGGCGTAACTCAATATAGATGGAGTAAGTAATACTCTAGATTGAGTTTGAGTGTATATATATGAGCGCGTATTTGTAAATTAACATAAAAACTGTTTTATATTGTGTTGACTGGTCAGTCAAGTGGTTTATGAATTCTGGTCGAAACAGTAATGCAAACTGCGTCGATAGGTGTTTATAAACTCTTTAACAGAATAATTCGACACACTATGTTTTGAAAAGAGGGTAAATGAAATAATTTTACCCAAAATATATTTTGATAGAAAAAGAAGTATATATCTTGATATTAATATCATACATTGGATATGTGATCATTATTATGATCGAATATGATTATAATTGAGTTGGTCATATAAATTACCAACCGAAATATTATATAAGTATGATATGCAAAATCAGATGAGCTGAATCTGAATTAAAATCCAGAATTAAAATAAAACTCTAGAAATTTGAAAAGAATTGAAATTTAATCAAAATTAAATATAAGGGAATTTTAAAATCCTGGGAGAGATTTGGAAATGTTTTCCAACATTTTGAAAGATATTTTGAAGTAATTTAAAAATAAAGTTGTTTGAAAATAAGTTTTGAAAAGTAATATAGTATTGAACTCACTTTGCTAGCTGGAAAATAATTCTGACTATGACTGCAGCATCATTAGTGTAATTTTCGAGTTCCTAAGTGACGGATTACTACCAAAGACTTTGTTTTGAATTGTTTTGAGAAAACAAGTTGGCAGAAATTCAAATGTTTTGAATTATATATGATTTCAAACTGATTTGAAATAAGTCCCAGGAAATTTGAATTTTGAAATAAAAATTTAACTTGTGAAGTTAAAATGGAACAAGTGGAACTTAAACTAAGACAACAAAATTGAAATTTAACTGAAGTCAATTAAGAGAAAATTGAATAGTAGCAAAGTAATGTTAATTGAAATTGGATTTTGAAATAAAATGGACTCAGGTGAGTAAGTGGACTGATTTGGAATTTTGTATTGAAATAGAATTAGATGGTTAAGTGAGAGTTTGAAATTGAAATGGAGCTGGAGTTGAAATGGAAGTTGGCTCAAATATGAGCGAAGGATTGAATTTAAGGATAAGTTGGTTGGAGATCAACATTTGGATTGTAGGGGTATATGCTGAATTGAAAGCAGATAAAGGAGATAGAGCTGAATACCGACAAAAGGTACACGCTTATATTGGATATGAGATTACAAGCTTTATGAGCAAGTCGCTTGACTGTATATTTTCTTTTGAATGGGAGAAGGCCCAGAGAGGCAAAGTTGTAATTATACCGATTGAGCCATGAAAAGGAGATACTGGCGAAATCCTTCGAAAAATTTAGCCGTTAGGAAATTTTCAGAATTTCTGAAAGTATTCGTTAATAAGAAGAAATTAACATTTTAAATTGGAATTAATCAATTCAGTTGAAACTGAAAATTATGAAGTAAACCAAAAAGATTTTTAACCTGTTTATAACAGAGATTGTAGCATTTTCCCTATCTTAGCAATTTCGAGGACGAAATTATTTTAAGGGGGAAGGACTGTAACGTCCCGCATTTTTATCGGTTGGTGTTTGAATATTTAAATCAGTTTAAATATTGAATTCAGAATATAAATGGATTTATATATTAATTAAAATGAAGTTGAACGTATATTAATATATATTAATTATAATCGAGCTCAGAACGACCGTGCAGTTCGTAATTTAACGTTATGAACTTCAACTGAGTGTACCGGATTCGTTTTAAATCGGATTTCTTCGAAACAAGAAACGTTGGAATCTGTTGAACTGTATCTTTCCAACAGAGGTGAAAAATCAGAATTTCGTCGTATATACTGCAAGATATGTCGAAATCAAATATTCGAAAAGTCGTTGTGAAATCATATATCGACCGTAACGGTTATTTGGATATAACTTGATATCGGGCGCAAATCGGGACAAGGTTCTTTTGGGGCGCAGCGATAATTTAATTTTTAGAATTTTACTGTAATTTTTAATTAATTAAATATGCAACTTTTTATTTGGAGTATTGTGCACCCTGTATCGATATTTCGGAGTTTCAAAATATAAGTCAAACTACCGGTATTATTATATTGTTGGGATCGTGGTACCCCGCTGGACACGATTGTATTCTTATTTCTGTCCGTAGCAACTCGGACATAAACAAATTACCTTCTAAAACTATGAAGATATATAACTAACAGTATCAAGGTTTAACATACTAAAATCACAACTACAGGCCTCACACGTGAAACATAATCACACGTGAAACATAAAACATGATGTTTATAAAATAATAGTGGTGGATTAAACTAGCAAAAATGTCAAGTCACCGTCCATATTCTCCATTTAATGCCATGAGATACCCTCCCCCGCGTACACCCTGCCTTTCCCATTCCCCTAGCCCTTTAGTTCCTATATATATAGATTAAACAATATAATGTCAATGTCTCCACAGCTAAGAAAATGACCTATACCCTATTTCTTAAATACTAAGGAAGATGTACGGCTATAGGAGACCAAAACGCGGCTGTCCTCTACCAAGCTAAAATATATATTTGTCTCCACAAAATCTACCTAACACCTACCTTCAGCAAAAACAAATTATATAATATATTAATCATTGCCATGCTTGTTAAGTATTTCTACTATAATCTATAGTAATCCCTCTTCAAAGCACAGTGAAACGAAAAGAAAACTCCATACCCCTACCCACGTCCTATTCCTTAACCATTAAGCAATTAAAGTCTATAAATACACACACCAATACAAATAGCTTCTTTATCTTCTTTCACATATTTTACTTCGACAAATCAACCTTGTTAATGACGATCAAAATAAAACTGAAATCTCTTCGGGTTATTTTACTACTCCACCTGTTTTTGTTGCTCGCGAGAGCATCTTGAGTGCGGTGTTGGTAGCAGCCTGGCCTTGGGTTGATCGTCGGGGCCTAGGGGGATGGAGTACACACAGTTCGTGTTTTACAAATGGAGATGGATGGGTCTTTAAAGTGGGTACCAGCGAACAAAGGGGGATCGGGTATGTAGACTGCATGGTGTTTGAGTAAATGAAGCCAGGTGGGAGCAAACATGAAATATGTGCGGTGAGGAGTAGGGGCGTCTTTGTCAGTCGAAGCATGGAGGTGAAACATGCGGGTTAGGAAGAGATGCACGGTCAGGAGCAGTTGATGCAAGTGCGGAGTAGTGAAGTAAATAAAATGAAAGGTGAAAACGTGTACAGGGGCGAAGTGGTGTTCATATAGAAGAAAGGAGAAGAAATGGCATGGGGCGTGATTGTTGGTGAGTGGGATGCGGGTCTGGGACAGTTGCATAGTATATGGTGGTAGTTGTGTAATAATATGGTGACAGTTGCGGGTGAGGGAACGTTAAAGACTGCTGCATTATGGACGTGAGGAATAATATGGTGGCTTGGTACGTGGGAGTGAGATTTGGATGAAGGACAAGGGCCATTGAAAGGGCACGGCAAGGATGTGGTGTATACCATATACTACTAGTTAGCCGTCCTTTTATTTTCTGTAATTTGAACGGTGTATTGAGTTGTACATATTGGTTAAAACTAGAAGATGATGCTATATATTTGGATCTGTTATCTATGCAACATCAGATCATCTCTGGTATTGAGAGCAGGAGAACAAATTCTTCTGTAGTGAAAGAAAAGAGGCTCGATTTAGCAGCAAAGTCTTGGGTTGTTGTCGTTGCCAGTAGGGGAGGAAGTTCGAGTTGACGTATTGTTTGATGGGGTTTAAGTTCGGAAATGATGGATCAATATATTACTGGAAGTGTTCCCATATAAAGTAACGAATTTACGGGTTGGTTTAAGACGATCAGAATGGTGAGGGGATATCGAAGAAGGTGGATTCACTAAGTGGGCGGGTTTGTTTATTGTCGGACCAGTTCGTAGCGAAGCCCATTTAAATAAAAAGGAAAACAAACCAGAAGTATACAACAGTGAATGAAGTTCAGCGCGGCGTCATGGAAGTGGCGCGCGATAAACACTCGAGCGGGTGTCTGAATCAGCGAACGCAAATCGTTTTTAACGGTTAACGCGCGAAGGTGAGTAAATTCACTCACTCTGATCTTTTTAAATTATATTTTAATGTTGTTTGAATGCTGTGTGATGGTCAATTAGGTAGATTACAATTAATTTGATTGAATATTATATATCGTTACATAAGTACACCTCACCAATTAGACACTGATTCCATCGATTAGAATATCCTCTAGTATAGAGTTAGTGTAAATTGTGTTGACTGACATCTATGGATGCGGATACCGGTTGGAGGAATCCGACCGGATTCCTTGATAATTATATGTACTGTTTGTTTTGTATGAACCCGAATTATATTTGAAACCCCGTATGAGTATTGTTGTTGAACGAAAATTCAACATTTGTTTCGATAAATCAATAAACGATATTGATTTAGAAAATAATAACAGTCGACCGTAAAACCCTCGTTTTGTTAAGAAGTTGATTGGCCGTCAGGCAAATCAACGAAGTTAATTATAAAAATTATATTTTTATAATTAAAGCAAAGTTTAAATTTATAATATAAGTTCTATTATAAGGCAGTATGTTAAAGTTAGTTTTTACAAAAACGATTATCGATATTTAAGTAAGTTTATAAAGCAAATATATTACCCGACGATTAAGTATTTGGAAATTTATATTTAGAAAATATTATTAGATTAATTATATTAATTAAATATTAAGAAGTAATTTGAAATCAGTTAATGAAGTTACTGATGAAATAAAGTTGATTTAATCAACTGTTGTTTGGGAAGATGGTTAACTGGTCTTTAATTAATCAAATGAAACAGTTTAGAAATGAATTAATCCTAATTAATGAGATTTAATTACCTTTCGGTTAAGAAGTTATAAATAAAACTGTGGGATGGAGAAAGCGAAATATAAACACCAGAGATTTCAAAAGTAAGGATATGGTGTGATAAAATCATAGTTAAAAATAAACATGAAATTACGATCTAATAGATGTTATAAGTAATAAGGAATTAGAATACAGACTTGTATCGGTTCTAAGGTAAGAACGTTGTCGATCAAGGTCTGAGAGGTAAATAAAATACCCCAACTTGAACGGCTTCGCTATTACCGAGGAACGATATCAGTTGTAATGGAAAGAGATGTCAAGTTTTTGTAACGGAAAGAGATGTCAAGATTTTTGTGAAAGGAATATGGCAGCATATGTAAGTCTTAGAATTATAGCGATAAAATAACGCTGTTGATAAGATAAGTGTGACTGCTATGTCAAAATTAGTTATAACAAAGAATATTACAGCGTATGACAAGTTAGAACTATAGCGGTAAAAGTAACGCTGTTGATAAGGTAAGTGTGACTGTAATGTTGAGATTAGTTATAAGGAGAATATTACAGCGCATGACAAGTTTAGAACCATAGCGATAGATTAATGATGTTAACCAAACTTAAGCGTGATTTTTATATATGACAGCACTTCCTAGGAAATGCTATAGTTTAGTTGAAATCCACTTATTCGAAATTGATAAATAACGATGTCGTAAGAAAATATAAGAACTAGTTTTAGAAAAAGAAATTAGAGAATCATGTTAGAAAATGATGACAGCATTTCGATGTCCGAAATGTGATTAGAATTAACCGTTAGGATTTGGGACTAGAACTCGACGATGTCGAATGTATTAAAAGTAAACTATGTTTAGGGATTATAATCTGATAGAATAATTAACATTTAGTTTTGAACAAATAAATGTTGATAGGATAGAAATTAGTATAAACTTGACGTCGATTAATTAAGAAGTTGTCTTAGAGAACAGAAATTATAAAGTGGAATAGGAGTGAAAAGTATGAAATAGATTTCAGCAAACCAGATAAGGGAAATTATTGCGTGAATAAAGAGTTATATGATCAAGGTGTTCAGATTTCCATAATAAGAAATGGTATTCACATTTCGAAGTGAATAACGTTTTAAAAGTGAACGTGGGGTCGATTAAAGGGTTAAAAGGAAATTGGAAGTATTTTCCAATGAAAATAAAGTAGATTACCCAAGTACAGAAATAAAGAATGGAAATAGTCCGAACGTTAATAACGTATGTTTCTGGAACGTGAGAAAATAAGAACTGGAATGTTTCCAAGAAGTGTGAAAAGACGAAAACGGGATTTGAGAAATATCTAGTAAGATATTGGGATGCGAATAATAAAAACGAATGTTAAATAAAAGTGCCCGTGGTTGTGTGTTTAGTTGATCATTTAAATGGATGTTATTTTTACTTCGATAGTTAAATAACCGACTATCGAAGTGTTTGACCATCGTTGTCAATACGGAGAGACCGGTTGGATATGTTATCTGAAAACCACTCCGTATAGGCATAAGCGCTGCGAATTAGATATGCTGAAGATAATTGAAGACGGAGTTAAATGCAAGGGTCGTCCAGTTCCAAAATGACGTTTTATGTTTGTCCAGTCCCAGGACAACTTGTATGGACGAGTGTCTGACAGAGTAATTCCAACGGTCACGCCGTTGATTTTACGAATATACCAAGTTGGTGGGGAGAAGGTAACTTCTCTTTATTCTACACCCAGTGTGCATTTGTGTAATCAATGTGTGATTACGGATTTGATGATGTGACATTCAAAGTGAATGGTGATCAGATGTTCTGAAGATAAACGTAGCCTCTAGCCTCACAACCAAGGAATGACAGAAGTTGGGCTAGGCAGCATGGCTAGTTGGGTCATCCCCAAGCAGGGTGTATTGTCACCGATCTAGAGAAAATTCATATTTATACTTCTTTTCGATTCTTTATCTTCGGATGACGGTTGGATGGCGTACATCCGTGGTGGCAATATATTCGCGACACTCAAGCTAAATGAGTGAGCGGTCATGTGTAGCCGGGCTGCAAGACGTTCTTGTTGAACCCTGAGTGTATCCCCTCTAGAGTACACTATTCAGAAGGTGCTCCCATACCTTGTCTGTTGAAATCCAATCTCCGATAAGCGCCCCGCTATTTATGATTTTATACTATATATATGTGGAACGTGAGATGCAAGCGTTCTGCTACTTGTATAATTATTTGTTTAGACATTATCATAATATCACTGGTTTTGATATCAAAGAAATTTTGAGTTATCATAAGGTTTTCAAAGTTAAACCGTATGGTTGGAATTTACTCACACCAGTCCCATGACTGACCCAGAGTTTATTTTGTTTGTTTTCCCTAAACTCTTGGGTGCCCAAATTTGTACGGGCAGTCAAGTGTTTCAGGCTTTGCAGATCCACTTGGAGGAGCTAAAAAGCAGGAGGCTCCACTATTAGTGATTTAGAGATTATTTCCGCTGTGATGTATATGAGTTATACTCTGATATGATATGTAAGTACAGTTTCAGAAAATTGTATTTCAAAGTTATGTTATAATACAGTTTTGTTCATTCCGCTGTGAGTTTCGTGTTTACTCTGATTATGTTCAGTGTTCTTCTTCTTCTATTCTATTAGTTCTATCTTTTCTTTCTCACCCTCTGAATTCTTCTATTAATGTCCCGGTATTTTCGATGCTCGAGTAATCAACAGTGTGTTTTTTTATGTTGATTTTCTGGGTCGAAAACCGCCGGCCGTTACACTTTTTCTGGGATGTATAGATAAAAGGTTCTTTTTTTGGGAAGGAATTGGCAATAGTCTTAGATGTTGTATAGCTTGCGTGTTGCCATGCAGAGCCTTGGATTTGATAAGAATGGTTCATTTAAGTGGGGAAGTAGATGTTTATAGTTGCCAAGTGTACACCAAGGGGATACAGGATGCGAATCCAGGTCATGTTTTGAGCAAACCCTGTTCGCATGGCTTTTCCAGTAAGATCGTGGTTGTGACTTCCAGTGCGGAGTTGAAGCATGGTAGCATTTACTTCTTGATTCTGAATTCTCCTTTTCTTGAGAAGAAATATAATAATGTAAAAAGAGTGAGTCCTAAGGTGGCGAAGGAGGTAAAAAGAAGAAAGAGCGAGGTTTCGCTGTGGAGGCCTAATCTTCACAACATATATGGAAGATTAGTTTATTGAGAAGGTCTTTGTTTTTCATCTTCTTTTTTCTTGAATCTTTAATGTTCTTTTTTTTTTGGTGTTAAAGATATCTTTTATGTGACAGCCCGCCCCGCACCAACCGACATTTACTCCAATTGTGCGCTGTACACATGTCCAGTTAGCACGGAACGGTCGCCAAAGAAAGGAAAGAAAGGAGATGAACCAAATAAAGAACCTGTAATATGTCTCACAGCGCGTGGAATAAAATATAATAATAACATACTTGACATAAACAGGCGAGACAGTGCATAAGCTGAAAACTTGAACTAACATCATCAGAGTAGCGGAAAATCAAATACAGCTTATTACAACTTCAAAATACTGTCTCTAAGATAAACAAAATAGGTATGCTACTAATGCCCAAAGTAGATACCGATCACGACACAGGGAGAATAACTATATAGTATACGTGGAGCCTCCTGCTCGTCTTCAGTCCATCAACCAAGCGCACTACCAGCTATCCCTGTCTCTAGTCTGCTCGTGTGAGCATCCAGAGTAATAAGAAAACATAAAACTCTGGGTCAGACATCAGTCTGGTATGAGTGGTAGCAAGCATAAAAAAAGAATAATAACAGGTATACTAAACCATACCTGAACCTGGACCTGCAACCAAAGAGTTAGTACTACACGGTACAATACTCTAGGATGTCATTAACACATGGTGTGTAAGTATACGGGGGTGGAGATGTGTATGTCAAACAATCAAGCATAGCAATCATCCTCACATCTCTCACTCAGTGCGTAAAGCATACGATATTCACTACTTTGTTCACCACATCCATTTGGGTCATGCCGGTACCCCCGAACGACTATTGTTATGACCAAACTTCCCTGGTCTATATTCAATAACCCTACCTAGTCCACACTTCCCTGGCTCTAGGTCACAAGGGTCAACTCAGTCCACACTTCCCTGGCTCTGGTTGGTCTACATACCCTTCTCTTCGACGGTGAATCAAAGCTATGGATATCGATAACCCCTTTGCACACGTCCCGCAGCAAAGTCCAATCATGAAGTGAACTCATTGGTTCCTACCTGGATCCTAAGCTCGAACTTCCCCTTGGACTACCTTTGCATCTCGGGTTATGGATCATCATCGGATCGGTCTTCATCTTGCTTCGGATCGCGGTTCGTGACCATCCATTGTTCATCCGGATCGCGGTTCGTTTTCCCTCCCCCCCTTCTCGTGACGGTTCGCTTCCCCCCTCGTGACGGTTCGTGCTCTCCTTCTGCCATCAGTTTGTGCTCCTCGCTTCGTGGCGCCCTCTGGTTCGTGACGCCCCTCAGATCGTGGCGCTACTCATCGGTTTGTGAGCTCCCTTCCAGGTTGGATCGTGGCCTTCATTTCGTGGTTCCAACTTTTGGCACGTGGCGCGGCTCGAGGCTAAGTACGAGGAGGCGGGTCAGAGAAGTCTTCTCGTGGGGTTCGGATCGTGGGCACGGTTCGTGTCGCGTCACGCGAGGCATGATGACGGGTCGTGGTACATAGGGGCGAACCGGTCCAGTTTTCCTGCAATTTCCTGCAACTTGTTTATACGCCTCTCGACGGCGTTTTCGACCATTCTATCTATGGTAATCAACCACAAAGCATACCAAAGAGTCATAGCAACACATACAAGTGACCTCAAACACCAAAACATCAATATGATAGGTTAAAATGGATCAAACATAGCCAAAACCCCATATTTTCCCTTAATCCCTCTTAATCATGTTTAAGCATATGTTTAGCAAAACTTATCCAAATCATCCCAAACTCATATCAGAGGTCTAAAATATTATTTATGATTTTATAAATATTTTTCCAGAATTTATTTTCGTTTAAAAACGCTAATTAGCACTAATCACCCCAAATAACCAAAATTAGTGCAAAAAGCAAGCTAATCACTCACCTTAGCCACAAATAAAACAAGATCTGAAATAAATATCTGATTTGGTGAAGATTCAAATGCCAAACAGCAGCTCTAATGTTGATTTGATGAAGATACCCTTTGATTTGATGTTGCTAATCTCTTTTCTTCAAGTTGTGAGTGATTTGGAGTGATTTAGAGGTTGGAGGCCATTAATAGGGTTCAAAGAAATGAAGTGGTGGCTGGAAAAATGACTAAAAGGATGTTTTCTAACCCTAATCAGCCCTTATATAGCCCCAATCCCGAAATCCCCCATTGGGCCTAGTGGCTAGTCACCCGGTTTGGCCCAATTATGCAGTTTTTCCACTTCTGAAACTTAATTCAGCCCTACAGCCCAAACGGTAAGTCTGTTTTCCACATGTGACCACTCTACGGAAAGGTAAACCATCATTCGGAGCCAATGGAAGTGGTTTCAGGTCAAAATTCTTTTCCAATCAAAAGTTATGGCCAAAACAAACTCAACTAGGGGCAAAATGGTCATTTAAAAATCGACAAAAATTATGAACATGGTAAATTACCCCAATAGTCGTTTCCCAACTCAACATGACCATACGACTTAGTACGAAGAAGAAATAAATATTCTACGATCCTCCGATACGTAGAATGCGGGTCGTTACATTCTTCCCCCTTAAGAAATTTCGTCCCCGAAATTCCCTAATGAAAACACACAAAGGATCCCGCATGCCTATCAGCCATAAAACAACAATCAATCATGTAAAACAAGCAAAACAAGTCTATCCTAGCATGCGGAATAACTAAATCGTAAAGAAAAATCTTACCAGGCAAAGAGTTCTGGATACGTCTTCCTAATTCTCTCCTCTGTCTCCCAAGTACAGTCATTCTCGTTCTCGCCCCACTGAACCTTGACTAGCTTCACCGCCTTCCTTCGAAGATGCTTCGTATCGTTCCCAACAATACGAATCGGCTTGCGGCTACCAACCGCCTCAGGTTCTACTTCGAAGTCCTCTAACTGATCAGGTGAAATAGTCGTATCTGGGTCGTGTACGAACTTTCTCAACTGGGAAACATGAAATACGTTGTGAACTCCCGCCATCTTCTCTGGTAAGTCAACTTTATACGCCAAATTCCCAACTTCCTCGAGAACTTGGAAAGGACCCACAAATCTTGGTGCTAACTTGCCTCCCTTCCCAAATCGAATCACGCTCTTCAACGGAGAAATTTTGACAAACACCAAGTCGCCAATGGAGAATTTCAAGTCTCTTCTCCTCTTATCAGCATAACTCTTCTGCCTATCTTGAGCAGCCTTCATTCGTTGTTGAATAATCTTAATGTTATCTGAAGTTTCCCTTATTACATCTGGTCCAAGTACAAACTTCTCACCGGTCTCTATCCAACATGATGGTGAGTTGCACGGTCTCCCGTACAAAGCTTCATATGGAGCCATACCAATATTGGACTGGTAACTATTATTATATGCAAACTCTACTAGATGCAAATGGTCATCCCATGATCCACCAAAATCCAATATACAAGCCCTCAAGAGATCTTCCAATATCCGATTCACCCTCTCTGTTTGTCCATCGGTTTGAGGATGATATGCGGTACTGAGATGTAATTCTGACCCTAAAGCCTCTTGTAAGCTCTTCCAAAATCCACTAGTAAATAACGGATCTCGGTCACTCACAATGCCTTTGGGTACTCCATGAAATCTCACTACCCACTTCATATATAGTTCTGCTAACTTAGCTGCAGTTCTGTTCGACTTAACTGGTATAAATCTTGCACTCTTGGTCAATCGATCCACAATTACCCAAATGCTATCATATCCCGATCTAGTCCTTGGCAAACCATCAATGAAATTCATCGATACTTGTTCCCATTTCCATTCGGGAATTTCTAATGGTTGTAGAAATCCACTAGTCTTCTTTTGCTCGGCTTTAACTAACTGGCAATTCATGCACTTGGATATAAACTTCCCAACATCTCTTTTCATCCCTTCCCAGTAGTAAGTCTGCTTCATGTCTCGATACATCTTGTTACCACCAGGATGTATGGTCAGTTTTGAGTGATGACATTCTCTAAGCACTTCATCCCTCAAGCCATTAACATTGGGTACTACAAGTCTTCTATTCTTTCGGAGCCACCCTTCTCGATCAAGCCCATACAAGTTCGTATCTACTTCATTTCCCACCTCTAGCTTGGAAATGATTTCCAATAGGTTCGGGTCGTTCCTCTGACTGGAACCAATCCGCTCAATCAAAGTGGGTCTAATCGTCAAACTAGCTAACATTTCTGGATCCAATTCGCACTTGGGTCTGAAATCATATCCCGCGATATATTCCAGTTGCTTCCATTCAAGAAACATAGCCCCTAGGCTAGCATGTCTCCTACTCAAGGCATCAGCTACCGCGTTACCCTTTCCTGGTGTGTATGCGATATCAAAATCATAAGAAGCCAAAAACTCTAACCATCTTTGCTGACGAAGATTCAGATCCTTCTGAGAGAAAAGATACTTTAACGATTTATGGTCGGTAAACAACTCGAATCTTTCCCCCAAGAGATAATGTCTCCACATCTTTAGTGAAAATACGATCGCCGCTAATTCCAAATCATGGATAGGATACCTTTTCTCATGTGGCTTTAGTTGCCGACTAGCATACGCTACTACCCTACCTCCTTGCATCAATACAGCACCTAGCCCGGTACCACAGGCATCCGTGTATACCGTCATCTCTTCATTCCCTTTTGGAATGACTAACACTGGTGCATGCGTCAACTTATCCTTTAAACTCTTGAATGCATTTTCACATACTCCGTCCCAGACGAAGGCTTGATTCTTCTTAGTCAACTGAGTCAACGGTGCCGCTGTCTTGGAGAAGTCTTGGATAAACTTACGATAATATCCAGCTAATCCCAAGAAACTCCTTACGTCTGTTGCATTCTTAGGCGTAGACCAATCTTGTACCATATCCACCTTTGCAGGGTCCACGGCAATACCATTTTCTGTAACAACATGGCCCAAGAATCTCACTTCCCTCCTCCAGAAGTGACACTTAGAGAACTTTGCTTTCAATTGGTGTTTTCTCAACACCTCCAACACTATTCTCAAGTGTTCCTTGTGTTCCTCCTCTGTCCTTGAGTAAACAAGAATATCGTCCATGAACACAAGAACAAACTTGTTCAGTTGATCTCTGAATACCCTATTCATAAGATCCACGAAGTATGCTGGTGCATTGGTCAACCCAAACGGCATGACCAACCATTCATAAAATCCAGACGGTATTCTAAATGCCGTTTTAGCTATACTATCTGCTGATACTCGAAGTTGATGAAATCCTGGCGCGAGGTCCAACTAGGAGAACACTCTTGCTCCTTCCAGCTGATCAAACAAATCATCTATCCGCGGTAGAGGATACTTATTCTTTCTCGTCATCTTATTCAACTCGCGATAATCTACGCACAAACGAAGGGAACCATCTGCCTTAGTGGCAAACACAACTGGTGCTCCCCACTCGGAAACACTTCTTCTTATAAATCCCTTCTTCAGAAGATCGCTTACTTGCACCTCGAGTTCTCGCTGCTCCCTTGGTGCCATACGACGAAGTGGCATCACTATAGGTCTGGCATCTTTTACTAGACCAATACGGAACTCAATCTCTCGGTGTGGTGGAAGTCCGGTCACTTCCTCGAAGATGTCCGGGTACTAGCCAACCACGGGCACAACTGACAACTCATCATGCAGGATGTCGAGGGAATTTACAAAACTGGCCATTACCCCATCACTAGGTAGACTACCAAACACTACCCTTCGCCCATCATCCGCTCTAACTGTCACCAAAAAGCCCTCACAGTCTACCACCACCCCGTATCTTTGGAGCCAATCGACTCCCAAAATAATGCCATACCCAGTAAAGCCCAAAACAAAGCAATCACAAACAAACAAACATCCATGACTCGATAAGTCCACATTACGACATATCATACTGAGGTTTGTTGAACCACCAATCGGGTTCGTCACAGCTAATGGTCTATCGACTAACTCGGGTTCCAATCCCAACCTATCTACCAGATCACTAGATATGAAGGAATGGGAAGCCCCGGTATCAAACAAAACTCTAACAGGAAGATCATGAATGGAAAGCATACCTTGAATGACGACTCCCTTTCCTTTCTCCGCCGCAGTTGGGTCATTCGACGAAGAAGGAACAGCATTGATGGCATATGCTTTCACAATCTGATTCTCCTTCAAAGGTTGCGGACACTTGTCCTTGAAATGTCCCGCTTGACCACAGTTGAAGAACTTCTTTTCTTTTGGCTTGGACCGACAATCCTTTGCATAATGGCCCTTCTTTCCACAGTTGTAGCACTCAACATCCTTCTTGCTTTTCTTCTGGCCACCCTTAGCTTGATTCTGCTTCCTTTTATTCTGGGAATTGTTCTTGCCTCCACCACTTGCTTGTGGTTTTGGCCCTTCTGCAGATGCAACAACAACCTCAGTCTTTGGCTTAGGGTAAAGGCTCTCTGACCTCAAAGCTTTTCCCATAATCGACTCAAACGTCTCATCGATGTGGTTAATCAGCCTCTCCCCTAAGTATTCATCCAAACCAGTGATGAACCTCTCATTCTTCTTTTCAGGAGTATCGATAAGAGATAACCTATACTTCGACAAAGTGTCGAACTCAGCTACGTAATCCGATACTGCCCTTCCATTCTGCTTCAGTTCCAAGAACTTCCTAAACAATTCAGACTTCTGAGCAGCTGGGATATACTTGTCGCTAAAGCGAGCTTTAAACTGATCCCAAGTAACTTGATCCTCTGGTGTGGCTGCCCTAATAGCATTCCACCAATTCATCGCTCGTCCTTGCAGCTGACGAGACGCAAGCCTTCTCTTCATCGCATCCTCGATACCCAAGTCGTCAAAGATACGATCACAGCTATCCAACCAATCTTGAACATCCGTGGCCGACTCTGTTCCGTGAAACGGCTTTCCAACAAGATTAGTGTAATCCTTACTCAGCTTGGCGAAATCGACCCTAGGCGCTTGCACCGCTGCACCTCCAGCATTGGCAACATTAGGAGCCGCCCTCTGAATATCCACAAGCATCTCTCTCATGAGGTTGGTAAACATAGCCCTCATGTCAGGGGGATTCCCATTATTAGCCCCTCTACCAGCACCTCTTCCTCGGCTCATCGTCAAATCTGTTTAAGAGAAAACAATTAACCATCTCCACAGTGGTGCTAGTGCAGTGCAATGCGACTTCACTCTTAAACATACTAATACTATATATAGATATAGCTTTTGAAAACCAAAATAATCACAAATACGCGCTCTCATATACGTACTATCTCTCCCTAGTGTCTTCCCCTAGGTGAATTACGCAACCTAGAGCTCTGATACCAAATGTGACAGCCCGCCCCACACCAACCGACATTTACTCCAATTGTGCGCTGTACACATGTCCAGTTAGCACGGAACGGTCGCCAAAGAAAGGAAAGAAAGGAGATGAACCAAATAAAGAACCTGTAATATGTCTCACAGCGCATGGAATAAAATATAATAATAACATACTTGACATAAACAGGCGAGACAGTGCATAAGCTGAAAACTTGAACTAACATCATCAGAGTAGCGGAAAATCAAATACATCTTATTACAACTTCAAAATACTGTCTCTAAGATAAACAAAATAGGTATGCTACTAATGCCCAAAGTAGATACCGATCACGACACAGGGAGAATAACTATATAGCATACGTGGAGCCTCCTGCTCGTCTTCAGTCCATCTACCAAGCGCACTACCAGCTATCCCTGTCTCTAGTCTGCTCGTGTGAGCACCCAGAGTAATAAGAAAACATAAAACTCTGGGTCAGACATCAGTCCGGTATGAGTGGTAGCAAGCATAAAAAAAGAATAATAACAGGTATACTAAACCATACCTGAACCTGGACCTGCAACCAAAGAGTTAGTACTACACGGTACAATACTCTAGGATGTCATTAACACATGGTGTGTAAGTATACGGGGGTGGGGATGTGTATGTCAAACAATCAAGCATAGCAACCATCCTCACATCTCTCACTCAGTGCGTAAAGCATACGATATTCACTACTTTGTTCACCACATCCATTTGGGTCATGCCGGTACCCCCGAACGACTATTGCTATGACCAAACTTCCCTGGTCTATAGTCAATAACCCTACCTAGTCCACACTTCCCTGGCTCTAGGTCACAAGGGTCAACTCAGTTCACACTTCCCTGGCTCTGGTTGGTCTACATACCCCTTCTCTTCAACGGTGAATCAAAGCTATGGATATCGATAACCCTTTTGCACACGTCCCGCAACAAAGTCCAATCATGAAGTGAACTCATTGGTTCCTACCAGGATCCTGAGCTCGAACTTCCCCTTGGACTACCTTTGCATCTCGGGTTATGGATCATCATCGGATCGGTCTTCATCTTGCTTCGGATCGCGGTTCGTGACCATCCATTGTTCATCCGGATCGCGGTTCGTTTCCCCCCCTTCTCGTGACGGTTCGCTTCCCCCCTCGTGACGGTTCGTGCTCTCCTTCTGCCATCAGTTCGTGCTCCTCGCTTCGTGGTGCCCTCTTCTTCGTGACGCCCCTCAGATCGTGGCGCTACTCATCGGTTTGTGAGCTCCCTTCCAGGTTGGATCGTGGCCTTCATGTCGTGGTTCCAACTTTTGGCACGTGGCGCGGCTCGAGGCTCAGTACGAGGAGGCGGGTCGGAGAAGTCTTCTCGTGGGGTTCGGATCGTGGGCACGGTTCGTGTCGCGTCACGCGAGGCGTGATGACGGGTCGTGGTACATAGGGGTGAACCGGTCCAGTTTTCCTGCAATTTCCTGCAACTTGTTTATACGCCTCTCGACGGCGTTTTTGACCATTCTAACTATGGTAATCAACCACAAAGCATACCAAAGAGTCATAGCAACACATACAAGTGACCTCAAACACCAAAACATCAATATGATAGGTTAAAATGGATAAAACATAGCCAAAACCCCATATTTTCCCTTAATCCCTCTTAATCATGTTTAAGCATATGTTTAGCAAAACTTATCCAAATCATCCCAAACTCATATCAGAGGTCTAAAACATTATTTATGATTTTATAAATATTTTTCCAGAATTTATTTTCGTTTAAAAACGCTAATTAGCACTAATCACCCCAAATAACCATAATTAGTGCAAAAAGCAAGCTAATCACTCACCTTTGCCACAAATAAAACAAGATCTGAAATAAATCTCTGATTTGGTGAAGATTCAAATGCCAAACAGCAGCTCTAATGTTGATTTGATGAAGATCCCCTTTGATTTGATGTTGCTAATCTCTTTTCTTCAAGTTGTGAGTGATTTGGAGTGATTTAGAGGTTGGAGGCCATTAATAGGGTTCAAAGAAATGAAGTGGTGGCTGGAAAAATGACTAAAAGGATGTTTTCTAACCCTAATCAGCCCTTATATAGCCCCAATCCCGAAATCCCCCATTGGGCCTAGTGGCTAGTCACCCGGTTTGGCCCAATTATGCAGTTTTTCCACTTCTGAAACTTAATTCAGCCCTACAGCCCAAACGGTAAGTCTGTTTTCCACATGTGACCACCCTACGGAAAGGTAAACCATCATTCGGAGCCAATGGAAGTGGTTTCAGGTCAAAATTCTTTTCCAATCAAAAGTTATGGCCAAAACAAACTCAACTAGGGGCAAAATGGTCATTTAAAAATCGACAATAATTATGAACATGGTAAATTACCCCAATAGTCGTTTCCCAACTCTACATGACCATACGACTTAGTACGAAGAAGAAATAAATATTCTACGATCCTCCGATACGTAGAATGCGGGTCATTACATTTTACGTACATAGACGTGTATTCCATAAATGTAAATTTTGTTCTTTGGTTAAGAAACTGAACTGGATTTGTGGAACTTGCTCGCCACTTTATAGCAATAATTGAACATTTGAATCAATATCAAATAGTTGGTAAGTTAATTACAATATCCTACAAAACGACTATCCTAAGACCAAAAGGTGTTGAATGCACAGTTGTCCATGAGGTGAAGCTATGGCAGTGGAGGAGACGACATTGACTGCTATAGGAAGGAGGAGTCGGTCTGACCGTGGGGTTTGATGGCGAACTAAGGGAGGTGGTGGTGCTGAGGCGTTGGCGCCGTGAGGAAGGTCAGGTTCAAGTATTATCAACATTGATGAAACTTTATTATTTTAGAATTTCGAATATATCGATAATTGACAATCGAAAAAAATGCATAATAATTTGATGATGATTTACATTCAAATCCTAATAACACCATTAGGGTTCCCACCTCATTGGTTTTGATTTGACTGATTACAGGATAACGAGATTTGGTACAAGGAGAAAATGTAATTGTGGAAAGTGAAAGTTCCTAACAAGTTAGCGAAGTATTTGTTCATTTTTTTCAAATTCTGTTAGTTAGGACTATATTTTTTTTTTGAATTATATGTATATAATGTATGAGATAATGCAACATATTGATCATCCGTATATCCTTCTATTTTGATACTGCGGGTTGGGTAGAAGCAGACGTTGAAGATGTTTATGCACAATTATTTTGTAATCAGAAACAGGTACGATGTCTATTCCTTTAACCAATTAATATTGTTTTTAACTTTATCACTTCAAAAATAATGTGAGCTGTGAAACCATGTCCATTCATCCATTTTTAGCTAGGTGAAATAACTAAATAAGATGCTCCATCTTTTAAACTTGAAAAGTTTTAACAAACTCATGTCAAAAAGTGGTAAATGCATAAAACGACATTTTATAATTAAAGATTCACATAGTTAACATATCAGACTATCACATCTTGAAATTAAATGCTTGGATTTTATGAATTCTAAACTTCATTGCAATATCCAATAAGAGAAAATAGTATTTATTGATTCAAACATGAATTCAAAAATCAGGTTTATTATGTACAGACATATTTGTAGCTGCAGATCATCAAGTATATCAGAAATGCAAAACTCAGTTGAAGGGACAAGTTGCGGTGCTCATTTCAAAGAGAAGGCTGGTAAACAAAAACTGGGGATGGAGTAGCAAGACCAAACTTTTAATTAATTTTTGATTTTTGCAAAATAGCCGAAACTCCAAAGCAGAATCTTCGAAGTATACTGCATCCCAACATTGGCTTATCCACCGAAGACAACATAGAAAATGAAAATGATAGGTGTCTTATGGTAGTAAGAAAACAACCTGAAATAAAGCCTGGTTGGCCATTACTAAAGAAAGCAATAAGTGCAAACATGGAAACGACAAAAGGAATCAAAGCTCGAAAAATGTCAGTGGTTCAGTTGGTTATGAACATACCAGATCGTTCATTGTTGTCCGTTAAATCCCCCACTTCAGATTTAATTAACAAGTTGGAAATCTTTCTCAGTAAAAGTTCCTCCACTTGCAAATGGTTTGCTTACGAGGAGTTACAGCTTGCTAGCAACTACTTTTCGAAAGGTCTTTTCTTACAAATTTCGATTTTGGCATGTTTTCTAAAATCATTTTTTGTTATAATAGTTTCTGTAATATTTTGAACAAATTATTTGATTGGAGAAGGTGGCAATAGTCGAGTTTACAAATTAAGGATGTCTTGCGAATGGAGATAAAATTGCTGTCAAGCTATCAAAGTTATCGAATGAGACATCGAAAGATTTTCTTTTGAAAGCTGATATAATTACTAAATTGCAACGTGAATGTATTGTTCCTTTGTTGGGAATTTGTGTTGAATGCAATACGTTTCTTTTGATTTATGGTTATTTCTCCAAAGGAAGTTTAGAGGAAAATCTACATGGTAAAAGTTCTAAATATTGTTTTTTCATCATCATAAATACCTAAAATTTTCAAGGCTAAATAAATTTGTTTAATTTGGAAAAATTACAGGAAATAAAGTCAAAACTCCATTAGCCTGGGATAAAAGATTTAAAATCGCAGTTGGTGTAGCCGAAGCATTGAATTATTTGCATACGGGTTCATCTGAATCAGTTGTGCACAGAGATGTTAAATCTTCAAATATCCTTCTTACTGACAAATTTGAACCACAGGTAAAATTACATTCTAATCAATTACCAGTTTTGTTTTTCCAAATTACCTCATACATATTAAATGACGAATTTTACATGTGTGTAGTTGGCTGATTTTGGACTGGCTGTATGGGCACCAAAGAATTCTTTGTCTAAGACTCAAAGTGAAATTGTAGGGACTTTTGTGTATGTCATTTTGTTGATTTTATCATTATATTAACATGCATTTGGCCTGCTACCTAATTGACAATATATTTTTAACTTTTTGATATATATCTTGCGCCTGAATATTTCATGTATGGTAAAGTCAGCAGTAAGATCGACGTCTATGCATATGGGGTTGTTTTGCTTGAATTATTGACTGGTAGAAAACCAATTTCAGATGACAGTTCTAAAGGCCAAAAGAGCTTAGTTATGTGGGTAAGATATATCTTTCAATGCTAATTATACTTCTTGATATTGTAAGTCTGAATAGCGTTAATTTTGTGCATGTTGTTAATGTCAGACCATACCAAGAATAGAAAGAGGAGATCTGAGCGATTGTTTGGATCCAAATATTAATGGGGTTTTCGAAGAGAAGAAAGTAAGAAGAATGATAAAGGTATCATCTTTGTGCATTACACGTACGGCGCGACTTAGAACGCAAATGAGTTAGCTACTCGGCCTTTTAAAAGGGAAAGAGGATGAGGTGGTTCGGACATGGCTAAACTCAAAATCAATCATGGAATGCCAAGATGAAGAAGCATATCCTAGCTTGAGCGTCGGGTCACATTTGGGACTAGAATTGCTTGATGTTGAAGAAGACGATGCTTCTGAAATTAGCTTCGAACAAAACCAGCTGAACTCTGTAGATGATTACCTGATAGAGAGATGGAGCAGATCTTCAAGTTTTGATTAGATGCATCTACATTGTGCAAATGAACTGTGTATGTACCTATAATGCGCACAGTTCATGTTTCTTTTTTCCTTTTCCATTTGAATTGAATATTGAATACTGAATTTTGAACTGAGCTGATGATGCCATCTTGTCAAGGGAGCGCATATTGTGAAACAAGAAAAATGAATAAAAAGTGAGGTGATACAGATCTTGGTAATTTGTGTGTTACTGTAAATATTTGGAAGGCTTTGAACTGAAATTTGGTTTATATGAAGTAAAAAAGGAGTAGTTTGATTCAATAGTGGAGGCTGGCATTATTGCAAGCTTTATGTAGATTGGTGGGTTTTTTCCAGCTATTATCTTCTTATTATACGATTATTATTATTATTATCCATGATGGTGACATGATGAGTTTATCATCAATTTCAACTGGTCATCAAGTCTAAAGTCGCAAGTTCTGTGAGAATATGCGTGATATTATGTATGGTCTGAAGCGGGTCCACAAATGTTTCGAAGTCGTCGTAGAAATAGCATGGAACGAAACAAGTGTTTTGGACTATTATGGAGATGTGGTCGCTAGTAAGTCGTCACCTCTCTACCAGCTTTAAATCTCCAAACCGACCGATGTTAATGACCAAGTCAGATGTTGATGTTGCCAATTTAAATGTGTTCATCGGTAAAGGCATTCCGGTTTTAAAATGGAAGCCTTTTCCCTTTCCTAAAATTGCTAAAGACTATATAATAATTAAAAAAAGATGTCTTCTATGACAGGCTAAATCATTGTTTTGACCATTCTGCTGGTTTTTTTTACTTTCTTTTTAGTTAAACCCTTCGATAGTCTTTTTTGTCGAGTCACTTTTCTTTTTTCATTTATCACGTTCTCCACTACGATGTGACACCCTGACTCGAGTTCAAAGTAGATTACCTCCCTCATTGAATCAACAATGCTAATTAAACCATATCATCTAAGCAATCATCATGCCATGGGAAAACATATGCATATGTTTACGTGAAAACTTTGATACAAACAGCAACAAAAATTAGTAGAGGAGAAATAAATAAATAAAATAAAATAAACTGAAAATGAGGTAAATAAGAACACACGTATAACATATCAATACTAAGAGATCAACGATGATCCTTCAATTACAAGAAAAGTACAACGCCCCCAATGTTCCAAAGGAGTTGTTCCCAAAAGATCATGGCAGCTTATCAATGTCCAAAAATCGATACTGATTCATACCGTTTGGATCAATAACATATCTTGTGGATTAGTGTGAATTTGTAAGATAAGCTACAAGGTCTTTTTTTATCTTCGGAAGTTGCTTAGTAAACGTGTATCTCCATCAACAAAACATAATTGTATTTATATCAACTCTTAGGTATGTATATATCTTGCTTTCACAAGATATGTTTTGAATCAAGAACGAAAAAATTGACATAATTTTACGTTGGATAATTAATGGTCAACAAACATAGAAGCTTATTGTCGTCGACTGGAACGTTGTTTATAAATCGTTCAGCTTCATCTAGAATCTCGTTATAAGAATGCTTTCAACGGAATCGAAGCAGTGAGTCATTTCAAAGTCAAACGGCGTTCAAATTAAAGACTAGCCGTTGATTTATCCGAATTGTGTAGTCAATGACCATTTTAATTTTTGATCTCTTTGGGTTGTCATTTTGATCCTCGATCCTTCCATATCATTACTTAAATACAAAATCTCTTTGGACCGTTAGTTTATTATATCGTCATTTTGAAACCTTCATACCGTTAATTAAATCCTCATACTCTATGGATCATTAGTTAAATCCTCATCCTATTTATATCGTTACTTAACTTCGTATAATGAATATTTTACGTGTCATAGGTAACCGATGTCATAACCGAGTCCATAACTGAGCCTATAACCGAGACCCTTCACATAACCGAGTCCATAACTAAACCTATAATCGAGCTCATAATTTATAATTTATATTTTATACTTTATATTGTATGACCATTTTAATTTCTGATATCTTTGGATTGTCATTTTGATCCTCGATCCTTCCATACCGTTACTTAAATACAAAATCTCTTTGGACCGTTAGTTTATTATATCGTCATTTTGAAACCTTGATATCGTTAATTAAATCCTCAAACTCTATGGATCATTAGTTAAATCCTCATCCTCTTTATATCGTTGCTTAACTTCGTATAATGAATATTTTACATGTCATAGGTAACCGATGCCATAACCGAGTCCATAACTGAGCCTATAACCGAGACCCTTCACATAACCGAGTCCATAACTAAACCTATAATCGAGCTCATAATTTATAATTTATAATTCGTAATTAATACTTTATGCTTTATAATTTATATTTTATACTTTATACTTTATATTTATTTTTTATAATTCATAATTTATAATTTATATTTTATATTTTATATTTTATAATTTATATTTTTTATGTTTTATTTTTTATTTTATACTTTATATTATATGTTTTATACTTTATACTTTATATTTTATACTTTATGTTTTATATTTTATACTTTATATTTTTTACTTTATGTTTTATACTTTGTACTTTATATTACATAATTTGTAATAATTAATATTTTATTTATTTATTTTTTATTTTCTAATTTATGTTTTTATATTTTTTATTTTCTAATTTAGCTTATATTCCATAACCGATGGAAGAACCGAGCCTATAACCAAGATCTAAACCTAGCCCATAACTGAACCCATAATCACGGTCAAAACTGTGGTCATAACCAAACCTTAAGAGTAGGTCATAACCGAGACCGTAATCTGTAAAGACCCGAAAGTTCCCGCCCTTTTGAATCGACCATAAACCACACAAGTCTGACTCAAAGGTTGGAAATCCTCGGATAATTTAACTCTGGGAATACAACACATCAGAACAAATAACAGAAGACTTTTATAAACATCATGATAATGTTACATCAGAGTACAGAATATCAGAGTACATCGAACAAATTACACAGCAGAAGATAAATTTACATAAATGTAATACAATGCACAGCGGAAAATTTAAACTATCACAGCGGAAGACTATAAATGCCTGGACACACCTTTAAGCTTCGATCCAGAATCCTGCTTATATATCTGCAAAACAAGCTACTCGACTGCCCATGTAGAAATAAGGGCACCCGAGTTTGCAAAGTGAAACAAACTATGAGTCAGTCTTGGGACTGGTATGAGAAATCAACTTAACTGCTTAAACACATTACTAAGGAGAATCATAGGACCACGCCGCTTTCGCGGAACGGGTTTACTCCAGTGATCGCCAGTGCAATAAAACAAGTAAATCACTTAAACAACGCAATGCTTTTTAGTAAAATGAAGCCAATATAAGACTCAGGTCCCATCGCACAATGCAACACAAACCGGAGGATAGAGTTTTACCTTATATTGGCCAAAATATGTTGGATACGTATAAATCAAGAACTTTTGATATTATTACTAGTGTTTATATGTTTTCAAAAACAATAGCAATCATAATATCAATCCTAGGCGGCATGGGTACCATCTATCATGTCGCCAAATATAGGTTTACAATCAAAACTGCACATGTCGTATTTGGAAATTGGATTTTCGTCATGAACTGAGGCTAGGGGAAAGATCCTCTATCGATTCGAGACTGTCTAGTCTGGGCCTCAGGCAAGCGCGCAGGCAAGCCTTGGAGCCTCAGGGTCGGTCCACTCGATGTGGATTAAATAACATCCTGAACATTACGTCTCCCCGCCCTTTGGGGCGTAAATGAGCCCACTGGCTCCATATCCGAGGCGCCTCGCAACAGCAACAACCACACAGGTGAAAAGTATATAAATGCCAGCGCTGGAAGGTCCCTGACACCACCCTAACTAGAAAGAGACGCATGTTCACCCTGAAGTCCGTCTCCCGTTTTTGGTCCATACCGGGGTGTGAGGCTAGAATCCATGCTATAATCATCCACCACAAGACTTTGCTTTTCAACAGAAGCCTTGATCACAGCATCTTAGCATGCCACGTTGTCAATATACAACGTCAGACACACATCCATTTACAAGTCCGTTCTGGGTCTGAGCGAAACCGGAGGCACCTAGTACCTCGCATATCCGTACCATCCACAAGTACGTCCGGACGGCTACCACTGTAACCCCTTCAAGGTAGCTACTCCAATCAAGAGCAACAGTAGCACCCCTCCATTCGACGTGAAGATCGTCGGTCTTTCACCGTCTTCGGTCTTCGACTTCTGATTGTCGATCAATTATTTGAAATGTGATTTAACTCGGCCTTTTCAAATAATTCACGTATATTTAGAATTAAAATCAATTCTTTTCTTAGTTAATTTATTCGACACTCATATTTCAGTTCTTTAATATAATTTTCATGTCAAACACATTCAACAATCAGAATATTAAGCAAACCAAGTAAAATCGATTTTATTTCCATTCCACATCATTTATAATATTTTATAACGATTTTTCCCTATTTTTATTTATTTATAAATAGCCAAATTTAATTAAACGACGTTTCAGGTCGCTTCGTGCCACTGGCGCTGTTTTTCTCTAAATTTGTTTTACACATATCGGGAAATCTAACCGTTGGATCTAAGCAAAGTTTATATCGTTGGAAAGATATTTCCAAAGCGAACCTAGCGGTTCTAGTTTCGTCAAAATCCGACGGTTGGATCTTTCGGTATAATCTTTTAAAAGTACGATTTCAAAACGCGAACTGCACAGCCTTATTTCGTTTTAATTTAATTTATATTTATATATATCTATATAAATATAATTCATTCGACGATTTCAATATCGTTTTCACTTCTAAAATTTTACTAATGCCTTTAAATTTTGGAAAATTTCGCCATAACCTCCTTTGTACGGGAAGGGTCGGGAAAATCCCCAAACAGCCCCACGGGCGTCTCATCTCAAAAAGAAAAAGAAAAAGCCAAGCGGCTAGCCAACAGGCTCATAAAATCATAACCCAAACAAAGCAGTAAATGTGTACCTATTTGTCGGGCACAAAATTTTATTCCTCTTCTCTAGCCTCTTTGCTACAACCTGTTCAAATTGAATATGCATGTATATGTGTGCAATTCTAATCACTTACCAAATTTTCAATTCAGTTCCATACTTGATTCGATTTAATTTCACCATTCAATCAAGTGTTGCATATATAAGTTAAAAACCATATCATTATCTAATTTATGAATATTTTCACTCATGCATATTTATTCGAACAAGTGGTCATTTTTAACACTTCACGTTTCATTTAAAAATGATATTTTTATCGAACTAAATTATATTTCAACACATGACAATTTTCTTTAGTTCCTATACACGTCAAAAATAATATTCATGCCAAAGAAATATTGTTTCAACACTTGTATATTTTAGCAAGTCATACACGTGGTAAAAATGATATTTTTATCATCAAAAATATTTATTCAACAAATGAATGTTTTTAGCAAGTCATACACGTGATAAAAATGATATTTTTATCACCAAAAATATTTATTCAACACTGGTATATTTTTAGCAAGTCATACACGTGATAAAAATGATATTTTTATCATCAAAAATATTTATTCAACACTTGTATGTTTTAACACTTCATATTCTCGATAAAAATGTAATTTTTATCGTTCACTTCATATATTCAACACATGAGTCATTTTCAACACACAAATAACTTAACACATGAATATTTCCACACATGGATATTTTATATGGTTTGTACATATAATAAAGATGTGATTTTCAATGTTAAAACAATTTATTTATAACAAGAATATTTTATCTAGTTCATGTATATAATAAAATGTGATTTTTATTATTCAAAGAATTTATTTAAACACGAATGTCATTCCACACATGAATTTCTATTCAATGGATGAATTTCTATTCAACACACGAATGCACTCTACACGTGAATTTTATTTACTTCACGCACACGATAAAAATGTGATTTTTATCGTTCTATATATTTATTCAACGTATGAATATTTTCTACACTTCATTCAAGTGATAAAAATGTGATTTTTATCGTTTTAATATTTTATTCGACACACAGATATTTTTAGAAGTTCATTCGAGTGATAAAAATGTGATTTTTATCGTTTATATAATCTATTCAACACATGAGTTTATTTTTCCACACTAGTATATCTCAAACACAAACAACTATAATCAACCATTCGCAATAATCAACCTTTCGTAATTATCAACCATTCGAATTTCATATATATTTCCATTCGCATTTATATATATTTTCACATCACAACTCAAACAAGCCATCCATGGTCTGTGGACGACGGGTGTCGGGAGTTTCTAAACTCCGTCTACATCCTAGTATATTTTATTTCTAAATTAAATTGAAATTAGAAATCTCACTTTCATTTCAACACATTTCAAAGCATATATGTTTCAAACAACGCTTGTATAATTTATACATCGCTCATATAACTTATACAACACATGTACATGAGGTATACAATGCGTATATAATTTACACTTCGCTTATATAACTTATACAACACGCTTTCACTTTCATTTTGAAATTAGAGTTCTCACATTGCTTTGACGCTTTGCTAAAAATCGTAGAAGGCTCAGAAAAATCCACGGTCCCTTCTATAATGTAGAGAGCCTCCTTGCGGTCACGATGCTTCCTGTTTCATCAAATTTCGTTAACGAACGAAAAAGATATGATTTTTCAAACGTTCGCAACACTTGAAAGTGTTAATTTCAGTTTAAAAATAATAAAGGCCTCACCTTTCTTTGACTGCTCGAACAAGGGTTTGCAGATTTCGCGAAATCCGAGCGATATTAGGACGATCGGAGGTGAGGACGTGGAAGAGGGGAGTGTGGCGAGTCGGCGCAGGGTGGTGGCATTGGGTGCGGTGGCCGGAGTCGTCGTCGGCGGCGATGGGAAGGTCCGGACTTTCCGGCTTCGATTCAGGCGGAGGAGAGAAGGGAGGAGGTCGTCGTGGGGTCAGATTTGAAGATGGGGCGGAGCTGCGTCGAGGGGTGGTGGTGGCGCAGGTCAACGATGAACGGAGGCACCGGAAAATGGACGGGAAGAAAAGATCGGTTTCCATCGTGAATCGGCAGGGAGGAAAGAGAAAAGCGGGGAGAGAGAGTGCTGAGATGGAAGTGAGGGATTGGCCTATTTTTTTTTATTTATAAAGTTTTAAAATCCGAAATTATCTTCTTGTCCAAACGAACACCAATTCAAACCCAACGACTGTCGTCCCTAGCTAATTACCCCCATTCCAGACACAATGGGATATGTTTCGTTGGCCAATTCGACTGTTACAGTCAGTAATTTCTCAAATTAAAGTATAAAACATTCAAATTTTGTTTTGAACGTACATTTTAATTTGCCGGGGCCACAAACTACTTCTAAAAATTCCCGAAAAAATTATCTAGCTATGTTGCGACGATACGGTCCCAACAAAACTGATTTCATTGAATTCTGAGACTGTTTGTAACATGGCCCTTTTCTGGTCGACCCGATTTAACTGAAATCGGCCAAAACACATTTTCTTCTGCCACGCTCACATATTGATTTCTAAAATTATGGAAAATTCAACTTAGCAATAAATTGACGTCCCGGACCCAACAAAAGTGGTTTCGTCGAATTCCGAGGTCGTTTGCAAAATCACCATTTTCAAGGGCTATATTAATTTCACAACGACCTTTCTGAAAATTGATTTGGCCATAACTTTTGATTTCTGCTATGAAATCTCGATCTTTCAGATTTTTAGAAAGATATTATCAAACAGATTTAAATATTTCTTGTTTCGCTGAAATCCAATTTATTTTGCATCCTGCACATTCAATCAAAGTTTGAATTCAAATTTTCAAACTGTAGGGTCGTTAAGGCCTTGTTTTATAATTAAAATAAATTTTTATATTCTAACTTCAATTCAAATAACTTTTTAATTGTTATTATTCAAAATAAATCATTTTTAAATATTCAAATTCACTATATTAGCCAAATTAAAAAATTTAAACTGGCTCAGATTTTCCGGGTTGTTACAATCTCCCCCACTTAAAACTTTTCGTCCTCGAAAAGGAACGAAGCTAATAGTTGTTTAATTAACCAACTCAATTCTCATTCATTTATTAGTTCCAATAATTTTATTAGTTGAACTAATAATCACACAACACAATCATCTATCAATTAGTTGATTAGCTTTTCAAATATATATAAATTTTTTATATATATATATACTTAAAAATCATATTTTCTAATATCAGATTATATATATAACCACAAATACGTTAATTATGGACTTGGCACTCTCAACTCGTTCTAGGGCGTTACTAACCCCATCCCTAACGAGTTATTCTCATTCTAGGATACTGCTGATCCTATCTCTAATGAGTATTCTTTTTGGATATTACTAATCCAACCTCTGATGAGTCTTTTGTTCAGTTCTAACGAGTTGTACCCCAAAGATTTGAGCTTAACCAAAGCTCTGATACCATCTGTAAAGACCCGAAAGTTCCCGCCCTTTTGAATTGACCATAAACCACACAAGTCTAACTCAAAGGTTGGAAATCCTCGGATACTTTAACTCTGGGAATACAACACATCAGAACAAATAACAGAAGACTTTTATAAACATCATGATAATGTTACATCAGAGTATATAATATCAGAGTACATCGAACAAATTACATAGCGGAAGATAAATTTACATAAATGTAATACAATGCACAGCGGAAAATATAAACTATCACATCGGAAGACTATAAATGCCTGGACACAGCTTTAAGCTTCGATCCAGAATCCTGCTTATATATCTGCAAAACAAGCTACACGACTGCCCGTGTAGAAATAATGGCACCCGAGTTTGCAAAGTGAAACAAACTACGAGTCAGTTTTGGGACTGGTATGAGAAATCAACTTAACTGCTTAAACACATTACTAAGGCGAATCATAGGACCACGCCGCTTTCGCGGAACGGGTTTACTCCAGTGTTCGCCAGTGCAATAAAACAAGTAAATCACTTAAACAACGCAATGCTTTTTAGTAAAATGAAGCCAATATAAGACTCAGGTCCCATCACACAATGCAACACAAACCGGAGGATAGAGTTTTACCTTATATTGGCCAAAATATGTTGGATACGTATAAATCAAGAACTTTTGATATTATTACTAGTGTTTATATGTTTTCAAAAACAATAGCAATCATAATATCAATCCTAGGCGGCATGGGTACCATCTATCATGTCGCCAAATATAGGTTTACAATCAAAACCGCACATGTCGTATTTGGAAATTGGATTTTCGTCATGAACCGAGGCTAGGGGCAAGATCCTCTATCGATTCGAGACTGTCTAGTCCGGGCCTTAGGCAAGCGCGTAGGCAAGCCTTGGAGCCTCAGGGTCGGTCCACTCGATGTGGATTAAATAACATCCTGAACAATACGTCTCCCCGCCCTTTGGGGCGTAAATGAGCCCACTGGCTCCATATCCGAGGCGCCTTGCAACAGCAACAACCACACAGGTGAAAAGTATATAAATGTCAGCGCTGGAAGGTCCCTGGCACCACCCTAACTAGAAAGAGACGCATGTTCACCCTGAAGTCCGTCTCCCGTTTTTTGTCCATACTGGGGTGTGAGGCTAGAATCCATGCTATAATCATCCACCACAAGACTTTGCTTTTCAACAGAAGCCTTGATCACAGCATCTTAGCATGCCACGTTGTCAATATACAACGTCAGACACACATCCATTTACAAATCCGTTCTGGGTCTGAACGAAACCGAAGGCACCTAGTACCTCGCATATCCATACCATCCACAAGTACGTCCGGACGGCTACCACTGTAACCCCTTCAAGGTAGCTACTCCAATCAAGAGCAACAGTAGCACCCCTCCATTCGACGTGAAGATCGTCGGTCTTTCACCGTCTTCGACTTCTGATTGTCGATCAATTATTTGAAATGAGATTTAACTCGGCCTTTTCAAATAATTCACGTATATTTAGAATTTTAATCAATTCTTTTCTTGGTTAATTTATTCGACACTCATATTTCAGTTCTTTAATATAATTTTCATGTCAAACACATTCAACAATCAGAATATTAAGCAAACCAAGTAAAATCGATTTTATTTCCATTCCATATCGTTTATAATATTTTATAACGATTTTTCCCTATTTTTATTTATTTAAAAATAGCCAAATTTAATTAAAAGACGTTTCAGGTCGCTTCGTGCCACTGACGCTGTTTTCTCTAAATTTGTTTTACACATATCGGGAAATCTAACCGTTGGATCTAAGCAAAGTTTATATCGTTGGAAAGATATTTCCAAAGCGAACCTAGCGGTTCCAGTTTCGTCAAAATCCGACGGTCGGATCTTTCGGTATAATCGTTTAAAAGTACGATTTCAAAACGCGAACTGCACGGCCTTATTTCGTTTTAATTTAATTTATATTTTATATATATCTATATAAATATAATTCATTCGACGATTTCAATATCGTTTTCACTTCTAAAATTTTACTAACGCCTTTAAATTTTGGAAAATTTCGCCATAACCTCCTTTGTACGGGAAGGGTCGGGAAAATCCCCAAACAGCCCCACGGGCGTCTCATCTCAAAAAGAAAAAGAAAAAGCCAAGTGGCTCATAAAATCATCACCCAAACAAAGCGGTAAATGTGTACCTATTTGTTGGGCACAAAATTTTCTTCCTCTTCTCTAGCCTCTTTGCTACAACCTGTTCAAATTGAATATACATGTATATGTGTGTAATTCTAATCACTTACCAAATTTTCAATTCAGTTCCATACTTGATTCGATTTAATTTCACCATTCAATCATGTGTTGCATACATAAGTTAAAAACCATATCATTATCTAATTTATGAATATTTTCACTCATGCATATTTATTCGAACAAGTGGTCATTTTTAACACTTCACATTTCGTTTAAAAATGATATTTTTATCGAACTAAATTATATTTCAACACATGACAATTTTCTTTAGTTCCTATACACGTCAAAAATAATATTCATGTCAAAGAAATATTTGTTTCAACACTTGTATATTTTAGCAAGTCATACACGTGGTAAAAATGATATTTTTATCATCAAAAATATTTATTTAACACATGAATGTTTTTAGCAAGTCATACATGTGATAAAAATGATATTTTTATCATCAAAAATATTTATTCAACACTGGTATATTTTTAGCAAGTCATACACGTGATAAAAATGATATTTTTATCATCAAAAATATTTATCCAACATTTGTATGTTTTAACACTTCATATTCTCGATAAAAATGTAATTTTTATCGTTCACTTCATATATTCAACACATGAGTCATTTTCAACACACAAATAACTCAACACATGAATATTTCCACACATGGATATTTTATATGGTTTGTACATATAATAAAGATGTGATTTTTAATGTTAAAACAATTTATTTATAACAAGGATATTTTATCTAGTTCATGTATATAATAAAATGTGATTTTTATTATTCAAAGAATTTATTTAAACACGAATGTCATTCCATACATGAATTTCTATTCAACGGATGAATTTCTATTCAACACACGAATGCACTCTACACATGAATTTTATTTACTTCACGCACATGATAAAAATGTGATTTTTATCGTTCTATAAATTTATTCAACGTATGAATATTTTCTACACTTAATTCAGGTGATAAAAATGTGATTTTTATCGTTTTAATATTTTATTCGACACACAGATATTTTTAGAAGTTCATTCGAGTGATAAAAATGTGATTTTTTTCGTTTATATAATCTATTCAACACATGAGTTTATTTTTCCACACCAGTATATCTCAAACACAAACAACTATAATCAACCATTCGCAATAATCAACCTTTCGTAATTATCAACCATTCGAATTTCATATATATTTCCATTTGCATTTATATATATTTTCACATCACAACTCAAACAAGCCATCCATGGTCTGCGGACGACGGGTGTCGGGAGTTTCTAAACTCCGTCTACATCCTATTATATTTTATTTCTAAATTAAATTGAAATTAGAAATCTCACTTTCATTTCAACACATTTCAAAGCATATATGTTTCAAACAACGCTTGTATAATTTATACATCGCTCATATAACTTATACAACACATGTACATGAGGTATACAATGCGTATATAATTTACACTTCGCTTATATAACTTATACAACACGCTTTCACTTTCATTTTGAATTTAGAGTTCTCACATTGCTTTGACGCTTTGCTAAAAATCGTAGAAGGCTCAGAAAAATCCACGGTCCCTTCTATAATGTAGAGAGCCTCCTTGCGGTCACGATGCTTCCTGTTTCATCAAATTTCGTTAACAAACGAAAAAGATATGATTTTTCAAATGTTCGCAACACTTAAAAGTGTTAATTTCAGTTTAAAAATAATAAAGGCCTCACCTTTCTTTGACTGCTCGAACAAGGGTTTTGCAGATTTCGCGAAATCCGAGCGATATTAGGACGATCGGAGGTGAGGACGTGGAAGAGGGGAGTGTGGCGAGTCGGCGCAGGGTGGTGGCGTTGGGTGCGGTGGCCGGTGTCGTCGGCGGCGGCGATGGGAAGGTCCGGACTTTCCGGCTTCGATTCAGGCGGAGGAGAGAAGGGAGGAGGTCGTCGTGGGGTCGGATTTGAAGAGGGGTCGGAGCTGCGTCGAGGGGTGGTGGTGGCGCAGGTCAACGATGAACGGAGGCGCCGGAAAATGGACGGGAAGAAAAGAGCGGTTTCCATCGTGAATCGGCAGGGAGGAAACAGAAAAGCGGGGAGAGAGAGTGCTGAGATGGAAGTGAGGGATTGGCCTATTTTTTTTTATTTATAAAGTTTTAAAATCCGAAATTATCTTCTTGTCCAAACGAACACCAATTCAAACCCAACGACTGTCGTCCCTAGCTAATTACCCCCATTCCGGACACAGTGGGATATGTTTCGTTGGCTAATTCGACTGTTACAGTCAGTAATTTCTCAAATTAAAGTATAAAACATTCAAATTTTGTTTTGAACGTACAGTTTAATTTGCCGGGGCCACAAACTACTTCTAAAAATTCCCGAAAAAATTATCTAGCTATGTTGGGACGATACGGTCCCAACAAAACTGATTTCATCGAATTCTGAGACTGTTTGTAACATGGCCCTTTTCTGGTCGACCCGATTTAACTGAAATCGGCCAAAACACATTTTCTTCTGCCACGCTCACATATTGATTTCTAAAATTATGGAAAATTCAACTTAGCAATAAATTGATGTCCCGGACCCAACGAAAGTGGTTTCGTCGAATTCCGAGGTCGTTTGCAAAATCACCATTTTCAAGGGCTATATTAATTTCACAGCGACCTTTCTGAAAATTGATTTGGCCATATTTTTTGATTTCTGCTATGAAATCTCGATCTTTCAGATTTGTTAGAAAGATATTATCAAACAGATTTAAATATTTCTTGTTTCGCTGAAATCCGATTTATTTTGCATCCTGCACATTCAGTCAAAGTTTGAATTCAAATTTTCAAACTGCAGGGTCGTTCAGGCCTTGTTTTATAATTAAAATAAATTTTTATATTCTAACTTCAATTCAAATAACTTTTTAATCGTTATTATTCAAAATAAATCATTTTTAAATATTCAAATTCACTATATTAGCCAAATTAAAAGTTTTAAACTGGCTCAGATTTTCCGGGTTGTTACATAATCGAACCCATAACGGATGACATGTCTGTAACCAAGGCCATAACCAATCCACAACTGAGCCCCTAACCGAGACCCTTCACATAACCGAGCACATAACCGAGCACATAACTGAATCCATAATTGAGCCCATAACCGAGATCTTTCATATAACCGAGTTCATAATCGAGCCCATAACAGAGCCAATAACCAAAACCCTGACTGAGCTCATAATTTAGGTCTTAACCAAACCTCTAATCTTGCTCATAATTTATATTTTATACTTTGTATTTTATATTTTATGCTTTATACTTTGTATTTTATACTTTATACATTATACTTTATATTTTATACTTTGTACTTTATATTGTATAATTTGTAATATTACTTTATATTTAATAATTAATATTTTTTATTTTTTATTCTCCAATTTATATTTTATACTAGGTCACAACCAAAATTTTAAACTAGGTTATAACCGAGACCGTAACCGAACCCATAACCGATCACATGTCCATAACAGATGCCATAACCGAGTCCATAACTGAGCCTATAACCGAGACCCTTCACATAACCGAGTCCATAATCAAACCTATAATCGAGCTCATAATTTATAATTTATATTTTATAATTTATATTTTATGCTTTATACTTTATATTTTATACTTTATAATTTATATTTATCTTTTATAATTCATAATTCATATTTTATATTTTATATTTTATATTTTATATTTTATACTTTATATTTTATGTTTTATACTTTATACTTTATATTTTATACTTCATATTTTATATTTTATATTTTATATTTTATACTTTATACTTCATATTTTATATTTTATACTTTATGTTTTATACTTTATACTTTATGTTTTATAGTTTTTACTTTGTACTTTATATTATATAATTTGTAATAATTAATATTTTATATATTTTTTTATTTTTTATTTTTTATTTTCTAATTTAGCTTATATTCCATAATCGATGGAATAACCGAACCCATAACCAAGATCTAAACCTAGCCCATAACTGAACCCATAAAAATGGTCAAAACTGTGGTCATAACCAAACCTTTAAAGTAGGTCATAACCGAGACCGTAATCGAACCCATAACCAATCACATGTCCGTAACCGAGGCCATAACCGATTCCATAACTGAGCCTGTAACCGAGACCCTTCACATAACCGAGTCCATCACCGAGCCCAACACAGAATCCATAATTGTGCCCATAACCGAGATACTTCATATAACCGCGTTCATAACCGAGCCCATAACCGAACCAATAACCAAAACCCTGACTGAGCTCATAATTTAGGTCTTAACCAAACCTCTAATCAAGCTCATAATTTATATTTTATACTTTATATTTTATACTTTATACTTTGTATTTTATACTTTATACTTTATATTTTATACTTTATACTATATATTTTGTACTTTGTACTTTATATTGTATAATTTGTAATATTACTTTATATTTTATATTTAATAATTGATATTTTGTATTTTTTTTATACTTTTTATTTTTTATTTTCTAATTTACATTTTATACTAGGTCATAACCAAACTTTTAAACTAGGTCATAACCGAGACCGTAACCGAACCCATAACAGATCACATGTCCATAACCGAGGACATAACCGAGTCAATAAGTGAGCCTATAACCGAGACACTTCACATAACCGAGTCCATAATCAAACCTATAATCGAGCTCATAATTTGTAATTTATAATTTATAATTTATATTTTATGCTTTATACTTTATATTTTATACTTTATAATTTATATTTATTTTTTATAATTCATAATTTATAATTTATAATTTATATTTTATACTTTATATTTTATACTTTATATTTTTTATTTTTTATTTTATACTTTATGTTTTATACTTTATACTCTATATTTTTTATTTTTTATTTCATACTTTATATTTTATAATGTATATTTTATACTTTGTATTGTAGCCCATAACTGAGCCCATAAACATGTTTATAATTGTAGTCCATAACCGACAACATAACCGAGTCAAAACTAAACACATAACTTATCTTATAACCAAGTCCATAACCGAGCTCTTAAACAAGCTTATAATTGAATTTATAAATGAGCTCTTAATCGAAGTTATGATCTAGCTAGTAACCGAATTTAATTATTTATATTTTATTAATATTTTATATTTTATAATCTAGCATTTTTTTTATATACATTAGGTAATAACTGAGCTTATAACCACGGTCATGGTTAAGGTCATAACCAAACCTTTAACCTAACCCTTAACTGAACTCATAACCAATCACATAACCGAGCCCATAATCAATCACATAACTGAGACGCTTAATATAATCGAGCTCATAACCAAGCTCATAACCGAGACCCTAATTGAGCCCATAGTCAAGACCTTTCACATAACCGATCACATAACCGAGTCCATAACCGAGCCCATAGCTGAGACCCTTCATATAACCGAGTCCATAACCGAGCCCATATGTGAGACCCTTTATATAACCGAGTCCATAAACGAGCCCATAACCGAGCCAATAACCAAAACCGTAACTGAGCTCATAATTTAGGTCTTAACCAAACCTCTAATCAAGTTCATAATTTATATTTTTTACTTTATATTTTATATTTTATAATTTAGCATATTTTACATAAATTAGGTAATAACTGAGCTTATAACCACGGTCATGGTTAAGGTCATAGCCAAACATTTAACCTAACCCGTAACCGAACTCATAACCAATCACATAACCGAGCCCATAACCAATCACATAACCGAGACCCTTCACATAATCGAGCTTATAACTGAGCTCATAATTGAGACCCTAACTGAGCCCATAGTCAAGACCCTTCACATAACGGATCACATAACCAATTCCATAACCGAGCCCATAACCGAATCCATAATTGTGCCCATAACCGAGACCCTTCATATATCCGAGCCCATAACCGAGCCCATAACCAAAACCCTAACTAAGCTCATAATTGAGGTCTTAATCAAACCTCTAATCAAGCTCATAATTTATATTTTATACTTTATTTTGTATACTTTATACTTTATAATTTATATTTTATACTTTGTACTTTATATTATATAATCCGTAATATTACTTTATATTTTATATTTAATAATTAATATTTTTTATTTTTTTTATTTTTATTTTTTATTTTCTAATTTATATTTTATACTAGGTCATAACCAATCCTTTAAACTAGGTCATAACCGAGACCGTAACCGAACCCGTAACCGATCACATGCCCATAACCGAGGCCATAACCGAGTCCATAACTGAGCCTATAACCGAGACCCTTCACATAACCGAGTCCATAATAAAACCTATAATCGAGCTCATAATTTATAATTTATATTTTATGCTTTATACTTTATGTTTTATACTTCATAATTTGTATTTATTTTTTATAATTCATAATTCATAATTCATAATTTATATTTTATACTTTATATTTATATTTATATTTTATATTTTATACTTTATGTTCTATGTTTTATACTTTATATTTTATACTTTATATTTTATATTTTATACTTTGTATTTTATATTTTATATTTTATACTTTATGTTTTATACTTTATACTTTATACTTTATGTTTTATAATTTATACTTTGTATTTTATACTTTACACTTTATATTATATAATTTTTAATATATACTTTATACTTTATATTTAATAATTAATATTTTTTATTTTCTAATTTAGCTTATATTCCATAACCGATGGAATAACCGAACCCATAACCAAGATCTAAACCTAGCCCATAACTGAACCCATAATCACGGTCAAAACTGTGGCCATAACCAAACCTTTAAAGTAGGTCATAACCTAGTCCATAACCGAGCCCATAACTGAATCCATAATTGAGCCCATAACCGAGATCCTTCTTTTAGCCGAGCCCATAACCGAGCCAATAACCAAAACCTTAACTGAGCTCATAATTGAGGTCTTAACCAAACCTCTAATCAAGCTCATAATTTATATTTCATATTTTATACTTTGTATTTTATATTTTATACTTTATATTTTATACTTTATATTTTGTATTTTATACTTGGTACTTTATATTATATAATTTACAATATATACTTTATATTTTATATTTAATAATTAATATTTTATATTTTATATTTTATACTATATATTTTATAATTTATATTTTATACTTTGTAATTGTAGCCCATAACCGATCCCATAAACATGTTCATAATCGTAGCCCATAACCGACAACATAACCGAGCCAAAACTAAACACATAACTTATCCTATAACCAAGTCCAAAACCGGGCTCATTAAAAAGCTTATAATTGAATTTATAACTGAGCTCTTAATTGAAGTTATGATCTAGCTTGTAACCGAAATTAGTTATTTATATTTTATTAATATTTTATAATTTATAATTTACCATTTTTTACATAAATTAGGTAATAACAGAGCTTATAACCACGGTCATGGTTAAGACCATAACAAAACCTTTAACCTAACCCTTAACTGAACTCATAACCAATCACATAACCGAGCCCATAACCTCACATAACTGAGACCCTTCACATAATCGAGCTCATAACCAAGCTCATAACCGAGACCCTAACTGAGCCCATAGTCAAGACCCTTCATATACCGATCACATAACCGAGTCCATAACCGAGCCCATAACTGAATCCATAATTGAGCCCATAACCGAGACCCTTCATATAACCGAGTCCATAACCGAGCCCATAACCGAAACCATAACCGAGCTCATAATTTAGGTCTTAACCAAACCTCTAATCAAGCTCATAATTTATATTTTTTACTTCATATTTTATAATTTAGCAATTTTTTTTACATAAATTAGGTAATAACTGAGCTTATAACCACGGTCAAGGTGAAGGTCATAACCAAAACTTTAACCTAACCCTTAACCGAACTCATAACCAATCACATAACCGAGCCCATAACCAATCACATAACCGAGACCCTTCACATAATAGTGCTCATAACTGAGCTCATAATTGAGACCCTAACTTAGCCCATAGTCAAGACCCTTCACATAACCGATCACATAACCGAGTACATAATCGATCCTATAACCAAATCCATAATTGAGCAAATAACCGAGACCCTTCATATAACCGAGTCCATAACCGTGCCCATAACCAAGCTCATAATCGAGTCCATAACCGAGCCAATAACGAGACCCTTCACATAACTGATCACATAACCGAGCCCATAACGGAATCCACAATTGAGCCCATAACCAAGACCCTTCATATAACCGAGTCCAACCGAGCCCATAACCGATCAAATTACCAAAACCCTAATTGAGCTCATAACTGAGGTCTTAACCAAACCTCTAATCAAGCTCATAATTTATATTTTATATTTTATACTTTATTTTATATACTTTATACTTTATAATTTTTATTTTATACTTTGTACTTTATATAATATAATTTGTAATATTACTTTATATTTTATATTTTATATTTAATAATTAATATTTTATTTTTTTATTTTTGTTTTCTAATTTATATTTTATACTAGGTCATAACCAAACCTTTAAACTAGGTTATAACCGAGACCGTAACCGAACCCATAACCAATCACATGTCCATAACCGAGGCAATAACCGAGTCCATAACTGAGCCTATGACCGAGACCCTTCACATAAGCGAGTCCATAACCAAACCTAGAGTTGAGCTCATACTTTATAATTTATAATTTATATTTTATGCTTTATACTTTATATTTTATACTTTATATTTTATATTTTATAATTTACATTTATTTTTTATAATTCATATTTTATATTCTATATTTTATATTTTATATTTTATACATTATATTTTATATTTTATGTTTTATACTTTATACTTTATATTTTATACTTTATATTTTATATTTTATACTTTATATTTTATATTTTATACTTTATGTTTTATACTTTATACTTTATGTTTTATACTTTATACTTTGTATTTTATACTTTGTAGTTTATATTATATAATTTGTAATATATACTTTATATTTTATATTTAATAATTAATATTTTTTATTTTTTATTTTTTATTTTCTAATTTCGTTTATATTCCATTACCGATGGAGTAACCGAACCCTTAACCAAGATCAAAACCTAGCCTATAACTGAACCCATAATCACGGTCAAAACTATGGTCATAACCAAACCTTAAAGTAGGTCATAACCGAGCCCATAACTGAATCCATAATTGAGCCCATAACCGAGATCCTTCATATAACCGAGTCCATAACCGAGCCCATAACCGAGCCAATAACCAAAACCCTAACTGAGCTCATAATTGAGGTTTTAACCAAACCACTAATCAAGCTCATAATTTATATTTTATACTATATATTTTATACTTTATACTTCATATTTTATATTTTATACTTTGTATTTTATAGTTTATACTTTGTATTTTATTCTTTGTACTTTATATTATATAATTTACAATATATAATTTATATTTAATAATTAATATTTTTTATTTTTTATATTTTTTATTTTATATTTTCTAATTTAGATTATTCCATAACTGATGGAATAACCGAGCCCATAACCAAGATATAAACGTAGCCCATAACTGAACCCATAAACATGGTCATAACCGCGGTCATAACCAAATCTTTAACCTAGGTCATAACCGAGATCGTAACCGAACCCTTAACCGGTCACATGTCCGTAACCGAGGCCGTAACCGAGTCCATAACTGAGCCAATAACTGAGACCCTTCACATAACCGATCACATAACCGAACCCATAACCGAATCCATAATTGAGCCCATAACCGAGATCCTTCATATAACTGAGTCCACAACCGAGCCCATAACCGAGCCAATAACCAAAACCCTAACTGAGCTCATAATTTAGGTATTAACCAAACCTCTAATAAAGCTCATAATTTATATTTTATACTTTATACATTGTATTTTATACTTTTTACATAAATTAGGTAATAACTGGGCTTATAACCACGGTCATGATTGAGGTAATAAACAAACCTTTAACCTAACCCATAACCGAACTAATAACCAATCACATAACCAAGCCCATAACCAATCACATAAATGAGACCCTTCACATAACCGAGTCCATAATCGAGCCCATAACCAAGACCATTCATATAACCGAGTCCAGAACCAATCCCATAACCGAGCCAATAACCAAAATCCTAACAAAGCTCATAATTGAGGTCTTAACCAAACCTCTAATCAAGACCGTAATTTATATTTTATACTTTATTTTTTATATTTAATAATTAATATTTTATTTTTATAAATTTTTTTATATTTTACATTTTACAATTTAATTTTTATATTTTATTTTATACTTTATACTTTATATTTTATTTTTTATATTTTATTTTATATTTTATATTATATTTTATATTTCATAACAAACTACTACTAAGCTCATAACCGAGCTAATTACTAAACCAATAGCCAAGCGTATACCAAACTCATACGGTACACTGTACGCATAATGAAGCCAATAATCGAGCCGATAACCGAGTCCAAAACCAAACTCATAACCGATCCCATATTTGAGCCAATAACCGTGCACATAACTGAGTCCAAAACCAAACCCAAAACCGAGCCCACAACCGAGCTTGTAATTGAATTTATAATTGAGCTCTTAAACGAGGTTATGATATAGCTTGTAACCGAAATTAGTTATTTATATTTTATTTATATTTTATTCATATTTTATAATTTATATTTTATATTTTATACTTTATATTTTATATTTTATATTTAATACTTTATATTTTATACTTTATATTATATATTTTATACTTTATATTTTATTTTTTAATTTTTTTAATTTAGGTTATTTATTTTTTATTTTAATTTATCTAATTTTGCTTTTATTCCATAACTGATCTAATTACCGGCCCATAACCAAGATCTAAAAGTAGTTCATAACTGAGGTAATAACCCAACTAATAACCACAATCATAATTAAGGTCATAACCAAACCTTTAATCTAGCCCTTAACAGAGCGTACACTCAAATGCTTTAAATTATCCTCCTGTGTACAATTCGATAGCCTAGGATCGTCTATACTAGTTTAAATATCCTAATCCGACAATATAATAATGAAACTCCATGACCTCCTATTTTGCTCTGTTTATTTTGTTTATACATTAGAGAAAAGGATACCAGATTGTCCCATAAATGTTTCTAATTTTAAGTATAATCACAATTTTGGTCTTACATTATATCTGTGATATAGATCAAGCATTTACAAGTTTTAAATCATTCCTACTAGTGCAGAATCATTGCCAGATTACCCAAATAGGCCTTGCTTGCGGAAGTCTTTTACGTGTCATAGGTACCCGATTAGGCATTACGTGCGGGTGTCTTTTGCGTGTCACGGGTACCCGCTCGGTTAAGTAATTCCTACTGGGTGCAAAATCGTTGTTGGAGTACCCGATTAGGCCTTGCGTGTAGAAGTCTTTTACGTGTCATAGATAACCAATTAGGCCTTTATACTTTATATTTTATATTTTATACTTTATATTTCATCCTTTAGACTTTATATTTTATATTTTATATTTTATACTTTATGTTTTATTATTTATATTTTATAATTCATAATTTATAATTTATATTTTATACTTTATACTTTATACTTTATACTTTATACTTTATATTTTATGCTTTATATTTTATATTTTATACTTTATATTTTATGCTTTATATTTTATGTTTTATACTTTATACTTTATATTTTATGCTTTATATTTTATATTTTATATTTGATATTTTATACTTTATACTTTATGCTTTATGTTATATGCTTTATGTTTTATAATTTGTAATATATACTTGCGCATGACCGAGCCCATGACTCAGCCTATGACCTACCGAGCACATGATTGAGTCTATGACCTAGCACATGACCGAGCACATGATTGAGTCTATGACCTAGCACATGACCGAGCACATGATCAAGCACATGACCGAGCCCCATAACCAAGAACGTGACTGAGCCCATGACCGAGCCATAACCAAAAACATAACTGAGCCCATAACCGTGCACATGACCAAACCCATAACTGAGCACATGACCGAGCACTTGACCAAGCACATGACCGAGAACATAACCGATCCCATGACCAAGCACTTTATACTTTATATTTCATACTTTTTGCTTTATAATTTACACTTTATACTTTATATTTTTTATTTTTTATTTTATACTTTATATTTTTTATTTTATACTTTATATTTTATCCTTTATACTTTATATTTTATGCTTTATATTTATATTTTATATTTTATATTTTATACTTTATACTTTATATTTTATACTTTATACTTTATACTTTATACTTTATACTTTATACTTTATATTTTATATTTTATACTTTATATTTTATATTTTATACTTTATATTTTATCCTTCATACTTCATATTTTATACTTTATATTTTATAATTTTTATTTTATAATTTATAGTTTATATTTTATATTTTATACTTTATATTTATATTTATATTTTATATTTTATACTTTATATTTTATCCTTTATATATTATATTTTATAATTTATATTTTATATTTTATACTTTATATTTTATCCTTTATACATTATATTTTATATTTTATACTTTATATTTTATACTTTATATTTTATCCTTTATACTTTATATTTTATATTTTATCCTTTATACTTTATATTTTATCCTTTATACTTTATATTTTACAATTTGTAATACATACTTTTGCATGTCACAGGTACCCGCTCGATTAACTGATTCCTACTGGGTGTAGAATCATTATTGGGGGTACCCGATTATGCCTTGCGTGCGGAAGTCTTTAACGTGTCATAGGTACCCGATTAAGCCTTGCGTACGAGTGTCTTTTGTGTGTCACGGGTACCTGCTCAGTTAACTGATTCGTGCTAGTTGCATAATCATTGCTGAAGTACCAGATTAGGCCTTGCGTGCGGAAGTTTTTTACGTGTCATAGGTACCCGATTAGGCCTTGTGTGCGGGTGTATTTTGCATGTCACTGGTACCCGCACGGTTAACTTATTCCTACTGGATGCAGAATCGTTGCTGGAGTACCCGATTAGGCCTTGCGTGTGGAAGTCTTTTACGTATCATAGGTACCCAATTAGGCCTTGCGTGCGGGTGTCTTTTGGGTGTCATGGGTACCCACTCGATTAATTGATTCCTACTGGGTGCAGAATCGTTGCTGGAGTACCCGATTAGGCCTTGCGTGCGGAAGTCTTTTACGTGTCATACGTACCCGATTAGGCCTTGCATGCGGGTGTCTTTTGCGTGTCATGGGTGCCCGCTCGGTTAACTCATTCCTACTGGGTGCAGAATCTTTGATTGAGTACCGATTAGGCCTTGCGTGCGGAAGTCTTTTTCTTGTCATAGGTACCTGATTAGGCCTTGCGTGCGGGTGTCTTTTGCGTGTCACGGGTACCCGCTCGGTTAACTGATCCATACTGGGTGCAGAATCATTGCTGGAGTACCCGATTAGGCCTTGCGTGTGGAAGTCTCTTACGTGTCATAGGTACCCGATTAGGCCTTGCGTGCGGGTGTATTTTGCATGTCATTGGTACCCGTTCGGTTAAATGATTCCTATTGGGTGCAGAATCGTTGCTGGATTACCCGATTAGGCCTTGCGTGCGGAAGTCTTTTACGTGTCATAGGTACCCGATTAAGCCTTGCGTGCGGGTGTCTTTTGCGTGTCATGGGTACCCGCTCGGTTAACTTATTCCTATTTGGTGCAGAATCATTGCTGGAGTACCCGATTTGGCCTTGCGTTCGGAAGTCTCTTACTTATCATAGGCACCCGATTACGCATTGCGTGCGAATGACTTTTGCGTGTCACGGATACCAACATGATTAACTAATTCCTAGTGGGTTCAGAATCGTTGTCAGGTTATCCGATTAGGCCTTGGGTGCGTAAGTCTTTTGCGTGTCATAGGTACCCGATTAGGCATTGCGTGCGGGTGTCTTTTGCGTGTCACGGGTACCCGCTCGGTTAACTTATTCCTACTGGGTGCAGAATCGTTGTCGGATTACCCGAATAGGCCATGCATGCAGAAGTCTTTTATGTGTCAAAGGTAACCGAGGCCATAACCGAGTCCATAACTGAGCCTATAACCGAGACCCTTCACATAACCGAGTCCACAACCAAACCTATAATCGAGCACATAATTTATAATTTATATTTTATAATTTATATTTTATGCTTTATACTTTATATTTTATATTTTATACTTTATATTTTATACTTTATAATTTATATTTATTTTTTATAATTCATAATTTATAATTTATACTTTATAATTTATACTTTATATTTTATACTTTATACTTTATATTTTATACTTTATAATTTATTCTTTATACTTTATATTTTATATTTATTTTCTATAATTCATAATTTATAATTTACAATTTATAATTGAGCTCTTAATCGAGATTATGATCTAACTTGTAACTGAAATTAGTTATTTATATTTTATTCATATATTATATATTACATATTATATATTATATTTTATACTTTATAATTTATATTTTCTAATTTAGCTTTTATTCCATTACCGAGCCAATAAACGAGATATAAACTTAGCTCATAATTGAGGTAATAACCGAGCTTATAACCACGGTCATAATTGTGGTTATAACCAAAACTTTAACCTAACCCACAACCAAGACCACAACCAAACCCATAAACAAGACCACAACCGATCCCATAACCTAACCTATAGCGTATCCCATAACCAAGACCACAACTGAACCCATAACCGATCACATAACCGAGTCCATAACCGAGCCCATAACCGAGTCCATAAATGAGCCCATAACCGAGTCCATAAATGAGCCCATAACCGAGATCCTAACCGAGCTCATAATTGAGGTCTTAACCAAACCTCTAACCGAGCTCATAATTTATATTTTATATTTTATACTTTATACATTATACTTTAATTTTATACTTTATACTTTATATTCTATATTTTATACTTTATATTTTATAATTTATAATTTATACTTTATATTTTATAATTAATAATTTATATTTTTTTATATTTTTTATTTTCTAATTTAGCTTATATTCCATGACCGGTGGAATAACCGAGCCCATGACTAGGATCTAAACCTAGCCCATAACCGAGCCCGTCATAATTGTGGTCATAACCAAACCTTTAAACTAGCTCATAACCGAGACCATAACCGAGCCAAAACTAAACACATAACTTATCCTATAACCGAGCCGATAACCTCGCTCTTAAATTATAATTGAATTTATAATTGAGCTCTGAATTGAGGTTATGATCTAGCTTGTACCTTAAATTAGTTATTTATATTTTTAATTTTTAATTTAGCTTTTATTTTTTATAATTTGTATTTTATATTTTATATTTTATATTTTATACTTTATATTTTATAGTTTATATTTAATATTTAATACTTTATACTTTATACTTTATATTTTATACTTTATATTTTATAATTTATAATTTATACTTTATATTTTATAATTAATATTTTTTATTTTTATTTTCTAATTTAGCTTATATTCCATAACCGATGGAATAACCGAGCCCATAACCAAGATCTAAACCTAGCCCATAACCATGATCATAATTGTGGTCATAACCAAACCTTTAAACTAGCTCATAACCGAGTCAAAACTAAACCCATAACTTATCCTATAACCGAGCCCATAACCTGGTTCTTAAATTGTAATTGAATTTATAATAGCTCTCATGCGAGGTTATGATCTAGCTTATAACTTAAATTAGTTATTTATACTTTATATTTTATATTTTAGACTTTATATTTTATATTTTCTAATTTAGCTTTTACATATTTTTTTATTTTCTAATTTAGCTTTTATTGCATAACCGATCCAATAATCGATTCCATAACCGATATCTAAACCCAGCTCATAACTTAGGTAATAACTGAGCACATAACCACGGTCATAAATGAGGTCATAGCCAAACCTTTAACCTAGCACATAGTCGAGCCCATAACCGGGCACATAACCGAGCCAAAACCAAACCCATAACCGAGCCCATAACCGAGCTCATAAACAAGCTTGTAATTGAATTTATAATTGAGCTCTTAATCGAGGTTATGATCTAGCTTGTAACTGAAATTAGATATTTATATTTGGTTCATATTTTATATTATATATTTTATGCTATATATTTTATTTTATAATTTACAAATTTTTTTTTATTTTATATTTTCTAATTTAGCTTTTATATTTTATATTTTCTAATTTAACTTTTATTACATAACCGATCCAATAACCGAGCACATAACCACGATCACAATTAAGGTCATAACCAAACCTTTAACCTAGCCCATAATCGAGCCCATAACAGGCACGTAACCGAGCCAAAGCCAAACCCATAACTGTTACAATAACCGGGCTCTTAAACAAGCTTGTAATTGAATTTATAATTGAGATCTTAATCGAGATTATGATCTAGCTTGTAACTGAAATTAGTTATTTATATTTTATATATAATATATTATGTTTTATATTTTATACTTTATATTTTCTAATTTAGATTTTATTCCATTACCGATCCAATAACCGAGCCCATAAACGAGATATAAACCTAGCTCATAACTGAGGTAATAACCAAGCTTATAACCACAGTCATAATTGAGGTCATAAGCAAACCTTTAACCTAACCCATAACCAAGACCACAACAGAAACCATAACCTAACCCATAACGTATTCCATAATCGAGTTTTTAAACAAGCTTGTAACTGAATTTATAATCAAGGTCTTAATCAAGGTTATGATCTATCTTGTAATCGAAATTAGTTATTTATATTTTATTTATATTTTTTATTTTTTATTTTATACTTTACACTTTATTTATTATTTTATAATTTAGCTTTTATTCCATAACCGATCCAATAACCGAGCCCATAACTGAGATATAAAACTAGCTCGTAGCTGAGGTAATAACCGATCTTATAACCACGGTCAGGATTGAGGTCATAACCAAACCTGTAACCTAACCCATAACCAAGACCACAACCGAACCCATAACCGATCACATAACCGGGTCCATAACCGAGCCCATAACCGAGTCCATAAATGAGCCTATAACCGAGATCCTAACAGAGCTCATAATTGAGGTCTTAACAAAACCTCTAACCGAGCTCATAATTGAGGTCTTAACCAAACCTCTAACCGAGCTCATAATTTATATTTTATATTTTATATTTTTCATATTATACTTTATACTTTATATTTTATAACTTATAATTTATACTTTATACTTTATACTTTATACTTTTTATTTTTTATTTTTTATTTTCTAATTTAGCTTATATTCCATAACCGATGGAATAACCGAGCCTATAACCAAGATCTAAACCTAGCCCATAACCGAGCCCATAACCACAGTAATAATTGTGGTCATAACCAAACCTTTAAACTAACTCATAACCGAGACCATAACCGAGCCAAAACTAAACCCATAACTTATTCTATAACCGAGCCCATAAACTGGCTCTTAAATTGTAATTAGCTCTTAATCGAGGTTATGATCTAGCTTGTATCTTAAATTAGTTATTTATATTTTATTCATATTTTGTATTTTATACTTCATATTTTATATTTTTTTAATTTAGCTTTTATTTTTTATAGTTTATAATTTATACTTTATACTGTATATTTTTTAATTTATAATTTATATTTTATATTTTATACTTTATATTTTATACTTTATATTTTATAATTTATACTTTATATTTTATAATTAATATTTTATATTTTTTTATATCTTTTATTTTTTATTTTCTAATTTAGCTTATATTCCATAACCGATGGAATAACCGAGCCCAAAACCACGACCATAATTGTTTTCATAACCAAACCTTTAAACTAGCTCATAACCGAGACAATAAACGAGCCAAAACCAAACCCATAACTTATCCTATAACCGAGCCCATAACCTGGCTCTTAAATTGTAATTGAATTTATAATAGCTCTTAATCGAGGTTATGATCTAGCTTGTAACTTAAATTAGTTATTTATATTTTATTCACATTATATATTTTATATTTTATAATTTATATTTTATACTTTATATTTTATATTTTCTAATTTAGCTTTTACATATTTTTATATTTTCTAATTTAGCTTTTATTGCATAACCGATCCAATAATCGAGCCCATAACCAAGATCTAAACCTAGCTCATAACTGAGGTAATAACCGAGCACATAACCACGGTTATAAATGAGGTCATTACCAAACATTTAACCTAGCACATAATCAAGCCCATAACCGGGAAAATATCTGAGCCAAAACCAAACCCATAACTGATCCCATAACCGAGCCCGTAACCGAGCTCATAAACAAGCTTGTAATTGAATTTATAATTGAGCTCTTAATCGAGTTTATGATCTAGCTTCTAACTGAAATTAGATATTCATATTTTATTCATATTTTATATTTTATATTTTGTACTTTATATTTTAAATTTTATATTTTATTTATATTTTATAATTTATATTTAATATTTTCTGAAACGACCCAAACTTCCCCGTAAAGGAAAGTCTAGATTGATTTGAGAACAATAGGCATCAGAACACAAACTGAAGAACATTTTATTGCTGATTACAACAATTACATCAGAGTACAAGAATGTAACAGAGTATGAATACTTGTTACAAAATAGAAATACAATAATACCAGAGTTTCAAATAACATTTAAATAGCAGCGGAAAATAATACAAATATACAACCGAAAGGAATACACGGATAAGAGCTTTCCGAATATTGCTTCAGCTGTAAACCAGGATCCTGTAAAATATATCTGCAAAAGCTACTCGACTGCCCATGTGGAAAATATGGGCACCCGAGTTTGCCAGTGAAACAAACTACAGGTCAGTCATGGGACTGGTATGAGAAATCTTAACTTAACTTATCTAATAATGGCTAATCACAGGACCACGCCGCTAACGCGGAACGGGTTTACTCCATTGGATTTCCAGTGCATAAAATAAAGTAAATAGTTAAACAACGCAATGCTTTTTAGAAAAATGAAACCATTATAAGACCCAAGTCCCATCACACAATGCAACACAAACCGGAGGATAAGGTTTTACCTTATAATGGTCAAAAGAAGCTTGATACGATAAAACAAATTTAATATTAGTGTGTATATGTATGGGTATATATATTTTAAAAACATTTCAATCATAATGTATCAATCATAGACGGCATAGTACCCCATCCTATTATGTCGCCATACTAGTTCTACAATCAAAACCGCAAGGTCGTATTGGAAGTTGGATTTCCATCATGAGTCGAGGCTAGGGGCAAGGTCCTCTCCGATTCGAGACACTCTAGCAAATACCTCAGGATCACACCTATGGGCAACCCTTGGATGCGGTAGGGTCGATCCCCGCCTATCGGCAGTGGATTGGTTATGCCTGAACACACGCTTCCCGGTCCCTTTGGACCTCCATATGACCACTAACGACCTATAAATCCCGAGACGCCTCAAAATCCATCATCCACATAAGTAAAATGTCAGCGCTGGTAGGTCCCTGACATGTAACAACCCGTATTTCGATAACGTGTTAAGACGAGAATCAAGGCAGAATTTAATTTTAAATTCTGAATCAAGTAAAACGGGCTGTGCCATCGCGTTCGTCTCAGAAAAATACGCGAAATAGAGTCCGAGTTTTCGAAAATCGGAGTCCGTATGACCAAGTTAAGGCCCGTTGAAGTTTTCAGGAAATTCATTTTCAAAAACGAGTTCAAAATTCAAAACTCAGGCCCAGGCGGGGTAGGCGGGAATTTTCCCGCCAAGGCCCAAGTCGACTGGGGAGTCGACTGGGCAGTCGACCCCCCAGTACCCAAGTCGACTGGGCAGTCGACTTGGGAGTCGACTTGACCCAAAAACACACTTTTGTGTGTGACGGCCTGGGTGCACCTGCTTGCTGTTTGGGTTGGATCTGATGGCCTGTGACGAATTCTGACGGTTCTGATCTATCCTAGGGTTAATCTAAGGGCCTAAACTACTCCTAATCTCTATAAAAACACCCCTAAGCCTACCCTAAACCCTCACAAATCACTCATGCCACGAAGTGCTGCCCAAATGCCAAGTGATCATGGCCTCCATCTCCAATTCCTAGAGCCTAAGCACTCAAATTGGATTCAAATCAAGAGGTGCAAGCTTGCTACACCAAATAGAAGGGAGATCAACGTTGCTATGCGAGTTCCATGACGATTCTTCAACAAAGGAGCCACCTTTCTTAGTCAAGACGATTCATGCTTCTTTCCCTAGGCCTCGCTAGGTAAGTTCTAGCTACTTGTAGATGGAAACGGTAGTTTTAATGATGACATGGGATAAAACGATATTAACCATGAGTATGCGAGTCTATATGAACCTTACCATGCCTCTTTTGCTTAAATCTCTGATCTTAGGCTATGTTAGCGACTTAATCATGTCACTCATGTTATGTTTAACCTAGTTTATCTTGCAAGTTTGAATCTTTATCTATGGAATGTTATCATGAACCTTTGGGAACCATTTGTCTTGTGAAACATTGGCAAAGACTTGACTTTGGGGCTTGTGCATGTAAATGAACCCAAACCCCTTATGTTATCATGCAAGTTTGTGGCCAAATCCTTTATGACATTATGCATGCTTGTAGCCAATCCCCTCTTTTATGTTATGCATGCTTATGGCCAAACCTTTATGACTCTATGCATGTTTTAAGCCAAACCCTTGTGATACTATGCATGTTTGTGGCCAAACCCGTCATAACAATCGTGTATGTTTTGAGGCCAATGTGTATCATAGTATTCTTACTATGTTGACTTGCTTATACTTGAGTTGGAATCACGATTTGGGGTAGGTTAGAAAAACGTAAAAATGACATGAAAACTTAATTTGAAGTTACATGAAAACATGATATGTAAGATAAACTTGACATGAACCATGATTTGGGTTAAATTGGCATGAACTTGACTTGAAATATGACTTGAAACTTGACATGGGGTTTACATGGGAACATGACATTCATGATACACTCAAATGTGGTCATGACACGTAGGAAAACATGGGACTTGACTAGACATGTGTGGTTTGGAAGTGTAATTTGACACTAGACTAAACATGAAAGTGACCAGGTTGGGTTGAGTTTGCAACATAAAACTACCCGGACCCGACCGGCCTAACTAGTAGTTGCAAACAATAAGACCCAATGTGAGAAGTTGGTCATGTTGTGCTTGAACCCAAGGTTAGACTAGGTTGTGGTGTAAAGCTACCCGGACCCGCCCGGCTTAACTAGTAACCACAACAAAGTCTAATGTGAGAGGTTGGGGTGCATTAAGTAATTAATGCCACATAATAGGGTTAAGTTAATTTGATTAATGACGCTTAACCAAATATGACATAGACGAATGGGTTAAGTAATTTTATTAGGCTAATAATACTTAACCAATCTAAATTCGGTAATTTGATGAGGTTAAGTAACTTGATTTGCCAAACGACACTTAACCATTTTTATACGACTAGTGGACGTGTTTAAGTTAACCAACACTTAACCAATCAAACACGTTAATTTGATAAGGTTAAGTAAACTTTTTCTAATGACACTTAACCATATAATACAGTTAATGGATGGGGTTAAGTTAACTTAGACTTAACTAATCTAAACAAGGTAATCGGATGGGGTTAAGTTAGCCTAGACTTAACCAATATAACTCGTTAATTTGATGAGGTTAAGTTAACCTATATTTAACCAATCTAACGTGAAAACATGATAAGGCTAAGTCACGAATCGCTTGAATACGCTTGACCGATTTGACTCAGTAATTTGATAAGGTCAAGTTAATATATACTTAACCAACTTGACATATGGTTTGTAGGGTTAAGTCTTGAACTTGGATACTTAGCCAAGTTTGACATGATTTGTAGACGGGTTAAGTCATGAACTTAAGGGACACTTAATCCATTATATAAACCCTAGTTCAGAGAATTAGGTGGATAATCGTAATTAACAAGAATAACGGGAATAAGGCTAAGTGGTAAACCTTAGTTGGAGAATAGCTAAGTAATAATTCTTAGTCAAGGGAAGTTGGACCAGTTCTTAGATAGATGAGTAACCCGATACGGTAGGTCATCATTTAAGTATACGTGTAGGAGTAGGCTGTCTGATTTAGATAAAGGCTCCAGCGAACTGGGTAACGAAGCAGCGGCTTCGGGGAACGTGAGGATATTCTTGGTATCCCTCTGTGAGGTCGCAGGTGATCATACTGGGCTCACGAGAGGTTAAGGTCTTCGTTAGAAGAACCAAGAGTATGCCTTGCTTGCTATACGAGCGACCTAAAGACTGGGATGGATAGCGGTGAGTCGATGGATACATGGTAGTGCCCTAGATAGAATTTTCGTCGGCTACCTACCATTTTGAGTCAATCGTGTACGTACGGAAAGGCAGAGAACACCCAAAAGACCATAATTGCTATCTAATTATGGGTGCGGTAAGGCCGTAGGATTGTGGGCTGGCCAGTTGTGTAGTTCTCATACAATATTTTTCTTGTCTTGCCTTTCACTAGTTGAGGGAGTGGTCTCGTGGGACCATAGCCACGTATAGAAAAAAAAACAGACCTTAGCATCTGCATCGGCAGATAAATCGAAAGCTCCCGACCGAGTCCTGTATTTCTTTATTTGTCCTGTAACAGGACTCGGATGGCACGATGTGATACATGTGCATATAGTCTTGGAAAAACGATTCACGATGAATGCATGGGAAAAAAGGGCGCGGTTGACGGTTAGCGTAATCCCTAGTGACCCAAGGTGGTTGAACCCAAACCGAAATACGAAAACGTGCAATAGGTAAGCGTAATCCCTAGTGGTCCTAGGTGGCATAAGTCCTAGTTGTACAAACGATGATTCATGTTGAAAGACCCTAGCTAGATATAGGGTGACAGTCCAAAACGATCTTAAGGATCATGGAACTACGTTGAAGTAGAATCTCATGGAAAAACCCGTACGACGTACGGCAAGGGACTGAACTTATACGTGGAAAGAGACATACGAGTTTAGAAACCTACATATGCTATATGTTAGGTCGACATGGACCATTACACGACTTTTGAGTAAGGGTCATTCATGGTTAACACATGATACGGTGGGTATACTAGTACGGTAGGTGCAGAGCAAGAATACAGGATAGATACCATGGGACGTTGTGCGTGATAGATATCTTGGGGATATTATACTTGATAGAAACCTGACGATGGGATACCTTGTTTTATCTTGACATCGTAATTTATCATGACACCTTAGTCTATCTGGGTACTGTAGTTCATCCTTCTTTCTTGGCTTAGTTTATCTATCTTGTCATCATCCTTATGTTTACTTTCAGTTTATGCATGTCATGTTACCTTTATCTGTTTTTATGCTGGAAGTAGATAGGACTTACCAGTCTTTATGACTGACCCCGTTTTCTTTCGCTTCTTGTCTTCCGTTTCCCTCCAGGTTACAGGGAGGAAATACTGTTGTTTAGTTCGGACTTCTTCTGCTTGAAGGTCATCATGTATGGCTTGGACTTTTTCTTGGCTATGGCTACTTTACTGTTTTACTTGGGGAATAATTTATGAAAAAGTTTTTATGCTTCTTTACTATTGCAAGACAGGTTTTGATGTACTCTGATGTAAAAGGCTTTAGACCTTATTTATTAATGTTATGAAAGTTTGATTTTACTTCCTCTATTTTATATGTTCTGTCTTGTGATATTTCTGTGCATGTTTACCAATAATGCCCCTCTAAAGCTAGTGCATTCCTTTGCGAGTGACCCTAGCGGAGGCGGGGTGTTACATTTGGTATCAGAGCAGAAGGTTACCAGACTGGGCAAACGTTTTTAAAACCTTTTGAAAACTATTTGAAAAACCGTTTACAAAGAAGCATTTTTCAAGAAAAGTTTTTAAAGGCTATTCCCCAAAAGCCATTAGCCCTATCCTTGTTTCCTTGATTGAACCTCTTTTCCTTTCTTTCCTCCATCTGTAGTCACAGTAGTTTTAACTGCGACTAGTCTTTTCTAGCTACGAAACTGTTTTCCGTACGATGGAGGTGGTTCTCGAGAGGCCAATGGCCGCGTTATAAGAAAGGATAGTAAGAAAGAGGATAAAGGATACAAGCTTAAGGATAAGCAACCTATTGGTATGGCTCAACCCAGGACATGACAAGAAAGTATCTATGGTATGGTAAACCGGGACAGATAGATAAGTATTATGGACAAGGACGAGATCATCATGAAGACAATTGTATACTCCACTAAGAGTACCTGAGAAGGGGGATAACATCCTTGTGGAAAGGTTTAGTCTTTCTTTTCTATCATCCCGTCGGGACTTTGTTTTGATCGCCGCATCATTTAAGTCCGCTTCGATAGTTGAGTCTCTGCACCTTAGTACTAGTGTAATAGAGGATCCCATTTTTGTCTCAAGGTCCTATTGGAGAATCGGTCCATTTATTCATGGCTTGTTTGGATTTGAGAATGTCTATGTCAAGTGTTGAGCTTGGAAATAATGCTTATGTTTATAAGCTATGGATGGATTCTAGGGATGAAGTGGTTATCCAGTAAGGGGTGCCACTCTCGGTTTTGATAGGACGGATGGTTTACTTCACTTATGCATGGGTTATAGGAATTACCCTTGTAAGTGCGCTTGGTAACCTGTTTGACAACTGTTTACTTTCAAGAGAAAGTTCTTCTACGTGGAATACCTTATGGTACGAGATCCAAGATTTACTAGTGAATTTTGGAGGGCTCGCATGGAATCATGAGTACGCAGTCCTGTTTGCGCCAAGTATTCTAGAAAAAGGATAAGTGCAAGTGGAACGAGAGGCGACGAAGAAATGAGTTCCAACTCATGTTATGGAAACAGGAAATAAGAAGCTACGAAATCGCGAAGTTAAAGGACGGTCAAGGCACGGTGGAACTAAGCTCAAGGAAATGCGACTCAGAAGGATGAAGACTAGATACGCGCATGATATCTCTTTTTAAGAGTATATCCTTGATCCATGTTTTCTGTAGAGCTTGCTTGAAGGTTATCTTTAATGGATATCCTCTTGGTCCTGTTCGGTGGTAAACCCCGTAAGGTGTTTATCTTGCTTATCTTCTCGATCCTATCTTGAGGATCTTAGGTAGAACCCTATGGATGTAAACATGTATTTGAAACATGTTATGATTGATATGGTTGCCAGTGGTTGCAAGTGGTTGCCAGTGGTTGCAAGTGGTTGCTCGTGGATGCTTGAATGTGCATTAGGCATTAGAACGGTTCAGTCACGTTTTATATTACATATGCATATTTACGCTTGTTTATGGATGAAATTAGATGTGTTACCATGCGGATGTTGCATATGAATGAATGATTGTGCATGCATATAGTATTTATATGACTAGGACTATTTGCATACATGTTGGATTCATGGCACTAAACATATTTTGCATTAGAAAGATCATTCAGGCCTGATCATTTGCATTAGATAAGTACATACACACACACACCTTCTGCATGTATTTATACAGCATTAGAAATCGTCTAAGGACAATGGTTGCTTGTGGATGATGCTTTTAGTAGATGGATGATGGATGGTAGGATATGTTCTTCCTAACTTGGAGATTTCGGGTACGAAATCCTTTAAGAAGGGGAGAATGTAACAACCCGTATTTCGATAACGTGTTAAGACGAGAATCAAGGCAGAATTTAATTTTAAATTCTGAAACAAGTGAAACGGGCTGTGCCATTTTAAGAAGGGGAGAATGTAACAACCCGTATTTCGATAACGTGTTAAGACGAGAATCAAGACAGAATTTAATTTTAAATTCTGAAACAAGTGAAACGGGCTGTGCCATTGCATTCGTCTCGGAAAAATACGCGAAATAGAGTCCGAGTTTTCGAAAATCGAAGTCCGTATGACCAAGTTAAGGCCCGTTGAAGTTTTTAGGAAATTCAAGTTCAAAAATGAGTTCAAAATTCAAAACTCAGGCCCAGGCGGGGTAGGCGGGAATTTTCCCGCCAAGGCCCAAGTCGACTAGGGAGTCGACTGGGCAGTCGACCCCCCAGTACCCAAGTCGACTAGGCAGTCGACTTGGGAGTCGACTTGGCCCAAAAACACACTTTTGTGTGTGACGGCCTGGGTGCACCTGCTTGCTGTTTGGGTTGGATCTGATGGCCTGTGACGAATTCTGACGGTTCTGATCTATCCTAGGGTTAATCTAAGGGCCTAAACTACTCCTAATCTCTATAAAAACACCCCTAAGCCTACCCTAAACCCTCAAAAATCACTCATGCCACGAAGTGCTGCCCAAACGCCAAGTGATCATGGCCTCCATCTCCAATTCCTAGAGCCTAAGCACTCAAATTGGATTCAAATCAAGAGGTGCAAGCTTGCTACACCAAATAGAAGGGAGATCAACGTTGCTATGTGAGTTCCATGACGATTCTTCAACAAAGGAGCCACCTTTCTTAGTCAAGACGATTCATGCTTCTTTCCCTAGGCCTCGCTAGGTAAGTTCTAGCTACTTGTAGGTGGAAACGGTAGTTTTAATGATGACATGGGATAAAACGAGATTAAACATGAGTATGCGAGTCTATTTGAACCTTACCATGCCTCTTTTGATTAAATCTATGATCTTAGGCTATGTTAGCGACTTAATCATGCCACTCATGTTATATTTAACCTAGTTTATCTTGCAAGTTTGAATCTTTATCTATGGAATGTTATCATGAATCTTTGGGAACCATTTGACTTGTGAAACATTGGCAAAGACTTGACTTTGGGGCTTGTGCATGTAAATGAACCCAAACCCCTTATGTTATCATGCAAGTTTGTGGCCAAATCCTTTATGACATTATGCATGCTTGTAGCCAATCCCCTCTTTTATGTTATGCATGCTTGTGGCCAAACCTTTATGACTCTATGCATGTTTTAAGCCAAACCCTTATGATACTATGCATGTTTGTGGCCAAACCTGTCATAACAATCGTGCATGTTTTGAGGCCAATGTGTATCATATTATTCTTACTATGTTGACTTGCTTATACTTGAGTTGGAATCACGATTTGGGGTAGGTTAGAAAAACGTAAAAATGACACGAAAACTTAACTTGAAGTTACATGAAAACATGATATGTAAGATAAACTTGACATGAACCATGATTTGGGTTAAATTGGCATGAACTTGACTTGAAATATGACTTGAAACTTGACATGGGGTTTACATGGGAACATGACATTCATGATACACTCAAATGTGGTCATGACACGTAGGAAAACATGGGACTTGACTAGACATGTGTGGGTTGGAAGTGTAATTTGACACTAGACTAAACATGAAAGTGACAAACTCGAGGTTGTGTTGAGTTTGCAACATAAAACTACCCGGACCCGACCGGCCTAACTAGTAGTTGCAAACAATAAGACCCAATGTGAGAAGTTGGTCATGTTGTGCTTGAACCCGAGGTTAGACTAGGTTGTGGTGTAAAGCTACCCGGACCCGCCTGGCTTAACTAGTAACCACAACAAAGTCTAATGTGAGAGGTTGGGGTGCATTAAGTAATTAATGCCACATAATAGGGTTAAGTTAATTTGATTAATGACGCTTAACCAAATATGACATGGACGAATGGGTTAAGTAATTTTATTAGGCTAATAATACTTAGCCAATCTAAATTCGGTAATTTGATGAGGTTAAGTAACTTGATTTGCCTAACGACACTTAACCATTTTTATACGACTAGTGGACGGGGTTAAGTTAACCAACACTTAACCAATCCAACACGTTAATTTGATAAGGTTAAGTAAACTTTTTCTAATGACACTTAACCATATAATACAGTTAATGGATGGGGTTAAGTTAACTTAGACTTAACTAATCTAAACATGGTAATCGGATGGGGTTAAGTTAGCCTAGACTTAACTAATCTAACTCATTAATTTGATGAGGTTAAGTTAACCTATACTTAACCAATCTAACGTGAAAACATGATAAGGCTAAGTCAAGAATCGCTTAAATAGGCTTGACCGATTTGACTCAGTAATTTGATAGGGTCAAGTTAATATATACTTAACCAACTTGACACATGGTTTGTAGGGTTAAGTCTTGAACTTGGATTCTTAGCCAAGTTTGACATGATTTGTAGACGGGTTAAGTCATGAACTTAAGTGACACTTAATCCATTATATAAACCCTAGTTCCGAGAATTAGGTGGATAACCGTAATTAACAAGAATAACGTGAATAAGGCTAAGTGGTAAACCTTAGTTGGAGAATAGCTAAGTAATAATTCCTAGTCAAGGAAAGTTGGACCAGTTCTTAGATTGATGAGTAACCCGATACGGTAGGTCATCATTTAAGTATACGTGTAGGAGCAGGCTATCTGATTTAGATAAAGGCTCAAGCGAACTGGGTAACGAAGCAGCGGCTTCGGGGAACATGAGGATATTCTTGGTATCCCTCTGTGAGGTCGCAGGTGATCATACTGGGCTCACGAGAGGTTAAGATCTGCGTTAGAAGAACCAAGAGTATGCCTTGGTTGCTATACGAGCGACCTAAAGACTGGGATGGATAGCGGTGAGTCGACGGATACATGGTAGTGCCCTAGATAGCATTTTCGTCGGCTACCTACCATTTTGAGTCAATCGTGTACGTACGGAAATGCAGAGAACACCCAAATGACCATAATTGCTATCTAATTATGGGTGCGGTAAGGACGTAGGATTGTGGGCTGGCCAGTTGTGTAGTTCTCATACAAGATTTTTCTTGTCTTGCCTTTCACTATTTGAGGGAGGGGTCTCGTGGGACCATAGCCACGTATAGAAAAAAAACTGACCTTAGCATCTGCATCGGCAGATAAATCGAAAGCTCCCGACCGAGTCCTGTATTTCTTGATTTGCCCTGTAACAGGACTCGGATGGCACGATGTGATACATGTGCATACAGTCATGGAAAACGATTCACGATGAATGCGTGGGAAAAAAGGGCGTGGTTGACGGTTAGCGTAATCCCCAGTGGCCCTAGGTGGTTGAACCCAAACCGAAATACGAAAACGTGCAATAGGTAAGCGTAATCCCTAGTGGTCCTAGGTGGCATAAGTCCTAGATGTACAAACGATGATTCATGTTGAAAGACCCTAGCTAGATATAGGGTGACAGTCCAAAACGATCTTAAGGATCATGGAACTACGTTGAAGTAGAATCTCATGGAAAAACCCGTACGACGTACGGCAAGGGACTGAACTTATACATGGAAAGAAACATACGAGTTTAGAAACCTACATATGCTATATGTTAGGTTGACATGGACCATTACACGACTTTTGAGTAAGGGTCATTCATGGTTAACACATGATACGGTGGGGATACTAGTACGGTAGGTGCAGAGCAAGAATACAGGATAGATTCCATGGGACATTGTGCATGATAGATATCTTGGGGATATTATACTTGATAGAAACCTGACGATGGGATACCTTGTTTTATCTTGACATCGTAATTTATCATGACACCTTAGTTTATCTGGGTACTGTAGTTCATCCTGCTTTCTTGGCTTAGTTTATCTATCTTGTCATCATCCTTATGTTTACTTTCAGTTTATGCATGTCATGTTACCTTTATCTGTTTTTATGTTGGAAGTAGATAGGACTTACCAGTCTTTATGACTGACCCCGTTTTCTTTCGCTTCTTGTCTTCCGTTTCCCCCTAGGTTACAGGGAGGAAATACTGTTGTTTAGTTCGGACTTCTTCTGCTTGAAGGTCATCATGTATGGCTTGGACTTTTTCTTGGCTATGGCTACTTTACTGTTTTACTTGGGGAATAATTTATGAAAAAGTTTTTATGCTTCTTTACTATTGCAAGACAGGTTTTGATGTACTATGATGTAAAAGGCTTTAGACCTTATTTATTAATGTTATGAAAGTTTGATTTTACTTCCTCTATTTTATACATTCTGTCTTGTGATATTTCTGTGCATGTTTACTAATAATGCCCCTCTAAAGCTAGTGCATTCCTTTGCGAGTGACCCTAGCGGAGGCGGGGTGTTACATGACATCACTCTAGCTAGAAAGAAACGTGTGCACTCCCTACGGTCCGTATCCTGTTTTTGACTCATAACGGGGTGTGAGGCTCGCGAAGTCACGATATACACAAAGCTATCCCGTAATAGGCTATACTTCGATCATCCCACAAGGCCCTGCTTTTCAACAAAAGCCTTGATCATTTGCATCTTGGCGTGCCACATTGACAATTCACGCCATGCGATCAATCACTATTAATATATACCAGGGTGTTAAGCAGAGAATAAATTCTCCGCCACCAATCAGATATACATTAATAAAAATGAATTTAATTCACATGGAACGAAATCCAACGTCAGACACGCATCCATTTACTAGCTTATGCTCTGGGTCTGAGCGAAAACCAAAACCGAACAATCAACAATAGTCCGGACGGCCACCACTGAAGCCCCTTCAAGGTAGCTACTCGCATCAAGGGTCTCCATAGCAACACATCCATTTGATGTGAAGATCGTCGGTCTTCAACCACCGTCTTAATCTCCGACTCTTCATCGTCATAGTAATTATTCGGAATGGGTTAAACCCGGTCTTCCCGAATAACTCGCGTATTTTTTTTTTATAATTAAAAATCAAGCGCTGTTGACGTCAAAAGTTGGTCACTAGTGACGACCAACCACCAATCGCGTGGACAACACATGAATAAAGATAAAAATACAGAAAAGAAAGTAAATAAAGGGGAGTGCACACAAAGTTTTTACAGTGGTTCGGCAAAGACGGTGCCTACGTCCACTTTATATATCATTTATCTTTTTTGATTACAAGTACAATACTTTTTCTGATTGAAGAAGAGAAAGAAAATAGCTATCTTTTCTTCTTTTTTTAGAGAGAATGAGATTATGGAGAAGAGTAGAGATGAAAAGCTTGCAGAAGCTGTCTCAGCCAAAAGAAGAAGGTCGTTTTTCTCTCTAAGCTTGGAGGTATTTATAGGTGAAGAAGGTATCTTGGGCTGTTGCTGTATGGTCCGGCCATTTCAGGAAGGCCCGAACACGTGGAATTCACCTATTGGCTTGAATTACGGCTGGAAGGCTGATTTCACTACTCATAAATAGTATCCTCGGAAGTTGTGGTTGACGTGGCATCCACATAGAGGTTTATCAAAAGTAGAGCTTTGTCCGCATATGCTTTGACCGCCTTTTTCTCCTTGGAAGTTAGGATATTATGTGGACTGGCTCTGTAGAAGACTTCAACGTTGGCCCGAAATAATCGGTCGACTCACTCCGATAAACTCGGTCGACTGGGAGGCCTATTCTTCCGGAGTGAGATATTATTTGTCGAATCTGGATGTGGGCCGATGTGTGACTGTTTCGGGCCCTGTATTGGCTATTCGGGCTTCCTGAAGCGTGGCTTGTATCTGATTGCTTGTTTGGGCTTCGTTTGTTGAAACTCTTGCCAAAAAGAAGGTTAACTCTTTTCCCCTCAGAATGCATCTTCATCGACAGAGGGAGATGTGTTCTGAAATCTGAACCGAAGCACAAACGCTCGAACTGCCTTGGTGGCGCCGGACCATATTAAGGCCAGAAAACCAACGGTCCGATGTTCTATTAAGACCAGAAATCCGACGTCCATGCCAGGTCGTATTAAGGCCAGAGAACCGACTACTATCGGGGACCGTACTAAAGCCAAGATGATGGTCGCCATAAGAATTGATTCCTGCAAATACAAAACAAACCATTCTTGTTTAGAGTAGGGTGATGGGTCGAGCATCTTATCCCACTTGGCTTTAGAGGGTGGCGAGCATAAACCATGCTCGACTTAGTGGCGAGAATAAACCATACTCGGCTTGGTGGTGAGAATAAACCGTACTCGGCTTGGTGGCGAGCATAGACATTACTCGGCTTGTTGGCGAACGCTGATCTGTTTCGGCTTAGAGAGGGCGAGTATTAACCATATTCGGCTTGGGGCAAGCGTTCTTTATGCTCGACTCATGTTGGGTTAGTGTAACGAGCTATGCACGCTCGTGGTGCAAAGAAAAAAGAGAGCGTAATCCACACTCGTGCTAAGAAAATGACCTCTTCTCGCTTGAAGGAGTAGGTGTTTGAATTAGTGGTAGGATTTCGCGCTAACTACATAAAACAGAGGGGCGAGTGTTAATCATGCTCGGCTTAGAAATTTCACAACATGACCTACTTTTGCAAAAATTAAAGTTCATAACCGCTAAACAACTATTACAAAGAAATTCTACGGGGACGGTATTTGATTACAGAGTATCAAGGCGTCCTTGTTATTGAAAGAAATTCATTGAAAGCAAAGATAAAAAATCTAATTAATGATAATGTCGCGGGTGCTAGTCTTAGGGTCCTTTCCATTTCTAGGATCTCGCGGACCAGCCTGAGGAGCTTGGGCAGAAGGTCGCGGCGGCATGGCCGGGGCGCGATTTTTGACATATTCAGCGAGTTCCCCTTTTCTGACTCGTCCTTCGATGAGATCGCGCGGATGTCGGCAATCATTTGTATTATGTCCAGCTACGTTGTGGAATATACAATGCTTGCCAGAGTCGAGTTCCATCTGGGTCGGCTCTCGTCGAGGTGGTCTTGGAGTGGGAAAGGATTCACGTATATCGAGATAGATATCGAGCAAGGGATAATTGAGCTTGGTGTACCGATCATATTTTCTTTCTTTTCGAGGTCGGACATTGCGTTCATCTTTTTCCGGGGCCTTTCCTCTTCCTTTATTCTGGCCATTGCCGTTGAATGGACCTTGTTGCTTGGCCACTAAAACTTCAAGGCTCTCCATTTCAAGGCTGGCATCCTCTTGTCGGAGGAATCTCTCGGCCTCGGAGTAAAAATCATTTATATCTTTGGGCGGATCCCAAGTTAAGGAGTTTGAGAATTCTGATCTCCTCTGGACTCCCGCGATGGCAGCCATAAGCACCATCAATGGCTCGGGCCGATCGACAGATGCTACAGCAGCGTTGAACCTTTCGAGAAAGGATTTTAGCGTCTCTCCGGATCGCTGTTTGATGGTGGATAAGAACATGACACTTTTCGGTCGAGAGATATGCACTCGAACTGCTCGATGAAGCGGGTGACCAGAGTATTCCAACTACTGATCGACTCCGTTGTTAGCTGCTGAAACCACATTTCGGCTATATCTGTGAGAAAGAGGGGGAAGCACTTGGCCATGAAACTGGTCGATGCACCAAGAACTTCCATATGTCGCATGTATCTCATGAGATGAATGGTCGGGTCAGTGCGATCATTGTATGGCTCGATAGCTGGAAACCTGAAGTCTGGAGGATTCCGAGAATTTCTGATTTCTCTAGTGAAGGGGCAGCGATTGACATTGTCTATGTCTTGTTGCGAAGAATTGCCCCGGGTGAAGCATCAGACGATTCTTGCGAGCTGACTCCCATGTCCGAGGAGTCGTTGCCATGAACTTAATTCTGCATCCTGAGGGAGTTCTGCTCGAGGATCCGGCAAAAGTATGCTCGGAAGGGTGGCCACTGGCTGGGCTCGACCGCCGAGACTTGAGTGAAGGTGTGAGGGAATTTGAGATCTGGCAAGTTGTTCTGGGGAGAATGGCCCCTCTGGAACCCGATGAGTCGTGGGTCGAGCCATACCTATTGCAAAAGGTATAGGCCGATCCAACATAGCATGTGATGTTCGGAGGGCAGGGTTGCCCCCGCTTGGAGCGAGGTTTGGAGGGTCTACGGTAGCGTTTTCTTCTGCTACGGTAAGGACCGGCATGGTAGGGTGGCTTCCCTCGTTCGAAGGGAAGGCTGCTCCGACTCTTTGTTGAAGAGGAAGAGTGGTTAGACTGGTCTGCGGCAAGATCCCGGGTTGTAATGGGAATGGCGTTGATTCTGAGGGACCCGGTGGGAGCTCGACTGATTCGGCAGGTCGAGATGTTCCAAAGAGCAGAGGCATATTTGCCTGACGACCTAGATCTTGATCGCCCGCTTCTTGGTATTCTGTGGCCACAACTGCGCTGGTCGCTGGAAGCGATATTCCTAGTTGGACTCGACTGGTTGGTGGGACCAAACCAGGATGAAATAAAGGTGTAGCCTGATCAGTGGCCTGATTTCTGTTAAACTGAGGTTCAGCAGCTGCCCCAGTCTCGGCTCGTGGAGAAATTGATGTTGAAGCGTTCAATCCTGTCTCCAGTCGAGTGAGAAGGTGATCCATCGACTGCCGCTGTTGTTCGAGGACTTTACCCTGAGATGTCATTTGGTCTCTGAACTCGACCATGATCTTGTCCATATCGTCCCTAGTAAGGAACCGAGATCGGTCGTCATGAGAGGAAGCTTCATGGCTTACTTCTGCAGCATCAGTATCGGCTGCATCGGTATTTGAGGGACGAGAGGATGTTGCATCATTATTTCATTTGTTCGCCATGACCTGAGATTAGCAGGAACTCGATGGCGATGTCGGTACGCGCCCCTTCCTGGCACGCCAAAGTGTTGACGTCAAAAGTTGGTCACTAGTAACGATCAACCCCCAATCGCGTGGACAACACACGAATAAAGATAAAAATACAGAAAATTAAGTAAATAAAGGGGAGCACACACAAAGTTTTTGTAGTGGTTCGGCAAAGACGGTGCCTACGTCCACTTTATATATCATTTATCTTTTTTGATTACAAGTACAATACTTTTTCTGATTGAAGAAGAGAAAGAAAATAACTATCTTTTCTTCTTTTTTTAGAGAGAATGAGATTATGGAGAAGAGTAGAGATGAAAAGCTTGTAGAAGCTGTCTCGTCCAAAAGAAGAAGGTCCTTTTTCTCTCTAAGCTTGGAGGTATTTATAGGTGAAGAAGGTATCTTGGGGTGTTGCTGTATGGTCCGGCCATTTCGGAAAGGCCCGAACACGTGGAATTCACCAATTGGCTTGACTTGCGGCTGGAAGGCTGATGTCACTGCTCATAAATAGTATCCTCGGAATTTGAGGTTGACGTGGCATCCACAGAGAGGTTTATCAAAAGTAGAGCTTTGTCCGCATATGCTTTGACCGCCTTTTTCTCCTTGGAAGTCGGGATATTATGTGGACTGGCTTTGTAGATGACTTCAACGTTGGCCCGAAATAATCGGTCGACTCACTCCGATAAACTCGGTCGACCGGGAGGCCTATTCTTCCGGAGTGAGATATTATTTGCCGAATCTGGACGTGGGCCAATGTGTGACTGTTTCGGGCCCTATATTGGCTATTCGGGCTTCCTGAAGCATGGCTTGTATCTGATTGCTTGTTTGGGCTTCTTTTGTTGAAACTCTTGCCAAAAAGAGGGTTAACAAGCGCTATAAAAACACATCCAACGCCTCATTCCAATTCAGAATATTCTTTTAAATAAAATATTCACATTTTTCTATCAAAGATAAATTCTTTAATTTTATTTTTAAATCTTTCTTTTAAAGATTTATTAAAACCTCAACTTGGTTTTAAATATCACAAATCATTATTCAATGATTATTCAAATTTAAGAAATTAATCTTATCTTTAACTGGGTTAAAGAACTAATGTCAGTTAAAACATAGTTCACGGTAAACCCGAAATATCTTCCATGAATTATGGAATCTTCACAGGGATCAAATCAATATATAATCGTTATAAATTTCTGTATCCGACCAATAATATAAATGGAATAACGGCAAAGCCTCTTAAATTCCATATGTAGTATCGGTCTTCTTTTACAGAAGCTTATCTCGGTTATTATTAATTCGAATTCCATTCAATTCCAATTTATTCATTAAATTGGAAAACTTTACTTTTGAAAAATTCTCATTTAAATCTTAATGAAAGATTTATAAATTCCAAATCATATTTTCACTGTCAGTTGTGTTAAAGAACACATGTCACTTAAAAACACGGTTCATGATAAAACCAACTCACATTTCATCTTTATTTCAATTACTGAATATAATGGAAAAACTTTTTAATAATCTTAATTAAAGGATTATTCTTTTCATACGGGGTTTAAGAATAGTGTTATTTAAGACACTATTCACGACAAACCCAAAATCCAATTTACTCAATTTAATTTTCAATTAAATATTAAAAATTGGAAAACTTCATTAAATCTTAATTTAATGATTTATTCTAGTTAATAACTAGTACATTTCAATAATAATATATTTTTCCAAAATATATTCTTTTTTGTAAAATATTCTTTTTCTAAGGATATTCTTCATTGGAATGTGACTCACTCATCAACCATACATTGCATATAATCAATAGTCATGATAAATAATTATCAAGCATCCAAATAACACCCAAAGTGGATTCTACACTAAATATTGGGACTAGTGTATATCAAATATCATCCCAACACTCGTGTGGGTTTTCATCCAACAATCAAATAGTAAATTATTTGTGCACTTGGGCGATGTGTAAAAATTCTCGACCCAATCACATAAACAAGTCGGATGACTTGTACATGGAAGTGTACTGTTCAGTTTGAATATACTAACAATATATTTAATACACCAAACACTTCAACATCACAGACATATGTTCCACGCCATAGCTAATATCATATTTATAACATATGATCTTTTTATTACAACTAATCGACAATAAAAATATTAACTTTTATTTCTAATCTCCTTATTGTTAACCAATGACAATAAAAATATTAACTCTTAATTATTGACCAAAAAGTATATTTTTGGTCTCATTCATTTTTAATGACAAAATGAATATTTTACTTCATTCTTTTTAATGTGGCAAAATATGATAATTTTGTCTAACTCTTCTTTAATGTACAAAATATGATTATTTTGTCTAACTCTTCTTAATGTAACCAAAATGACAAATTTGTCTAATTCCTTTAATGTAAACAAAATGTTCATTTCTAACTCATTCTCCTTTTTAATGTATAAAAATATACATTTTCAATTCATAACTTCTTAATGTATAAAAATATACATTTCATTTCGTAACTTTTTAATGTATAAAAATATACATTTTCATTTCATAACTTTTTAATGTATAAAAATATACATTTTATTTCGTAACTTTTTAATGTATAAAAATATATATTTTGACTAATTCTTTTAATTTAAACAAAAATGCTAATCCTGTTTAATTCTTTCAATGTACACAAAATGAAAAACTTGTTTAATTATTTCAATGTAAACAAAATATGCATTTTTGATTCAACCCTTTTTAATATATAAAAATGCTCATTTTTTTTATGTCATCCTTTTTAATATATAAAAAAAATGTTCATTTTTATTTAACTCTTTTTAATACACAAAAATATTCATTTTTTTTCTAACCATTCTTTTGACAAAAATGTTATTCCCTTAGCTAATCTTTCTTTTGACAAAAATGTTATTTTCTCAGCTAATCTTTCTTTTGACAAAAATGTTAATTCTTATTCAAAAATCATGTTTTGGCCAACAATGTTAATCTTATTCACTAATCAAGTTTTTTTTTTGACAAAAATATGTTATCCTTTTCACTAATCATATTTTGCTAAAAATATGTTATTCTTTTAAATGAGCAAAAATGATAATCTTTATTAAATGACAAAAATGTGATTTTTGTAAAATCCATTTTTAATAACAAAAATGTGTATTTTTGTTTCCATTCTTTAAAAAGTGGCAAAATGTCTGTTTTCTAATTCATTCCTCTAAAGTGATAAAAATGAATTTTTATTTCTAACAAAATCCTAGTCAAAAATGTCATCTTGATTTGCATACGACATTTCAAATAAAAATGTTGTTTTTATTTTCATAACAAGTTTCTGATCAAAATTGTCGTTTTGATGTGCATAATATATTTGAAATAAAAATGTTAATTTCATTTTCATAACAAGATTCTAATCAAAAATGTGATTTTGATTTCTAAAATCATATGTTGACAAAACTCTGATTTTCATTTCTATAATCATATGTTGACAAAGATGAGATTTTTGGTTTAACCCTAACCTAATTAACCAGAAATGTTAATTCTGTTCAACATGATCTAATCAAAAATGTTAATTTTGTTCTTTATAATCTAATTAACAAAAATGTAAATTTTGTTCTTTTTCACTAATCAAATTCTCTTAACAAAATGTGAATTTTGTATGCCAATTCTAAATTTAGCAAAAGTGACCATTCTAAATTTAACATAAGTGACAATCCTAAATTTAACATAAGTGGCAATTGTAAATTTAACATAAAAATGATAATTTTATGTGATAGTTTCATTGATCAAAATGTTTACAAATAAAAGAGAATTTTTATTGTAAACAAATCTAACCAATATATGATTAAACAATGTCTAATCAATCCAATTTCATTCCACGTATCATCACAAGCAAATCAATCAATTCACATCACATACAACTGATTTCAAACTCAAACATCACAGATCTGATTTTGTAATTGTAACGACCCGAATTTTTTACCGTTCAAATCAACAATAAATCACAGATGTCGACCCAAACAAATCGCCAACATAGGCAGTTATTTGATAAAGAAGAAAAAGAAAGAAAGAAAAGAAAAACCAATCACAGAATCTCACAGCGGAAGGACAACATATAATAAATAAATAGCAGTTAAAGCAGTTGAAATGTATACATTGGTTATAACATTCAAATGAATATCAGAGTTACATATACATACAGATGTACATAATAAGCGGCGGAAAATACCTATATATGATAAATGTATATACGAATCTTCGTCTTCGATCTCCAAGGCACAGTCATCTTCAGTAACTGCAACGTCTGCCGACCCGAGCGTATTGCATAAAACGAAAACACAACAAACACTCGGATCAGCACTAAATCATCTCATATTAGTCAAATTAAAATACGAAATAACATCAGTATCATGGGTGCAGTAACTCAAGAGATGTTACGGGATTTTTCCATCTCTCGAGGATCCGTTAAACTAATATCTATATAATAATACGCTATTATTATAATGTCTATTCAGTAAAGTATAAATACTGAAAATAGCGTAAGCGGGATTACATTTTTACCCTTACGCCGCTTATAATACCGCAGTCTATACAGTACCGTAAAACCACCGTAAACGATGGCATCAGAGGGCACTCCATAGGTACGATACAAATCAAAATCGTATGCGGCTCGATATGGATATATATGACAAGGCACTCGAGACAATGCCCAGGGTAGGATTCTACCAATTGCACTCCCGGACCGGTGGTAATGCATAGCAGCCACTACCGCCCACCTCGGAACACACTCCCAAAGTCATAAATGGGCCCAAATCATCATCATCATCATCATCATCATAGTCATAGAAATATTATCGAAGAAGTGTGTTCAATCAAAGGTGCTACCTCAGTTAGTCACGGTATAGCTCCTGTTTTAGTCATTTCAATTCTGACCCGAAGGTCAGGGCTATTTCGTCATCGTTCATCTTCTTCGATTTAATAATCGCCTTCAAGTCATCATACTCATTCTGGATACGTCATAACGTTCACAGTTGTCAAAGTGGTATCGACACTGACAGAGAGTATGCCTTATGTCGACTCCGGTCTCTTTAACAACCAACGCTTACATCTTTCCCATCGGTCAGTTCTTTTATATTTGAAAGGTTCGCTTTCATATCAAAATATCATATTTTGTTTCGAACCCATTTATATTCAAAATAGAATATACTTTCATATCAAAATATCCCAATCATTCCCAAACCGATTATATTCCAAACTAGAATATATTTCCATGTCATTATATTATACTCGTATAATGTTTTCAAATCGATCTATATTCACATAGAATATACTTCATCTTAAAAGATTTCAGTTATTTCAAATCGATTTACATTCGAAATCCCTTCATATTCAGTTAGAATGTATATATTTCCCCATATCTATTTATTCCAATCTTTGGAAATCCTATTTATATTCAGGTAGAATAAAATCTACCCTTCCATATCAAAATCGATTAAAATCAATTCATATTCAAATAGAATTTAACTTATCTCAACTCCATTTGAATCAACGGTTTTAAATCCAACCACTTTCCATTTGGAAGAAGAATTACAATTCATAAATAAATTTTGAAAATAAATACTTATAAATAAACCTTATATAAAATTTACTTATATAGAATCATTAGAGTATACTAAAGTAATTTAAATCACTATATATATATGTATATATATATATACATAAACAAGCTTTACTAAATAGTTTTTAAATAATAATATATAAGAAAACTCCACTTATAACAAAGTAGATATATAGTTTATAAATAAAGTAAAGATAGAATAAAATAAAATAAAATAAAAAGATAAAATAAAATAAAATAAAATTTTTAACCTTAAATTTTGTTTCTCCTTCCAAACTTCAACAGTTGAATCTAAATTCCAGTCTCAAATGGAGTTACACCATTTCAATGTCTTGTTTTAACCACCGTTCAACCCGACCGTTCTATTTAAAGGATTCAATTTCATATTCATGCCAAATTCGAAATAAACCCGAATGTTATCAAACCTTTATTTCAAAACTAAATTCATGGAAATTTATCAAATCCGCATATTACCCTAAATTTTGAAACCCCAAGTCATACTCCAAAATCTTCAGTTTTTTTTTTAAATTTCTCAATTTGTTTTGGATAATTCCTTAACAAATTCATAATCACTCAGGGTTCAGGTGTTAGGGAAACCATTTCAACAGTCGACACATTTCCCTTAAATAAATTTCCATCAAAAGAAAATTCTCAAATATTAAAATCATTTAACCAACCGATGTCCGTATATAATTTACTACCCTATGGCCAAGTGATTTTAAATCTAATTTCTCGATATTCAGGGATGGATCTATCATTTCAATCCAAATCAGGGTCACAGAGATTTATCATTTCACTCTGTGTTCTTAATTTATTTTATCGATAAATCCCAGGTTTATTAGATGCCTGCAACATCAAGGGTACATAGGATTTATCGTCACATGGGCACACAACATCATGTACTGAACGGCAGAATCATTCAAACGGTATAAATTCAGAAATCAAATAAACCGAGGCATCCATCACAAACATTCATTCGAACAGTAAATCAAATCATATACGAATTGGCAGGTGTCGTAGTTTTCTAATTAGAAATTTGAACTAAATTTAAATAACCAATTATCGATTATTATTGCATGTAACACACTGGCATGTCAAATTCAAGCAATCATTCACCAAATCAAACACAACCATGCAACCAATTATTTCATACTTTAATTCGATAAATATGGGATGAATTTAGTATTACGTGAGCGAAGAAACACTCACTCTCGGGTTTCAATTTGAATCGAACGTCCAGAAAAGGCCCAAAATTTGACAGTCTCCAAATGCAGCGAAATTAGTGTCAAAACGTCCCCAACTCCGCCACGATCCCAACGCAACAAACCGTGCGTCAATCCGACCTCGTACGAGAAAGTTATCAATGTTTTATCAATTGGATTTCGAAATATATAAATTAATAAAATATCCACCAGACCCTACCACATAGTGACACGTGGCCTCTTACCTTTCTTCCCGCTCTGGCCTTCTACCTGCTACAGGCCCGTCGACCGAAGTAAACCCAAATCGGCCGGAACTTTGACCGGCGGTTGCTCCTTACCCCGGCCACTTGGTGACGCGTGACCACCACCATCGGAAAGATCTCCTCGAGCCGCTCCACCTCACGCCGGACCCGTCACCTCCGGTCAACCTTGCCGGCCGCACCGCCTCCTCCAAAACTTCCACTTTCGCACCTTTAAACGCCAAATCCCGACTACCCACTCAACGATAAAACGAACGCCACCGCCTATGGACTCGTATCGACATCCTCTTCAAAACCCATATGCCAATTTCTCCGATTTGCTGCCTGATTAAAAACCCCCAAATTGACCACATGAATTCGAAAATTTGAACCTTTGACCGCGAATTCCGGCCAACTCCTTTACTGCACGTCAAATCTGAAGGTACCCGCGGGTTCGTGTCGTCGAGATCTTCGAATCGTTATATAATAAGCTATGATTCGGAGAAGTTTTATTTTTGAGTTGAAATTGAATTTAGATCTAGGGTTTGGATCTAAATTTTCAGCCATTAAAGAAGAAAAAGGTGGAGTAAAGTGTAAAATGGGCTGATGGAGGTTAGTGGGCTTCAATTTATATCAGATTATAAGGCCAAACTGATTAACACACACAGAGTTACCGTATATCAATTCGAACGTACATTTTATATTACCGGGGCCACCTACTGACTCCGAAAAATCCAAAAAAATTATTTCTGTCTTTGTTTGGACGATACGATCCCAACAAAACTGATCTCATCGAATTTGGAGACCGTTTGAAAAATGGCCTTTTTCGGGTCGATCCAATTTAACTGTCAACTGGTAAAACGCATTTTCTCTTACCACGCTTTCATATTAATTCGAAAAATTCTGAAAATTGAGACCTAGTAATAATTCGCCGTTCCGGATCCAATGGCGCCAGTTTCGTCGAATTCCAAGACAGTCGCCAAAAACAGTTAAATTTCACAGTCAATTAATTATTAAAATATTCAATTATTCGATTAACCGTTTCAAATTCAAATTTAAATGTTTGTAAATTCATATTTAAACCAAATTACAATTTAGATAAATTTACAAATTTATTTCACATATATTTTGAATTCCACATTTAATTATTTTCAAATTTCAAACTTGAATATCAAATTAAATATAAACAAATAAAATTCCAACTTTAACTTAAACTTCCAAATTAAATATCCTTAAAATTCCATTTAAATCAATTTATAACTTAAATAAAATTTTATAAATCAAATTCACATATTTTATACTCCCATATATAATTTTTTAAAATTTAACAAATCCGGAATTCGAATTTTAATCGCAAACGCTTATAATTTCTTTATATAAATTCCATAGCGACCTTTCGAACTTTTGATTTAGTCATAACTTGCAATTCATCCGGCGAAATTTCAATTTCTTACATTCTCTAGAAAGACATGATTAATTCGATCCTAACGTTTCCAGTTTTACCCAATTCTGATTAAAAATGAATTTTATATATTTTTCCAAAGTTTAAAAATCGAATTTTCAAACTACCGCGCCATTTCAGGCTCGTAATATAAATAAATATAAATTTAACCAATAGTATATGATTTATTTAATTAAAATTTAAATTTTAAATATACAGAAATTATGGTTCGTTACATTCTCCCCCACTTAAAATCTTTTCGTCCTCGAAAAGAGAACGAAACGATATCAAGCGCATATCTTTTTCAAATCCATACTTAAAATAATATTTCCAAAACAAGTATAGTTGTAAAATCCGTAATTTTTTTCTAACTTTCGAAATCACGAAAAATTTCGACAGCATCCCCTTTGTACGGAGAGGTCCGGGAAAAATCCCAATACATATATAACCCAAAATACATCTCATCCAATGATGAGGCATCTCAAAAGTGGGGAAAAACAAAATATAAAACCCTCAAAACCATATACCACAAGTACGTACCTCTTTTAGCGTTATATTGCATTTTTATTTACCTTAGCGTTTAGCATTTTAGCGCAAGCGAGCTTCGAAGCGAAATGCGACTTCTTACACCTGCCAAATACTTACATACACATTAAGAATTTAACATATATAAAATATATAACAATTGTATACAACCTACATATCAAGATTTCATCGTTTCAACTACAAAACCAAATATCCGTAACAGGCCAGCGAACAAATCGTTGATTATCACGCATAAAATTGGAATTTGACCAAAGCATACTAGGCAAAAGTTGTTGCTCTCGTTTCAGGCTTTCCGAAATGTCCGGACTCATCGAATTCGGATAATCGGTTTAAAAGTTAGGACTGTTTTGGTGAAGGCGAACACTTCAACTCTTACTCTGAAAATGCAGGTCTGAATTATTCAACCCAGTTTTTAACCCTTTAAACATCAAAATTCTACCCAGCATATAAGGGAAAAGTTTTAGTTCAGATCCTGGGCTTTCCGAATTGTACTAGCACATTAAAATCCGACGCTCCGTTAGAGAGTTATGGTCAAAACAATATCGCTATTCAGTTCAGATTTTTATTTTCTGCGCATACAACTACGACTAAATCTTGGTTTTCAACATAATTATCTTGGAAATCAGGCAAGGATTTATTAATAGAAGTTTTAGCTCAGTTTCTGAGGTTTTCGAAAAGTCCGGAATCGTCAGATTTCGATCATCCAATCAAAAGTTATGGCTATTTTAGTTTCAGCTTATCGACTATTTCAGATTTTCATAACAACGGTTTATTTTATTAGGAGTTTAAACCCTTTCGATTCCAATAATTTTGTAAATTTTTAACACCTAAATTTGTTATCACTTCATTTCTCGAGAAATGCTTTCATGTTAAATTTCTTACTCTATTCCAATATATAATTTATTCCATTTCTCACTCCATTCCAAGCATTAATTTTAGTTAAAACTTGAATCATTTTACTTTCCGAACCAACTCGATTATATTAAATCATTAATTCATCTTCATGATCGATTTACCAAACTCCACTACTTCTTCCTATTCACTTCATCCTTATTACACCAAATATCGTTCCATTTATCCATATCAAATTTGCCATTTGATTAAATCAATTCCGATTTCATTTATTCTTGTTATTCAAGTTCATCGTCACTTCGATTCATTCATTTATACTTGGGTTTAGATTAACCAATTTACATTTCTTGAGTTTAATTCTATTTATAATAATTCGTTCAACTTAATGTAATTCACTTAGGCCCAAGTTCTTTCGATGTTCTACCTTAATAAATTAGACTTTGATTTAATATTTCTTTTGTCGGTTTCCCTTACATCCATTCCTATTTCAAATGGTTTCATTCCAAAAGAGAATTTTAAAATCCACTTTCACATCTACTTAGTTTAGTCAATTTTCTTTAATGTTGATTCATTTGAGTTGGAGTTTCACACCTTCGAAATTTCAAACCTTAACAAACCTCGACTACTTGATTGGTTATCACTTATTAATGAAATGGCTTACCCTTCAGTTATTCGTATGAATTTAATTATACTTACTCAATCCAACTATCGATATAACCTCGAAATCTTCTTATTTAAATTTTTTTCTTCGAAGTTGACTTCATTTTATTAAACCCATCTAACTCAGATTATATTTATTTTTACATCACCTTCCTATATCTCAAGTTCCCATTTCATTTTATATTAAGGTATATTCCCTTAACTAAACTCATTAATTAGACTTTTATGATCCAAATTGAATTAAGGCCGGTTCATAGCTCAACCCTTATACTTAGTTCCCAAATTCCCATCTCATTTCTTATTTTAACTTATCGACCATTTTTTTATATTCTATCAACTAATCATGAATTTCCTTTATCCACACAACTAAAATTTCGAATTTAATTTAGTCGACTTAAGTCGTGTTTTATTTCGTAGAAATTTTCAACTTCACTAACACTTCTATCGAACGAACTTGAAATTTATTTAACTTAATTATCATCCACATTTTAAATCTTATGTGACGATTCCTCTTAGTATTAAGTCCATTTGATGGATCCAAAGCTTAAAACTCCAATGAACCAAGCAAATTGATAGTAAATCAAATGTCTGGTTTATAACCCAAGTTTAAAATACGTATGTGCCCATAAGACTTATAGAAAAACCCTACCATAAATTTAAATCTAAATTCCTAATTAACTAAGAACATAGAATTTTAAATTCTGGTTTAATTTAAATTCAACTTAAATAACATATACTAATACCTTTACATAAAAATTTATACCATATGGAATTTAAATTCAAAACCTTTACCAATCAGTTATGAAAGTACGGAGTGGTCTCCCCCACTTAAACGCTTCAGATTATACGTCGATAATGCGTGCACTCATTACCGACATCGTTTCTAAGGTCCAAGAAGGGATTTTACCACTTATTTCTTTTAAAAATCCTTTAAACCATTCCTTTCGAAAATATTTATAATACAATATTATTTCAAAATTCGATAAACTATTTCGAGAGTATCCCAGGATCAAATTTTCAATTTCATTTCTAATTTATCGCAAATATATTATATAACCAATTAGGCTTAAGATATTTCATCCTCGAATGTTCTTATAAAACCAGCAACCTTTCTTATTAGGTTTATTATCGAATCAACCGTAATAGATATTAATTTAATATTATTACCTACCAAGGACCAATGCATATACATCAAACCAATAATAATATACTAAATATATATAAAAATATAATCGAAAACCTTATTATGTCAATTCATTCTATCCGACTATTTAGAAATTCCTATCGATTGTATGGCGTCCCATATATCGACCAGAATTTATAAATATTCAACAGAATGAGCCAACACAATATAAAACCATTTATATTAAAAATACAAGTACGCTCTCTCGTATACACACTCAAACTCATTCTAGGGCATTACTAATCCCTATTTCTAATGAGTTTATTCCCAACAGAGCCAAGGTTATCGCCAGCCATCGCTCTGATACCAAATTGTAACGACCCGAATTTTTGACCGTTCAAATCGACAATAAATCACACATGTCGACCCAAACAAATCGCCAACACAGGCAGTTATTTGATAAAGAAGAAAAAGAAAGAAAGAAAAGAAAAACCAATCACAGAATCTCACAGCGGAAGGACAACATATAATAAATAAATGGCAGTTAAAGCAGTTGAAATGTATACATTGGTTATAACATTCAAATGAATATCAGAGTTACATATACATACAGATGTACGTAATAAGCAGCGGAAAATACCTATATATGATAAATGTATATACGAATCTTCGTCTTCGATCTCCAAGGCACAGTCATCTTCAGTAACTGCAACGTCTGCTGACCCGAGCGTATTGCATAAAAAGAAAACACAACAAACACTCGGATCAGCACTAAATCATCTCATATTAGTCAAATTAAAATACGAAATAACATCAGTATCATGGGTACAGTAACTCAAGAGATGTTACGGGATTTTTCCATCTCTCGAGGATCCGTTAAACTAATATCTATATAATAATACGCTATTATTATAATGTCTATTCAATAAAGTATAAATACTGAAAATAGCGTAAGCGGGATTACATTTTTACCCTTACGCCGTTTATAATACCGCAGTCTATACAGTACCGTAAAACCACCGTAAACGATGGCATCAGAAGGCACTCCATAGGTACGATACAAATCAAAATCGTATGCGGCTCGATATGGATATATATGACAAGGCACTCGAGGCAATGCCCAGGGTACGATTCTACCAATTGCACTCCCGGACCGGTGGTAACACATAGCAGCCACTACCGCCCACCTCGGAACACACTCCCAAAGTCATAAATGGGCCCAAATCATCATCATCATCATCATAGTCATAGAAATATTATCGAAGAAGTGTGTCCGATCAAAGGTGCTACCTCAGTTAGTCACGGTATAGCTCCTGTTTTAGTCATTTCAATTCTGACCCGAAGGTCAGGGCTATTTCGTCATCGTTCATCTTCTTCGATTAAATAATCGCCTTCAGGTCATCATACTCATTCTGGATACGTCATAACGTTCACAGTTGTCAAAGTGGTATCGACACTGACAGAGAGTATGCCTTATGTCGACTCCGGTCTCTTTAACAACCAACGCTTACATCTTTCACATCGGTCGGTTCTTTTATATTTGAAAGGTTCACTTTCATATCAAAATATCATATTTTGTTTCGAACCCATTTATATTCAAAATAGAATATAATTTCATATCAAAATATCCCAATCATTCCCAAACCGATTATATTCCAAACTAGAATATATTTCCATGTCATTATATTATACTCGTATAATGTTTTCAAATCGATCTATATTCACATAGAATATACTTCATCTTAAAAGATTTCAGTTATTTCAAATCGATTTACATTCGAAATCCCTTCATATTCAGTTAGAATGTATATATTTCCCCATATCTATTTATTCCAATCTTTGGAAATCCCATTTATATTCAGGTAGAATAAAATCTACCCTTCAATATCAAAATCGATTAAAATCAATTCATATTCAAATAGAATATAACTTATCTCAACTCCGTTTGAATCAACGGTTTTAAATCCAACCACTTTCCATTCGGAAGAATAATTACAATTCATAAATAAATTTTGAAAATAAATACTTATAAATAAACCTTATATAAAATTTACTTATATAGAATCATTAGAATATACTAAAGTAATTTAAATCACTATATATATATATATATACATAAACAAGCTTTACTAAATAGTTTTTAAATAATAATATATAAGAAAACTTCAATTATAACAAAGTAGATATATAGTTTATAAATAAAGTAAAAATAGAATAAAATAAAATAAAATAAAGCGATAAAATAAAATAAAATAAAATTTTTAACCTTAAATTTTGTTTCTCCTTCCAAACTTCAACAGTTGAATCTAAATTCCAGTCTCAAATGGAGTTACACCATTTCAATGTCTTGTTTTAACCACCGTTCAACCCGACCGTTCTATTTAAAGGATTCAATTTCATATTCATGCCAAATTCGAAATAAACCCGAATGTTATCAAACCTTTATTTCAAAACTTAATTCATGGAAATTTATCAAATCCGCATATTACCCTAAATTTTGAAACCCTAAGTCATACTCCAAAATCTTCAGTTTTTTTTTTAAATTTCTCAATTTGTTTTGGATAATTCCTTAACAAATTCATAATCACTCAGGGTTCAGGTGTTAGGGAAACCATTTCAACAGTCGACACATTTCCCTTAAATAAATTTCCATCAAAAGAAAATTCTCAAATATTAAAATCATTTAACCAACCGATGTCCGTATATAATTTACTACCCTATGGCCAAGTGATTTTAAATCTAATTTCTCGATATTCAGGGATGGATCTATCATTTCAATCCAAATCAGGGTCACAGAGATTTATCATTTCACTCTGTGTTCTTAATTTATTTTATCGATAAATCCCAGGTTTATTAGATGCCCGCAACATCAAGGGTACATAGGATTTATCGTCACATGGGCACACAACATCATGTACTGAATGGCAGAATCATTCAAACGGTATAAATTCAGAAATCAAATAAACCGAGGCATCCATCACAAACATTCATTCGAACAGTAAATCGAATCATATACGAATTGACAGGTGTCGGAGTTTTCTAATTAGAAATTTAAACTAAATTTAAATAACCAATTATCGATTATTATTGCATGTAACACACTGGCATGCCAAATTCAAGCAATCATTCACCAAATCTTACACAACCATGCAACCAATTATTTCATACTTTAATTCGATAAATATGGGATAAATTTAGTATTACGTGAGCGAAGAAACACTCACTCTCGGGTTTCAATTTGAATCGAACGTCCAGAAAAGGCCCAAAATTTGACAGTCTCCAAATGCAGCGAAATTAGTGTCAAAACGTCCGCAACTCCGCCACGATCCCAATGCAACAAACCGTGCGTCAATCCGACCTCGTACGAGAAAGTTATCAATGTTTTATCAATTGGATTTCGAAATATATAAATTAATAAAATATCCACCAGACCCTACCACATAGTGACACGTGGCCTCTTACCTTTCTTCCCGCTCTGGCCTTCTACCTGCTACAGGCCCGTCGACCGAAGTAAACCCAAATCGGCCGGAACTCTGACCGGCGGTTGCTCCTTACCCCGGCTACTTGGTGACGCGTGACCACCACCATCGGAAAGATCTCCTCGAGCCGCTCCACCTCACGCCGGACCCGTCACCTCCGGTCAACCTTGCCGGCCGCACCGCCTCCTCCAAAACTGCCACTTTCGCACCTTTAAACGCCAAATCCCGACTACCCACTCAACGATAAAACGAACGGCCACCGCCTATGGACTCGTATCGACATCCTCTTCAAAACCCATATGCCAATTTCTCCGATTTGCTGCCTGATTAAAAAACCCCCAAATTGACCACATGAATTCGAAAATCTGAACCTTTGACCGCGAATTCCGGCAAACTCCTTTACTGCACGTCAAATCTGAAGGTACCCACGGGTTCGTGTCGTCGAGATCTTCGAATCGGTATATAATAAGCTATGATTCGGAGAAGTTTTATTTTTGTGTTGAAATTGAATTTAGATCTAGGGTTTGGATCAAAATTTTCAGCCATTAAAGAAGAAAAAGGTGGAGTAAAGTGTAAAATGGGCTGATGGAGGTTAGTGGGCTTCAATTTATATCAGATTATAAGGCCAAACTGATTAACACACACAGTTACCGTATATCAATTCGAACGTACATTTTATATTACCGGGGCCACCTACTGACTCCGAAAAATCCAGAAAAATTATTTCTGTCTTTGTTTGGACGATACGATCCCAACAAAACTGATCTCATCGAATTTGGAGACCGTTTGAGCCTTTTTCGGGTCGATCCAATTTAACTATCAACTGGTAAAACGCGTTTTCTCTTACCACGCTTTCATATTAATTCGAAAAATTCTGAAAATTGAGACCTAGTAATAATTCGCCGTTCCGGAACCAATGGCGCCAGTTTCGTCGAATTCCGAGACAGTCGCCAAAAACAGTTAAATTTCACAGTCAATTAATTATTAAAATATTCAATTATTCGATTAACCGTTTCAAATTCAAATTTAAATGTTTGTAAATTCATATTTAAACCAAATTACAATTTAGATAAATTTACAAATTTATTTCACATATATTTTGAATTCCACATTTAATTATTTTCAAATTTCAAACTTGAATATCAAATTAAATATAAACAAATAAAATTCCAACTTTAACTTAACTTCCAAATTAAATATCCTTAAAATTCAATTTAAATCAATTTATAACTTAAATAAAATTTTATAAATAAAATTCACATATTTAGTATTCCCATATATAATTTTTTAAAATTTAACAAATCCGGAATTCGAATTTTAATCGCAAACGCTTATAATTTCTTTATATAAATTCCATAGCGACCTTTCGTAATTTTGATTTAGTCATAACTTGCAATTCATCCGGCGAAATTTCAATTTCTTACATTCTCTGGAAAGACATGATTAATTCGATCCTAACGTTTCCAGTTTTACCCAATTCTGATTAAAAATGAATTTTATATATTTTTCCAAAGTTTAAAAATCGAATTTTCAAACTACCGCGCCATTTCAGGCTCGTAATATAAATAAATATAAATTTAACCAATAGTATACGATTTATTTAATTAAAATTTAAAATTTAAATATATAGAAATTATGGTTCGTTACAGTAATCATACATACAAGGATTTAAATGGCAATAAAAGTAATTAAATTTTAATTATTAAATAAATCAGAATTCTCACATTGATTTTCAGTTCAGTTCAGATCTGAATATTTAGTCCAATTTCGATCTACACAGAATTGTCTCTAGTTAGTTCCACTGTGTAGATATCGTTGCCACGATCACAACGTGACTGAAATCATCGAATTTCATCGCTGCTCGCAAAAGATATGATAATATAAACCTTAAACACATAATTAAAATAATTAATTAACTAATTTTCTTTAATAACGTTTATTAAAATCGTTACCCCCTAAGTTGTTCTTCTTCGTTAGTGTCTGTAACAAAGAAACCCATTTGATCGACTTGAACGCCTCCACTGCCAATAGACTGCACCGAACGCCGATCAGAAGACCTCACCAGAACGGCCTTGAGCCGCTCCCCCTTCGCCAGGACCCGTGGCCACCTCGGTCTCCCCCACAGCCTCGAACCGCGTGCCAAAGCCGCCGCCTTCTCGGTGAAATTCCAGCCACATCAGTTGACTGGCGACGATCTCCACCGTCCATCTTCAAGAGCTCGCTAGCCTCTCCAATTTCCTTTTTGAAGTTTATCATTTCGTTGATAGGATCAATCGGATTTGGAAGGGGAATTTTGTAAAATATCGGCCATTGCTTTCTGAGTATGGCGGCTGGTTTATTTGTTCTAGGGTTAGCCGTATTATACTGTATTTATACTAGTATTTTATACTATTTATTTATTTTAATTCAAGAAAATGGTTGTTCGTTGATACCAACACCGAATCGAAACCAACGAATGTCGCCCCCAGCTAATAACCCCCCTCCCGGACACAATGGAATATGTTTCGTAACCCAATTCGGCTGTTTCGATATGTTTTTCTTTAAATTTAATATATAAATCAATTTATATATAATTTAAACGTACATTTTAAAATACCGAGGCCACATACTGACTCTAAAATTTACAAAAGAATTATTTCTGGCTTTGTTATGACGATACGGTCCTAACAAAACTAATTTCGTCGAATTCTGAGACTGTTTGAAAAATGGTCATTTTCAAGTCGATTAAATTTGACCGGAATTGACAAAACACGTTTTCCTTTGCCACGCTCACATATTAATTTGAAAAATTCTGGAAAATTAAAATTAACAATAATTTGATATTCTGGTTCCAACAAAAGTGGTTTCATCGAAAACCGAGGTCGTTTGCAAAATGGCTATTTTTAAGGACAATATATTTAATTAAAATATATATAAATTCTACAGCGACTTTTCTAAATTTTAAACTGGGTATAACTTTTTATTCCTGCGATGAAATTTCAGTTTTTCAGATTCGTTGGAAAGGTATGATTAAACAAATTTAAATATTTCTTGTTTCTCTCAATTCTGATTTATTATGAATCCTGCACATTCAATTGAAGTTCAAATTCAAGATTTAAAACCGCAGCGCTGTTTTAAACTCCTTTTATAATTAAATTAAATTTATTTGTTTTTAAAATAAATTTTTAGTCGTTATTATTTAAAATAAATTATTTTAAATATTAAAATCCATTAAAATTTCTAAAATAAAAATTTTAAATTGGCCCCAAAATTCTAGGTTGTTACAATCGCCCCCACTTAAAATCTTTTCGTCCTCGAATAGGAACGTGGCTAAAAATTGTTAAATTAACTAACTCAGTTTTAAATTTTTATTTATTGGTTTAATTAATTATCATTCTAATATTTTAATTAGTGAAACTAATTAACAAACATCACAACCAGCAATCAATTAGTTGATTACCCTTTTAAATATATATAACTTTTATATTTAAACAAAAATCATATTTCAGTGCAAATCACAGCAATGTGCTCTAACTAAGTTTTGGTTCTCATACCAGTCAATGGAAATATATAGAAATCCCACTTTCGAGACTCGAACATAAATACTGATGATGTCCGGACATCACCAGAATTATCCCCGGGCGTCTAGAGTGTGATTCTATATCTATCTAGTATATTAAAACTTCGAATATCCATTAATTACTCATATATTCGGAATCATTATATACTCGATTGTCCACATAAAAATATAATAATATATTCAAATACGTATTTTTAGATAAAATTTCAAAACTAAATTTGTTTTTTTTTATTAAGAGAAAATAATACTCTTCGCACTCGTTCTAGGATACTACTGATCCCATCTCTAATGAGTTATTCTCATTGGATATTACTAATCCAATCTATGATGAATTCTTTCGTTCGGTTCTAACGTGCCTTGTTCTCGATCTCTGTAAACCAAAGCTCTGATACCAAATGAAACGACCCAAACTTCCCCGTAAAGGAAAGACTAGATTGCTTTGAGAACAATAGGCATCAGAACACAAACTGATGAACATTTTATTGCTAATTACAACAATTACATCAGAGTACAAGAATGTAACAGAGTATGAATACTTATTACAAAATAGAAATATAATAATACTAGAGTTTTAAATTACATTTAAATAGCAGCAAAAAATAATACAAATAGACAACCGAAAGGAATACACGGATACAGAGCTTTCCAAATACTGCTTCAGCTGTAAACCAGGATCCTATAAAAATATATCTGCAAAAGCTACTTGACTGCCCGTGTGGAAAATATGGGCACCCGAGTTTGCCAGTGAAACAAACTACAGGTCAGTCATGGGACTGATATGAGAAATCTTAACTTAACTTATCTAATAATGGCTAATCACAGGACCACGCCGCTAACGCGGAACGGGTTTACTCCATTGGATTGCCAGCGCATAAAATAAAGTAAATCGTTACACAACGCAATGCTTTTTAGAAAAATGAAACCATTATAAGACCCAAGTCCCATCACACAATGCAACGCAAACCGGAGGATAGGGTTTTACCTTATAATGGTCAAAAGATGCTTGATACGATGATTTAATATTAGTGTGTATATGTATGGGTATATATATTTTAAAAACATTTCAATCATAATGTATCAATCATAGACGACATAGTACCCCATCCTATTATGTCGCCATACTAGTTCTACAATCAAAACCGCAAGGTCGTATTGGAAGTTGGATTTCCATCATGAGTCGAGGCTAGGGGCAAGGTCCTCTCCGATTCGAGACAATCTAGCAAATGCCTCAGGATCACACCTATGGGCAACCCTTGGATGCGGTAGGGTCGGTCCCCGCCTATCGGCAGTGGATTGGTTATGCCTGAACACACGCTTCCTGGTCCCTTTGGATCTCCATATGACCACTAACGGCGTATAAATCCCGAGGCGCCTCAAAATCCATCATCCACATAAGTAAAATATCAGCGCTGGTAGGTCCCTGACATCACTCTAGCTAGAAAGAAACGTGTGCACTCCCTACGGTCCGTATCCCGTTTTCGACTCATACCGGGGTGTGAGGCTCGCGAAGTCACGATATACACAAAGCTATGCCGTAATAGGCTATACTTTGATCATCCCACAAGGCCCTGCTTTTCAACAAAAGCCTTGATCATTTGCATCTTGGCGTGCCACATTGACAATTCACGCCATGCGATCAATCACTATTAATATATACCATGGTGTTAAGCAGAGAATAAATTGTAACAACCCGGAAAATCTGAGCCAGTTAAAATTTTTTATTTTGGTTATTTTAATGAATTTTGAATATTTAAAATGGATTATTTTAAATATAAACGACAGAAAATTTATTATCGACGAAGTTAAAACGAATAAATTTATTTTAATTATATAACGAGCCTGAAATGGCCCTACAGTTCGAAATTTCGATTTCGAATTTCAAATGAATATACAGAATTCGTTTTAAGCCGGAATAGGACGAAACAAGAAATATCTAAATCTGTATGACGATATCTTTCTAACGGATGTAAGAAAATAAGATTTCGCTTTAGAAGTTGGAAGATATGTCCAGTTTAAAATTCTGAAAAGTCGCTGTGGAATTTATATATATTTTAATATATATATATATATAAAGGCCTTTGAAAATGGAAATTTTGCAAACGACCTCGGTTTTCGATGAAACCACTTTTGTTGGATCCGGGATGTCATATTATTGCTAAGTTTATTTTTGCATAATTTTCTGAATCAATATGTGAGTGTGGCGAAGTTAAACGTGTTTTAACAGTTTCAATTAAATCGGGTCGACCAGAAAATAGCCATTTTTCAAACGGTCGCAGAATTCGACGAAATTAGTTTTGTTAGGACTGTATCGTCAATACAAACTAGAAATAATTTTTCTGGAATTTTCTGAGTTAGTATGTGGCCCCGGTAAATTGAAATGTGCGTTTAAATTGAATATATAAAGATTTATATTTTAAATTTGACGGAAACTGATTGTAATGGTCGGATTGGCCTGCGATACATATCCCATTGTGTTCGGAATGGGGGTAAAACGCTAGGGACGATAGTCGGCAGGTTCGATTTCGAGTTCGAATGGGAAGGGTACGTTAGAGAATTCAAAATTTAAAATAAATAATAAAATATATAAACCCCAGCCTTTATACCCTCTCTACCCTTCCCCCTTTCCCTCAGAAGTCAACTAGGTCAAAAAAATAAAAAAAAATAAAAAAGGAATGCAGCCACTCGTCGATCCCGCCTCCTCCTGACGTCGCGCCCACCGGAGCTCCCTCACAACCACGTCGCACCGCCCTATCCCCCCTTTCCTCCTCCTCATCTTCGCCTGCTAACCCACGAGACCCCCCCCACACGAACTCGCGCTACCTCCCATTTTCCCCTAAATCGATGCAGAGAACCACGTCGCCACCTGCACCGCGGGCCCTACTTCAACCCCCAAACCCCAATCGCCGTTCACCCCTCCGCATTGGCCGCTTCCACCCTATTCCGACGCCACCTTTAACCCCCGGCAGTGAACTCTCCCCCTCCAGAAAAACCCGCACTGCCACAGTCTGAAGCCCCACCGGCCAGCGCACTTCCGCCCGCGCAGACAACCGCCCCACCAACCGAAAAACTGTGAGCTTGATTTATTTATTTACGTCAGTTTAAAGTTCAGATTTTTATCGGTTTAAAGTTCAATTTTTTTTTATCAGTTTAAAGTTCATTTTTTTATATGAAGAAAAAAAAGATGATTTTTAAAATATGAAGATTTGATGTATAAAACCATAAAGTTTAGATCCTTATTTATATGAAAGTTAAGATTTTTAATTACGTAAAAGTATAATTTTTATATATAGTATTAGCGAAAGAAAGGATTAGTTTTAACAAATAAAAAGATTGGATTTTTTTTATTTGTTTAAAGAAATGATTTTTATTTAAAGAATGGATTTTTATATGTGAAATGAAACGTTTTTTTTATATAACATACAATTAAAGATCTGAAATTTAACTAGATAACATAGATTAAAGCTTGGATTTTTATAGGAACATATCTGAAATCAGAAATGCGATTTTTATTTGTTTGAAAGCAATATAGAAATATAGTTTTTGTTATGTAAAAATATAATATTTATCGTATGTAAGGGATAAAAATATGCTTTTTATCAAGTAGAGATTATAAAAATATGATTTTTATATAGTGAAGATTATAAAAATATGATTTTTATATGATAGAGAATATAAAAATATAATCTTTATATAGAGAGAAGCGTTTTAAAAATATATAATTTTTGGTTTGCTTAGAACTATAAAAATATAATTTTTATATAAGGAAGAAGTTAAAAATATAATTTTTATACTCGTGGCATATTAAAAATATGATTTTTATATAGTACAGATAATAAAAATATAATTTTTATAAGGTAGAGAATATAAAAATTCGATTTTTATATATTTAGCGATATAGTAAAAATACGATTTTTATTATATATATAACGATATAAAAATACGATTTTTATATACGAAGTAGCGAAGTAAAAATAGGATTTTTATAAATAAGACTGAATAATAAGAATGTGATTTTTATATGTGAACAGCGTGACAAAGAGTATGTTGAAAGTACGGGCAAAATCCAGATATTCAGAATTTCAGAAATAACACTGGAGGAGTGGATCCCTCGGTGAGAACTTCTCACTTTAAATTTCTTTTCTAGTATAAAATATATTCTAGGATGCAGACGGTGTTTAGTAGCACCCGACACCACTGTCCACAGACCATGGACTTGTTTGTTTGGTTGCATAGATTGGTTAGATTATTTGAGTTGAATTTGATTGTTTGGTGAAATGTAAATTGTTTTGATTGATATGTGTATGGCGTGGGCCATCACTAGACCGGGGATAAGGCTAGGCCTTGTCCCGTTTCTAGCATCGTGTCGTTATGCCGCCGAAATTTTCTAAAATATGTTAGAAAAATAAAAATATCATTTTTATCGTGTAAATGAACTGAATAGAAATTCATGTGTTGAAATAAAATATTTTATCGTTAAAAATATAATTTTTAACGTGGAAGTGAATAAAATAAAATATTCATTTACAAACCAGACGGTTTGTTTATGTACACTGATTTGACTGATATTGATTGGGTTGATAAATTTTACACGTCGCCCAACTGCACAAATAAAATCTGTGTTTGTTGATGTGAAACCCCACACGGGTATTGGGATGTACACTAGTCCCAATAATTAATTGTATGTCGATCGATAGGTTGACAGACAGTTGTGTTGTGCACTTTGGATGATGGTTTATTATTTATCGTGGCTGTTATATACATGTGTTGTATGGAATCCATATACTTAACCTTATATGGTAATTGATTGGGCCTCATTCCAATTTAGAAAATGAAGAAAATAAAATATATATTCATGTGTTGAAAATAAAATATATATTCATGTGTTGAAAATAAAATATATATATTAATGTGTTGAAATAAAATATATATACATGTGTTGACAGTACTCATTCGTTGAGATTAGTCATGTGTTGAAATAAAATATATTAAATAACAAAATATATATTCTTGTGTTGACAGTACTCATTCGTTGAGATTAGTCATGTGTTGAAATAAAATATTCATGTGTTGAAGGAAAATATTCATTTGTTGAATAAAATAAAGAAGTTATTGAAATAAATAAAGCCGTGTTGGTTAGATTTGCGCCATTTGGACGTGAACGATATTTATATCGATTTTATTCGAATATTGAAAATGAAGTGATTTCAAAATATAACGTTTTGAAAATATTACCATTTATATATATCGATGATGTGGAATATTCAATTTTGATTTGAAATTGAATATGAAGTTGAAATCGTTTTGAAAACGAATTTAAAACGATTTATAAAATACGTTTAGAATTGAAATCGATGAGATATATATAATATATATATTATATATATTAAATGGCCTGAATAGAACGCGCCGCGCCGCGGCAGTTCGTGAATTTCGACCATTGACTTCGAATTGACGTTACGGGAGATCCGACCGTCGGATTATCCTGAAACCGGAACCGTTGGGTTCGTAGAGAAAAGAGATTTCCAACGAATATTAGAAATTTGAAATCTAACGGTTGGATTTGGAGATACTTCCAAATCAAATTTAGAAAAGGTTGCTGTAAATGCAGTTCGACGACCGTTATTGGAAATCGACTGTACGGGCCTTGATAAAATTATTAAAAATATCTATAATTTGTGTAAAATCAAAATATATGAATTGGAAAGAACTGGGATGAAAAATTCCACATTTGAAAGGATAAAAATATATTTTTATCGAAGTAAACTAGTTTTGAACTAGAATTTTAGTCCAATATTTTTAAATAAATAAATTGGATTTGAAGTGGTTTTAAAAATGATCAGAATTTGATATTGAATATAAGCCGATATATTTTCTATTCAGAGCCTTGTATTTAATATCAAATGGAATTTTGGGTTTGTCGTGAACCGTGTTTTAAATGACGTCGGTTCTTTAACCCAATTAAAGATTAAAACTAAGTGGAGTTTTAATGAATCTTTAATTAGATTGAAATGGTCGAGAATGGAGTATCACCAGTTTTGCCCCAAGCGATAGTTAAAATCATTAATTAGATTTGAACGTGAAATGGTAATTAATTTTACCGATAACACCGTGGTGTTAGATATGGGGTTTTACCAGTTTTGCTCCATGGGATAAATAGGATGGGATTGGGAAATAAAATAAATAATTACTTCGGTGTGGTTCGCTAATCCCGACTAGTTTGAAATGATATTCAAAGGAAGATTTAAGAATAAATTTCAAAGAATTTATCTTTGATAAAATTAATGGGAACCTTTCCATAAGAATGTGAATTTTTGAATAAAGGAATGTTCTGAATTCGAATGAGGCATACGTTGTGTTTGTGTAATATTTATTTATTAATATACGTGGGTTATTCAGAAAGGCCGGGTTTATACCCATTCAGAATAAACCGATTCGACAATACGTCGAAGGTGAAGACGGTGGTTGAAGACCGAGGGTCTTCACATTGTTTGGGTGATTACTGATTATCTTGATTGGGTTGTACACCCAAGAGGAGAGAATCGGTTGGTGATCGTCTAGACGTACTTGGAGATCGACGGAGATGCGAGAAAAGTGCCTCCGGTTTCGTTCAGACCCAGAACGAACTTGTAAATGGACCGTGTGTCTGACATTGGATTTTATTCCGTGTGATTGATTTCTATTAAATATATATCTGTTTGGCGGCGGAGAATTTATTCTCTTGCTTAACGCCCTTCTCTGAGACGTACGAGCTCAGAGGTTATATATCGATAGGAATCAGTCGCATGGCATGAATTGCCTGTGTGGCATGCCTAAGTGGCAATTGATCAAGGCTTTTGTTGAAAAGCAAAGTCTTGTGGTTGATGATCAAAGCACGACCTACGTGGCCCAGCTTTGTGTATAGCGTGGATTTGCGAGCCTCACAGCCCGATATGGTGGTAAACTGATGGTTTGATCAGTATACATTTTTAGTGGTGTAGTGGATTCGGTCGACTGATATTGAGCTTCGTGCTCGGAGGGATAGAATAAGCAATGTTTTCTCTTGCCGGGATGTAAGCCGCAGTGATACTTGATTGATTTCCCAAAAGTGCGGATGTGCATTACGGTGTTTTCTCTTGCTGAGACGTAGGCCGTTGTGGATTGCACTACGCGATAGATCTTTCGAATCAGGAGCCACCATGATGGAAATCCAAATTTCCAATAAGTGATTTTGCGATTATGATTGTATAGCCTAGTATTGGCGACATAGTGGGATGGGGCACTTATGCCGTCTATGATTGATATTTATGATTGTATATAAAATTAGAAACTGACTGGAAACGAGCTAAGACGGATGGTTTCCTGAGTATTGGTCTGATGTTGGTTTCGGCCTTCGGGGTTAATACTTAGAAAACTGTTCTCTTACTAATTTGCGGTTGGAGTCTGATTTAAAATAAAATATGAAATTTCGCGTATCAAGCATTATTTGGCTGTTATAAGGGAAAACCCTATCCTCTGTTTGCGTTGCATTGTGTGATGGGACCTGGGTCTTATAACAGCTTCATTATTCTTTACTTTAGCATTGCGCTGTTTGTTTATGCACTGGTATTATTGGGGTAAAAATCCGTTCCGTGTTATACGGCGTGGTCGCTTGATTTACCGAACTTCAAAATAAGAATTTATAACTGTTTTAGTTCTCACACCTGTCACATGACTGACCTGGAGTTTATTGTTTTAACCTAAACTCTGGGTGCCCTTATTTTCCGCACGGGCAGCTAGTAGTTGGGTTTTGCAGATTTATATTCATAGGACCTGGTTTATAGCTGAAGTGATATTCGAAAAGCTCTGTATCCGTGTATTTCTTCCAGTTATGTTTTGTATTATTTTTCCGCTGCAGTAATGTATTTAAATCTCTGCTAATTTCTGTTGTATAATATTTATTCATACTCTGTATATTCTTGTATTCTGATTGAATTGTTGTAATAAACAATGAAATGTACTTCTGTTTGTCTTCTGATTTGTCGTGTTCTCAAACGATCAGGGGTTATCGAACGGTCTTGGTCGATTTAACGATTGATTAGGATCGAGCGAAATTCCATGTCGTCACATAAATTCTCCATCACCAATCAGATATACATTAATAAAAATCAATTTAATTCACATGGAACGAAATCCAACGTCAGACACGCATCCATTTACTATATTATGCTCTGGGTCTGAGCGAAAACCAAATCCGAACAATCAACAATAGTTCGGACGGCCACCACTGAAGCCCCTTCAAGGTAGCTACTCCCATCAAGGGTCTCCGTAGCAACACATCCATTCGATGTGAAGATCGTCAGTCTTCAACCACCATCTTCATCTTCGACTCTTCATCGTCGTAGTAATTATTCGGAATGGGTTAAACCCGGTCTTCCCGAATAGCTCGCGTATTTTTTTTTTATAATTAGAAATCAAGCGCTATAAAAACACATCCAACGCCTCATTCCAATTCAGAATATTCTTTTAAATAAAATATTCACATTTTTCTATCAAAGATAAATTCTTTAAATTTATTTTTAAATCTTTCTTTTAAAGATTTATTAAAACCTCAACTTGGTTTTAAATATCACAAATCATTATTCAATGATTATTCAAATTTAAGAAATTAATCTTATCTTTAACTGGGTTAAAGAACTAATGTCATTTAAAACATAGTTCACGGTAAACCCGAAATCATCTTGCATGAATTATGGAATCTTCACAGGGATCAAATCAATATTTAATCGTTATAAATTTCTGTATCCGACCAATAATATAAATGGAATAACGGCAAAGCCTCTTAAATTCCATTTGTAGTATCGGTCTTCTTTTACAGAAGCTTATCTCGGTTATTATTAATTCGAATTCCATTCAATTCCAATTTATTCGTTAAATTGGAAAACTTTACTTTTGGAAAATTCTCATTTAAATCTTAATGAAAGATTTATAAATTCCAAATCATATTTTCACTGTCAGTTGGGTTAAAGAACACATGTCACTTAAAAGCACGGTTCACGATAAACCCAACTCACATTTCATCTTTATTTCAATTATTGAATATAATGGAAAAACTTTTTAATAATCTTAATTAAAGGATTATTCTTTTCATACGGGGTTTAAGAATAGTGTTATTTAAGACACTATTCACGACAAACCCAAAATCCAATTTACTCAATTTAATTTTCAATTAAATATTAACAAATTGGAAAACTTCATTAAATCTTAATTTAATGATTTATTCTAGTTAATAACTAGTTCATTTCAATAAAAATATATTTTTCCGAAATATATTCTTTTTTGTAAAATATTCTTTTTCTAAGGAACCATACATTGCATATAATCAATAGTCATGATAAATAATTATCAAGCATCCAAATAACACCCAAAGTGGATTCTACACTAAACATTGGGACTAGTGTAGATCAAATTCTCGACCCAATTACATAAACAAGTCAGATGACTTGTAAATGGAAGTGTACTGTTCAATTTGAATATACTAACAATATATTTAACATTCCAAACACTTCAACATCACAGACATATGTTCCAAGCCATAGCTAATAACATATTTTTAACATATGATCTTTTTATTGTAACTAATCAACAATAAAAATATTAACTTTTATTTCTAATCTCCTTATTGTTAACCAATGACAATAAAAATCTTAACTCTTAATTATTGACCAAAAAGTATATTTTTGTTCTCATTCATTTTTAGTGACAAAATGAATATTTTACTTCATTCTGTTTAATGTGGCAAAATATGATAATTTTGTCCAAATCTTCTTTAATGTACAAAATATGATTATTTTGTCTAACTCTTCTTAATGTAACCAAAATGACAAATTTGTCTAATTCCTTTAATGTAAACAAAATGTTCATTTCTAACTCATTCTCCTTTTTAATGTGTAAAAATATACATTTTCAATTCATAACTTCTTAATGTATAAAAATATACATTTCATTTCGTAACTTTTTAATGTATAAAAATTTACATTTTCATTTCATAACATTTTAATGTATAAAAATATACATTTTATTTCGTAACTTTTTATTGTATAAAAATATACGTTTTGACTAATTCTTTTAATGTAAACAAGAATGCTAATCCTGTTTAATTCTTTCAATGTACACAAAATGAAAAACTTGTTTAATTATTTCAATGTAAACAAAATATGCATTTTTGATTCATCTCTTTTTAATATATAAAAATGCTCATTTTTTTATGCCATCCGTTTTAATATATAAAAAAATGTTCATTTTTATTTAACTCTTTTTAATACACAAAAATATTCATTTTTTTTTTCTAACCATTCTTTTGACAAAAATGTTATTCCCTTAGCTAATCTTTCTTTTGACAAAAATGTTATTTTCGCAGCTAATCTTTCTTTTGACAAAAATGTTAATTCTTATTCAAAAATCATGTTTTGGCCAACAATGTTAATCTTATTCACTAATTAAGTTTTTTTTTTGACAAAAATAGTATATCCTTTTCACTAATCATATTTGGCTAAAAATACGTTATTCTTTTAAATGAGCAAAAATGATAATCTTTATTAAATGACAAAAATGTGATTTTTGTAAAATCCCTTTTTAATAACAAAAATGTGTATTTTTGTTTCCATTCTTTAAAAAGTGACAAAATGTCTGTTTTCTAATTCATTCCTCTAAAGTGATAAAAATGAATTTTTATTTCTAACAAAATCCTAGTCAAAAATGTCATCTTGATTTGCATACCACATTTCAAATAAAAATGTTGTTTTTATTTTCATAACAAGTTTCTGATCAAAATTGTCGTTTTGATTTGCATAATATATTTGAAATAAAAATGTTAATTTCATTTTCATAACAGGATTCTAATCAAAAATGTGATTTTGATTTCCAAAATCGTATGTTGACAAAACTCTGATTTTCATTTCTATAATCATGTGTTGACAAAGATGAGATCTTTGTTTAACCCTAACCTAATTAACCAGAAATGTTAATTCTGTTCAACATGATCTAATCAAAAATGTTAATTTTGTTCTTTATAATCTAATTAAAAAAAATGTAAATTTTGTTCTTTTTCACTAATCAAATTCTCTTAACAAAATGTGAATTTTGTATGCCAATTCTAAATTTAGCAAAAGTCACCATTCTAAATTTAACATAACTGACAATCCTAAATTTAACATAAGTGGCAATTCTAAATTTAACATAAAAATGATAATTTTATGTGATAGTTTCATTGATCAAAATGTTTACAAATAAAAGAGAATTTTTATTGTAAACAAATCTAACCAATATATGATTAAACAATTTCTAATCAATCCAATTTCGTTCCACGTATCATCACAAGCGAATAAATCAATTCACATCACATACAACTGATTTCAAACTCAAACATCACAGATCTGGTTTTGTAATCATACATACAAGGATTTAAATGGCAATAAAAATAATTAAATTTTAATTATTAAATAAATAAGAATTCTCACATTGATTTTCAGTTCAGTTCAGATCTGAATATTTAGTCCAATTTCGATCTGCTCAGAATAGTCTCTAGTTAGTTCCACTGTGTAGATATCGTTGCCACGATCACAACGTGACTGAAATCATCGAATTTCATCGCTGTTCGCAAAAGATATGATAATATAAATCTTAAACACTTAATTAAAATAATTAATTAACTAATTTTCTTTAATAACGTTTATTAAAATCGTTACCCCCTAAGTTGTTCTTCTTCGTTAGTGTTTGTAACAAAGAAACCCATTTGATCGACTTGAACGCCTCCACCGCCACCAGACTGCACCGAACGCTGATCAGAAGACCTCACCAGAACGGCCTTGAGCCGCTCCCCCTTCGCCAGGACCCGTGGCCACCTCGGCCTCCCCCATAGCCTCGAATCGCGTGCCAAAGCCGCCGCCTTCTCGGTGAAATTCCGGCCACATCAGTTGTAACAACCCGTAAAATCTGGGCCAGTTTAAAATTTTTATTTTGGCAATTTTAGCGAATTTTGATTATTTAAAATGAATTATTTTAAATAAAATCGACGAGAAATTTATTTTGAATATAATTCGAACGAATATATTTACACGCGTCGTCGTTAGAATATAAATAATTATATATAATTATAATAGGAATTGAAAATGGCGCGGTAGTTCGATAATTCGATTTCAAACTTCAATTGAATGTACCGGGTGCAAAACAATCCGGATTTTAGTGAAACCAAAAATAATGGAATCTAATAGTGAATATCTTTCCAACGAATCCGAAAAATCAAGATTTCATATCGGGAATCAAAAGATATGTCCAGTTGAAAATTCTGAATAGTCGCTATGGAATTCAGGCCCTTAAAAATGGACATTTTGCAAACGACCTCGGATTTCGACGAAACCAGTTTTGTTGGGTCCGGGATGTAAAGTTATTGCTAGATTCCAAATTTCATAATTTTTCGAATCAATATGTGAGCGTGGCAAAGGAAAACGCGTTTGACCAATTTCAGTTGATTTTAATCGACTGGAAATTGGCCATTTTTCAAACGGTCTCAGAATTCGACGAAACTAGTTTTGTTAGGACCGTATCGTCAATACGAAGCTAGAAAATATTTTTCTGGAATTTTTCTAGTTAGTATGTGACCCCGGTAATTTGAAATGTACGTTTAAAATTCAATATAGAGATTTAAATGTAGATTCAACGGAAACTGATTGTAACTATCGAATCAGCTTGCGATACATACCCCATTGGGTTCGGAATGGGGGTGAAACGCTATGGGCGTCAGGCGTTGGGCCTCGTTTCGAGGTCGTATGTAAAAGTCAACTTTTTAATAATTAAATAATAAAAAAAAAATATATATATCCTCCTTACCCTTCCTCCTTTATATTCTGGCCCCCCCCCTTTTTATTTATTTTTCGATTTCGTTTCACAGAACAAAAAAAAAAAAAAAAAAAGAAACGAAGCCGCCGCCTCGTTCACCGTCGCGCCACCGCGCCTGAGGCGTTGCAAACCCCCCCCCACCCTCCATCGATCGAAGACCCGAAGCACCCCCCCCCCCCAGCCTCGCAACGACCACCGAGAGCCCCCCCTTCTCGCGACCCCGCCCCTTTCCCCTGTTGCTGTCGCGACTTCTTCTTCTTCTCCCTCCACACCACGCCGATCTACGATGAAGACGACCCGACATCAGCCCCCCCCCTCGGTAAGTTCACTGTGTTTTTTTTTTATTTACTTTAAAACTGTTTTTATTTATTTATTTATTTTTATTTACTTTAAAAAAAAAACTGAAATTTTATAAAGGTTAAAACTGAAATTTTAATTAGGTTAAAACTGAAATTTTAATTAAGTTAAAACTGATTTTATTTCAAAGGTTTAAACTTTGAAATAGGAAAAAAAAAAGGGGGTTTAAACTTTAAAATAGAAAAAGCGGAATTTTTATTGAGTAGACGAAATAAAAATATGATTTTTATGTATTGAACTTCGAAATAAAAATTCGATTTTTATATATTGAATAGCGAACTGAAAATTCGATTTTTATATATTGAATAGCGAACTGAAAATTCGATTTTTATATATTGAATAGCGAACTAAAAATTCGATTTTTATATATTGAATAGCGAACTGAAAATTCGATTTTTATATATTGAATAGCGAACTGAAAATTCGATTTTTATATATTGAATAGCGAACTGAAAATTCGATTTTTATATATTGAATAGCGAACTGAAAATTCGATTTTTATATATTGAATAGCGAACTGAAAATTCGATTTTTATATATTGAATAGCGAACTGAAAATTCGATTTTTATATATTGAATAGCGAACTAAAAATTCGATTTTTAGATATTGAACTTTGAAGTAAAAACTCGATTTTTACATATGTAGTGAAAGCGGACAACGAAGGTGACAAAAAGGCGAAACGACGAAGACTTCTGCAAATGAAGAGCCGTGGAGCTAGGATAGCTATTTGTGAGAATTTCTCACCTTTCAATTTATTTTTCTAGTTATATATATACTAGGATGCAGACGGTGCTTAGTAGCACCCGACACAACCGTCCACAGACCATGGACTTGTTTGTTTGACTGTTTGGTGATTGATTGCGATATTGGTTTGAATGTGGTTTGTGGTGTGAAAAATCGAATCGATAAATTGGTTAGGATTAGACGTGCGCCGTTATAAGGCGTAGGAGTAAGGCTAGGTTAGACCCTTACTCCAAATTTTGTGGTTTGCAAAATGAAATTGATTTGATTGATGAGTGAATGGCGTGGGCCTTCACTAGACCGGGGATAAGGCTAGGCCTTGTCCCGTTTCTAGTATCGTGCCGTTATGCCGCCGAAATTTTCTAAAATATGTTAGAAAAATAAAAATATCATTTTATAGAATAAATGAATTGAATAGAAATTCATATGTTGGAATAAAATGTTTTATCGTTAAAAATATAATTTTTAACGTGAATGTGAATAAATAAATATTCATTTACAAACCGAACGGTTTGTTTATGTACACCTATTTGAATGACATTGATTGGGACGATAAATTTTACACATCGCCCAACTGCACGAATAAAATCTGTGTTTGATTGTTTGAAACCCCACACGGGTGTTGGGATGAAATTTGAAGTTCACTCATCCTGATTGATTAAATATGTCGATCGATTGATTGACAGGCTGTTATAAGCGTTGAATATATACATTTGATGCTTATACAGTGTAGTGCACTTTGGTTGATGGTTGAGTATTTTCAATGCTATTATATACATGTGTTGTATGCAAATCCATATAATTAATTTTATATGGTAATTGATTGGGCCTCATTCCAGTTTTGAAAAAGAAATATTTGAAAAAGAAATATTTGAAATAGAATATTTGAAAATAGAAAATTTATGAAGCCGTGTTGATTAGATTGACGCCATTTTGACGTGAACGATATTTATATCAATTTTAAGTAATTTCGAAATGAATTGAATTGAAAACGATTTCGAAATGAATTGAATTGAAAACGATTTCGAAATGAATTGAATTGAAAACGATTTCGAAATGAATTGAATTGAAAACGATTTCGAAATGAATTGAATTGAAAACGATTTCGAATTGAATTGAAAACAAATTGAAATGAATTCAAATTGAATTGAAATTTGAATTGAATAGAAATGAATTTTAAAACGAATTTATAAAGAAGAATTCAATTTTGATTTGAATTGAAAAGGAAGTTGAAATTGTTTTTGAAACGAATTCAAAACTATTTATATAATTCGTTTTAAATAGAAATCGATGAAATATATATTATATATATAATATAATGGCCTGAATAGAACGCGCCGCGCCGCGGCAGTTCGCGAATTTCGACCATTTGTTTCAAACGGACATTACGGGAGATCCGACCGTCGGATTCTCCTAAAACCGGAACCGTTGGGTTCGTATCGAAAAGAGCTTTCTAATGAATGTTAGAAATTTGAAATCTAACGGTTGGATTTGGAGATACGTCCAAATCAAATTCGAAAAAGGTCGCTGTAAGTGCAGTTCGATGGCCGTTGTTGGAAATCGACTGTACGGGCCTTGATAAAATTATTAAAAATAGTAATAATTTGTGTAAAATCATAAGAAATGATTTGTGAAAGTTTGGGATGAAAAACTCCATATTTGAAAAGATAAAAATAGATTTTTATCGAAATGAACTAGTTTTGAACTAGAATTATAATTCTATTTATTTTTAAATAAATAAATTGAATTTGAAATGGTTTTGAAAATAACCAAAATTTCCAATGATTGCATTGGAGTGGATTTGAATCGAAATTGTCTTCGGAATATTTCGATGTTGGAATTCGTGATATTACAGGTGTTGTTATGGAAATTTGAAAGATATATATTTGTATCGTTATTTCCAATGCGACATTTGTTAGTCGTAGAATTCGATATTGAATATAAGCCGATATATTTTCTATTCAGAGCCTTGTATTGAATATCGAATGTGATTTGAGTTTGTCGTGAATGGTGTCTTCACTAACACTGTTCTTGAACCCAGTTGAGAAAAGATTAAATCTTTTTATTTAGATTTAATGAAGTGTACCAATTAAATGATATTTAATTGGAATTGAATTGGTATTGATTTTTGGGTTTATCGTGAACAGTGTTTTAAATAACACTTGTTCTTTAACCCGATAATTAATGGAACGTGATTTGGGTTTGTCGTGAATGGTGTCTTCACTAACACTGTTCTTGAACCCAGTTGAGAAAAGATTAAATCTTTTTATTTAGATTTAATGAAGTGTACCAATTAAATGATATTTAATTGGAATTGAATTGGTATTGATTTTTGGGTTTATCGTGGACAGTGTTTTAAATAACACTTGTTCTTTAACCCGATAATTAATGGAATGTGATTTTGGGTTTATCGTGAACCGTGTTTTAAATGACACTGATTCTTTAACCCAGTCACAGATTAAAACTAAGTGGAGTTTTAATGAATCTTTAATTAGATTGAAAAGATCG